>OY728143.1:1326608606-1327233606 GCA_963277665.1 Viscum album
TCATATAATAATATTATTATTATTATTTATCGACATGGTCTTAACTTTTGAATTAAATTAAATATTATTTAATCAAATAATATTAAATTTTTATTATTTCTCACCAGACCATTAAACTCAGTATGCCATTCCTCCATAATATTTATCAAGCCTTGAATAATGACTATTTATTTATTAAATAAATGTCACTACATTATTCACAAATAAATATATAAATATTATATTCACTAAATAGAAAATAAATATTTATATGTGATCAAGTATACATGAATAATTATTAAACCACATCTTAGAATAATATGTATTCAACTTCATAAAAAATAAATTATAACATGTTATTTAACAAAGATTCTGGATACATTTAGTGTGTGACCCTCTAGGATGCTTTCTTAGTGGAATTGGGTAAAGAAGCATAAATTCCAAGGTTAGCATCTAGAAACACACCAAGGAACCTATAGAGAAAGAAGTTAATGTCACAATTACATGATACCTCATCAAATTCTTTTTTTGTAATATAATATATTTTTTATGATATCTCAAATAAAGTAGGTTTCATGCTGGTTCCATCAACCTATATGCTCGATGTCTATTTCTTTGACTTATCAAAAACTGAACTTTCCCATTGTACACCATGTCCATGGATTTATTTAGGATACATCATTACCATAAAAGGGCCTCAGATATCAACTTCTATTAAAGAACGGAATGGAAAATTCCTTTCTTGCATTATTCATCAATGCAATATTACTCATGACTCACCCAATGTATCCTACCTCATTGCGAACATCTATCATCATTGTTTTAATCAATACACCAAATTATTCAACCCATAATAATTGGTAATATTATTATTAAATTCTAAGGATAAATACACACTTCCAAGGATAGTAACATCTAATGACACATATAGATGTGGATTTCCTACTGGAAGGTCTCGTTCTCATAATATCCAATTGGATATTACTAAGGGAGTACTCCATGAGAAGGAGTCTCAAAGTCCTATGAGTCTCTACTACTGATATCATATATCATTAGTGTCCATAAAATGATATAATCCAGGTATAGAACAAATATTTATGAATAGTGTCATGTCACTTCTAGATTCTCATCATTGTGGGGAACTACTATGACCTTTTAGTGCCACAACTACTCTTGGGACATTATCACATACTATGTTACGTAGAAGAACAATCATGATATGACAAAAAGTTTTTAATATTAAAAAACTACGAATATGGATTATTATAAAGTACACAAAATTTGGTTTTAAGGCATCAACTCCAACAGACTCCCACTTGCACTAGAGCCAACTCTTAACACCTTCATCCCACTATCTCTAACATGATACTTGTACTTATACTGAGATAGGACTTTATTCAAGGGTCCATCTATTTTCTCTTCCATGAGAACTCTTCTTACTACCACTTCACCCCTCTGATGAAAATGTCTCAATAGGTGATAATTATGAAGTATATTCTTTGTATGTTAGTATAACCTTGACTCTTTTTCAAGATCTACCATTGTAGTATTATCACAATACAATGTGATATGGTATTTAATACTAGGTACCACATCAATCTCCTCAAAAAAAATCCAAATCCAAATGGATTCCTCGACTACATCAGGAGATGCTATAAACTCGGAATCCACTTTAGAATTAGTGATAATTGGTTTCTTTGAACTCTTCTGAATCATATCTCTTTCGTTGAGATAGAAAACATATCCTAAATACAACTTCATATCATTCTAATCTATCTTAAAACTAGCATCAGTATGACCACTGATAACCAAATCCTCATCTCCTCCAAACACTAGGAATATATCCTTAGTTATTCTCATATACTTAAGGATGTCTTTAATTGCATACTAATGTAGTTCTTCTAGATATTCTTGATATCTACTTACCATTCTCAATGCATGGGAAGTATCAAGTCTAATATATAACATGGAATACATGACGGGTCTTATAATTGAAGTGTAAGGAATCTTTCTCATACTCTCATTCTCATATTGTGTATACACAAACGTTTTCTTAAAAGGATGTAAACTATGTGACACTGGAACAATACCCTCTTGGATTGTTCCATAATAAATCGCTTTAGTATCTGGTCAACATATGTACTTTTACATAGTCTAAGTATCCTCTTGGATATATCATGAATGATCTTGATCCCTAGAATATAGGCCACCTCACATAAGTCCTTCAGGGAGAAACACTAGTGTAACCAGTCCTTAACTAATTGTAAGACTAGTATGTCATTTTTAATAATTAATATAGCATAAAAATATATTACTAGGATAACAACCGAATTTCAACTGAACCTATTTTAAACACATGAATCACATTCATTCTTATTAAAACCAAATTATTTTATGGGTTCAGGAAATCAAATGTTCCATTTCCTAGATTCTAGATTCAATCCATAAATGGATCACTGTAACTTCAAAATATTTATGGCATCACTTGGAGTCACAAACCCTTCTGGTTGTGTCATATAGATAGCTTCATGAAGGTTCCCATTAAGGAATGTAGTTTTGAAATCCATTTTCTATATCTCATTGTCATGGAAAACTACTATAGTAAGTATAATTCTGAGAGATTTAAACATTTATACTATTAAAAAGGTTTCATCATATTCAATTCCTTGATGTTGTTTAAACCCTTTAGCCACTAGAATTGCTTTATAGGTATTTAATTTACCTTACATGTCCATTTTCCTCTTGAATACCAATTTTAAGAAAATGGGATTTACATCTACTAGAGAATTGACCAGAACCAAAACCTGGTTCTGATATATGGAATCTATTTCAGAATTCATGGATTCTTTCCAATTTGTAGATTTTGAGCTCTTTATTTCCTCCTTGTAGGAGATAGGTTCATCATTTTCAACTAATAATGAGTCACCATCTTTAGTGACTATAAAACCATATCTATCTGGTTCTCTTACCTTTATTCCGCTCCTACATTGTACTTGTGTTTCTAGAAATACTTCTTCCATGGGGACCTGTGGAATCTATTCTTACAACAACTATTATGTATCCTGAGCATCAAATTCATCAAATTAAATCTTGTCCCACTATAATTTTTGAGGATTTTCCCCCTCTCAAGAAATATGGCTTGTTTGGAAATAGTCACTTTCTTTTCTAATGGGTTTTATAGGTAGTATATCTTTTTTTCCTTGGGATATCCTATAAAGATAAACTTTGTTCACATGGGTGCTATTTTATTTCCTAATAAGGCCTTAGTAATGACCTTGAAACCCCATACACATGTGTCCAACAAAATGTTCTTATTCCCACTCTGTATCTCATAGGGAATTCCATTTTCCACTTTACTTGGTACTTAGTTTAATGTGTATACTACAGTTTGTAAAGCATATCCCGAAAAGTATAATGGAAGATCTATATGAATCATCGTCAACATTACCATTTCTAACAGGATACAATTCCTCCTTTCACTAACACCATTCCATTGTGTTGTGTAAGTTGGATTCAGTTGATATAGTATCCCAAACTACCATATAAATTTGATGAACTCTTGGTTAAGATATTCACTAACTCGATCTGATCAAAGCTACATTATCTTCTTTCCAAGATGATTCTCTACATCATTATTTAATTCCTTAAATTTCACAAATTACTCAGACTTATACCTCATCAATTAGATATATCCATATCTACTCAAGTCATAAATAAAATTTATCGAGTAAGAATATCCACTTCTATCTTATACTAGAAATAGTCCACAAACATTAGTGTATACCAATCATACAAGCTCTCTGGCCATTTCAACTTATCCACCAAATGGTTGTTTGTCCATTTTTCTGGGAAGCACGACATCTTTCAAGTGGTTTTATCTTAGATTGTTCTAAATAACTATCTTGAAATATATTTTTCAAATTCTTCCCATTTACATGACCAAGATGGTGATTCAAAATTTGGTTGTTATATGAGTTATGTGAACATGATTCTTCATCAATTAAAAATACTTGGTTTTTATAATTTAATACATAATGGCCATTATTTAAATGTGAAATACCATAACATATGTTTTATTTATAAAATAAACGACTTTAATTTCAAAAATTGAAATTAAACACATCTATATCTAGGCTTGATGCATAAATTATTTTCTTGGTAACCCTAGGAAAAAAATAACAATATTTAAAAACCAAAATCAATCTTATTGGAAATGAAAATTGGTGGTTACCAATGGCTAGGGTAGCCAGCCTTGCTCCACTAGAAGTCATAAGATCCAACTCTACTCTATAAATCTTTCTAAATCAACATGGTTCCTATATTTGGATTCATATGTGATCCCCACAAACTATATCTAATACCCAATGTGCTGATATTGAAATATTACAATCAATAACAAACACACCTTTAGCTTCCCTGAGATTAGGTTTATAGTTCCTCTTCTAGTGGTCTGACATTCCACATGAAAAACATACTTCCTTCTATTCCTTTCCTTACCTCTAGATCTTTCTTTTCTTTTAAGGATGGTTTTTAGTATTTTTAGACTATTTGTAGGTATTGGTACCCTTTTCCTTGTTTTTAATTTTCTTATTCACCATATGGACCATGGTTTTATCATGCCCCATGTCCTTATCTATAACGCCCTACCCCAGAAGCTCAGAGCTGATGCATTACTTTAATACATTTGTATGATTACAAGGAATCAAGACCTGAAGGACCTATCAGTTTAGTAGTCTGGAAAAATAGATTACATACATGAATGTTACATTACACATTCAAACATAAAACAAACATAAATAATCCTGTGAGAATTCCATTATTCCCCTTGCTTAAAGCTGCATATCAATCATAATACACTTCTTGGAATCGTGGTAAAACAAAACATAAGAAATGGGTGAGCTCAGATGCTCAGTAAGGGTAAATAATTTAGTAGAAGTTATAAAATTTTAATGAAAAATATGTAATAAAAACAAATACCTTTTAAACATAAAGTTTAACATAATATGGAAAACATAAATCAAAAATTACCATATAAACATGCACACTAATATTCTAATAGTTGAATAATCACATGTAATAACTAATTTCAAAACGAGGGAATACATAATGTCGGGCATCATAACCACATAGTCAAGGGATTTTTCCAAGAATAAAAATAAAAAATTTGTCAAAGCCTTGTCCCAAGACAGTAGTTTGTCTCATGAGACATACCGATGCTTCGAGGGACTATAGTGGGCCCTGCCTGTCACTTACTAAGTCCAATGCATTCTTCATATGAAAATGGTGAAACATGACATAAACATTCATATTAAAACTAGCATATGAAATGTCAATACTTTAACCATAAACCATGAATGGTATAAAAACAACACATATATAGTCAAACATATCATAACTCATTCATTACAATATAGAAAAATCTATTATAATAAATAAACCACAATTAGGAATATTATTCAGTAAAGGATGTTGACATAGTTGAAAATGATTAGTAAAACTCTTTGAGAGAAATATCCCTTTTTTAAGAAGTCATTTAAAATTCACACAATTTATAAAGGAATACATTTAAAAGACATTTTTGAATCAAAGTGTCTGATTCAACTTTGAAACTTTTGAAAGTAGTTAACATTTTAAAACATTCATGTCTATATAAATAAATCCTTAAAACCGTTTTAAAAACATGGACATTAATGAGAATGATTTAAAAGAATAAATATTTAAACCATTTAAAATGATGTTTTAGTTAAAGAGTCCCTTAAAAATAATACTTTTGAAAAAAATATTATGAAACTTGGATATGGATAATAAATTTTTCCTAGTAAAAACTTGCATATAAACAATCTCGGATAATAATGAGATTGAGGAATTAACCCTTGTTGTATACTTTCGTTTGGTCAAGGGTACATTTAACCTCCTGTATAATGACCATAGTATGTTATTAAATTATAATAGAACCATATTCATATTTCTGATATCATATATGATTCATATATGGTTTTATAATATCCATTTAATAGTAAGTTCTATGTTAAAATAACATTTTGGGTAATAGTCACTTTCTTTATTGTACGTGTTTTAACTTGTTATTCTTGATTGTATCACTTATATCATCATTAAATTACTTAAAAAATATAAAAGATTATTTATTTATCATATATATTCAGAATATAAATATGTATAATAGATAGATAAATTAAATCAAAAACACCATTTATGGAGATGATAGGTCGTACATGCGCATAAACATCGTTTCCGTTTTCATATCGTATTAAATGGAAATAAGTGAAGGAGATATTTGTAAATACATACATGTGTGTGTGTGTGTGTGTGTGTGTGTGTATATCCAGTATCATTATTATTTCATATATTACATACTTATTAATAATATATATTTTTATAATCATCATTGAATGGTGAAAGTGGAAATGAATCTCATCGCGTCGTGGAGACGGTAAGCCATACATACACACGAGCGACAATATAATTATATTTAGGGTGATATAATATATAATTGTATGGTATATTATATATAAAAAATCATTAAAATGTTATATTTATTATTTAATTCAATTATACTCATTATTATACCCATCCAAATAATGAAGCATTGAATAACAATCTACACCACGGTGTGGAGATGGTAAGCCATACGTAAGCACGTATGGTGACTTTGTCATTCATAGGATGGATAGAATAATGAATATGGTTGTACCATATTTATAATAACATTGTAGTATGTATAAGGTACTAGAGTTATTATTTTGTTATGGAAACAACAAAGAAAGAGGAAGTGGAAGAAGAAATGAACTTTGAAAGAGGTGATGAAATAATTACCTCTTCTTTGGGTTCTTCCTTTTGATTTGAACAAAATAGATCCTTAGTTTGTCTTTCTGATAAAATTAAGGCCTTGATATTTAATTTAGTGTAGTTGGGATGATATTTTATTAGGGTTTGTCCAATCCAAATGGCTTTGGAGGTGTTAATTTAAGAGAAGTGGAAGTACCCTTTTATAAGAGAGGTGATATGCACTTTAGGATAAGCTTGAAATATTAATTTCTTCTAAAATTATTTTCAGTTTATAATATCTCTAAAAGGGTTTATTTTTATTATAAGGTGTGTATGGGTCTAAATCCCTTCAACCAATAGGTTTTATACAAGTTTAGGTCACCATATTAACCTTATCTTTTAGATTTAACCCTTAGTTAAATAGTTTAACTTTTACCATGTCTTCTTGTATTATTATAATACATGGTTAATAAACATATATAAAATGCCATGATACCCACAAGTGGTTCATTAATGACATATATTTCATTATATAAGTCTTTTGGCTGAACCTTAGATTTTTAGAAATATTATATCATTTAATAATATAGTATTTGTTTTAAAAACACATTTATGTAAATTTTGACACTATTTAGTATTTGGTTTTTGTGAAAGTAAAAAAAACTTGATTACTTTGAAAAAAATAAATTAAATCAATCCTAACATGTAATATTAACCTGTAAAATTCTTGGAATGAATCAGATGTCTCAATTTACATTTATTTTTATATTTATAATTTCAATTATTTTAATCATTCATTAATTAGGTAATTACTACATCATCATTCTGTCATAAATAAATTTAATTATATAATGTATAAAAATTATAAATAAAATACCATTATGTAGTAAATATTTTTATATTTCTAATTAATCTTTATAGTTGAATTTATCTTTTGTATAACACTATACTAAAAATGTTTTAGTTATGAAAATATGAATCTAACACTTTTAACTCTTCTTTAAATAAAATAATAATAAATGTCCTAATCTAATACCAGGGGATCAAGTATGATCATATTTTATTCATAAGGTTGATTTTGGTCTAGATACACTTATCCAATAGAATTATGACATGTGTTATGGTAATTATAATATAATTTTTACCTCTAATTACCCTATTTACTTTTAACTGTGGTAAATAAAATTCAAAAGTTACAATTCACCAAAAATTATTTTCATCCTATTGAACCAAATTTTACTTACTGGTATCAATCGTTTCTATTTAAATTTTGAAATTTAATTTACAAAATCGGTAAAATTTCATTTTGTGCAAATTTTTAAATGTGCCTAGAAGGTGGTTAAAGGTGTTATAGTGTTCAATAAAATTTTATACATCTAATTTTATTATAAAATGACTCCAATGAATTACATTGAACTTATATAGTTATTATGTATCTATTTTTACCTAAAATAAATTAAAATAAAATTAATAATTATTTAAATAAAAAGTAGGTTTTAAACAATAACGTAGTGTTTTTCACAATTTATTAAAAATTGAAAGTATTCAGAAAAATACCAAAAATTAACTCTAAACTAATTTTGATATTCCAAATTTAAAAATTATGTCTATTTGACCAAATTAAAAACATATAGTTTTCATTAATTAATCTAAAATTAATTCTTGTTGTCAAAACCAGAAAGTGGGTTTTTGAGAATTAGAAACTATCAAAAGATTGATATGTGTTTGTGTCCAATTTAAATGTAAAATTACTTTCAATGACCTAAATTATATTAAATGATAAAAATATAATTTAATTATACTTTAAAACCACTCAAATGTATAATTTAACACTATAAATTATTTTGGTTAAAAAAGTTGTTTTTATTTAAAATTTAGTATTTTTCACTATTCATCAAAATATGAAAGTTATCCGAAATGTATCAAAAATTTAACAAAAATAAATTTTAATGTCCCAATTATAAAGTATTTTTTGTCAAATTTAATATATAAAAGTGTCAAATATTGGATTTCAAAATGGTTCTCCATTAAAATACTCTAAAATTTCATTTTTGTGAAAGACACGTCTTTTATCTGAAAAATTGAATTTGTTTGTATATTATGTCTAATAAACACAAAAGATGAATGTTTAAAATATATAAGATATATATAAAATTAAAAATGTGGTAAATAATATTCATAGACTCTTTTTAAAGGTCTATTTTGATAAGTCTTGATGCGCATGAACTTAGTGTTTCATGTAGGGAAAGCTATTGAATTACTTTAAAGAGATAATGTACTATGAAATCCTGGGGTGTTACATTCTCCCCTCATTTAATAAATTGTTTCCCCATAATTTGAAAAAAAAAATTTGAAAATAATAGGTTTAAAATATAAACTACCTTTATGGATAACCCACATCCGAAATAGGGTTACAAAAATTTAGTTTTAATAAGAGGGAAAGGGAAATGAAAATGTCACCAACAAATTAGGATTTCAAATAGAATAAAAATGGTGGAAATTGTAGACACATAATTGGAGGGAAAATGTAAATATTTATAGGGAGTGATTAATGTCACCAATCATAAACAAAGAACAATAAATGGGAAATTGAGGGCCTTGAAGCTATAAAAATATCATTAGTTTAACAAAACCTAAGGTATTAGGATAACAAATTTTTGTTTTGAGATCCTTTCCCTAATGTTTAGGTATTAATTTATTCATAGAATAAGAAAAAAAATAATACTTGACAAGTATATTTCCATCCATTAACTAATTTCAACCACTAACTCATCTTTCTCATCAAAAGATAATAGAATTCAAAAATATTCTTTTAAACCTAATCATATTGGGTTTAAAAAAAATGAATTTGTAATTCATCTGTCATACCATTTTAAAAAAACTGCATTATACAAACCAGGACATCATGTAGGTCAATGGTAGGGGATGCACCCTTGTCACCCTTTGGTTGCAGGTTCAAGTCTCACGGCCTTGCTAGACGCAACGGGTTGTCGCCCGACCTACAGTTTTTCCTTTTTATAAAAAATCAAAAAATAATCTTAAGAAATGTTTTAAACTTAAAACATAGTATCAAATGTCCAACTTAATCCATTCCAACCTTTAGACTTATCCAAAATACTTCTTTACAAACTCACAGCCCAAAATTTTTAAGTAAGGTAAAATTAATGAAGATCTCTTTTTCCATGTAATAACATGTGAATAACTTCATCATGTATTCTCTTAAAACAAGGTAACACTATGAATTTCAATAAAACCTTATTTAAATATGATGTACTTACTTATTAATTTTGTAAGATATAGAATACTGGATATACTCCTTATATCCAAAAAAATTGTATCCTCCAACAATGATGGAATAAACAAACAATTAATTAGTTTCAAGGTAGTCAAGAATATCCAATATAATTTATCCAAATCAATCATCTCTTATTCCAATATCACTACCCCAGTATTAAGACAATATTAAGGTTTATCTTTACCTTGGCCATGTATTTTCCAAAAATATTAACTTTCTATTGAGTCACTTTAGATAGTACCATACAATCTCAAATCCTCAATGAAATAGTACTACAGTATAATCCTTATATACTCTATAATTATTATAACCTTTACATCATTAATACAATACTAAAAGTACAGTGTCATAACTTGATTATTATCCAATAGCATCATTTAGTTTATACTCTGATGATTGGGACATTGATTCGCGTAGTTTCCCAACTCCTTACAGATGAATCATTGTACATTTGAAACCTTTTTCTTACCCTTACAATCATGAACTTGGTGTCCCTTTTCTTAACTCATATAACAAACTCATATTCCCTTTAGGAATTTACCAAGGTGATTCATTCCATAGTTATCACATGTGGGAAAATCCTTCTTTCCCTAATTCCCTTTATCCATCTTTTTCCCTTCCATCCTATTCTTCTCTTGTTTCCCTTCAAATCCATAGGACTCAAAGAATTCATTACTTATTTTATTAACACATGATACCATTTATTCATATGATGAGAATACATGGGAGACTATTTTCCATCTAAATGGTGGCTTAAGACCATGAAAGATATGATCTTTATTACTCTTTGGATCATGCGTATTGTTGGAGTTCTCATTCCTTCTACTGGGTTCCATTTCTAAATGACGACATACACTATTTTAGATCATATCATACTGTATAATCCAAAAACTAGAAAAATTATCAACATTAATTGAATATTTTTACACATATAGTCTCATAATCATAAAATGGTTTCTTTTCTGAAATATTTACTCATAAATCCATCAAAATGGTTTGTATATAAAATGTGAATTATCCTAAGAATATCCCCAAGAGTGTTGTAACCAAGAGTGTAGAAATGATCATTGTCGTCTGTTCGATTCTAGCTTAAAGCTGTGTTTTTGGGTTTTACCCCTAGATACATATGTGCCAGATCCGCCTCCACCTATTCGTATCCATACATGGATGTATTACTTGGAAAATTTATAAAATATCTACATTACCAAAATTTTAGGAAGTTATTCTATACTAATCTTGAAAGTTTGTATTAGGGTAATGTTCTCTAATAAGAGTTTTTCTAAATATATTTTCCAAGGTTTGTACTATAGTTTCTTTGATACCTACTATAACGCCCCAACCCCAGAATCCCAGAGCCAATGCATTATTTTAATACATTGGCATGATTACATGGAATCAAGTCCTGAAGGACCAATCAATTTAGCATTCTTGGAAAATAAATTATATACGTGAACGTTACATTACACATTCAAAAATAAAACACAACATAAATAATCTTTTGATAATTCCATTATTCCCCTAGCTTAAACCTTCATATAAATCATAATACACTTATTGTAATCCTAGGAAAACAAAATGTAAGAAAGGGGTGATCTCAGATGCTCTGTAAGGTTAAATAATTTAGCAGAAGCTATAAACATTGAAGGAAAAATGTGTAATAAAAAACTACCTTTTAAACATAAAATTGATCATAATATGGAAAAAATAAATCAAACATTACCATATAAACATGCACATGGATATTATACTAGTCAAATAATCCCATGTAATAACTAATTTCAAAATGAGGGAATGCATAATACCGGACTTCATAACCACATAGTCAAGGCCTCGTGCTGAGACTAAACATAGAAATTTTTTCAAGGACTTGTGTCAAGACACTAGTTAGTCTCATGAGACCTACCGATGCATAAATGAGCTATAGAGAGCCATGCCCATCACATACTAGGTCCAATGCATTCCTCATATGAAAAGGGAAAAACATAACATAAAAATTCGTATTAAAACTAGCATACAAAATGTTAATACTTTAACCATAAACCATGAATGGTATAAAAACAACACATCCATATTCAAACATAGCATAACTCATTTAGTGAAATATAGAACATTTTATTATAATAAATAAACCTTAATCATTAAAAATATCTAGTAAAGGATGTTGACATAGTTGAAAATGATTAGTAAAACTTTTTGAGAGAAATATCCCTTTTTCATGAAATCATTTAAAAGTCACACAATTTAGAAAGGAATAAATTTAAAAGAAATTTTTGAATCAAAGTTTCCTATACCACCTTGTAACTTTTTAAAGGAATAAACTTTTTAAAACATTCATGTCCATATAAATAAATCCTTAAAACCTTTTTGAAAACATGGACATTAATGAGAATGATTTAGAAGAGTAAATTTTTCAACCATTTAAAATGATCTTTTAGTTAAAGATTAACTTAAAAAGAATCCTTTTGAAAAATATTTTATGAAAAATTGACATGGATAATAAATATGTCCCGGTAAAAACATACACTTAAACAATCTTGGATAATAATGAGTTTGAGGAATTAACCCTTACCTTGTACTTTTATTTGGTCAAGGGTACGTTTAACCACCTGTATAATGACCATGGTATGTTATTAAATTATACCAAAACCATATACATATTTATTATATCATAAATGATTCATTTATGGTTTTATACCACCAATTTAAAATAATTTTTATGTTAAAACAACATTTCGGGTAATAATAACTTTCTTTATTGTACGTGTTTTAACTTGTTATTCTTAGTCATATCACTTATATCCTGATTTAATTGCTTCCAGAATATAAAACATTATTTATGTATCATATATATTAAGAATATAAATATGTATAATAGATAGATATATGAAATGTAAAACACCATTTATTGAGAGGGTAGGTCGTACATATACATAAACGTCGTTTCCATTTTCATATAGTATTGAATGGAAATAAGTGAATGAGATTTATGTATGTGTGGGTGTGTTTGTGTGTATATTTATAGTATCATTATTATTTCATATATTACATAATTATTAATAATATATATTTTTATAATCATTGTTGAATGGTGAACGTGGAAATGAATCTCATCTAGTCGTGGTGACAGTAAGTCGTACGTATGCACGAACAACGTTATTATTATATTGATAGTGAAACAATATGTAATTGGATGGTATATTATATATAAATAATCTTTAATATGTTATATTTATTATTTACATCAATTATACGCATTATTATTCCCATCCAAATAATGAAGTGTTGAATAACAAACTACACCACAACGTGGAGACGGTAAGTCGTACGTACACACGTATGGTGACTTTATCATTCATATGATGGATAGAATAATGAATATGGTTGTACCATATTTATAATAAAATATTAGTATATAAAAGGTACTAGATTTATTATTTTGGTATGGAAACAATAATGAAATATAAAGTGTAAGAAGAAATGAACTTTGAAAGAGGTGATGAAATAATAACATCTTCTTCGGGTTCTTCATTTTGATTTGAACAAAAGAGCTCCTTAGGTTGTTTTTATGATAAAATTGAGGCCTCTGGGTTTAATTTAGGGTATTTTTTAGGATATTTGAACAAGTTTTGGCTAATACAAATGGCTTTAGAGGTGTGAATTTATGAGAAGGAGAAGTACCCTTTTATATGAGAGGTGAGGGGAACTTTAGGAAAAGCTTGAAATATTAATTTATTATAAAATAATCTTCTGTTTATAATAGCTTAAAAATGATTTATTTCGAGGATAAGGTAGGTATGGGTCAAAATACTCTCAACCAATAGGTTTTATACAAGTTTAGATCATCATATTAAGCTTATCTTTTAGATTTAACCCTTAGATAAATAGTTTAACTTTTACCATATCTTCTCGTATTATTATAATACATGGTTAATAAAATCACTATAAAATGCCAAAATAACCCAAAGTGGTTCATTAATTACATATCTACTATTATATAAGTCCTTTTTTTTATCCTTATATTTATAGGAATATTATATCATTTAATAATATAGTATTTGTTTTAAAAACTCACTTATGTCAATTTTGACACTATTTAGTATTTGGTTTTTGTGAAAGTCAAAAAAACTTGATTACTTAGAAAAAAATACATTAAATAAATCATAACATGTCATGTTAACCTATAAAATTAGTTTAATTCATCAAAAGTCTCAATTTACATTTATTGTTATATTTATAATATCAAGTATTTTAATCTTTCATTAATTAGGTAATTATTACATCATCATTGTGTCATAAATAAATTTCATTATTTAAGGTATAAAAATTAAAAATAAAATACCATTATGTAGGAAATATTTTTATCTTTAAAATGAATATTTATAGTCGAATTAATATAATTTATAACCATATATTAAAAATGTTTTAGTTATTAAAATTTGAATTTTACACTTTTGACTCTTCTTTAAATAAAATAATAATAAATGTCCTAATCTAATCCAAGTGGATAAAATAGGATCATATTTTATTCCTAAGGTTTATTTCAGTCGAGATACACTTATCCAATAGAATTAGGTCATATTTTAGTGTAATTATAGTATCATTTTTACCTTTAATTTCCCTATTTACTTTTAACCGTGGTAAATAAAATTGAAAAGTTACTATTCACCAAATATTATTTTCATCCTATTGAACCAAATTTTACTTAATTATGTAAAATATTTCTCTCAGATTTTTTAAATTAAATTCACATAAGCAGTAAAATTATGTTTTATGCAAATTTGCAAATGTGCCTAAAAGGTCTATAAAAGGCGTTAAAATGTTCAGTAAAATTTTATACATCTAATTTTATTATAAAATGACTCCAATTAATCCAATAGAACTTATATAGGTATTATTTATCTATTTTTATCTAAAATAAATTTAAATAAAATAATTATTTATTTAAATAAAAAGTAGGATTAAAACAATAACGATGTGTTTTTCACTATTCATCAAAATTTAAAGTTTTCAGAAAAATTCCAAAAATCACTCTAAGATAATTTTGATATTCTAAATTCAAAAATGATGTCTATTTTACCAAAATCAAAACATAGAAGTTACATCAATTAATCTAAAATTAATTTCCGTTGTCAAAACAAAAAAGCAGGTTTTTGAGAAGTACAAACTATCAAAAGATTGATACGTGTTTATGTCTAATTTAAATGTAAAATTACTTTCAATAACCTAAATTATATTAAATTATAAAAATAAAATCTAATGATAATTTAAAACCACTAAAATGTATAATTTAACACTATTAATTATTTCGATTAAAAAAATTAATTAAAATTTAGTATTTTTCACTATTCATCAAAATATGAAAGTTATCAGAAAAGGACCAAAATTTTAACCAAACTAAATTTTTATTTCTCATTTCTGAAGGAGAATTTTATTCTCTTCAAATTGAATATATAAAAGTGTCAAATATTGTATTTTAATAGGGTTCTCAATTAAAAGGTAGTAAAATTTCATTTTTTTGAAAGACACTTCTTTTATCTGAAAATTTGAATTTGTTCTTATATTATGTCTAAGAAACACAAAATATGAATGTTAAAATTAAATAGGATATATATAAAATTCAAAATGTGGTTAATACTATTCATAACCTCTTTTTAAATGTCTTGTTTGATAGGTCGTGATGTGTTTGAACTCAGTGTTCCGTGTAGTGCAAGATATTGATTTACTTTAAAGAGATAGCGTACTATGAAATCATGGGGTGTTACATTATCCACTTGGTTAATCAAAGTAAGAAGTTTTGAAAGAATCTTCTCATTATTCCCCATGTTTTAATTAACAATAAAACTGAAGAAGGTATTGGGCCATAATGAAAGTATTATATATTTACTCTAATCATCTAGAAATGTAATCCCTAAGATGTCTGAGAATTCAATTTCACTAATAAGCTGACTACATGAGGCCAAGCTAGCACAGACTCTCCAAGATTAGTTTTAAACAAATAATTAGAGATCTTGTACCTATCTTGTCTTTCCTTCTCTTGATAGAGATCCTGAAGGTGGGATATCATGTTATATGCATAAATGTCCTCATGTTGCTTCAAAATCATATTAGACATGGATTATAGCATTAAACATTGTACATCCATGGAATCATTCAAATATTTCTTAGAGTTTTAACTCTTCATAATTAGCCACATTTCTAGGAACTTTAGGAAAAGCTTCTTCCATTACATATAATTTTATTTTCATAGATATGGATGAAATTTAGAAACCTTTTCCATTCTTGGAAATTTATGCCAGTGAGAATGTTTTTCTTCTCAAGTATGAATCGCAATGATATGTGTAATGTCATATTAATTATCTTTCACCAAAATTAGATAAGCATAATTTTAGTAATTTATCTGATAAATTTATAAAAATTAATAAATATTATATTTATTGATCTCCAAGTATTTTATTGAAACCCAGTATCCCTCACCAATGGTTTTGGAATATATTGTTTCTTTAAAATCCTAGTGCAGAGGATCCAGATTCCCATTCTCAATACCCTAACTTTAGTTGGTTAAGAAACATGAATGTTTTTAAGTTGGAATTCCAAATTCCAACTGTATTAACTCATAGTTCCTTGATCCACTGAGTGGACTCCCAAATCCTTAAATCCTTAAATTGGATTTCCTCAAACTTTTCCTCTCAGTCACACCAATTTCTACTTTGGCATTCAACCCTTTATGTAAACTATGTTAATTCAATCCAAAACATCAAGTTAGAATTCCCTGATAATTGAAAGCACCCCGACATTGGTTGGTCAAGCACTATGAACTATAGTTCAATTTTAACTGAAGTAGTGGAAGGCTATACTATCTTAATATATATAATTTTGGGATTTTATCCTTTTATGTGTAAATTTAAAATTATTATCTTTATTACATGCTTAGAAATATTAATTAAATTTACTGAAGTGATCAACCATGTCATAAATAATATTTATGCATAATACAATTTATTTTAGTTATATCTTGCATGATCGTTAATTTTATTAAATTATGTGATTGTGACAGAACATCAATAATGAAATAACCTAAAACATGACAAAAATAAAATAATAAAATAGTAGGATCATGAGTATTTACCATTAGCCAGTTTATATAGAGATAGATAAACTAATCACTAACCTAGGGGAAAAAATATTAAACCAACTAGGGTTCCTATTGCAGCTTTCCAACAATCTAACAATGTATCTCTCTTGGATTGGTTTCACCTCAACTCTAAACTTAAACTACCTCCACTGGCTTGAGAGATCCATCCATTACATATTCTTTTACTCACGTGCAGGTGAGGGGAAAGGGTTTACATAAAAGGAACCATGGGCACACAGGCCCTATATAATAAGAGGAGGGAAGGCACATAAATCAGTAATTTAATTTAAAAATAAATTAAATTAAACCAATCATATAAAAAGTTATGGTCTATTTTCATAATCATCCACATGCATGAAAAAATTATTCCTTTAATAAAACTAGCATTCAATTCTTAATTTTTCTTAATTATGATCAATCACACTCGAATTGATTAATTATTATCTTTAATTAATCAATTATTTTATCTTATTTCTCATCTGAATTTCCTTAAAATCCTCATTCATCATAATTTTTTACAAATTTAATAAATTTATTTAATGTTAACTGTGTAAATTAAATGTACTTTAGAGGAAACATGGTGAATACTCATTTGAATCCACCCAATATGTATTATAATCGTAAACAGTTTTACTTATGTGACATATAGTATACATGAAGTGTCACATACATTCATGATGTGTAATATCAACTTAATGATTACATGAATTACATGATTTTTCAATCATGTGTTATGATTCAATGCAAATAGAGTAACAATTGTAATATAACTCACACATGATATGCAGATATAATATCTACGCAAATATTAATTAAACTTATATATATATATATATATATACATTAAAAACCCATCACATGGAGTGTCCTATAAACTTAATGAGAATGTTCAAGAACATTTCTCAAGGTTTACTAATTATAATAAATAAATTTCAAGTCTGTTTAATTTGGTATAATTATATGGCATGTACAGGAAAGCTACATGGCATGTATATCTCTCATATTCTATCTGAGGTGCATTCCTAGGGACTCATCATATAAATTGTACCTTAGAAAAATTGGAGTACATGGTGTGTAAAACTGACTACATAGTGTGTAGACTCTGAGTTACATGGTCACCAGTCAAGTAGGTCATGTATAAAACACACAGCACATTTTTGACTCAAATAGACTACACGCCATGTATGTGGGCTACACGGTGTGTAATACAGCTAACCGTGTGCTAGGTTGGATCGGTCAACACATGGTGTAAGAATTAACTACACCACATGTAATCAATTCACATAGTGTGAGTAATTTATGAATTAACTCCTAGTGAATTGAACACCAATACACAGCGTGTAACTCTGGTTACATGATGTGTACTCCTGTGTTGTCTGTCCAGAAACCTCAACACCTCCATATTGGTTCCTCAATTTTATTTTATTCATAAAATTAATCACCTTTATTATATTTATGAGAAACTAGGAAGGAATAAGTATATCTCTCAATTTATATTAAAAGAATGACTAAAATTGAATTCAAAAAATAAATTCAATTGTGTAAATCAATAAATGATATTGAAAAATTTATAAAAAATTATGTGAAAACTTTGATACCATTTGTAGGTTTTGGGAACAGTGGAAGTGTTCTACGGGTCAGGCACAACTTTTCTTTTTTCCACGATTGATGATCAATCCCATATTTACCCAATAATAAAATTCATGATCTATAGAATTGAATCAAAATAATATAGACAAATGATAGCATGCTAGATCCAAGATAGAGAATCATCACAAATTATTTATAATTAATTTAATTAAATAAATAATTTCTTTGATGGAATTCTTTCTTCATTGATGGATTTGACAACAGATATGTGTTGTTATATCATTTTGTTATAGAAATCAAAGTATATTCCCTCTGGTGGTGATCCACGTGTGTTCAACAAATCTTTAAATGTCACTATAGGAATCACTAGGTGAAAGAATAGCATATCATAGTGATTGTGTTGTCTACCTTTGATTTCCTTGAGAACTACTTCTAAAGTGTTCTCTCGGATCTCTCTTTACTTGAGAGTGGGAGGTGGAGGAAGATCACTCACCATTCTTAGGAGCATTCTTAGAGAAGAGATCTCTCTAGGTATTTATGGGATTCTATAAATTCATTATGCACAACCAAACAAATGAATTTGATTATTGAAAAATAATATAAATGGGTTTATATATCACTAGGGTTAAAATAAAATAATTTCATAAGTTCCCTTTATTATTTATTTAATCCATGTGGAACCCCATGTCAAATAAAATTATTATTATTATTATTTCTCAACATTCGGTTAACATGTGAATTAAATTAAATATTATTTAATCAAATAATATTTATTATTTATTATTTCTCATAGGACCATTAAACATGGTATGTCATTCCTTCATAATATTTATAGGGACTTGAATAATGACTATTTATTTATTAAATAAATATCACTTCAATATTCACCAATAAATATATAAATATTATATTCACTAAATAGAAAATAAATATTTATATGAGATCAATAATACATGAATAATTATTAAACCACATTCTGGAATAATATTTATTCAACTTGTTATATAACAAATAATAACATTTTACACTACCACAAAACTGGGCAAGGCAGGCACGTGCCTTTATCAGCGCTAGTGGAAAAGCGCTGATAAAGGGGTAGAACTTTATCAGCACTAAAAAAAGTGCTGATAAATGTACCCTTTATCAGCGCTAAAAAAAGTGCTAATAAAGGCGTACCCTTTATCAACCATTTTTTTAGCGCTAATAAAGGGTATATTTATCAGCGCTTTAAATATCCCTTTATCAGTGCTTTTCTTAGCGCTGATAAAGGTCACATTTATCAGTGCTTTTCTTAGCACTAATAATGTTTATTGTATACATTAAATAAAAAACACATGTTATAACTAAATATATATATATATAATTAAACAATTATAAGATTAAAAATAAATATATTTATTAGATTTATTAGATTTATTAGATTTATTAGATTTATTAATTCATTATATTTATTAGATTTATTAATTCATTATATTTAATATATATATTTATTATATTTTTTTTATATTTAATGTATTTGTTTTATTTATAAATATATAATACTTTTTAATATATATGTATAATTAAAATTATTGAATATATGTGTGTTTTCCAATGAATTGGGGTCAATGAATATATCATGTGTATATATATGTTCCTGAATAATGTTCATTTATAGATTATAATTACATATCACGTTGATGTGTTATTGATTTATAATTCATTATGTTACCCATATAATATATATGTTCTAAAAATTGTACACTTATAATTAGAATTACATTATATTTAAAAAATAAATATATATTTTATTATATTTCCAATGATATATATATAAATATACCTTTCAAATACTTTTATAAGTATAAATAAAGATATATTTATTTAGAGTTATAATTATTAATAAATATATATATATATATATATATCATAAATATCATTTTAAATAAATATATAATAATATAAACAAATTATTAAATTTATACATTTATCAGTGCTTTTATTAGCACTGATAAAGTATGTCTTTATCAGCGCTACAAAAGCGCTGATAAAGAGGGTCTTTATCAGTGCTAAAATGAAAAGCACTAATAAATTCACCCTTTATCAGTGCTACAAAAGCGCTGATAAAGTCCAACCTTTAGTAGCGCTAAAAAAGTGATGATAAAGGGGGTATTTATCATCGTTTTTCATTTTAGGGCTGATAAAGACCCCCTTTATCAGCACTTTTTACTAGCGCTGATAAAGGTCCACGTGGGATTTATAAAATCCATTGGGTCCTCCTCTTCCTCCCCGCACCCTATCAATCTTTTGTGGAAGCCCTAACTTGTGTCGCTGCCTACTCTCTGCCGCTGCCTCCTCTCCGCCATTGCCTCCTTCTCTTCCTCCTCGGCCATGGTCGTCACCTCCTCCTCCTCCTCCAGTCCCTACTCCTCCTCCTCCTCCTCTGATGTGGCTGCCCTTCCTCCCCCTCCTCCACCTCATCTCCTCCTCTTCTTCCTCCTCCACCGTGGCTCCTCCTCCTCCTCCACCACCGCGGCCTCCTCCTGCACCTCCTCCACCGGCGACTCCTCCTCCTCCTCCTCCTCCACCTACTCTGCTGCCTCTGCTCCCTCTACTACCTCCGAGCTACCTCTGCTGCCTCCACTGCCTCCGCGCTGCCTCTACGCTGCCTCTACGCTACCTCTGCTGCCTCCGCTGCCTTTGTTGCCTCCGTTGTCGACGCCTCCTCCTCCTCCGCCACCGGTTCCTCCTCTATAAGGTGAGTAAAATTGAATTTTCATGAATTAATTATGTTTTAATTAATTTTCATTATTGAGATTAATTATGATTTAGCATGATTCTTGTGTGTGATGCTTGTGTGTGTGACACATGTATATGTGGTTGGTTACTTGTTTGATCTTGATTAGCTCTCCCCACTATAGCCTTGTGATAGAAACCTGAATAGAGAGAGTATTTTTAGTGAAAGGTTATTACACTATATTAGTATTTCACTCCATCTAGTGGCCCTTAGTATGGATCTTTTTCTGATTTTGGATACTACCCCATAGTTAGGCCAGGTAGGGTTTGGGCCACCCGTGTTGGTGAATTCATGTCATCAGGTGAGGCATGCCAACGGGATGAGACATATCTTTAGTATGTTCTATATTGTACACTATATTGTACACTATTCTCTGGATTGGGCCATATACCAATTTAAATATCACATCCTTTCTTATAACATAACAGTTCCACCAACCTCTCACATTGGGTGTGATTCACATATCCTATAATTTTACAACATTTTAGATGCTCCCCTCTCACTTACGGTGGGTCTCACCATCACATCACATAAAAAATAATTTGAGTAGGGAATCTCTATAGACAACCTCTCACAAAACTACTCCAAAACAATACTAAGTGATCCCCATTTCTATATCTCACATCATATTATCATACAAAAAATGATCTAAGGAGGGAATCACAATATCCAACCTCTATCACAAGTCAAAATGCACCATCAATAGGTGGATCCCATGGAATTCACACACCAATCCCCTTTGACCAATTCCTTCTCACTCAAAGTAGGGTCCTACCAACACCTTATCACTTAAATAAAGGCCATCCATCTTGTCTCATGCCACAAAATATATAAATAGTAATATAAAGAGGGTATCTAGATAACCAACCTCTCATACTAGCTAAACCACATCATCAGTAGGTGGGCCCCATGGATGATCATACTTCAACTAGGTGAAAGTCATATGAAGTCCCAGTATCTTAGTCGGTCTAACCATAAATGATAAAAGTCACCATCCATTTAGCCTTGCATAATAATCTCCTTAAAACCATCTTGGTTATAGATGAAAATTATTCCCAACCTATCAACATTCTAATTCCGCCTATATGGGAATCTACTGGGTTCTACAAACCTAACCCATCTCAACTCATTGATACCAACACACACTCATCTCTACATGGTAATGTCACAACCTATATGCTATACTTGATCTAGGACTCGATATTCTAGTCTATATCATCTTCTAAATCCCACATTAAAACTCATTAAAACTAAATAATGATCATCCTAAGAAACTCACACTAAGAGCCTTGGATACCCTATGCTAAGTCATCCAGACTATTACCATGACCCTCACTTACGTACCATATCATATCTCCCCTTGTAGATCTCTTAATCCAATTATAAGGAGGAAATCCTCTATGTCACACTTCACTAATCCCTATATGGAATATCCTACCCATCACACACACCATGACTCTTATATATCCTTAAGAGGGTGTTCCCCATCATACGTGATATATAAAACTATATTATCCATCATCATTAGGCGTAAGACTCTAATACCTACTCAAATAGCCTTAGAAAACCTAACTAGGCTATACAAATCTCATACCAAACTCAATCCTCTAATAAACACAACTAGAAACCTCAACTCCATGGATAAATAATCTCTGGATGATCAAAAAATCCCAAACATTCAATATAACCCTCACTCTATCTCTTGGTGGATCAAAAACACCCTATTTATTTACCTAGGTTGATCTTGATTTCTATCCCTTTCACTGGAACACATATACTCATGCATGAATTCACAATCATGCATAAATTGGAACATGTTTTTGTATTATAGGGTCCAAATACCTTAAAAAATAGAGTAACCCCCTCACCAAGATCAGATCATCCTCAACCAAGACTATACAAGCCTTATCTAATCTTGTACCAATGATTGAGACCCAATCTCAAGGCAAAATTCCCAAATAATTAATTATAGAAACATATAATTAATTATTCACCTTAATATAATTAGGAATAATCTTCTAAAAACTCAATGGGAAACACAACACCACCTAAACCACACAAAACATGGTGTGTTCATCATACGAGGATAACCTCTAGCCAATACAAACAAAATCTACATCATCTGAATTATTTGAAGATGATATAGTGAAATCATCACACAAATCCTAGTTAAAATCATCCCAAATCACAGGTAAATAAAGGATAATAATAATGGAGGATGTATGAGGGATTAAATCACTAACTCACTATAAAAAACTCCTAAGAACCACCCCTCATCAGGGGGGATCGAAGAGAGGAAAATGATGGATGAATCCCAAGAACCACACAAGATTTTCTATTAATGAGCACGCCCCCCGACCATTTTTGAAGTATCTAGTTTTTTATCTAAATTATACTCATATTCCTTATCCCCTAACCTATATACTCATCCTTTGGATTTCAAATAGGATGAATATAAATAAATAATGGATGAATGCCAATCGATTGACAAAAGAGTATGAAGAAGGCATGAAATAGTTTATCAGGTTTGCAAAAGATCATGCGTATAACGCTTCTCAAATACTTTTTATGTGTTTACGCTGTTGTTATTCCAAAAAAAATTAGTCCAGAGGACTTGGAAGAACACTTGATCTTTCATGTAATAGATCAGAGTTATAAATGTTGGAAAAAATACGGGGAAACAACGAATGTTGGTAGTGGATGGGATAACACTGTGTTTTATGGATCATCTGATATGATTACAAGTATGAACAATGAATATGACCGTATGGAGGATGTGATTACAGATGTCAATGATGATGAAGATCGTATTTAAGAAATGACAAGGACCATCGAAGATGAAATTTTTGATTTCCCAAAATTGTTTGATAAGTTAAAAAGTTGTGCAAAGAAACTATTGTATGCTGGTTGCACTAAATATACAGCATTGTCAGTTGTACTGAAGCTGTATAATTTGAAAGTAGACAACGGGTGGAGTGACGTCAGTTTTACGGAACTACATTATCTCTTGAATGACATGCTCCCGGAAGATAATGAGCTCCTGAGCCGAACATACGACTCCAAACAAATGCTACGCTCAATGGGTATGATCTCTGAAAGAATAAACGTCTACCTGAATGATTGTATATTATTTCGCAAGGACCAAAAATCACTTAAATAATGCCCAAATTGTGGTGCTTTTTGATACAAGAAAGATGAATCTATTCCTACTAAAGTTTTATGGTACTTTACAACCATTCAAAAGTTTAGGTGCCTATATGGAAGTGAGGATATTGCAGGATAATTGACATGGAATGCAGATACAAGAATTAAAGATGGGATACTATGTCACCCAGAAGACTCTCCTCAGTGTAAGAAAATTGATCATGAGTATCTTGAATTTGGAAACGAGTCGAGAAACCTTTGTCTTGCGTTATCTACAGATGGAGTGAATCATTTTGGTTTTCAAAGAAATAGTCACAGTACATGGCCGGTTATGTTGGTAAATTATAACTTACCATCATGGTTATGCATGAAACAAAAATACATCATGTTATCTATGCTTATATCAGGACCAAAACAACCGAGTAATAATATTGATGTTTATTTAGCCCCATTGATCGAAGATTTGAAATTATTGTGGGATTCAGGTGTTACATTGTATGATTCTTACAAAAAGGAAGATTTTACTTTGAGAGCCATGTTAAACAGGATGATAAATGACTTCCCTGCTTATGGAAATTTTGAGGATATAGAATTAAAGGAACTCAAGGGTGTCCTGTTTGCTAACAAGGTACACAATCAATTAGGTTGAAACATTCATCGAAAACCGTGTTTCTGGGACATCGTGGATTTCTACCCCGACGACATAAGTAATGATCTTGGACGACATCATTCAATGGAAGTTCAAAAGATCGTACAGCACCATCTCCACTAACATGCGATCAATTGTTTGAGAAAGTTAAAAATATGGACACTACTTTTGGTAAACCAACTTCGAAAAACCTTGCGAAAATTGGTTGGAAAATGAGATCAGTTCTTTTTTAATTACCATACTGGAATTGTCTGTATGTCAGACATTTTCTTGATGTTATGCATGTAGAAAAAAATGTATTTGATAGTGTCATCAGTATGTTTCTAAATACACTTGGCAAAACAAAATATGGAATTTAGGCTAGGTTGGACATGGTTGAGATGAAAATACGAGAATACTTGGCACCATTGAAGGGTGAAAAATGAACATTTATTCCTCCTACTGCTTACACTCTTTCCAGGCAGGAAAGATATCAGTTTTGAAACTTCTTGAATGACATAAATGTTCCAAAGGGGTATTCTTCAAATATCAGTAACCTCTTGTCAATGATAAATTTGAAGTTAAAAGGTTTGAAATCACATGAATTCCATGTTTTGATGCAAGATCTCATTCCTATTTATTTACGTTTCATTTTTTCCAAGAATGTCCACCATACATTAACAAAACTATGTTTCTTCTTCAAAACTATATGCAATAAAGTTATAGACCCGACGAAATTTCCAACTATGGAAAGATAAATTGTCATCCCATTATGTGAATTAGAAACGTTCTTCCCACCTTCATTTTTTGATATGATTGTTCATTTGATGGTCCACTTGGTGAGAGAGATTCAACTATGTGTTTTTGTACATTATAGATGGATGTACCCCATTGAATGGTATATGAAGATTTTAAAACGGTATGTCAAAAATCGAATTCGTCCATAGGGTTGTATTGCGGAGTGATATATTGATGAGGAAGCCATTGAATTCTATATCGAAAACCTATCTGGTGTGGAAAGCATTGGCCTACAGAAATCTCGTCACACTGGGCATCTTGAGGGTGAAGGAATTTCTGGATGATAGGTTGTCACAATCAATATTACAGATCAGGAGTAGTCCCACCTTTATGTTTTGCATAACAATTTCGACATTGACCCATATGTTGAAACCCAAAAAGAAATTATTAGGCATTTGAATCCATCTAGGGCTTAAAAATGGATATCAGATACACATAATTGATAGTTTATAGGATGGTTTCGAGACCATATTTTTAAGACGTTAAATGAAAATCCAGAGTCAATTTCAGACTGACTTTGATGGCTAGCTGGAGGACCAAGTGTGTATGTATTATCTTACAATGCTTAGGTAGCTAATGGTTATACATTGTATACTAATCAACATGATGGAGAAAGTACCATGCAGAATAGTGGGGTTACACTTGTGGCTGAAGCGATGCATGTTTCCGGTGCTAATGATAGAGATCCAATTTATGCGAATATGTCATACTTTGGCATCATCAAACAAATATGGGAGTTGGATTATACGAAATTCCAAGTTCTGGTTTTTCAATGCAAGTGGGTTGATAACAGGAGTTTTGTTAAAATAGATGAATTGGGATTCATGAAAGTTGATTTCCGTAAGGAAGGGGAGAAATATGAACCATTTATAATGGCATTATAGACAGTGTAAGTATTTTATGTTCCAGATCCCACAAAATGAAACTGTTCAATTGTACTATTATCGACCAAAACAACTGAAGGGTCAGATGAATATTCAATAGAGTATGGCCCTATCATTAGGACTTCTCAATCATTTCATAGTGGTCCCAATGTAGATGATGATTTTTATGTCAAAGGAGACCACAATGAAGGGATATGGATAGTCGATAGAGGGGTCAAATCCCTTCATCCTTTAAAAAAAGATTTCAATAATCAGGTTATTTTTTTATTGTAATATAGGTTGTGTTACATTATGTTATTATCTGTTCGCTACTGATTTTATGTGATCTAAATTAAATGTTAAACCACTTCTATAGATAATGACTTCTGCACCTACTGATGCACCCAATCCCGAGACACAATAGGTTTCTCAACCTGTTGCAGTTGGTCCCACTGCTGAGGTACAACAGGTCTCTCAACCTGTTGCAGCTGGTCCCACTGCTGAGGTACAATAGGTTTCTCAACCTATTGTTGTCGGTCCCACTACTGAGGTACAACAGGTTTCTCAACCTGTTGTTGCTAGTCCCAGTGCCGATCCTAGTGCTTCATAGGAACATAATGATGATGCAGAAACCGAGGAAATGGTAGGCAATGAAACCCTAGCGGCATAAAAAAACAGGTGCACCGTAGTTTGACAGTTTTATCCAAAATCCTTAAGGCAAAAGAAAAAGGCATCAAATATGAGGTGGGATGGAATAAGCGAGGCCAGTATATAAACCCCAACAAATCCATGTTTAGTAGCTACATTTGAATCGTCACTCGGCAATGTGTGCTGATTAATATAGAGTCACGGAACCATGTTGTCAGCGGGCTGAAAACATTAATGTGGGAACAGATTACGGTAACATTATGATATCATTTATTTAATTTATTAAAATAAAATAAAGTAAAATTTTGAAATATTGACTAACTTTACATCATCTCTTGCAGATTACATTTATAGTAGATGTCTCGCACAAAGAATATGTATTAAGACTGGAAGGAAGGGTTCATAGAGGCTTTCGTACCATTTTAAAGAAATTTCATCTGAAAGATGCTGAAGGGAAAATCAAGCCGCACCCACCTCCTCGTTATACACACTTGATATCCCAAGGAGAGTGGGATGCATTTTGCAACCGTCTTACAGAGCAGGCTTTTCAGGTACACTGTGTTTGGTAACACCTTGTTTAACGTTGCTTGTATTCATCACTTTGATTGACAGTTTTTTATTTATGAAATAGCAACTAAGTGCTAAAAATAAATAATAGGCAGCAAAACCAGTGTACCCCTACCGTAAAGCAAGGCTGGGGTACACTTCAAATGAAAAACAATTGGTACATATTTTAAAAGTATTTTAATACTTTTATGTGACATAAAACAACACTATAACCATGTTTCTCTATTTATATGCAGATTAATGAATCAAAATCCCAAGCCACTTCCATACCAAGCCATGTGCTATGGATGGAGGATCATGTTAATAAATAGGGGAAACTGGTAGATGAAAACACATAGAAAGTGTGGGAAACATGTGTAAGTATGACATAATATAATTTTTTTTGCTTTAAATCACTATTACATCATGATGATTACTTATTTTACCATATTTTATATTTGACATAGTCATAGGAATCAACAACACCCACATCGGATGTGGACATACTTTCAGATGCCTTGAAATATCCAGAACAGTATGGCCACGTCAGAGGTGTGGGTTTTGGGGTGACACCCCAGACATATTTTTAGAAAAAACAAGAGGAGGAACAAACTAAAGAAATTCAAATGATGAGAGATAGACTAGCTACCCTAGAAGAAAAATTCCAAAGTCAGGGAGAGTTGCTAGAAACCTTGATGGGGGAGATGCGAAGAGAAGAAACAACTCAAGAACAACCCGCCCCACCCCCCTCCAGCTATGAGGTGAGACATTCCCCTCAAAGACCTAACTTAACCAAGGTAATAAATATTCTAATATTTGTATCTCTGAAATGTGAATCACATAGACACTAATACCTTTCTTGTAATGATATTCTACAGGGTGAAAATGATTGTGATTTATATCTATCAACTCCCACCCATTGCCTTGTAGCGAGGGATATGGTGTTGAATATGCAGAATGACATGCTACACTCCAGACCACTTCCAACTGGTCATGTCAAAGTATCGATTCACATAGCTCATGAGATGAGCGCCGAGATACCCGTGCCAAATGACGATGACGAAATTCATACGGTGGAAAATGTTGTTGGAACATTCATTTCATAGCTGTTGAATCTTGTAAAAAAACATGTCGACCAGGAGGTATTCATTTACAATTCACTTTTCAAGCAGAACCATTAACATTTAATTAGAAAAGGGCTGAACCGTTGAATTTTATTACAGAAGGACAAAAGGAAGGAGCTAAAACGAAATAAAGGCTCAAAATTATCAACCAACTGATCCAAATGATCTACTAAGGGAACCTTCACCCCACCCGTTCTATATCCACATTAAATATCATTTCAAGATCATGTGGATACAAAAATGAAAGGCGGCAATAATCGCACATTTTTTTTTGAAAAAGATATGTATGGAGAGGAAACATTAGATTTCGTTAGTGATGACGTTGTAGCTAAAATTGTCACATATGACTGGCTAGGTGCCTCAGTTATAAATGTATACATGAGGTATGTTTTCATGATTTTATTTTACTGAAGCTGATATACTATGATAATTATGGCTAAATACATTTTATATTTTTCACAGGCGTATATATAAAAAACAATTTATGGGATTTTCCTGTGAATACAAATTTGGACTCATTAGTCCTCACACCATGTCTACATAATAAAAGGAAATAGATTCTGATTTTCAGGATTAATTATGTCAAACCTACTCAGAACATTTCAATGAAAAATTACAAATAACAGGATCTTTTTAATACCAACGTTGCAGGAGTAAAACTCTAAATTTTAATCATATCAATTATATTTTCATTTCTATCATTACTTATTCCTTTTTTTGTTTTTAGGAAGCATTGGATGCTCATTGCGGTCAATTTGGTTACTCCAAAGATTTATTTTTTGTATTCACTGCATGGATATCCAACAAACCAACCACACATGATGGATATTGTCAATTTTTAATACACTAGATCCAACATTTTAGAACTAAATATCTAGTTATATATTTTATATTATCTTTTAATGAGGATTCTGTTATGATAGGGTGATGTATAAATATCATCTAAAGGCTGTAATGAATCCAGGGTCTAAGGACAATAAGGCGCACGAGATCAAAAAAATGGACAAGTATCAGGGTATATATAATTATGTTAAACTATCCAAATACATATCAAAACAAATTACTTATTTTTATCAATGTTTTTTAGTGTCTGAAACAAACAAATGGAAAGGACTGGGGTTATTATGTTTGTAAATTTATGAAAGAGATCATATTTCATGAACAAACTAGCATCCCTGAAGAGGTATTTTTTAAAATAATTAATAGTTCATTTAAAATATTTATTAATTCTTTCTGTATTTATATTTTTTCATTACTACTATGACTATCGCAAAAACTCATATTCACAAGATGATATAGATGTGTTTAGAATCGAATGGGTAGCTTACTTGATGGAAGAATGTAAACAAATAGGACAATAAAGGTGAATTCCTACTACTTATGTTATCTTTATATGATCATTGATATCTCCCTTGTTTACAATTATTGATCATCTATAATCACCCTCTCTTATGTTTCATATCCTTAGATTATGAAAAATGGTTTTAGAAATGATTTGAGTTTCTAGTAAAGAATAACTTAATAAGAGACTCTTATGAACTACTGACATATGGCAAACCAAGAAAACACATTCGGATTGTTTTTATACTTTAGGAAAATGATCAATGAGTGATTTTAGATGTGTAAAAATATACCTCACCTCAATCCGACACACAGTGTGACCGGTATGGCTAAAAGTTTAGGATATCAGTTTCAAATTGACATTAACTTTAGAAAACAACACTACTGACATACGGAATACTGAGAAAACATGTTCGGATTGTTTTGATAATTTAGTAAAATGATCTATGAGTCTTTTTTGATGTGAAATAATCAACATCACCTCAATCCGATGCACGGTGAGACCGGTATGGCTAAAAGTTTCTGATATCAGTTTGAAAATGACATTAACTTTACAAAACAACACAAGTGACATACAGAAAACCAAGAAAACACGTTCATATTGTTTTGATACATTAGGAAAATTATCCATGAGTTATTTCTCACATGTATGAATCAACCTCACCTCAATCCGATGCACGGTGTGAACAGTATGGCTAAAAGTGTCTGATATCAGTTTCAAATTAACATTAACTTTAGAAAACAACACAAGTGACATACGGAAAACTGAGAAAATACATTAGGATTATTTTTATACTTTATGAAAATTATTCATGAGTCATTTGTGATGTTTAAGAATCAAACGAACCTTAATATGATGCACAGTGTGACTGGTATGGCTAAAAGTGTCTGATATCAGTTTGAAATTGACATTAACTTTAGAAAACAACACAAGTGACATACGAAAAACTGAGAAAACATGTTTGAATTGTTTTGATACTTTATAAAAATGATCCATGAATCATTTTTGAGGATTATGAATCGACCTGACCTCAATCCGACAACGGTGTGACCGATATGGCTAAAAGTTTCTGATATCAGTTTCAAATTGACATTAACTTTAGAAAACAACACAAGTGACATACAGAAAACCAAACAAATGTGTACAAATTGTTTTGATAATTTAGTAAAACGATCCATGAGTCATTTTTGACATGTACGAATTGACCGCACCTCAATCTGATGCACGGTGTGGATAGTATGGCTAAAAGTGTCTGATATCAGTTTTAAATTGATATTAACTTTAGAAAACAACAAAAGTGACTTATGGAAAACTGAGAAAATGCATTCATATTGTTTTGATACTTTAGGAAAATGATCCTTGAGTCATTTTTGGTGTGTACGAATCAACCGCACGACGATCCGACGCACGGTGTGACCGGTATGGCTAAAAGTGTCTGATATTAGTTTGAAATTGACATTAACATTAGAAAAAAACACAAGTGACATACTAAAAACCGAGAAAAAGCATTCAGATTTTTTTGATACTATTGTAAAATGATCCATGAGTTATTTTTGACGTTTATGAATTAACCACACCTCAATCCGACGCACGGTGTGACCGGTATGGCTAAAAGTATCTGATATCAGTTTAAAATTCAGATTAACTTTAGAAAACAACACAAGTGAAATACGGAAAACCAAGAAAAATGATTAAGATTTTTTGATACTTTAATAAAATGATCCATGAGTCATTTTTGATGTGTACGAATCGACCACACCTCAATCTGACACACGGTGTTACCGATATGGCTAAAATTGTCTGATATCAGTTTGAAATTGACATTAACTTTAGAAAACAACACTATTGAGATACGAAAAACTGAGAAAACGCATTAGGATTGTTTTTATACTTTTGGAAAATTATCCATGAGTCATTTTTGAGGTTTAATAATTAACCACACCTCAATCCGACGCATGGTGTGACCGGTATGGATAAAAGTGTCTAATATCAGTTTTAAATTGACACTAACTTTAGAAAACAACACAAGTGACATGCAAAAAACTGATAAAACGTGTTTGGATTGTTTTGATACTTTAGGAAAATGATACATGAGTCATTTTTGAGGTGTAAGAATCAACCTCACCTCAATCTGATGCACGGTGTGACCGGTATGGCTAAAAGTGTCTGATATTAGTTTGAAATTGACATTAACATTAGAAAACAACACAAGTGACATACGAAAAACTGAGAAAATGCATTCGGATTGTTTTGATAATTTAGGAAAATGATCCACGAGTCATTTTTGATGTGTACAAATCAATAGAACCTCAATCCAACACATGGTGTGACCAGTATGGATAAAAGTGTCTGATATCAGTTTCAAATAGACATTAACTTTAGAAAACAACACAAGTGACGTACATAAAACCAAGAAAATGCATTTGGATTATTGTGATACTTTAGGAAAACGATCCATGAGTCATTTTTGATGTGTAAGAATCTACCACACCTCAATCTAACGCACGGTGTGACTGGTATGGCTAAAAGTGTCTGATATTAGTTTCAAATTGACATAAACTTTAGAAAACAACACTACTGACATATGGAATACTGAGAAAACGCATTAGTATTGTTTTTATAAATTAGTAAAACGATCCATGAGTCATTTTTGTTGTGTATGAATCGATCGCACCTCAATCCGAAGCACGGTGTGACCGGTATGGCTATAAGTGTCTGATATCAGTTTCAAATTGACATTAACTTTAGAAAACACAAGTGACATATGGAAAACCGAGCAAATGAATTAAGGTTGTTTTGATACTTTATTAAAATTATCCATGAGTCATTTTTGACTTGTATTAATCAACCGCACCTCAATCTGACGCACGATGAGACCGGTATGGCTAAAAGTGTCTGATATCAGTTTGAAATTGAAATTAACTTTATAAAACAACACAAGTGACATACAAAAAACCGAGAAAACACATTCATATTGTTTTGATACTTTAGTAAAATGATCCATGAGTCATTTTTGAGGTGTAAGAATTGACCGTACCTCAATCCGATGCACAGTGTGACCGGTATGGCTAAAAGTGTCTAATATCAGTTTCAAATTGACATTAACTTTATAAAACAACACTATTGACATATAGAATACCAATAAAATGCATTCATATTGTTTTGATACTTTAGTAAAATGATCCATGAGTCATTTTTTATGTGTAAAAATCAACTACGCCTCAATCTGACGCATGGAATGACTGTTATGACTAAAATTATCTGATATCAGTTTCAAATTGATATTAACTTTATAAAACAACACTAATGACATATGGAATACTGAGAAAACACGTTCGGATTGTTCTGATACTTCAGGAAAATGATCCATGAGTCATTTTTGATGTGTACGAATCAACTGCACCTCAATCCGTTGCACGGTGTGACCAGTATGGATAAAAGTGTTTGATATCAGTTTGAAATTGACATTAACTTTAGAAAACAACAAAAGTGACATATGAAAAACTGAGAAAATGCGTACGTATTGTTTTGATACTTTAGGAAAACGATCCATGAGTCATTTTTTAGGTGTACGAATCAACCGTACATCAATCTGACGCATGGTGTGACCGGTATGGGTAAATGTGTCTGATATCAGTTTCAAATTAACATTAACTTTATAAAACAACACAAGTGACATACGAAAAATCAAGCAAAAGCATTCGGATGGTTTTGATAAATTAGGAAAATGATCCATGAGTCATTTGTGACATGTACGAATCAACCTCACCTTAATCTGACGCACGGTGTGACCCGTATGTATAAAAGTGTCTAATATCAGTTTCAAATTGACATTAACTTTAGAAAACAACACAAGTGACATACGGAAAACCAAGAAAACGCGTTCGGATTGTTTTGATACTTTAGGAAAATGATCCATGAGTCATTTTCGATGTGTATGAATCAACTGCACCTCAATCTATTGCACGGTGTGACTAGTAAAGATTTTCATTAGATAAAGAATCAGTATTTATTAAATGAGATAAATCATCCAAAAACATATTGATTTTACATTATTCCCTTCCATTGTTATCCGAATGAAAACATTTGAGTACATCATTTTCATATTTTAGTTTCAAATTTCCATATTAATGTATTATTTCATATTAATGTTTTAATTTATTTCATTATTGTATTACTAACATTATATTTGTTTTCTTTTATAGGTGAATTTTTTTCCATGAGTCTGGATGCTTTGTTTGGGAACAAATACCATGGATGACAATTTTTTATAGAGGATCACGGATATCAAAGGATGAAACATTAATGTTTATAACTGTTGTTGGATAATTATAATTGTAACCATGTAAAACATTGTTTGAAATGTATATAGAAGTGTGTTTTTTGTATTCATGATGTTAAGTAAATGTGTATAGCATTGTTTGTCAAAATATTGTGTGTGGGTGCTATTTTGTGCAGGTGTGTAGGTGTTATTTTGTTTAGGTGTGCAGGTGTTGGTTTGTGTAGGTGTGTAGGTGTGCAGGTGTGTAGGTACTAGTTGTGCAGGTACAAGGGAAGGTGCCTTTATCAGCACTTTTTTGAGCACTGATAAAGGACACCATTAACAGCGCTAAAAGAGTGCTGATAAATGGCCCTATTATTAGCGCTCAAGATAGTGCTGATAAAGGAACCCCTATGTCAGCACTAGAAAATCATTTTTAATGCCGGTGTAGATAAAGGGGGGTCCCCTTTATCAGTTCTCTGAAAAGTTCTGATAAATTCCACCTTTATCAGTGCTAAAAAAACATTGATAATGGGGGTCCTTTATTAGCGCTTTTTTTAGCGCTGATAAAGGTCGCCTTTATCAGCTATTTTAGGAGTGATGCTAAGCCCCCCCATTAATATATTCCATAATTAATATCACTTTTATAGATCTGTTAATGTTAGTTTTTAGTGCTAATAAAAGTCCATGTTTTATTAGTGTTACTTAACTGAGATTCTGGATACACTTATTGTGTGACCCTCTAGGCCTCTTTCTCAGTGGCAATACATGAAGCAGCCTAAAGTACAAGGTTAACATCTTGAAACATGCCAAGGCACCCATATATAAATAATTTAATTCTTTAATGACATGATACCTCATAGTAATGCTTAATGTCTAATATAATCCCTTTATCATGATATCTCAAATCAAGCAGCTCACATGCTGGTGCCATCAACCTATGTGCTCGATGTCTCATTCTTTGACTTCTTGGAAATTGAACTTTCCTATTGTACACCATGGACATGGATTTATTTAGTATATATCATTTCCATCAAAGGGCCTAAGATATCAACTTCTATTAAAGAATAGAAAGGGAAAATCCTTTCTCGCATTTTTCATCAATGCAGTATTACTCGGGACGCACCCAACATATCCTACCTCAACAAGAACATCTTTCATCATGGTTTTTATCAATAAATCAAAGTACCAAAGTCATAATACTCATTAATAATAATATTTAAGTCTAAATACCAATAGACACATCCAAAAATTGGAACATCAAATGACACATATAAATGTAGATTTCTTACGGGCGGGTCTCATTCCCATAATATCCTACTGGATATTACCAAAGGAGTACACCATGAGAAAGTACGTAAAAGTCCTATGAGTCTCCACCCCTGATAGCATGCATCATTTTTTGTCAAATGATATCATCCGAGTATAGAACATATATTTAATAATAGTGTCACTTCACTTTTGGGTTCTCATCATAACAGGGAACTGATATGACCTTTTAATGTGATAACTGCTCTTGGGACATTATCACATATTATCTTACATATAATAATAATCATGATTTAATAATAAGTTTGTTAATATTAAAAAAATATGAATATAGGTTAACATAAAGTACATAAAATTTGGTTTTAAGGAACCAACTCCAACACTATTCCCTGAAGGAGTTATGGAAGTAAAATCAAAAGTATGTTACACACTCTCACTAATATCCCATTGAGTCTCCTCTCTCTTTTTATTCTAACAAAAAGAGGAACTATGACTCCCTCATATCATATAAGAGGTACCAACCATACTATTAAACCATTATATATCATCATTGGCCATTTTTGACTTAACGAATTCCTCAATATAGGTTGGCAAGTAGAAAATAATGGTCTTTAAGAGAACATATGGCCCCAATCACATCCCAAATCATCAAGACTTATGGTATTCTTCCATGAGGAGATTGATATAGAAGTTTAATAAATTAGTAAAATAAGTGACATGCTCAGTCATATAACAATTCCCTTGATCCAATGTAACGGCCTCCCTAACCTTCTCCTGAACCTTCACCATCCTTGAATTCTCTCGGTCGATGTGGTGATTGAAAATCACCTTGAACTTATCCCAAGTTAAATCCTCATATAGTATGGCTTACACAATTGAATTACACCACTCTTTTCTTGGTATTTTTAGAATTTACATTGAATAACTAACCTTGGATATCTCATGGGTTTGGAGGAAATGAATGATACATTCAATATTTTCCATCCTTTATTTGGATTCATGATATCCTTGGAAACATGGAATGTGGGTGGATTACTCTTAGTAAATTACATGTAATCATACACCACTCAATATGGTCCTTTATCACTTCCCTAACTTGGAGATTTGATGGTCTTGATAAATAATTTGATACGAATGGGATTCATAGGTGGGTTAACCTATAGTCTTTATACTTCAACTCCCTCTTGATGATTTGTAGGATCCATTCTAGGTGGTATAATCCATTAAACAGGAAACTACATTAATACATGATTAAAAATGGATATAACATAAATGTACATCCAGTTACTCATAACAAAAGTAAATCACATAAAACTATATCAAATTTCCTAAGAAAAAATCTCAAATCGAGATACAATTCTCAACAACCCATGGTATCACATGGTTTAACATGAAGATGATCTTGGTAGGAACTCCCTTGAACCCACTACTAATGTTATAATTGTTCTACTCTACATTATCTTACTCCCCCAATAACAAGATGTTTCTTCTATAACATTTTCTAATGAATTTCCTTGAGTAGACCAGGCCCATCAACTAATCTAGCTTTCCCCAAGTTACAATGTTTGTTACCAATCACCACATGTCTTGGGAAAATAATTGGGTTATAAAAACTAATCATATGGGAATTATTTCACCCTCATAATATAATAAATATTCTTAATGAATCCACCTATAAATCTAAAAAGATGTATTCATACCACAAACATCTATTCATATAAATAAATAGTTTCTATAATAACGAAACTAAACAAAGTATAACACTACATAAACAATAACCAAACATACAAAATTACTTTATAAACTAAAAATAAGGTGGCTAAAACTTCACATATACATAATGGTCAAAAGATATTTGAGATTGGAATTCCCAATACATAAATAAACCAAAACTATCCAACACTGTAGGATCCAGAAAAGCTCCTCAAATTCTAACTTTGTGTGACTTTAAATCACTACCAATACTATGATGGGACAATGAGTACTTCAAGAAGCATCATTATAAGTTGCTTCTCATTTCCCTTTATTAGAGTCAAACATACCAAGGTCTTCATATGACCAATGATATAAATAGGGTGTGATACAAAGGCCAGTATAATACCACCATGATTCTAGGTAATATATTTCTCCATGAAATCCATCAGTTCTAGTTTGAAATACCATTTTATTTTATAAAACAAAGAGTGGAAATAATTTTAAAAATTCTATTGGTTTTATAAATCCAAGATATATTCTAAAAATAAATGTGTATTATAAAATTGAAGCATATAAATAAGAGAAACTAGATATAATCATCATAATGATATTTAAATAAATATGTGGAATATAGTGTCATATTATGTCTACACAACACAAAACACATGAAACATGGGATCTAGCCTCTAAGTAAAATAGATTATGGTGACTATGACTCAATTTATAGAATTAAATAAATAAAACAAACCAAATTCCAATGGATCTATCGGTCTCATCAATAACGAAATGTAACCAGCATAACAACTAATCTTGAGTTACACCCATCTAGTATACCTGACATGTGCCCAAGTTTTCCCATGTACATTCCAATAAATCACATACTCAAGACTATTTTATAAAAAATTGAGGCTCTCAAATCAATTAAATTTCATTTAAAAATGAACCCTCTATCAAAACCTATTTCGAGAACCCATTTGGAATAAATATCTAATTTAGAACATTTTATCAGGCACTACATGTAAACTACAACTGGTTTTGAAGGAAACTCCGCATGAAATACATTTAAAACCTTTATTTGAGTAAATAAATAAATAATATAAAGGGTGTACCTAAATTAGTGATCAATAGTTCATTTTGAATAAAATTATACAAAAACAAAATGAAATTCATGATCTAAAGGTAATCCAAAGAAAAGACTCAATATGCAGAGACAACTACCTTAAATTAAATGTAACCTCTCCACCTTTGTAAAATAACACTAAAAATTAAAGGAAGGTATCATAAAAAGATTAAAAACCCAAGAAATTAAATTTATAAACCCAACCTAACTATACATTCATTCACCTTGTCCAATTAGGTCAAAAGAACATGAATAAATGAGGAGAAAAAGGGAATAAAAGGAGATAAGAGATTAAATCTAAGATAAATCTTGATTTACATTAAATATATACATGAAAAGTATAGTGTAATTGATAAGGTAGAAGTGGATAAATGTGTTATATTATATTATTTTTAGATATCATGTCAATGATATGAGTTTAATTGAAGATGAGGTATCAGGTGATGAAGTGAGTATCCACCCATATAAGAGGATTTGAACTATGGAGAATAAATAGAAAAGAAGAAGACTGCAGGTCCTTAGAATAGTTGGAAGGATAGATTCCTTAGTTACTAAAGTTATATAATCCCTCAATGGAGTATAAAGTTTTTTGGATTCTATAATCAGTGGTTATATAATCTTGGAGAAAGGATGGAGTTGAATTGAGATATATCAAGATTGATTAAATTATTATTTCACCTAAGTTGGTAGATATATTCACTAAAATACTATTATATGAGTTTTTTATATGCTAAAACACCTCATATATATGTTTTAAATAGTATTTATTTACTTCAATAATTCTAAATATCATTGCAATAAGTTCCAATAATATTTATATGATGTTTGTAGAAGCCCAAGAGAAAGAGGATTTCTGTTTAAAGATGCCTACATAAATCTATATTATGGAGTTCATAGAAAGATTTATAAGTCCTAAATGTAAGGAATTTTCTATTAATTTATTTCTTTTATGCCAAACATATGGATTAAAGTTATATGAATAATATTTTTAAGTAATAAACGTCTTTGAGTTCAATCGTATATTTCTATAAATCGTAAGTCTAAATAAGAAGATTTTTCCAAAGTTTTTATTCCAAATATTGAGTGTGTGAATTTAAAATAAGTCTTTCATGATATTACATGATGAATGTAATCATTAAAATTCCCAAGTGTAAAACTTTGGATGAAATAAAAGTTATAACACTTAGAATATTTTTCCAAAAGTTTCTTGATGAAAATTAAGTAACTAAAGAAGAACATATATCCTCATTATAAGGAATTTTGAATGTAGGTCTTTAAAGTTCCTAGTATATAGATTCAAAATTTAAATAAAATTTTATGTTATTATTGGAAGAAAAATATAGTTTCCAAATTTTTTTAGTTCTATGGAAATACATATAATATGATGTTAAAACTGTACTTTTGAGTTAAAAACATCATCAAGATTACTAAATCCATGATCCCTAATTTTTTTTAGGAATATTAATGGAGGATTTATACTAAATGTATTTATGAAAGAATAAAATAAATTTATTAGGTTTTCAAGAGTAATTCAGATTAAATCACATTGGTGAGAAATCCATACACAAATCATACACGATCATGACTCGCGGTCATTCAATTATTTGAGATGAAATAATATGGAAGTATAGAAATTTACATAATACTGAAAGCTTTAAAAATAAGATAGATTTTTATACCATAAAATAAATTTTTTTGTCTAATTTTAATTAAACTATGAATATATATAAATTGGGTTATATTAGATATATTTTGAGAATAAAAAGAAGAAGAATTTTTTCATACTAAATAATAAAAAAATAGTCATGTTTCAAAAGTGGGGAAAATTTGATAATAATATTTTAGGAATACACCTTATGTTAAAAAATAAGTACACTAGAAAATAATGGGAGCCAAAAATGGGTAGTATATAAAGGTAATTTTCATTGGAAATGGATTTTTATTCTAAACATACCATTTATGGTGTTTTTAAAAGAATGGATGAATTTAATATAGCCTATTATGCATGTGATATTGAGGAGATAGAGAAAATAAAAAATAAAAAATAATAATTCATTACTAACAGGTGTGCGGTGGTGATTAGAGATGATCTGAGTAGCCAAGAGAATTTGATCTCTAAATGAAGAAGAAGGGAAGAATCTAAAACTAAAAGTGAAGAATTATAATATGAAGAGTGTGAGAGATATCAAAACCATGAAATAAAGTGAATATTTAAAGGAATGATTATGTGACTATGATAAAGTGAATAAAACCTAGCAATTGTATATTTTTTTCTATGTTCTTGATAAGTGAGTTTTAGAATCTAGTGAACAAATTCATGAGAACTATAAAGTCTAAAGACTTACATAGACCCAGTTGCAATTAGTTTTGTTGAATATCTATAATAATTCAAATACTGTAAGGTGAGGAAGAATATATAATAATATTTTTTCAAATCCACATGGTTCATAGAGCATATCTCTTTTATAATGATGAAGTAAAATCAACACTAGTGGGAGATGAAGACTATTAAATATAGTATTTGTACCATTTTTCTTTAGTCATATAGAGTAGGAGTGTCACCTTTGTAATTTGTTGACCAAAAATGTGTAATATTATGTGAAGATCTTTCAAGATGATATGTATCCACCCATTTTAATTGGTGATTCTATTATATTAGAGAATTTATGACTTCATGGGAGTTGATATGAAAAGGAGTGTGTTTCCCACACTAGGATCAAAAAATAGTTTTGTTATTTTTACTTTTAATATAAAAAATTTTATATAGGTGTATAGAAGGGTAAAATAAAAATAGATCCATTTATATCCTAATATGGGACATGGGTTAAAAATGGTGTTTAAGCTTACAAAATAAGAATTGGATTTTGTTAAAATTAGTAAAAACCTGACCTCCCTAGTGTGTCTACACAATCTATTAGGCATATCAAGTGGTTTTTTAGCATAGGTTCCATCAAATTTGGATATATTAACCTATGTCATAGTGTAATCATATAATTTAGTTTAATATTATTATTTATAAAATATTTCTCATTGTTTCTTTACTCGGTATATATGAAGTTCATATTTCAAATGTTTGAATAAGAGCATCAGATGGAAATTCAGATTTTATCCCTGTGAGAAAAATTTTGGAAGTATTTTAAAAAGGATTTTGAAAACATGGAAATATAAGATACTATAAATTTGAGAAATAATATCAAGGAAGAAATAATAATCGACCCCATCTCAAGTCCATTAGGGTGTTAGGTTTTTAACAAACCTAGTGAGAGAGATTCATCAGATAAAGATACATCAAGCTATACATGAATTGAAGATATTTTAATTCATAAAACACTTGGTGATTTCTATTCTGAAATTGACTAGTATTTTTTAATAGTTTATATTTAGGTTTTTTATAAATAATAATGCATGTTAAAGTAAAATAGGATGAGTGGTTATAGTTGTAGCATGGGGAAAATACAATAGAGGGTGAATTGTCCAAACAGGTTGGAAAATCCAATACTCTCTTAAGATTGGATGAAGAAAAGGATGAATAAATTACACTTTGTAATGAAAAACTTGGTTTTTTAATTGAATAAATACAAATATTTTATTTTGATAATGTTTTCATTAAATATTTGATTCTTTCACTTGAGAGACTTTATATAATTTTTATGAATGTCATAGAATCACAGATGAATATGAAAGTAAAAAAGTGAAATATCCAAGATGCTCATTGATTGAATTGAGAAAGTTACATAAGTATAATATTAAGAAGTTGAATAGTGATTATGATTATATATTTATATCATTTTAGGATGAAAAGTATTACCATGACATGAAGTGTTAGGAGTTAGAAGTGAAGATAAAAAATTTGGGATCAATCCCAATTGGTCCTTCTTAAAGAACTAAAAAATATATATTTCCACACACATTTCATATATTATTTTTCCATAAAATGGGAATCATATTGGTCATAAATGAAGATTGATGAAATCATAAGAAATATCTATCTCTATATCATGAAAAAAGGTATCCCAAAAATATTAAAATTCAGTTTACACTGAATATGGAATTTCTAGAAGTGGGGTAATATATATATAAAAAAGAATAAATATATCGGGAAATTATCCAATATGTTAATTAAAAAAGGTGATAATTTAAAATAACGTCTATTTCCCAAAATGATCCCAAAATGTTAGAGTTTCAATAAAAAAATATCAAGCATGTAATACTGGATAGCCTGCACCTGAGGTGAAAACAAAAAATTTTATGGGAAAGTGTTGGTTTTCTTAGAGGTTTGGACATAGAGACCTTAATTTATAGTATAATTAGTATGTATTCACAAGTAATATAAGCCATTATGAAATGGGTAAAAATATATTTAAATAAAGGAACATGCTAAAAGGAATTAGTCCTCATATAAAGTGAAGAATCTACCTCTGAATAATAGATTTGAAATTATAAAGAAATTATGTGAGATGTGTCATATGAGAAATCACTATTATGATGAATTTTATTAAATTCTTGTAATATATCATCTAATTGATAATAAATATATAGAACTACAAAAACCTAAAAAGCACATGAAGAAGTTAAGTGAATCTTATTTGGGTGACAATCAAAATAAATTGGTGAACATAAATAATCCCAATAGGGTAATGAATAAAGGAAAATAAAAGGATCAACCTATATAAAATAAATGATTCTATTTTGGTAAGAGAATCCATAACATAGACCATTGAAAAATGTCCATGAATCTCAATAAATATGGGAGTAATTTAAAAATAAAAATAGATCCAATTTAAGAAGGATAGAAATTAATTAGTATGGTTATTGACACTCCCTATGAATATTATAATAATACTCCCATGAAGAGAAAAGTTAAAGTAGACGAAGTGGTCTGTGGATGGTAAAAAAAGGAAATCCATAGTAATATAAGATATATGAAATGGCTACCTGAACAGGAATAATGATTTAAGAATAAGGGTAAGGAATCCACGAACTGAATTTTAAAAATGATGTTTCAAAGAAAAATCCCACACCTAAAGAGAAGTTTTATCATGATCTTAAAGTTTTTCTAACCATATGTTCAGATCAGTTGGATTTGGATTGAAATTTATATAATGATGAAAATAATTTAATTTATCTATTTTATAAATTTGAATGTCCCTTTCCATCTAAGAAGGAAATTAAATATGGAAATAGGTTCATGTTTACTAAATAGGAAGAGATATAGGAAATCCAAAGAGAGGATCACATGAATAAGTCTAAACATTTTAGTCATACAATTAAAGGAGTTTTAGGGTTCAGAATTATAACTTATCTCTATTTATCAAGATAAGAAGCTTTTATAAGTTCCACCCTAGATCTAAATTTTTATGTGGTATTTAAACGATGGGTGTATAAGGAGATAAAGGTCGCAGAGTATCCCTTTAGGGGGATACTAAAAAAAATGAAGCTACCTGAGTTTATGTTTTCAATTGAGTTAGAAAATATGAATATCCCCTTCAAAATCTGAAGGATGAGGTTTGATTTTCATTCTCCCTTCACTATGATAATTTATATTTATTATATTTATCAAGGGATGGTGATTATTTAACCAAATGGGGAAGACCTAGCAGCTGAATGTTTTTTTGATTTATTTGTTCAAGTGATCATAGGTTCCTCAAATTTCTTAAAAATATGTATGGACTATAACTAAAAATAAGAATAATATAAATTGGTATCACATAAAGTGAAAAAATAGAAATCCTTGTTTTCAAAACTAATCACTTTTGTTTTCAATAAAGGTTAATCTCACAATGACTTACATTTTATTTGTTGATGGCACACTACTAATAAAAAATTAATACCAAGTTAATTTCATACGATGATATATGGTTCCAAATTTTCTATAATCATTTTCATCTAGTAAGAACGACTTCTTTCTAAAATCCATCTCTTATATAGATCTTTATTGGATTTATCAAAGGGGAGATTTATCATATGGGGAGAAGATATTGTCGAAATCCTTAATAATATAAATAATAAGAGGGAGAGAAATTTGAAGAAGAGACTTCCATAATATTAAAGAGGTATTTAAAGTTTTATCAATATCATGCGATATTATAAATTTAAGTGGGGAAACAAATTAACACTATCAACCCTCTATATGTATAAAAAAGGGGGAGACATGACGGGTCTAGAAGGGAAGATGACAGAATAGCCAAAAGGGGGTGAATTGACCTTTTATTAAAATTTAAAATATTTATTATGTAAAAATACAGGTAATTATAGAATAAATAGTTTTCATATTTATTAATATGAATTAGATAGTTATATTCATTATAAAAAAAATTATTTAATTTCTAAATTAAAAAGGAAATAGTAATAATTAAACACTTTTATTATAAGGTTTTATTTACAAGATTAATTTAAAAAATTTAGAATTTTAATTTGAAAAAATAAATATAATTTTTAAAATTATAATATCAAAATTAACTTAGGTTTAAATATTCATATTTTTCATAAAATACTGATTTTATGATGAATAGTGAAAATACCGATTTTTTGTAAAAATATCAATCTTTTCAATAAATTATGTGATTTTAGAGTCCCATTATGTTTTGAATATGGTTTTGAGTAACAAAAGTATTATTTTTTATACTTAATCCACTTATGTAATTTTTAATTATCTTTATACTATATTTTAGTATAAGTTTATTTTTGGGATAAAAAATGGGTTTTTTCTAAAAACTATTTTAAAGTGCACAATGTTTCTCTATTTTAATTAATTAAAAAATACCTTAAAAAGGAATTATTAAAATTAAATTTATATATTATATATAAATAAATATATATTTATGTTCATAAAATAACTATCAATAAACATATAGTTAATATAAAATCATCTTATCTATGAAAAATACATTTCTTAAAAACCCTATTTTTTATCATGTCTTTGTGTTTTATTTTTCAAATTAATTTATTAAACTTTTAGTAATTTAATTTGGTAAAATGGATGCCATATTTTCAATCATGATAATTTATATAATATAATAAAGACAGCTTAATTTTTTTTCATAATGAATATTGGAAATAGAAAAAAATCATATATTGAACTTATGGTAAAAAAGGATTTACCAGAGGTTAAACTAAAAAGATAAGGTTTAAAATAACCCAAAACTAGTCTAAAAAATATTTTTTAGACATATTTTGACCTTATTATGTATAATGAATTATAATTATCCATTTTGGATCCTTTTTTCATATGAAAAACATGGGTAAACCTTTTACTTTTCAAAAATTACAAGTTTTCCATTCATGTCACATGTAAAAGGGAACCCAATTTTTTCTCCTCGTTACACCTTATAATCCCTTAAGATTAGACAAGACCTAATAAAATTCCTTCCTTAATTCCCTCCCGATTATCTATATCCCTTTTTTTCATAAATCCATCTAAAGAAGAATTTTATTGTTAACCTAAGGTCATTGTCCAAAGAATAGGAAGATAAAGAATATATGTGATGACTCAGACTCAAGGTAATAGAATTTTTATCACTTTCTTTTTATTGAGTAATATTTTGTTTTTATTCAACTTTATTTTTTATTAGGTTTATATACATCCCCTTTTAAATTTTATGTAAACAATTTATCTATTCTCATGATCTTTAATGTTTTTTTATTGTTATTCCTTTATGGGGATTATGATTCAAATGTTTCCAAAGTGGTAAGGGGATTTTTCATTAAAAAAATAATATTTTAATCTTTTCTATATAACTCCATTTTTATTCCATGTCTATGTTTTTAATATTATTTTATGAATATAATTATATGGATATGATAATTTTATAAATGGCATTTTTTTCTTAAATTTAGAGTTTTTCAAAAAAGAAATATTTTTATGAAATGTTTGACTTTCTTTATAAATGACTAAATAAATTTCTATTTCATTGCATATAGTGAAAATAACTTTTCCCACAGCTACTAATGATATTATAATTTTTTATTCCTTTTCAATATTTCATGTTTTATTCAAATAAAAACCCCCTTTTAGGGTATTTTGGTATTGAAAATGGGTTTTTAAAATAAAAGGGTATTTGGATATCCAAAAGTAATTTTATATGAGTTTAAATGTGTTTTTAATAGTTTTATAATGAAAATAAATAAATAAATAAAATTTTATTCTTGAAATAGAACTTGATAATTATAAATGAGAAATTTTTTAGATAGTTATAGCTTATATGATGGGTTGATCTCCATTATAGCTCACAAGAGATCCCAATATAACTTATATAATGGGTGTGGAAAGATAGCATTGGATGAGCCTGATATAACTTATATTATTGGTTAACTCAAATAGAACTCCAATTAATTGGGTAATGATCCTTGTCTTAATAGAAAAAAGATGGATTTACTATTGGATTTCTCATATTGATTTAACTGGTCTCTATTTATTGAAAAGGTATTAAAACGGGTTATGAATATGAGGCACTAAGTTTCCAAAAAGGGGTTTTATTTTATTTCAATGGGTTTTATTGATTTTATTTGATAAAAAGTGTGTTTTTCATATGTAATTATTTATTTTATTTACCCAAAGAACATTTTTATAAAGGAAAACATTTCATGTTTTTTCATGTTTTTCACTGGACTAACGGTTTTCTTTAACTTTATGTCCCTTACTATACTCTTTACACTCATCCTAAATTTAAAAAAAATCATAGGGTTTAAGTATGGGTAAGGGAAAGGAAGAAGTAATTTTTAAATTCATGAATATTTTTCATGAAAATAAATTATTATTTATTTTAAAAGTTTAATATTGTGGGAAAATAGATATCAATTATAAGTGTCCACTTTGTATTATATGGTTTTTTATGTATGATTCATGAAGAAATTACCAAAAAATACAAACCTAAAAATATACTAGAATGTAAGAAAATGAATTCTTGTCTTAAAACTCAAGGCTATGTAATGTTTAAGGTTGTATCCTTGTAGTTGGTATAAAAGGAAAAGTTTATATAACTGTATAATTTAGGGTAATATTAATATCTTACCCTTGAAAGATTATACTTTATGGTTAAGTTGAAATGAAATAGAACTTGAAGAATACCATGTTGAATCATCTAAAATATGCTTTTCCAGAATTTTTTTCTGTAGTTTAAATAGAGAAACTGTATAAGGAAGGCACCAAGAGAAAAATATCCTTCAACTAAACATCCTGAGAAGGTTGGAATTATAATGGATTAGTTTTTTTTATATGATGGATCAGTTGATTCAAGCTATCAATGGTGGTGTATTTTATGAGATAGTATAGTTATATCATCCATAGAGGATAATTAATATATTGGATAATTTTATTACATATCATCTACTATCTTTCATTAGAACCTCAGTTCTAGTGGCAGCTGAAGGATGGATCAGTTCATTGGAGAATATGTTTGAAGTCATGGGGTGTTCAGAACACCAAAAGGTAAATATTATTATTTATCATTTTGAATTTGAATCTTATTAATGGAGCTATTTGGTTAAGAATACTAGAGATAAATATGATCTTTATTCCATGGAATGGGACACATTTAAGCATCTTTTTCTTGAGAAATATTTCCCTAAGATTGTTTCATCGAGGATAGAGAAACTATTTTTAGAATTGAGGTAAAAAGATAAATATTTGGTGGTTGTGTATGAATATATATTCAAAATATTGGATAGGTATTTCTATGATTTTATTTAGGACACTGATAGTAAAACTAATAGATTTTACTCATATTTAAGAAAAGTTTACTAAGATATTTTCCCATTATAGAATTTAAAACTTATGAGAAAATGGTTTATTGTTCTAAGATAGTTGAGATGTATTTTTCTGACACCTATGTTCCTCAATATGATAATAGTAATAAAAGTTCAATGTGGTAGAAAACATATAAGAAACTAGAAAATTATTCTAGAGGTAATCTCCTAAAATTTTCCAAGTTTGGTAAATGAAATTTCAAGGAATGATTTATGTGATTTACAAAGTGTTTTTAGTGTCATTGGTTTGATCATAGGGATCATGACTATAAATAAATGAGTCTTGAATAATCAAATAATGGGGTAACTAATAGCCATATAATGGTGATATTTTTTAGTTGTAATGAATTGGGTCATTATGCTAACATGTGTAAAAAATTAGTTTTATAGGATGGAATTCATCATGATTGGAAATTGAAAGGTGTAAAAAATTAATTTTATACTACTAAAGAATATGTTGGACTGTAAGATGAAGTGGTGACATGTGAAATAATTATTTATTCAAATATTCTAATGCCCTTTTGACTCTGGATCTTCATATTCTTTAATTTCTAAGAAATTATCAAGTAAAATGTGAATATCACCACATGAAAATAAGATATATATTTTGATGAAAACTCTAGGTGGAAATATAAAAGTAACCAATATTTATAGTAATCCCCTTATTATTATCAATGGGATGGTTTTTTCAGAAAATATTGTTAAGTTACCCATAGTAGAGTTTGAATCCAATATGTGTATAGATTGGATTTTAGTTTATTATGATAAGATAGATTAAAAATATAATAAAATTTCATTCAATGAGTTCATACATTTGATAACTTACCAAGTATCTGAAAAAATTTATTAGAGATGGAAGTAAAAGTTACCAATCTTATATTGTTGAAAAAAAAAAGAAATTTTTAAAATTAGTGATGTGGTAGTAGTGAAAGAACACATGATTTTTTTTTCCGGATGACTTACCTATTTTTATTCTAGATTAGAAGGCTGAGTTTACAATTGATTTATTTTAATGATTCTAAGACTATTTCAAAACCCCATTATCGAATAGATCAAGTGGAAAATTTATAATTGAAAAATAAATTGCATGAGTTTTTATATAAAGGTTTCATTGAACCTATAACTTGACCATGAGGTTCTCCTATTTTATTTGTAAAAAATAATGATGATTCTATGTGTCTTTTCATTGATTATAGATCCTTGAATAACATTAATATTTAGAACAAGTATCATTTTCCTCATATCAATGATTTATTTGATCGGCTCTAGGGAGTGTAGTGTTTTTTATAGATTGATCTTTGGTTGGGGTACCATCAATTGAAAGTGAATTAGGAATATATTTTTTAGACCGTATTTCAAACTAGATATAGGAATTAGGAATTTTTAGTTATTCTATTTGGGTTATATAATAAACCTATTGTATTTATGGACCTTAAAAATAGATTTTTTCATGAGTTGTGGAATAATTTTTTCATTGTGTTTAATGATGATATTTTGGTATATTCTAAAAGTCATATGGAATATGAAATATACTGAAGGATTGTTTTAAAATATTTAATGAAAATAAACTATATGGAAAATTTAGGAGGCATGAATTTTAATTGCAACAAATTTCTTTCTATGGGGATTTTTTTTTAAAAGAAGGAATTTCTATTGAACATACTAAAACTAAATTCATTGAATATTTTCCAAGACCAAAAAAATTTCAAAAAGATTCATATTTTTATTGGTGTAGCGTGTTACTAACAGTGATTTTTTAAAAAATAAATATTATTTGTCCAGCCAATTGACTAAGTTAACACAAAAAGGAGTTAAATTCATATGGAAAAAAGAATGTGATGATTTTTTTAGGAATTGAAAATATATTGGTGAATTCTCCAATTTTATCACTATCTTCTAAAAATGGTGAATTGTTCATCTATTTTTATGCTTAATTGAAGGGACTTGGTTTTTTTATTATGTAGAATGGTCAGGTAATTTCTAATACATCATGACAACTGAAACTTAATTAGTTAAATTATCCTACTTGTGATTTAGAATTAGATAATGAGGTTTTTGATTTAAAAATTTGGAGGAATCATTTTTATGGAGTAAAGTGGGAAATATATACTAATCATAAAATTCTGAAATATATATTCACTCACAAAGAACGGAACATGAGATAGATATGGTGGTTGGAACTGATCAAGGGTTATGATTTCATGATTCATTAACATCCTAGAAAATTAAACAAAGTGAATGATGTTTTAAGTTGTAAAAATGATGAAACATTATCCATGTAACATTGAGAAAATGCCCCCCATGTTAATGATTTGAGTAATTTGGTCCTACAAGTCATAGATGTAGGGATATCATCTATTTTTCTTTTGGTTTCAGCACATTCGAATCTATCAAAAATAATTAAGCAAGATAAGAAGGAGGATAATGTTCTGCAAGAAAAATTAGAATCCACTAAGAAGGTTATTTTTTATGATTTTAATGATGATTAAGAATGTGTTATCAGGTTTGAAAAAATATTATGTATTCCTTTTAATTCTAATTTGAGGAAATAATTATTGATTAAAACTCATATTTCCCCATTTTTACTTCCTCATGACAGCACTAAGATGTACAGAGACCTACGAGAGTATTTCTGGTGGGATAGAATAAAAAGAGATATTATTAAATTTACTATGAAATATTTTACTTATTAGCAGGTTAAGGAAGAACAAAAATTATGGAAGGTAATTCTTCAACATTTTATATTACTTGGTTGGAAAGTCAAAAATAGATCAATGGATTTCATTGTGTTATTTCTAAATACATATCAAGGTAACAATGAATTTTTTTATTATTATTTATCAAATAATTAAATCTATAATGTTCCTTCACATCAGATATAATACGTATTTGGATCATATTTATCAAATATAAATAAATGATATATTTAGGCTACATGGATTCACTCTCTCCATTATAATAGAATGTGATCCCAGGTTAACATTTAATTTTTTGGAAAGTGCATTAGAAGTCGTTGGGTATAAAATTAAATTTTTGTAAAGATTTTCATCCTCAATTTGATGGAAAGTATGAGAGATAGATTAAAAACAAGGAATATATGCATCATTCTCATTAAATATATTAGTATAGAAGTTATAATTATCATATTTCTTCATTTTAGTTTTCTTATAATAATATTTTTCATTCTAGTATATAGATGGAACCTTTTGAGGCTATATATGAAAATTAGTGTAGAATGAAAAAAAAAATGGATGAATTAAGAGAAAGGAAGTCTATGGGACTAAATTTTGGAGAGGGGATTTTTTATAAGGTGTATTTGTTTCAGAAAATTTTAGAATATCTCAGATAAGAAAGAAAATTTATATGGATAATAGGAGGAAACATCTTTCTTTCAAGGTAGGTGATCATATTTTTATTAAATTATCTCTATGGAAAGGTGTTATGTGTTTTGGTAAAAGGAGGAATATAATTCCATGGTTTATTGGACCAAATTAAATCCTGGATAAAGTTACCTCATTTTCCTATTTATTGTCATTGGCTCTAAGTTTATCCTAGGTACACGATCTTTTTCATGTTTCAATGATAAAGAAATATGTGCCACATTCATCTCATGTTTTGAGCCCTCAAGTGGTTTAGTTAGAAGAGAATATTTATTATAAAGAATAGTCTATTAATATTCTTTACAACATAGATCAAGTGTTCTAGAATAATTTTATTAATTAGGTTAATTTTTTAGGGAAAAACTGAAGAGGCAATAAGGGAATCTAAAAATACTATGAGGGAAATAAATCTCATTTGTTTAATAAGTGAATAAAACTGAGAGGATGTGATTTAAAAAAGCTTTTATGAATATAAAAACCTAATTAACGATAGAATAAATTATTTTCATGTTTCTTAAGATGAATTATATTGTTATATTAATTATAAAAATATTAAGTAATTTTTAAATCAAAAACAAAATAGTTTTAATGAAACTCTTTTATTATAAGTGTTTATATAAAAGTTTAATTTATAAATTATAGAATTTTATTTCAAAACAAATGAATATAAATTTTAAATCATAATATAAAAATAAACATAGCGTTAAATTTTATGATTTTTTAAAAAATATTGATTTTTATAGTGAATAGTAAAAAGTACCAATTTTTGTAAAAAAGTCATTTATTTTCAATAAATTAAGAAATTTGAAATTACCATTATATTTTTAATATGGTTAAAAGTAACATAATTATTATTTTTTATATTTAATCCACTTAATTAAATTTTATTCAATTGTATAATATATTTTAGTATAAGTTTATTTGTGGGTTTAAAATGGGTTTTTTCTAAAAACACTTTTAAATTGCATAATGTATATCTATTTTAATTAATTTAAAAAACTAATTAGGAATAATTTAAATGAAATTTATAGATTATATATAAATAAATACTAATTAAAATTAATAAAATTATGATTACTACTCATAGAGTTAATATAAAATCATCTTATGCTTGAAAAATACATTTCTTGAAAACGTGCATTTTCGTCACGTCAGAGGATTTTATTTTAAAATTAAATTTTGAAACTTTTTTAAATTTAATTTAGTAAAATGGATTCCATATTTTGGAATCATTATAATTTTTATTATCTAATAATTTCAACCTATTATTTCATAATGAATAGTTAAAATGGTAAAAATATTTTACCATGGTTAGGGTAAAAACGAATTTACTATGCGTTAAAATAAAAAAAGAAGGGTTAAAATGACCTAAAAATTGTCTAAAATCTATTTTATAGCCATATTATGAACTTATCTTGTCTAATTCGTGAGAATTTTCAATGTGAAAAACATGGGTACAGCTTTTTCTTTTCAAATTTTACAAGTGTGTCACTCACGTCACTTATAAAAGCTCACCCACTCTTCTCTCATATTCAAGCCTTCAAAGCCCTTTAGATTAGCCAATATCTATCCAAATACCTTTCTTAATTACATAAATGGGACCTATATCCCATGGTTTAATTATAAATCCCTCCTAAGAAGGATTTTTTTTCTAACCTAAAGAGGTTATCTAAAGAAGAGGAAGATAAAGAATGTATATGATGAGTCAGACTCAAGGTCAAGGGATTCACCTCAATTTCCATTCATTAATAAATATTTTGATTTTATTCAAATATATTTTTTATGAGATTTATATATAAAAACTTTAATATTTTGTATCATAAATTTATCAACTCTCATGATTTTTAATATTTTTTAATATTATTCTTTCATGAGACTTATGATTCAAATGTTACCAAAGTAGTAAGGGAGTTTAATTTAAAAATCATATTTTAAAGTTCTCTATATAAATATAATTTTATTTCATTTAAATGTTTTTAAAATTCTTTTATAAATTTAATTATATGTACATGATAATTTTATAAAGTACATTTTTGTATTTCTTTCCAAGTTTTTTAAAAAATGAATCTTTGTGCAGAATGTTTGACTCGATTTACAAATGGTAAATGAAATTTTCCATTTTAATGTATAAAATAAAAAATAATTTTCCAAACCCCATAAATGTTATTTGAATTTTGGATTCCTTTATATGTTTTCATGTTTTATTCAAAAAAAATTCTCTTTTTGAGTATTTTTCTATTGAAAATAGTTTTTTAAAAGAAAGGGATATTTTGATACCAAATGTTATTTTCACTCGAGTTTAAAATTATTTATCAAGAGTTTTATAATGAAAATAAATTAACTATAAAAAATTTTATTCTTCAAATTTTTATTGAGAATTTTACATGAGAAACGGGTGAGTATGATGCAGTTTATATAAAGGGTTGAGCCCCATTATAGCACACGAGTGAGCCTGATATAGTTTATATGATGGGTGCAACAAGATTTTATATGGTGATAATGATATTTCTTATACTATGGGTGCACCCAGATAGAACTCCAATGCATTAGGTAATGTTTCTTGTATTAATGGGAAAGAAGGAGGGAGTTACTAGAGGGTTTCTCCAATGGATTTAAATTTTCTCCAATTATTTCTGACCCAGATTTAAAACAGGTTATGAATGTGATGCTCTAAGTTTCTAAAAGGGGATTTTACTTCCTTTATATGGGTTTTAATGATTTTATTTAATAAAATATTTTTTGTGTTTTTCATTTGGAAATAATTTATTTCATTCGCTCAAATAACATTGCAATAAAGTAGACATTTCATGGGTCTTCATGTTTTTCACTGTCTTAAATATTTTATTTCCTTTTATGTCCCTTACTGATATTTTTGTGCTCATACCTTATTTTTTATAGGTTTTAAGGATGGGTAATGGATAGGAACAATTGGATTTTAAATTCATGAAAATGTTTCATAAAAAATTTTGTTTTATTTTAAAATATTCAAATTGTGGGAAAATGTATACTAATTGCAGGTGTCCAATTTATATTTTATGGTTTTCTTGTTCATTAGGTATAACAAAATTATCTAAAACTCTAAAACTAAAAAGTTCCTGAAATGTAAGATAATAAATCATTTACTTAAAACTCAATATTATTTAATGGTTAAGTTTGGGTCAAAGTTCAGGTCCTTATAGATTATATCAGAGTTAATTATTATTGCAGCAAAAATAAAATAATGAATGAACATAAGAATTTTTATTATGGTTTGGATCAAAATTATCCTAATCTAATATTCTCCCCTATCAAACATAAAGAGATATTTCACCCACTATAATAGATCCTTTAAATTTTGAAGGGGAATCACAACCCTTTACAATAAAGTTTTAAATCCATGGAGGAAAAAACCAGAACAACAACCTTTTGTACCCCCAGTGTATTAACCCAATAACCCTACATTTTTCACACCTAGAGGCACAAAGTAGAAGCTACCTTTTAAAGTGGTGTTAGAACCCAAACCTACCTTTTAACTGGTCTAAGGAATAATCAAAATTCCATCCATTTTCTAGTTATGGAGGAACTTTATTCCTAAATTTTTTTTAGTCACGACCCACCATCGTACCTCTTAATGGGTAGTATAACCCACTATAATTAAGTGTAGAGAAAAAATGGAAAGAAATGAGAAAATAGAAACTAGAGTATATAGTGAAAATTTGAATACAGAGTAATTATTATTCACTTCACCAATAAAGGATTTTTATGATCAAGTCTAGAAAAATGATCAGATCAACAATTATCGTATAAACTGAAACAAAGTTATAGTGCTTCACAATTATTGTATCCTTGAAAAGTCATTTTTTTACTCTAATTATGTCAACTCTATATATAGATTTTATTCATATGCAAAATCTTTTAAATTTTAATCTCATTAAAAAAAATATTTCACAAACCAATATGGTTATATAACTTCAATAAACCACTTCAGAGTTATTTGATGTTGGTTACCTATAAAATTAATCATTTGTATTTCTCATAAATGAGAGTAAACTAACATTCATGTGGGTTTACATAGATAACTTGTAATCTAAAATAGACTATGTAAAAAAAATTAATAATTAATGCAACATAAAAAATCAATTTAAATTGATCCATGTAATACTCTAACAAAACATTTGAGATTAACTCTTAATATTAGTGATATTTTAATATCTAAATGAACGTTTTTTAAAAACTATAGTATGAAATATAACCATTTACTAGTACTTTAATTTTATTTAAATACATATAAATTAATTTTACCATATTATAAATCATTAATATGTGATTATGGTAAAATTAAATCAATAGGAAGTTAAATAATAAAATTGCAATAAATACAAATGTCAAATAATAAGAAAAATAAATAATATAAATAAATATATAATTCACATGGTTGAATTTTTCTATGTAGTAGATTTTACATAACCAGAAATAATTCAGGTAATAAAACTTTATACATAGACAAAATTCACATAACCAAAATTCATTACATAGCAGAATCCACATATCCAGAATTCTCACATAACAAAACCTTTGTATCCAAAGGTCACACATATGTGAATCTTCATACCTATAGTTGTTTTGTATCTAAATATACATAACCAAATTTCACACATAATTATATTTTATATATCTAAATTTCATAATTTAAAAATTTTGACTAGTTCTTTGATTTAATGAAAAATCAGTATTCTAGATGCATTGAAACTTTAACAAACATAGATAAGGCTTATAGAAAATATAAAAAATATATTCTAGAAAAATAAATAATATTTTAAATATGTGAAAATTTATAATTATCCCATATAAGATTAAATATTTAAGAAAAAACAGAAATTTAAATTACTCATGTTAGAAGCAACAAAAAAAAGTTTTGAAATTATCAAAACATGAAGTGGTTCAAAGATCCACTCAACAATATACCCTTTTTGATAATTACAAAACCAAGTATAATTTCACGTAATTCTCCCCCTTTTTGAAATTATCCAAATTATTAAACAAATTTATCCATTTTGAAATGTACTAACTGTTTAAGATAGATTACTGTGAAAGAAACTAACCCTTATAATGTCAAAAAGGATAATAAAAACCTCCCCCTTAATGATTAATAGAAAACAATCTAGCCCTTAAATTTACATTGAACACCAAACTAAGTTCCCTATAAATTCATACATTTTCAAATAGTGGGTGAATAATTAAAAAACTAATTGTTTATAAGAGAATAGATTATTTCAGAAAAAATATTTTAGAAGACCAAAAGAGCCACTGTGAAGATTTATAGTGTTATCACATTGAGTTATATACATTGAGAAAATGTACCTAAGATATTTTTTAAAACACAATGAGAGATCCTTCATAAAATAACCATTTATTCAAAGTGAAATTTTAACTAATAATTATAATTCAAATAATTTCCATGTGAAAATATAAATAAATAATATAATAAATAAATCTATACAAAAAATAAAAATAGTAAACTGGAAAATAGATTCAAGATTACTACAAATTTCATGTAAATATAAATATTTCCACATATAAATACAATAAAACTCCCCCTAAATCCATGATAAAAAATCAAACTATCATTATAACATGTTCAATCTTGATTTTCTCAAACTTAGCAAAGTCTAGGGGATTATTTAAGATATAAAAAATCTGATTTTATATATAAATAAGTTCTAAATTTGTATTTTTTTAACATAATCCATAATAAAAATAAAAAATTTCATCAATACTCATAGTTTTATAGTGTTTTTATAGATTTTTGGAAATGTAAATAGAATAATTATTATCACTGAATAAAGTAATATTTTTAAAATCAAAACAAATATCAAAATGTGTGTGCTTAATCCATAATTATTGTGCACAACAATATATAGTAACTATATATTCGTATTCATCATTTTAAATAGGAATAAAATTTTGTTTCTTTGAATACCAATAAACTAAAAAATTACCAAGTAAATGATACATACCCAAATATATTTTTATATCTATCTTATATCCAAAACAATTGGAATCTGAATAGATTATTAAATAAAAATAATTTTTATTAGGATAAAACAAAAAAAAGATTTAATGATCCTTAAATATGTCTAATAATCCTATTAACATATTTTATTTTGAATTTATTTAGGGTGACTTTGAAATCTAGTACTCATGAAAACTAAAAAATCAAATCAGGTCATGAATCAATTAAGTATAACAAACTTCCAATCATTCCTCTAAAAGATTTAACATTAATGGATTTTCGTGATTTAATTAAATCTAACTTACAAGTTGTACTCATGGGATTATTATCACTCTTACAATAGTCTAACCCAAACCTCTTAACTAGATCTTTATCATGCTTATATAGATTTAGAAAAATATCATTTCTTTGAAAAAAATGAAGTCTAATAAATAATTTCATTTATCCCATCATAATCATGTCAAACTCAAAGTTCATTAATTCTAAAAATTCATTAATAATATTTTCACATTATGATCTAAAAATAATCGAATCAACATAAATTTTCATATTAAAAATATCATTCAAAATTTTCATAGTGAATAATGTTGGATCGACCTTTCCTTTATCAGAAATGTTTTGAAAAGATGACTAATTAACCTTTCATACAAATCTTGAGGAGCTTGTCTCAAAACACATAAAGATATAGATAATTTCAAAACATGATCAGGATTATTTTCATTTTCAAAACTAAGGGGTTTTCTAACATATAATTCTTCATAAATATAACCATTTAGAAAATAAAATTTAACACCTATTTGAAATAATTAGAATCCATGAAAACTAACATAAACTAATAATATTCTAATTGATTATAATATAAAATAGGTGAAAAATTTTCTTCAAAATCAATACCCACATTTTGATAATATCCTTGAGTAACCAATATTAATTTATTTTTAACTATATTTCTAGATTCATCAAGTTTATTTCTAAAGATCCATTTTTTTCCAGTAACATTTGAATCATTGGGTGGAATAAATAGAGTCCAAAAAATATTTCTAACAAACCAATTCAACTCATATTTCATAACTAAGATCTAATTATAATCATTTAATGTTTCATCAACATAATTTGGTTCAAAATTAGAAATTAAATAATGATAAACACAAATATTCATAGACAAATTTCTAGTTTGAACATTTGACTCAGCATTTCCATTTATATTATCTATAGAATGATCTTGATGAGTCTTCCAAGTTCTTTCATGAATAGGTTCAGATTGTAAATAAATATTCTCCCCCTTAATATGTTTATTTTTTCTTTAGGTTCTTCTTATTCAAAATTAAAATCACTAAATTATTCCTCAAGTTGAATGATATCATCATCCCTCTTATTCAATGATTTTTCATCAAAATTTACATGAATCAATTCTTTAGAAACCATAGTTTTTTATTATAAACTCTATATTTCTTAATATTATTTGAATATACTAATAATATGACTTCATTATATTTTGAATCATATTTATCCAAGTCATATTTAATACTGAGAATCAAAACATTACTCCTAAAGACTCTAAAATAGAACATTTTAGGTTTTCAACACTTCCAAGTCTCGCATGGTGTCTTTTTTAACAAATTTATTAAGATAGTTCTATTATTAATATAACAAGTCATATTCATAGATTCTTTCTAAAAATATTTAGGTGGATTAAAATAATTTAACATCAACCTAACCCTTACCTGAAGTGTTCTATTTTTACTTTATAATAATCAATTTTTTGTGGACTTATAAAAGATGAAAAGTTATGAAAATACCTATTTTATTTATAAAATTAGATAAATTCCATTTTTTAGACTTCACCACCACGATCACTTATATTTACATTAATTAATTATCCATTCTCATTTTAAACTAATATAAAAAAGTGAAGAACTAATATTAAGTTTCATAATTAAGTGCAAGAAAATAAACTCATGTGTATCGAGTCAAAGTATCAATAATGAAAAAAAATATCTCTTACTGCCAATACTAGTAGGTTTTATTAAACCAAATAAATCAAAATGAATAATATAAAGAGGCCTTATAGTGATTATATATTTAATAAATCTGAAATAATTTTTATACTATTTACCTTTCAAAAATAAGTCACATATATGTGCCATGTTCTCTATGAACTTGGATAGTTGTATAACTAATTGGTTTTTGGAAATTTTTTACAGTAACTTCAAATTAGCATGTCACAATATCCTATTCTATAAAAAAAATTATATTGAGACACATTTAAACATTAAATAATTGGATTTTTTTAAAAAAAATTAATGGTATAAATTTTTTCAATTCTATTTACATAAAAAAAGAAATATTTGTATTTAAAAATAATTCAATTGTCATTTGAAAATTTAATAAATATACCACCATTACATAATTATTATATGATTATTAAATTATGTTTTTATCCATCAACATATAAAACATTTTAAATAGTAACAAAATTTAAAATTGCAACCTCACCAAAAACATTTACCTTTCCTTTATAATTATCCCCAAAAGTAACATTATCACCATCACATTTATTAAATCATAAGAAATTTGATACATCACTAGTCATATGTTGTGAGAATAGACTATCCATGTACAAATAAATTGTGTAAATCTTAAAGATGTATGATTTAAAAATTTTCATTTCATTCGACATCTAAAACATGTTGTAGTTTATGTATTTATACTAAAAACATTTACAAATAAATTATTATACATTTTGGATAAGATATTATCATATCCAAGACCTGGTCTCTTTTTTCATTTTATTAAAACTTGTATTTTTATCAAAATTTTACTTACCATGAATAAAAGTAAATAGATTTTACATTATACTTTTAATTTTATTTTTAATATATTCATTCTCTTTAAGAAAAATATCAAAATTCATTCTTATATATTTATAGAATTCTGACATGAAGTTAATTTTTCTCTATAATTTTTTATTTTTAGAAAGTTAAATTATTATATTTTCTTAAGCTTATTTCAAATCTATACGTGAAATTTTTAAGTCTGTCTAGATGTATTTCTTTAGCTTTTCATTTTCCTTAAGAATATCATTATGTTTACTATTAAGGTTCTTATATAAAGTAGTGATTTTTTAAACTTTATGATTATGTATTTCAACATCTTTAAAAATTTCCAATACAATGGATATTTTTGGATAATATTGAAGGGAAGAATAATAAATGAATTTAACTAATTTATTTGATGAATCCATTGAACACAAATTTTCCACATATTTTTCAGAACTATATTCTTCATCAAAACTTGAATCATGAGGGAAATTACATATAACTGTAGTTTCCTTCTTCTCTTTATTATATTTATTCCTCTTATTCTTTAATCTTTAATATTGGGATATCAATCTTGATGTGTCCTCTTTTTCAACACCCATAACAAATAATATTTTGAGAATCATTTTATTTTCTCATTGAAATCATCACTAGGATAGTCCTTTTTGAATCTTCTTGAGTAAACTTTCTTAATTAAATATACATTCTTGGTAATATGTGCAGTATCACTCTTGCCACTGATATATAACTATTAATCATAAGAGTTAGTAGAAATATTTAAATTCAATGAAATTCCTTTATTCTTAGTATTATCTTCTTCAGATAGATTTTTAAGCGCTAACACATATTGTTACAATTATCCTATAATATCATAAAGTTTATATTCCTTAAAGGTTTAACTTTGATTTATAGAAACCTTTTTAGAATTCAACTTTTTATAAGTTATACTAACACTATATTGATAAGAATAAGGTTTTACAATGTTTCTTCTAATTAACTCATACCATTTACAACTCTAGTAAATCTATGGAATATTTATTAATAGTTTCTTTTTCATCCATTTTTAATTCTTGATATTTAGTTCTTAACATTTCTAACTGGTTATAATGAGATTTTATGAGTCAATATGTGTAAATTACAAGATATTTTAAGTTTCAAGTTATTTATTACATATAGATACATGATTATACACATTTATATTTATTATACAATATAAAATATTTATCACCTTATAATCCTACACATACTTTACCACATCATTTCCCACTAATTATTCAGGATCACCAATAAAAGTTTGTGTAGTTTTAATATGATTTTCTAGTGATCAATGATAAAAAAATTATGAATGATTCCATATGAAATTTCTAGTATTCATAATCGATACTATCAAAACAAGGTGGTCATTAATGAACCTATCCATCATTCAAACTAGTTCCATCCATCTCAAATAGATCTTTTCCCTTTGACCATTGAATCATAAAATGGTTATCAAAAATAAGAAAACATATCAATCTAGGGTTCAATATTTGATACCCATTGTTGGATCCTTAAGGGAACATGGAATAATATACAAGTGGGGTGAATTATTCTTTTGTTAAAAATTTAAATATTTATTATATCAGAGTTAATAATTCTTATAGAAAAAATAAAATAAAGAATGAGCACAAGAATTTTTATAGTATTTCAGATCAAAATTATCCTACTCTAATCTTCACCCCTATAAATACAGAGAGATAAGGAACCTTCTATAATGGACTCTCTAACTTTCAAAAAGATATCACAACCATTTACAATTTATTTTTAAATCCCTAGAGGTAAAACCCAAAACAACATCATATTTCATACCTAGTGGCTTAACACAATACCCTGCATTTTTCATACTTGTAGGAACAACCCAAAAGACACCTTTTAAATTGGTGGTAAAAACATAAACCATCCTTTTAACTGCTCCAAGACACAACAAAAATCCAATACATTTTTAGTTATAAAAGAACCTGAATCTTGACTTTTTTGGGGGAGTTACAACCCACTACCCTACCTCTTAATGTGTAGTATAACCCATATATTTACGTACATAGAGCCATATGGAAAGACTTAAAGAAAAAACTAGTGTAGAAATTGATATTTTCAATATCAAGGTACTAATATTCACATAACCCACAAAGGAGTTTTACGATGAAGTCCAAAAAACTGATTGGAATAGCAATGCTCATATGATGTGTGGGAAAGTTATAGTGCATCACTATTCTTATATATTTGAAAATTCATATTCTTTTCACTAATACTATTAATCCTATATATATATTTTATTCATGCACAACATATTTAAAATTTTTATCTCATTTAAAACACCTTCCCTAAAGAAATACATGTATGTAACATCATCGAACTACTTCAGAGTTATTCAATGCTTGTTTTTTTAAATGTATCATGTGTATTTCTCATAAATTAGATACAATTAACATTCATGTGAGTTTATTTTGTTAAACTATAAAATATAATATTTTTTATATAAAAATAATTTTGAATAACTAATAAAGAATAAAAATAATGTTTAATCAATCCTTGGAATATTACCACAAATTATGTGAGATTGACACTTATATTAGTCATATCTTAAAATAAAAATTCATATTTTTTTCAAAACTGAAATGTGAAATTGTAACCATGTCTTGGTATAATAAATATATTTAGAATACTATGAAACTAATTTTCCCACATTCTAAATGATTAATATGTATTTATGGTAAAAATAAATTAATAGAAGCATGTATAATTAACTTTTAGTAAATTGAAATGTCAAATAATAATTAAAACATAGAAAATATGTAATTATTATATGTATCATAATTCATGTAACCAAAAATAATTCATATAAGGGAATTTTATACATATTTTAAGTTTATATAACCAGAATTCCTTACATAAGAGAATACACATATCTAAAATTCTCATGTAACCAAACTCATATATCCAAAGTTCTCATGTAACTGAATCTATGTAACCAAAGTTTTCTCTTATCTAAATCTATAAAACCAATGTTATCACATATGAAATTTTTAATTATACAAAATCCCTAATTTAAAAATTTTGAACAATTTTCAGATTTGGTGAAAATTAATTATTTAACAAGTAATGAAGATTTAATAAACATGGATAAGACTTATAAACAATATAGATAAGATAGTTTAACAAAATAGATGATATTTTCAAAGTTGTGAGGAATTATAATTATCTTATATAAGATAAAATATCTAATCACTAACACACATTTAAATTTATCATGTTATAGGGAATAAAAAAATTACCATTTTTAATTATAAAAACATGTTGTGGTTTAAGGATCCACTCAAAAAAAATATTACCCTTTAAATTATTTTTAAATAGGTGGAGTGAATATAATTGATCAAGAATTAAATTTAATTTAACAAAAAAAAGGAGATATTTAATATCCAAAAATGTTTTATTGTATTTATTATCAAAGATTGAGTCAATGATATGAGTTTAATTAAAGATAAGGCCTTGATTGAAGAAGTGAGTAACCACCCATGTAAGAGGAGTTGTTTTTATGATAAATAAATAGAAAAGAAGATCACAAGTCCTTGAAATAGATGTATAAATAGATTCCTTATAGCCTAAAGTTGGAGAACCCATATGAGGAGTATAAAGTATGTTTTCTACTAAAATCAGATTGTATACACTTCTGTAAGAAGGTTAAGTTTTAATAGAGGTGTATCAAGATTTATTGAAGAATATCCTTACTTGAGTTTTAACATTCCAGGAAAATAAATAATATTACTTTTTCATATTTATTAATATTTGTGAATAAAATATTAATATAACTTTAAAGGGAACTCTATGCTCGGTGGCGTACCCAATACGCAAAAATGAGTTTCTTTGAAATCTTATGTTGCACTCTAATAATAAAATAATATTATTTTAAATGGTAGTTAACGCTTGGTCATTGTAATGATAGGAATTAATATAACTAACTAAAAAATGATTATATATGTTTGTAAAATATTTTTACTTTTATCCAATAAATGTTAGAGGCTTAAAATGCGAATGAATCCAATTTTAAGTGTAAATATTCTAATATTCTTTAAAAGGTCGATTAACCGCCTTTTGATGGCAAACCATTTTTAAATCCACTTTGTGAAAATTTTATATATTATATTGGACAAAATAAAATCATTTTTTAGAATATAGACATCAAAATTTACTTTGTGTAAATTTTTGTTATTTTTCCAATAAAGATCGTTTTTAGTGAAAATGTTGTATTTTAATTCAAAACCTCATTTTAATCTGACTTATTTATATGGATATATTATAATTTTAATTATTTTTAAAGTTTATTTAGAATATATTTTTACCATTTAATCCAATGGTGGTCATTGGAATTAATTTGACTTTGAAATTGGACTTAAACTAGTGTCAATCTTTTGATATATTTTGTTTCTTACGAACACGTTATTTGTTTTGACAACGGGAATTAATTATCAAATTGATTAATGAAAATTATATGTTTTGAATTTTGTAAAATAGACATCATTTTTGAATTCGAAATATCAAATCTATCTTAGGGTAAATTTTTGGTATTTTTCTGAAAATCTTCAATTTTTGATGAATAGTGAAACCACTAAGTGGTAGTTAAAAAACTGATTTTTTGTTTAAATGAAATTTTACCACCTCTGTGATTTGAATTTAAAAAATCCAACATATATAGTTTTCATTAGGATGTAAAATTTGGTTCAGTGGGATGAAAATATTTTTTGGTGAATAGTAACTTTTATGTTTTATTAATCGCGTTTAAAGGTAATTAGTGTAATTTAAGGTAAAAATAAACTTATAATAATATGAAATGACCTTGACACATGTCTTACCCTTATTTGATGAGTAATTTCTGACCAATACAATCCATGGGTCAACTTGGGGACCCCATGGAGCCACTTGGGTAAGAAAATGACATAAATAACTTTTTATTTAAAGTTAAAATAAATATTTCACAAACATGTATTGTTTTACTAAAACAATTTTTACATGGGGTTATAAAATTCATCTTTTTAATGATAAATATTCATTATAAAGCTAAAAATATTTCCTACATAATATTATTTTTTTATAATTTTTAGACATTAAATAAATTAATTTATATATGACACATGATGATGCATCGATTACCTCATTAATGAATGATTTAAATAAAATGAAAAGATAATGTAAAATATAAGACATACACGTGTCAAAAACCTATTGTATGGGTGGATTTAGAACCCTTATCACCTTATCCTAGAAATATATAATTGTGGTACCTTTTATATCCATCATTTTATAATAAAGTAACTTTTCAAGACTTTCCAAGAGTGCCCCTCCTCCCTCTTATAAAAGGCCCCCAACTCTACCTCCTTACCCACACCTCTCAAGCCCATGTCTCATCCAAACCACTGCTCATATTGTCTCTACACATCCCTCTCTTACTCCTAGAAGCCTCACTTTGGGCATAGGCTTTCCAAGGAAGCCTTTGAGATCAAATCAAAAAGAGTTATCTGATTTGAAGGTAATGTCTTCTCTAATGTTCTTTTGTTTTATTTTGCTTCTCCAAACCCCTAAACTCTTTTTATTACTTTATTTTATAACAAAACCAGTATCTTAAAGATACTATAATGATGTTATGAGGAGTATTAGAGCTACACTCATACACACCTCTATCTAATGGTTAAAGAACATACTTTTTCTGTTGGTGGCGAATTACCGCATCACGAAACGATGATTGTTCAATCTTCTTTTAACACCTCTCATGGTGGCCATTAATATGTCACTATATTTATATATGATATATACATTATTTTTATGTATTCCTTATGCTTCTGTATTTTTCATTTATTCCGTACATTTATGGTTTCCATAATGGGTAAACGCGATAATTTCATTTTAGGAAGTGCAGACTACCGCCCCCTCAATGTGATTTGAATCATTAATACCATCTGTGGGATGTATAAAGGATGTATTTAATGATGTTATATATTATATTATACTGTAATTATAATATAACTATGTATAATTATTTTTTTCATTCCATTATAGTATGAAATAGAAATGAAAGTAGTGTTCATGCGTACGTACGGCTTACCGTCTCCATGAACGGTACATTTCATTTCTTATCTCCAAATGTTATGTACTATTATAAGTACATATATATAATGGATATATATGTCATATATTATATCTAAATTATGGATATCATTCTGGAATTATAATATATACATCTCTCATTTAGTTTTAATTCCATTAATATGACAAAGAAATGAAAGTAGCGTTCATGCGTACGTACGGCCTACCGTCTCCATGAACGGTGCATTTCATTTTTTTTATCTCCAAATGTTATGGAATAGTATAAAATGAATATATACTGGATATATATGATATTTAAATCATTAATACTATTCTAGATATGATTTACCTATAACTACATAGAAAATTCTTTTCCAACAAGTTCAATTTTGACTCATGTACCCAACATAGAAAAAAACATCTGATATGAACTCACATTATTAACCAATTATTATAACATTATAATATGTGATATGAAATGAAAAATAATATTTAAAAGAGTTATTTAAGAAACTATAAATTAACCAAAGTTTATTATTAAGTAATATAAAGAAACGAACAATACAAGTCGGACTTGAGGTAAGGGGTCCTACCTCTCTCTTCTTTTTAAGTACTCTCTTTTATGTAATTTCTTTTAATCTCAAATTTATTATGTTTGGGGAAGTTATTTTATATTCTTCATTCTGTAATTTTTATGTTCATATTATGAGAGACGCTATTTGATCTCATAAATCCATTTTTGGATTTTTTATGTAGCGTCGTTAGGCTGCCGAGTTTTCGTAAGGGATTTTTCATCTCACTTTTATTCACGTGAGATTTATGCTACATTTTCCACCATTTCCTTTGAGTGGTGTGTGTAATGCACATTATTCTACTCTTTGTGTAATATAATTTCGTTTATGATTACTTACATCAATGTTATATAGTCCTTATTTCATGGGGTTTATGTTTCGAAAGTTACCATAGTCGGTAAGGGAACCTTTCACCCTCCTCTTTTTAAAGAAGACTTCTTTATGTTATGTATTTTAATTTACATCTTCTTATGTTGGCATATGTTCTTATATATCCTTATTGATGTAAATTTTATGTCCAAGTGATGAGATACCATTTTCTCTCTCATCAACTCATTTTATGAATTTTAAAGTGACATCGTTAGGTTGTCGAATTCTTGCAAGGGAACTTCTTAACTCAATTTCAATCCTTTGGGTTAAACTTTTACTCCTTGAATATGTCATGATATGAATATGTGTGAATGAATCTGATTTTTTTACACTTAATATCCACTTATATTGGGTGTATTTATATTTGTCACAGATAAATTATGTAATTGATTTACCCTTAATCTAAGGATATCGCCTTTGTATGGGACTTCGTCTCAATCTCCTTTCATTGAGGCATATTTTATTTTATACACAACTTTCTTTTATACGGTGTATAAACCCCTTTGACTTATACTTTTATTCAAAAGGAATCTTTTCTGTATGAAGCATTTTACTAAATGAAAAAAATTATGTTTCTTTTTAACATACGTGGTGACAACGACCTTTCCACCGCCGCGAGTATTATTTGATCCTTGGCCTCCTCAACAAGCCGTAATGTTTTTAAAATGAAATAAATACCATATAATATTTTATGTATTTTGGTATTGAAAATGGTTTTTTTAATGGATTTGTTATGTCAATATATTTAAGTGATATATTGTGATCGAAATGTGGAAATGTTTTCTTTCCATTATATTTATTTTATGTCTTATGATTTTATAATGGTACTTGGCCATTTGACGGGTGGTTACATGATAAACCATATAACGGGTGGTGTCGTGAATACCAGGATGGGTGGTTACGTTATAACCTCCAATGCATTGGGTATGGAAGTCGGCCGTATGGCTATTCCATGTAGTGATATGTATGGAAGCCGACCGTAGGGTTATTCCATTTAAGTATGTTAATGTCCCAAGTTACCTTTATATGTTATGTGTTCTTTATATGGGTTTATGGTAATATTTCGGTTACAAATGATAAGTAGTGATCTTTTATTCAGTGATGAGTATTTACTACTTCATAAAGGTGAAAAGTATTACTTTGATAAAGTATTCATGGTTTACGTGTTGTTTTGAAAAACTAACAGTTTTCCTTCTTTGTTTATCCTTTATTGGGATTTTTATGTTCATCCCAAGTTTTTAAAATGTTCTCCATAGGACTTAAAGATGAATAGGGTCAAGGATGGGATCAAGGAAAGACATTCTATCTAAAACATAGAACTAGAAATGTTTCTTTTTAAGAGTTTTTATTTTATGGATACTTAGTAGAAGTGTCTACTTTGTAATCATTTGAGATGTAATATTTATGTCCTAATTCTCTAAAACTCTAAACCTGAAAAGATCCTCTATGTGAATTATTCATTTAATTCATGATTATGTAATGTTTTAAGGCCAGGTACTTACAGTTGGTATCATAGGTTGGTTTAGATAACTTTAGAGGTTATAGTGTTGTTTAAGCATAACTGACAAGTTGTGTATAACCACAATGGGTAGTATATTAGATATAGTCATTATTTTTTTTTAAGTTAGAATGAGTTTGATATAACATGAATAACTATATATTAGTGTTTATCTTCATCATTATTATATGATGATTTTATAGATATGCTCACACTGACCTTTTTGGTTTTAGTAAATGACGGGAACTAGCAGGCACCAAAGTAACAGTGGATGTGAAGGAAACTATGAAAATTTTCTGAGCGAGAAACTAAATGATACGGGAGCTGCAATGAGAAATATTGTGTTTATCCTCAACCAACTATCTGGAGTCATGATTGACCACCTAAACCTTGGTGATTTTTATAAGGCATCATATATGCAAGAAAAAAATCCCTACGGATGTTCAGGTAACAATCATAAAGGTAAGTGTGTTCAAAAACCTATGTGTCAATGATTTAGAAAGAAACGCCTAGGAAAATGTTTCAAAGGGACAGAAATATGCTATAGATGTAGAAATGAAGGTCATAAAGGAAGAACCTTCCATGAAAAAAGGAAGCATCCAGTTGACTTGAGGAAAGGGAAAGAATTTCTTTCTGAGGGATCAATTGAATGTTTTAAATGCGGTGTGCATGGTCATGCAAAAACATGTCCTACAAAGAAGTTTCAGGAATGGGATCACCAAGATCGTACAAATATTCGTTTACCAATACCTAATTCCATTCCGATTGAGGATAGAGAAACTGACAATGACCAATCAAAGGTATGGATTATTTCTTAACATATGTTTTCCTATTTTGGAGTCTTAGGTTATAAATCATAATTTTGTTTGTAGGAAAGAAGTATTTTAGAATAAGTTGGAAAGGAATGTTTAATGGTTCATGAATAATGTTGAATGAGTAAGAAGTTGACATATAAGTGATTCAAGAGTTATGGTATATTTTAGAATGGTGAAATTATTAAAAGTATTAAGTCTCTTTTGATGATGGGGTTACATTAGAAGACTTTTTTATAGTATCTGTAACCCTGATGTTTGATCTATGAAAATTTTATTCAAGGAATATTTATTTTTTCTTCTGTGGACATAGTTATAAAGAACCATTTGGGTTTATATGATCCTTACTTTTGAGGTAATTATGGGTTACTATATGTTATGATGGAAAATGAAAGGCATGAGATAAAATTGAGGTTAAATTATTTTATGGTTTTGATAATTTTATCTCTTTTTGGGTAATGTTTTGATAATTATATAGTTTTGGAAAAAGGACAACACACGGACCGTGTGACAACCTATCGCGTTGGACAAAGATGTGGTAATCGAACCCACAACCAAAGTGCGACTGGTATTTATCGCCTACCACTAGACTACGTGAAGTCCCTAGTTAGTATGACAAATTATTTTTAGTTATATAATTTTATGAATCAAGAATAATTTGATTTTGGGTTATCTAGGAAAATATTGACCTATCATGGAGGATATATGATTGGGTTAATTACTTTTCAATATGATAATTTAATAGTAACTGATGTTATTTGGAGATAAATGTTAATTTTTACCTTGGAAGACTATGTGATTAAATCCTTAAAATATTTGGGTCTCAATCTTAGTTTGGTTTACTTTGAAGAATTTTATGGACAAATTGTTTATCGAATGGTCTTCGTTGAACATTGGGTTGTGTTGGACAAATTTTGGAGATTAAGAATAGATTTTCTTTTTATAAAGGATTATCCTTTTGTGGATTATCTGATCTTGTTCTAACAATTTTGTTTTTGGTTAAGGTCTAAAGACATGGGAAATATATAGTTCTCTTTTTTGGATTAGGGGATTATCTAGAAGTTGATTAGAGCGCTCTTAATGTGAACAAGTCATCCTAGATACTCGTCTTTTGGAGGAAAAAATGAGTTTGTGTAAGAAATCTAGTAAGATATGAATGTCTAAACAACAAGAAAGTATGTTTCCTTGTGATTTAGTTAAGCTCATAAATAAATTCTTCAATGAAAAGTAACTTAAATCTAAAGTGTTGTCTGTTAAATTTTCCTACTGGGGAATCAAATACCGTTTAACCCATCAGAAGTTTGTGATTTTATGGTGGTTAAATTTCTCCTAAACATGTTTCTATCACTCTCCATTAGAATGTAAACCTTTGTTTTTTTCTTCCATATCCATGTTTTCATGGAATCCTAGTACCTGTTGTCTCGGGTGAACTTGGAACTTTTATTTCTTTCTTTTAAAGTGATAGTTTAATTTACTCTTTTTCCGGTGTGGGGCTTTCAATGAAGTTTCCAAGCCCAATTTTAAAATTGCGAGGACACAATTTGTCACGACCCGTCCTCGGGGCCCATGTCGTGACTACCCCAAGCCCACCTTCCATAGGTTAGGGGCTGGCGACTAGCACCAAAGGTGTAATTCCCGATAACTGGGAAGGAATTGCCTTTATAAAAGTGAACTAAACACCACAGAGTACAAGCGGAAGTAATACACAAAATACAAAAGGAAGTTCTGAAAATTAAATGGGCCAGAATAAAAACCCAATCGAAAGTACAGCTAAAATTGAACAAAAGTACAACATAAAAAGGAAAACAGCTGGAAGAATAGAGGCAGCTCCCGGGTCGTCCTCCTCAGATCCTACCTGAAGGGTAGGTATAGATAGCACAACTCCTAGATCGTCACAGATCCTACCTGAAGGGTAGGTACAGATAGCCTCCACAACGCTCTCGCCCGTCAACCTCCTCTGAGTGTCATCTCATCATGAAGTCCACCTCCGGATACTGACATGTCGTGAGGTCCACCTCTGGGTACCGTCCAGTCCTCGAACACTCAGCCTCTGTCAGCGCTGCCCGTCGTCTGCAACCAACACAACGAGGTACGGGCATAGCCCGTGCAGGGGTGAGTATAAAATACTCATTAGGGACCTCGAGACCCTCGAGGTCTCACTAAATCCAACAAGTATAACCACAAAGAAGATCTCAATAGATAACCTCTACTTAGGTATATGCCATACATATACCTAAGTTATCAAGTAACCCATCTCAATCATGAGGAAACACAAAGATTATGAAATCAACGAATAACCACTACCCAGGTATATGCCCATACATATACCTAAGTTATCAAGTGACCCATCGTGATCATGAGGTAAACACAAAGGTCAAAGACTCAGCTCAAACCAGGATTCTATTCAAGAAAACGAAACCACGGCTGCTGGAGAACTCCTTCTATGTCGAGTTCAGTGGGCCTGCCACTACAACCAAGCATGTCCCACTAACCTTGGACTGCTGAAGTACTCCACTAGTCGAGTATTGTGGGCCTGCCACTGCAACCAAGCGCATCCCACCATGGGTTTGCCGCTACAACCAAGCGCACCCCCTCATAGCCTACAGAGGTACTCCTTCTTTCGAGTACTGTGGGTCTGCCACTACAACCAAGCGCACCTCCACCATGGGTCTGCCGCTAAAACCAAGTGCACCCCACTGAGCTATCTGAATCACTCAGAGCCGATCGATCAGCAGTCGTCAAGTCTCAGTCAGCTACTAGGTCTCTGCACTATGCTAGCTCATCACCAGGAGGGTCCGCTCCACGAGCTACTATCGATACTCCAAGTATCACAAGTCCCACGAAAAAATATCTCAAAGTACCGTCTCATCATAGGGTTCTCAACACAACAGACGGCACGTCAATCGGACGCCTGGTCTGTGAGTTATTAGTCTTTTCGTCCCAGGGGCCCGGTTGGTTTCGTGTGCGAACCAACCCGGCCGTATCTCAACTGTACCCCAAAATCTCATAGGTTATACTCATAGAGACTGTTTCTCAACGATATCACCAACACCGTTGACGGTTCGTCAAACGGACGTCCGGTCTGAAAGTTATCAGCTTTTCCGTTCCAGGGGCCCGGTTGGATTTCGGGTACAATCCATCCTGGCCACTATCCAACTGCGTCCAAACCTCAGGCGAAGTATGTCAAAAGTTCCGTCTCATCAAGAGGAATCTAACAAAGTCAACGGCACGTCAATTGGACATCCGGAGCTCAAGATTTAAGCATTTCAGCTCCAAGGGTCCGGTTGGTTTCGGGTTCGAACCAACCCGGCTATAAACAAAGTTCTCTGAAACCATGAGTGTAATATACCGAAACGACCGTCTCAATCCAAGGATCGCATCGCAGCTGATGGTGCGTCGATCGGAGGTCTATATCCCAAGATATGAGCAAAAGACTGTAAGAGTTCCGCCAATAGGGGGTTCGGGCCCGGTCCGACCCGGCCCGATACCCCCTGGGTCGGCCCGAACCGGGTCAACCCGACCTGGGTCCGGGTCCGGCCCGCTTAGGCGGGGCCCGGCCCGGCCGTAACGGCCGAGCGAAAGGGGTGCGGGGGAGCGCGCTGCCCCCCGCCTGTGGGAAACCGCGGCCCCCATGAGGGGGGCCTCTTCTGCTGGCCTGCCGGGGGTTACAACCCCCGGCTCTTCTTGGAAGTCGGTCGGCCCGGTCCGGCCGGCCAGTTGCTGCCCCCGCGGGACCGTCGGGGTCCCGCTCTCCTGCTCCGGTGCCGGCGGCCGAAAGTCGACCGCTGCTTCCTGCTCCGTCGCGGCAAAAGGCCGCAGCCTTGGTCCGACCGACGACGCCGCGCCTTGTTCGATTTCAACGGCGCGGCGCGACGGAGCCGCACTTCTTCGCCCTTTCTCATAGTCTCCACGCGGTGCAACGGCACCGCGCCGCCTTACACATTCCGCAATAAATTCAAACAAACAATGGGGGAGGATTCGGTCGTGTTTGTGCGGTTAGGCCCCCTCCCGTTATTTTATAGCAAGCGACTAAGATTACGAATAATGCTCAATTATTCACGAACAAAAACAATAAATCCCCTACCTCGATCTTTGTTGAATGAAGGCTCGTCGCGGAAGAAGGCGTCGCAAAAGGAACATCGTTGGCATCGCGGTACACGGCGTCACGTTGTCGATCTCTGAGGAAGGTGTCTCTCACCGTCGCCCGTCTTCGGAGGTCGGCGTTCTTCGTCGGCGGCGGTGCATTCTTCGCGTTCTTCGTCGAGGAAGAAGAACTTCAAGACTTTGAGCAAAAATCTCCCAATCCCTCACGCACAACGAACCACTTAATAAAAATAAGACTTATCTTATTTTATTAACACACAAGCCAATGTTTTTGAAATTCAAAATTGAATCAATTAATTGATTGAATTAGTTGAGAATTTTAAACAGTCCAATTAATGTGGAGTTTATTAATCCACATAAACGGAAGGGTTGACTTTCATTAAAGGGGGTGCGAGTGCGTTACTTAATTAAAGGAGGGGTTGAAGAAAATAATAGGTGGGGATCGTGTGGGCCCCAACCCACAAATATCCTACCTAGTGGAGTAGGATATAGTGGGTATCACTCCAACCACTTAGCTTAGGTTAAACAACTTAAATAAAATAAAAATTGGTCGCACCATTTTTATTGTATTCCTTTACTTAACCCAAAAAAAATTTAATAACCACACCCGAGAAAACGTAACTCTGGAAAAGGTGTTTATAAGCAATTAATGGTGTTGCGATTCCATCGGTGTCCTAGGATTTTAATTCCGAGCACCAGTTCAAAAGTTAGGAAAACCCCGCTCATTCGTGCATTGAACGTACTCGAGCTAAACTTCAGAAAATGATTCCGGGCACACCGGTCCTCAGAATCCGGTGTCTTCAGAAACTGTGTACTCGTAAAATCCCAAAGAAAATTAAGAAAAAAATTTCCTTGAAGTTTTTGTGTCTTTACATTACTCCCACCTCAGGTCTTTACGTCCCCGTAAAGCTTTAACACAAACTAGGGATACAAAAGCGGTACTGAGCACGCATCTGAGTCTTCTGCTCCCAGGTGCTCCCCTGGAGGATCCTGTGCTACTAGTGAAAGTGCATCTGAGGAATCGACCATCCTCATAGGACCCGCTCCTGTCGATCCTCGATCTCCATTGGAATATTCGCGCATGTCGCCCTATCATCGACGTCCAAATCCCTGAGGTCGATGATGTGTGAAGGATCATGCATGTATCTCCTCAGCCGAGGTATGTGGATGATTTCATGCACCCGGTGCAACTGAGGTGGAAAGGTCAAGTGTTAAACCACCTTGCCTACCCTACTGAGAACCTGGAAGGGTCCGATGAACCTCGTAGATAACTTGCCACCTCGGCCACATCTCCATAGACGTTGTCGAGGTGAGACCCGTAAGAAAATGTGGTCGCCATCCTCGAACTCTAGTGGTCTCTACCTCCTATCAGCATAAGGCTTCTGAGCTGTCCTCATCTGCCCCTGGATGACCTGGACCTTCTCTGTCATGGCCTGGACCATCTCTGGTCCCACAAGAGCTGCTATGATTTCTTCTTTGCCGATAAGAGAAATCTGGTCTCATCCTTTGTATGAACCACATTCGTTGCCTAATACAGTCAACCCCGACATGGATGATACTAATACATACCAAGGATGACGTCTTAAGGCCTCTACGCTACTACCAAGAGATCCAACCATTACTCTTACCTCCAAGGGTTGAGTCACACTATCGGCATCAGTGTGTGGTCACTGGGTCTCCTCCAGTAGGAATCTCGAAAGTGAGGGTCAAGTCAATAGTTTAAACTGGATCCTGTTAGTACACAAAAAGGACGGAAGAAAATGTCACAAAGGTAAGTGTCTTTTTATTATTGTATCTCATAGTATAAGAAAAAAATGTAACAACAACATGGAACTAGAAGTATGAAGAACAGAAGGAAACCACTAGTTCCGCTCCTGTCCACTTGCTTCCGGATATCCGTAGTCATATGCTTCTGCTGCCTGAAGATGAGCTATCCCATGTCCACCTGTTTCCTGCGGTTGGGGTGAACCTCTTGGTGGTGGTGGTGGTAACACCTCAAAGCATCGTCCACCTCCAGTTGCTCGGCCAGCTCCCCTCCCTTGGCCTTCTGCTCCTAGTGGTCCACCTCGATCGAACCTCTGCCTCTGCCTGGGAGGTTCTTCATTTATCTGCCGGTCATCTGTATGGCGGGTTGGATAGTCACATGCCATGTGACCAACCCCACCGCAGGAGTAACATTGTCCATGCATGGTAAGTCATTCTCCACCCCGGGTGCCTCGCACACATGATCCTGTGTCATGCGGTCGACCACCTGTAGGTCTGGTCCTCTTGTACCTCTGTGTCATCTATCTACTGCCCGCTGCAGAAGACTCTGTCGCATGCTGGCTAGTGGTGGGTCCTGCTGCCAGAGACTGCTCAGTGAGGAAACTCTCCACTAAGAGGGCTCGCTCCAACACCCCTGTCTGCGTCGGGATGCTATGAGAAACAACATAAGCTCTAATCTCTCGCCTGAGCCCTTTCTCAAAGGTTCGGGCCCTGAAGAACGGGTCACGTACCATATCTGTGGAGTAGCGTGAGAGGTCTGTGAACCTCGCTGAGTACTGTGCCACCGTCATGCTACCCTGTTGTAGATACAGCAGCTCCTGTATACACACCGCTCGAAGGGTGGCTGGTACAAACTCTACCCAGAACAGGCTCTCGAAGTCTGCCTACAGAAGTGTCGCCTTGTCATGCATCTGGAGCATCAGGCTCCACCATCTGTCTGCTGCTGCCTGAAGAAGGATGGCAGCAAGGATCACCATGAAGTTTGCTGGCTTCCCCACTAGCCTGAAGACTCTCACCATAGCCTCCATCCAATCCACAGTTGTCTGCGGGTCCGTCTCTCCCCTGAACCTGGGTGGCCTCTAGCATTGGAAATCATGCAGTCCGCTCAAGCGACGTGCACCCTCTGCTACTGGGGCTGGCGGCATCGGTGGCCCAACGGGTAGTAGTACCGCAGGTGCCTCCGATGGTGCCTCAACTGGGATAGAGCCCTGTACTGAGTCCATGTCACTCGGCGGGTTGTCAGTACGTACAACTCTCGGGGATCTAGCTGGTCATCTATGGGAAGGCATCCTGAAAGAAAAAAATGTGACACGGTTAAACGATTTATACCTGGTGAGCTGACTTGGTTTGAGCTGACATTTAAAAACTTCTAGAAACACACACGCAACCAGTGTTTTCGTGCACAAAGTCAGAAATCAGTTGTCAGGGTCCTGGTGTACGGATACGTTGGTCGCCCGCACCAACACTGGACTCCCTGAACTGAAAACCACACTCGGTACTCTTAACATTGTCGCTTCATAGAAAGAAAATATCAGAGTTATAAGTTCTACGGTAGAACCGAATCCTTTGATACCAATTGTCATGACCCGTCCTCAGGGCCCATGCTGTGACCACCCCAAGCCCGGCTTCCATAGGCCAGGGGCTGGCGACTAGCACCAAAGGCGTAATTCCCGATAACTGGGAAGGCATTACCTTTATAAAGGTAAACTAAACACCGCAGAGTACAAGCAGAAGTCATACACAAAATACAAAAGGAAGTGCTGAAAAGTAAATGGGCTAGAATACAAACCCAATCGAAAGTACAGCTACAACTGAAAAAAAGTACAACAGAAAAAGAAAAACAGCTGGAAGAATAGAGGCATCTCCTGGGTCATCCTCGATTGTCACGACTCGTCCTTGGGGCCCGTGTCGTGACTACCCCAAGCCTGCCTTCCATAGGCCAGGGGCTGGCGACTAGCACCAAAGGTGTAATTCCCGATAACTGGGAAGGCATTGCCTTTATAAAAGTAAACTAAACACCACAGAGTACAAGCCGAAGTAATACACAAAATAAAAAAGGAAGTGTTTAAAAGTAAATGGGACAGAATACAAACCCAATTGAAATTACAGCTACAACTAAACAGAAGTACAACAGAAAAAGACAAACAGCTGTAAGAATAGAGGCAGCTCCTGGGTCGTCCTCCTCAGATCCTACCTGAAGGGTAGGTACAGATAGCGCAGCTCCTGGATCGTCCACCACAGATCCTACCTGAAGGGTAGGTACAGATATCCTCCACAACGCTCTAATCAACCTCCTCCGAGTGTCGTCTCGTCGTGAAGTCCACCTCCAGATACTGACTCATCGTGAGGTCCACCTCCAGGTACTATCCAATCCTCGAACACTCGTCCTCTGTCAGCGCTGCCCATCGTCTGCAACCAACACAATGAGGTGCGGGCATAGCCTGTGCAGGGGTGAGTATACGATACTCAGTAGGGACCCTGAGACCCTCGAGGTCTCACTAAATCCAACAAGGATAACCACAAAGAAGATCTCAATAGATACCCTCTACTTAGGTATATGCCATACATATACCTAAATTATCAAGTAACCCATCTCAATCATGAGGAAACACAAAGATTATGAAATCAATGAATAACCACTACCTAGGTATATGCCCATACATATACCTAAGTTATCAAGTGACTCATCTCAATCATGAGGTAAACACAAAGGTCAAAGACTCATCTCAAACCAGGATTCTATTCAAGAAAATGAAACCATGGCTGTTGGAGAACTCCTACCATGTCGAGCTCAGTGGGCCTGCCCCTACAACCAAGAACGTCCCACTAACCTTGGACTGTTGTAGTATTCCACCTATCGAGTATTGTGGGCCTACCACTGCAACCAAGCGCATCTGACCATGGGTCTGCCGCTACAACCAAGCGCACCCCCTCATAGCCTACAAAGGTACTCCTTCTGTCGAGTACCACGGGTCTGCCACTACAACCAAGTGAACCTCCGCCGTGGGTCTTCCGCTACAACCAAGCGCACCCCACTGGGCTATCCGAATCACTCAGAGTCGATCGATCAGCAGTCGTCAAGTCTCAGTCAGCTACTAGGTCTCTGCACTCTGCTAGCTCGTCACCAGGAGGGTCCGCTCCATGAGCTACTTTCGATACTCCAAGTATCACAAGTCCCACGAATAAGTATCTCAAAGGACTGCCTCGTCATAGGGGTCTCAACGCAACAGACGACACATCAATTGGACGCCCGGTCTGTGAGTTATTAGCCTTTTCGTCCTAGGGGCCCGGTTGGTTTCATGTGAGAACCAACCCACCTGTATCTCAATTGTACCCTGAACTCTCGTAGGGTATACTCATGGGGACCGTTTCTCAACGAGATCACCAACACCGCTGACGGTTTGTCAAACGAACATCCGGTCTGAAAGTTATCAGCTTTTCCGTTCCAGGGGCCCGGTTGGATTCCGGGTACAATCCAACCCAGCCACTATCCAACTGCGTCCAAACCTCGAGCGAAGTATGTCAAAAGTTCCGTCTCATCAAGAGGAATCTACCAAAGTCGACGGCACATCAATCGGACGTCCGGAGCTCGAGATTTAAGTGTTTTCACTCAAAGGGCCCGATTGGTTTCGGGTTCGAACCAACCCGGCCATACCCAAAGTTCTCCGAAACCTTGAGTGTAATATACCGAAATGACCGTCTCGATCCAAGGATAGCATCGCAGCTGAAGGTGCATCGATCGGAGATCTGTATCCCAAGATATGGTCAAAATACCGTAAGAGGTCCTCGAATAGGGGGTTCGGGCCCGGTTCGACCCGGCCCCATACCCCATGGGTCGGCCCGAACCGGGTCTACCCGACCCGGGCCCGGCCCGGCAGCCCGGCCTAGCAGCCCGGCCTGGCCAGCGTGGCCAGGTGGCTCGGCCGTAACGGCCGAGCGGAAGGGGTGTGGGGGGGCGCGACGCCCCCCGCCTGTGTGAAACTGCGACCCCCATGAGGGGGGTTGCTCCTGCTGGCCAGCCGGGGGTTACGACCCCCGGCTCTTCTCGGAAGCTGGCCGGCCCGGTCTAGCCGGCCGGTTGCTGCCGTCGCGGGACCGCCAGGTCCCGCTCTCCTTCTCCAGCGCCGGCGGCCGGAAGCCGGTCGCCGCTTCCTGCTCTGTCGTGGCCCTGGTGCGACCGGCGCGGCGCGATGGCGTCGCGCCCCTCCGCCACGGCCCAACTCCGGCCGCGGCCTCTTCGACGTTCTCTGGCGCGGCGCGATGGCACCGTGGCTTGTTCGATTTCAACGGTTTCGCGCGACAGCGCCGCGCTTCTTCGCCCTTTCTCATAGTCTCCGCGCTGTGCAACGGCACCGCACCACCTTACACATGCCGCAACAAATTCAAACAAACAAGGGGGGGGGAGTCGGCCGTGTTTGTGCGGTTATCCGCCCTCCCATTATTCGATAGCAAGCAGCTAAGATTATGAAGAACGCTCAATTATTCACGAACAAAAACAATAAATCCCCTACCTCGAGCGTTGTTGAACGAAGGCTCATTGCGGAAGAAGGCATCAAGAAAGGAACGTCGTTGGCGTCGCAGTACACAGCGTCACGTCGTCGATCTTTGAGGAAGATGTCTCTCATCATCGCTCATCGTCGGAGGTCGGCGTTCTTCATCGGCGGCGGTACGTTCTTCACATTCTTCGTCGAGGAAGAAGAACTTCAAGACTTTGAGCAAAAATCTCCCAAGCCCTCACGCACAACGAACCCCTTAATAAAAATAAGACTTGTCTTATTTTATTAACACACAAGTCAACGTTTTTGAAATTCAAAATTGAATCAATCAATTAATTGAATTAATTGAGAAGTTTAAACTGCCCAATTAATGTGGCGTTTATTAATCCACATAAACGCAAGGGTTGACTTTCATTAAAGGGGGTGTGGGTGTGTTACTTAATTAAATGAGGGGTTGAAGAAATGTATAGGTGGGGCTCGTGTGGGCCCCACCCCACAAATATCCTACCTAGTGGAGTAGGATATAGTGGGTCCCACTCCAACCACTTATCTTAGGTTAAACAACTTAAATAAAATAAAAATTGGTCGCACCATTTTTATTTTGTTCCTTTACTTAACCCAAAAAAAATTTAATAACCACACTCGAGCAAACGCAACTCCAGAAAATGTGTTTCTAAGCAATTACTGGCACTTTGATTCCATTGGTGTCCTCGGATTTCAATTCCGAGCACCGGTTCAAAAGTTAGGAAAAACCCGCTCGTTCGTTCATTGAACGTACCCGAGCTAAACTTTAGAAAATGATTCCGGGCACACCGGGCCTTGGAATCAGGTGCCGTCAGAAACTACGTACTCATAAAATCCCAAAAAAAATTAAGAAAAAAAATTTCTTTGAAATTTCCAGGTCTTTACACAATTACTAAAAGGGGGGAAGGATGTAACATCCCAGGTAAATAAAGAATATTAATTTTTCATATTTATTAATATTTGTGAATAAAATATTAATATTACTTTAAAGGGAACACTATGCTCGATGGCGTACCCAATACGCAACAATGAGTTTCTTTGAAATCTTACGTTGAACTCTAATAATAAAATAATATTATTTTAAATGGTAGTTAACACCTAGTCGTTGTAATGATGGGAATGAACAGAACTAACTAAAAAATGATTATATATGTTTGTAAAATATTTTTACTTTTATCCAATAAATGTTAGAGGCTTAAAATGCGAATGAATCTAATATTAAGCGTAAATATTCTAATATTCTTTAAAAGGTCGATTAACCGCCTTTTGATGGCGAACCATTTTTAAATCCACTTTTTGAAAATTTTATATGTTATATTGGACCAAATTATATCCTTATTTAGAATCTGGACATCAAAATTTAATTTGTGTAAATTTTTTTTATTTTTCCAATAAAGATCATTTTTAGTGAAAATGTTGTATTTTAATTCAAAACCTCCTTTTAATCTGATTTATTTATATGGATAGATTATATTTTTAATTACGTTTAAAGTGTAGTTATAATATATTTTTACCATTTATTTCAATGGTGGTCATTGGAATTAATTTGACTTTGAAATTGGACTTAAACTAGTGTCAATCTTTTGATATATTTTGTTTCTTAAAAACACGTTGTTTGTTTTGACAACAGAAATTAATTATTAAATTTATTACTGCAACTTATATGTTTTGAATTTTTTAAAATATACATCATTTTTGAATTCGGAATATCAAATATATCTTAGGGTGAATTTTTGGTAATTTTTTGAAAAACTTCAATTTTTGATGAATAGTGAAACCACTAAGTGGTAGTTAAAAAAATGATTTTTTGTTTAAATGAAATTTTACCACCTTTGTGATTTTAATTTCAAAAATCAAACATACATGGTTTTCGTTAGGATGTAAAATGTGGTTCAATGGGATGAAAATATTTTTTTGTGAATAGTAACTTTTAAGTTTTATTAATCGCGATTAAAGGTAATTAGTGTAATTTAAGGTAAAGATAATGTTATAATAATATGAAAAGACCTTGAAACATGTCCTACCATTATTGGATGAGTAATGTCCGACCAATAAAATCCATGGGTCAACTTGGGGACCCCATGGAGCCACTTGGGTAAGAAAATGACATTAATAACTTTTTATTTAAAGTTAAAATAAAAATGTCAAAAACATGAATTATTTTACTAAAACAATTTTTACATGGGGATATCAAAGTCATATTTTTTACTATAAATATTAATTGTAAAGCTAAAAATATTTCCTACATCATAGTATTTTTTTATAGTTTTTTAAACATTAAATAAATTAATTTATTTATGACACCATGATGATGTAGTGATTACCTCATTAATGAAAGATTTAAATAAAATGAAAAGATAATGTAAAATCTAAGACATAAAATTGTAAAAAACCTATTTTATGGGTGTATTTATAACCCTTATCACCTTATCCTAGAAATATATAATTTTGGGACCTTTGATATCTATCATTTTATAATAAAGTAACTTTTCAAGACTTTCCAAGAGTGCCCCTCCTCCCTCTTATAAAAGGCCCCCACCTCTACCTCCTTACCCACACCTCTCAAACCCTTATATCATCCAACCTCTTCTCATATTGTCTCTCCACATCTCTCTCTTACTACTAGAAGCCTAACTTTGGGAAGAAGTCTTTCCAAGGAATCCTTTGAATTCAAATCAAAAAGAGTTATCCGATTTGAAGGTAATGTCTTCTCTTATATTCTTTGGTTTTATTTTGATTCTCCAAACCCCTAAACTATTTATATTCCTTTATTTTGTAATAACACCAGTATATTATAGATACTAGGATGATTTTATAACGATTATTAGAGATACACTCATACACACATCCATCTAATGGTTAAAGAACATATCGTTTCTGTGGGCGGCGAATTTTTGCCTCACGAAACGATGATTGTTCAATCTTATTTTAACACCTCTCATGGTGGCCATTAATATGTCACTATATTTATATATGATATATAAATTATTTTTATGTATTCCTTATTCTTCTTTATTTTTCATTTATTCCATACCTTTATGGTTTCCATAATGGGTAAACGTGATAATTTCATTTTAGGAAGTGCGGACTACCGCCCCCTCAAAGTGATTTGAATCCTTAATACCATATGTGGGATGTATAAAGGATGGATTTAATGATGTTATATATTATATTATACTGTAATTACAATATAACTATGTATAATTATTTTTTTCATTCCATTAAAGTATGAAATAGAAATTAAAGTAGTGTTCATACGTACGTACGGCTTACCGTCTCCATGAACGGTACATTTCATATCTTATCTCCAAATGTTATGTACTATTATAAGTACATATATATAATGGATATATATTTCATATATTACATTTAAATTATGTATATCATTCTGTAATTATAATATATATATCTCTCATGTAGTTTTAACTCTATTAATATGACAAAGAAATGAAAGTAGCGTTCATGCGTACGTACGGCCTACCGTCTCCATGAACGGTGCATTTCATTTTTTTATCTCCAAATGTTATGGAATAGTATAAAATGAATATATAATAGATATATATGATATTTAAATCATTAATAATATTCTAGAGATGATGTACCTATAACTACATGGAAAATTATTTTCCAACAAGTTCAAATTTGACTCATGTACCGAACATCGAAAAAAACGTCTGATATGAACTCACCTTATTAACCAATTATTATAACATTATAATATGTGATATTAACTGAATAATAATCTTTAAAAGAGGTACTTAATCAATTATAAAATAACCAAAGTTTATTATTCAGGAATATAAAGAAACGAACAAGACAAGTCGGACTTGAGGTAAGGGATCCTACCTCTCTCTTCTTTTTAAGTACTCTCTTTTATGTAATTTCTTTTAAGATCATATTTATTATGTTTAGGGATGTTATTCTATATTTCTAATTCTGTAATTTTTATGTTAATATTATGAGAGACCCTATTTTATCTCATAAATCCATTTTTGGAAGTTTTATGTGGTGTCATTAGGCTGCCGAGTTTTCATAAGGGATTTTTCATCTCACTTTTATTCTCGTGAGATTTATGCTAAATTTTCCACCATTTCCTTTGATTGGTGTATGTACTGCCCGTTATTCTACTCTTTTTGTAATATAATTTTGTTTATGAGTATTTGCAACAATTTTTTATAGTCTTTATTTCATGGGGTGTACGTTTCAAAAGTTACCCAAGTCGGTAAGGGAACCTTTCACCCTCCTCTTTTTAAAAAGGACTTCTTTATGTTATGTATTTTAATTTACATCTTCTTATGTTGGGATATGTTCTTATATATCATTATTGATGTAAATTTTATGTCCAAGTGATGAGATACCATTTTATCTCTTATCAACTCATTTTATGAATTTTAAAGTGATGTCGTTAGGCTGTTGAATTCTTGCAAGGGAACTTCTTAACTCAATTTCAACCCTTTGGGTTAAACTTGTACTACTTGAATATGTCATTCTATGAATATGTGTGAATGACTCTGATTTTTTTACACTTAATATCCACTTATATTGGGTGTATTTATATTTTTCACACATAAATTATGTAATTGATTTATCCTTAATCTAAGGATATCATCTTTGTATGGGACTTCGTCTCAATCTCCTTTCATTGAGGAATATTTTGTTTTATATAAAACTTTCTTTTATACGGTGTATAAACCCCTTTGACTTTTACTTTTATTCAAAAGGAATATTTTCTATACGAATTATTTTACTAAATGACAAAAATTATGTTTCTTTTTAACGTACACAGTGACAACGACCTTTCCGCCGCCATGAGTATTATTTGATCCTTGGCTTCCTCAACAAGCCATAATGTTTTTAAAATAAAATAAATACCAAATACTCTTTTATGTATTTTGGTATTGAAAATGGTTTTTGTAATGGATTTGTTATGTCAATATATTTAAGTGATATATTGTGATAGAAATGTGGAAATGTTTTCTTTCCATTATATTTGTTTTATGTATTATGATTTTATAATGGTACTTGGACATTTGACGAGTGGTTACATGATAAACCATATGACGGGTCGTGCCATGAATACTAGGATGGGTGGTTACATTATAACCTCTAATGCATTGGGTATGGAAGTCAGCCGTATGGCTATTCCATGTAGTGATATTTGTGGAAGTCGACTGTATGGTTATTCCATTTAAGTATGTTAATATCCCAAGTTACCTTTATATGTTATGTTTTCTTTATATGTATTTATGGTAATATTTTGGTTACAAAGGATAAGTAGTGATATTTTATTCAGTAAAGAGTATTTACTACTTCATAAAGGTGAAAAGTATTACTTTGATAAAGTATTCATAGTTTACGTGTTGTTTTGAAAAACTAACAGTTTTTGTTCTTTGTGTATCATTTACTGGGAATTTTATGCTCATCCCAAGTTTTTGAAATGTTCTCCACAGGGCTTAAAGATGAATATGGTCAAGGATGGGATGAAGGAAAGACATGCTATCTAAAACATGGAACTAGACATGTTTCTTTTTAAGAGTTTTTATTTTATGTAAACTTAGTAGAAGTGTCTACTTTGTAATCTTTTGAGATGTAATAGTTATGTCCAATTTCTCTAAAACTCTAAACCTGAAAATATCCTCTATGTGAATTATTCATTTAATTCATGATTATTTAATGCTTTAAGGCTAGGTCCTTACATGAGCTGGTAGATATATTCATTGATAATACTTTTATATGATTTTTTATATGCTACAACACCTTGGATATATTTTCAAAGGATTTTATAATTATTTTAATAATTATAAGTATCATTGGAATAAATTTAGAGTTGATTTATAAGAAGTTTATAGGATCCCCAAAGAAATGGGGAGTTTTTTAATCCTTCCTACAAAAATAATGATTTTAGAGTTCATAGAAAAATCGATAAGTCCTAAACATATGACTTTACCTATAGATTATAAGTCTTTGATACTAAGTGTAAGGCTTAAGGTGATGAACATATGACTTTGAGAATACATTAAGGCTTTGGATTCCATTATATAACTCTTTAAATCTTATTTTATGCATAAAATCATTGGAAGACGACGTTTATAGATTTAGTGTAAGTATTTGAAGCTAAGAATTGATGTAAGTATGTTTTTAAAGTCCCTAGTATTAAGCATTGGATGAGCATAAAGCTTAAACACTTTCAAAAAATTTAAAAAGTTTCTAGATGAATATTAAGTAACCAAAGTTGAATCTAAGTATTTAAAGTTCCCAAAATATGTCTTTAACACATATAAAAAATTTGAATTTTTTCCCAGATGAAAAAACAAGTTTCTATAATATTTTAATTCTGAGGAAATACAAATATGATGATGAAAAGGTTGTGATTTTTACCTTAAAACATAATAAAGCTTACTCAATCCAAGATATGAGATTTTTTTGAGAAATATTTAAGGGAAAATTAATTTTTTTTATTTTCAAGAATATGTAAGATAAATTCACATAGAATCTCAAGTCATATAATAAATCCAGCATTATATTGATTTTATATTTTTTTGGATATTTTAGATAAATTAATATAGATTTATGGTAATTTTTATAAGACTAAAAGCTACAGAAATAAGATATAGTTTTATGCTTTACATGAAATGTTTATTTTGTACTGTTTACAGAGCTGTGAAAATTTATAAAGTGTGGATTATAGTAGAGATATTTTGAGAATAGGATGCAGAGTAACTCAAAACGGTTAAAGAATAAAAGTATATTTTATTCATATATATTTCAAAAGTGTGGAACATTTATTTATGGTCTTATAGGAATACACCTTGAGTAGAAAAAAGAGTGTACAAGAAATCATGGGAAGGAAAAATTGGTATCTGATAAAGGTGGTTTTACACTAGAAATAGATTTTTTTTCTTGGAATACCATTTATGGTATCTGAATAAGAAAGAATAAATTTAATGTATCTTCTTGTGGATGTGATATTGAGGATACTGAGAAGATAAGAAATTAAAATTAAGTAGTTGTTGGTAGGTGTGCAGTGGTGATGGGAGATGATCCAAGTATCTAAGAGAACTGAAGCTCTCAAATAAGAAGAAAAAGAAGTAGAAGGAAAATTGTTGCAATTGATATTGAAGAAGAAGAATAATGAGAGAGGGAGAAAGATCATATCCATGTTCTAAAGTGTATATTTATGTGGCCTTTAATTCATTATATTTTTTCACAATAATTATTGTGATTAAATATGTTTTTAAATTTCAAAATAATTTTTTTAGTTGAATAATTTTTAATTGTTGATAATTTCATATTTAATTTTTAAAAATATAAATTTAATGTTAAAATATTAATTTAATTGGTTATTTTACTAATATGGTTAATTTCCAGTTAAATAAATAATTTTTTTGTAACCCGTCATTTTTTATAATTATTGTATATATTGACATTCTTATAATATTTCATTCATTTTATATATTTAAATATAATAATTTTGAATATTGATTTTCATCCATTTATTATTTTATTTAAATAATAATTATATTTAAAATTTATAAATATTATCCTTTTAATCTATTCTTTTTGTTTAATATATTCATTCTTTATTTTAATTATCTATGTAATTATTTAATTTTATTGTGTTATTATTTCTTAATTTAATGTATATACTCAATTAAATAAATTTATTAATTCTTTCATTTATTTTTAAATAAATTAATTTATTCTTGTTTTAATTTTATTTCTTTTTATATAAGTTTATTGGGAATATAATTTTTTTATATTTGTTTTTTCCTAGGAAAAGTATGTTTCATGATCAATATATTGGTCGCACTCATAAAGGCCACAATCAGTACCTACCATGTAAGTAAACTGATAACCTACCATAATAACACCACACGGTCAGTGTAGCGACTCTGAGGACTTACTATGTATGAAAAGGAGTTACTAACACATGAAGATGGAACATATTATGACCTAGCAATCTAACCTATTGTTAATTTTATCCAGAAACTAGACCTGTCTCACATAGAAACCTAAAATTGACCATAAAGCTAAAACCTGACCGACCCTGTGCTCTAATCACAGTCACATCCCCCACACACCAACCATGTCTGGTTACTAGACTATCCACAACCAAAGAACTTACTATGCAATCTGAAAACCGGATTGATTAAAGAAGAAAGATGATATCCATGTACTGTTATAGGATTCACCACCATGATTTCATGCCTACCTTATACAATTACCGCTACACGTTGAATAATTTCTACCTCCCATCTTGAAACTGTCCACAGCCAAGATGAAAAGAATCGGATGCCAGATCTAAATATTCATTTGTCTTGAAGCTCATCACTAGTTGATAAGATAACCATGCCACTAATTATTTATGAATAATAAAACAAGAACTAGATAACTAAAACCTACTACCACCATTTGATGAATAATGTAATGTCGATACCTATAGTCGAGAATCTACAGTCGATACAAGATACACCATCTAAACCCACTGGAACCCTAGCCAGATATAGATCACTTCCATGAGATGAACTTGAGATCCTCTACATATGGATAAATCAATATATTAAATAATTATAAAAAAAATATCTTACCAACATTAGGTATGAATAATTAAATCTGGTACCACCATTTGAGGATCTTGATACATCACCGCTTAACCTGGAATCGACTAAAGATTTCTGTTAAAGATGACAGTGCTTGTGGAAGCTATACTATGTAATATTGAGATTGAAATGTGGATTTTTTTGGATTTTTTATTATAGGTTTTTATTTTATTTAATAAATAATTAATTTCATTAAACATGGGAGATTCATCAACTCGGTTGTGCGACACTCGACCTAGGAAATGAAATATGCATAGGCCCAAGTTTTTTTCAGACACAACATTACCTAAAGATGAATTTGAAGAAGGTGTCAAAGGTCAAAGATGAGTGAATATAAAGCTTCTGAAATATTATTTTCATAACCAAATTAAGTTTTATTTTTTAAATCATTGATAATTCTTAAATAGATCAAGTCAAGTAGGTAAATCATTTATGTGTGTCACATGAATTTTTAGTTTTTTTGTATAAGAATATTATAGAATGTGTTAAAGTATTGGAGATATACCCATGTGAAAGGATTGGTGTTTTTTAAGGGTATAATTTTCAATTTATATGAGGTTGAATATGTATAATTAAGTAATTCCACATAGAATTCTAGGAGAAAGTTACAAGTAGTGAAAGTGAAAGCATAATTGTGAGGTGTGTGATATTTTTATGCTAAAAAGTGGTGGATCACCTTCCAGATATGAGGAGGGAATATCTATAATGATCATCCAATCTAAAATATAGATCCATAATCCATCATTAATGCTAAATTACATAGATAATAGGTATATGACTGACCTAGGGCTCAAACCTGATCTGGAGCGGGAGCATGAGGAAGGAAGCAATCTTTCTAGAGATGTTTCCACATCTCTTTCTTCTTGCTCTTTGCATGTCTGTTTTCACAAGAATGAGTAACTAAATTCAATATGGAATTTATAATATGATGATTTAAAATACTTTTATCCATAATAATTTTATTAATTCAAATTTTTATCGAATTTTATGTTTTTTGTTCTTTTCATTCAATGAGCATCAATTCGCACTATCTAAGAACTAATAGGCGATGATAGTTAATCTTTTCACTCTTGATCATGGACTAAAGTACAAAAAAGTGTAAAATTAAAATGTATCACTTCTTCATATTCAACATATTAACTCTTAAATATTTATTGAGAGATCAATCTTAAAGTAATTTTATCGAGATTTGTAAGTTCACTGAAGTGAGACATCTTAGTGAACCTTCACTTATTCTCAAGCACTAAATGATTGTATGAATTCAATTAGCATTAGAGAATATCATTTTTACTTAGTTAAATGAATTTTTAGGACCCTAATTTCATCCAATGTTTATACCTTTACACTATTTTTATTCTCCATTCACCATTTCTATTTAGAAGCTTCGTTTTCACTACACCTTCTAATTACTTCACCATTTCACTGTTGTGGGTTGTTTTTTTGTCATTTTTTATTTTATTTTTTTGGTCACTCTCACACAACTAGACTTCCTTGTGGAATATAAAACCATACTCACCATTTTATAATTATAATAATTAATTCTAGTAATATAAATATAAAATTTTTACGTCTTTAATGACAGGAAACATTAAATTTTGGTATGGTAGCTTCACATAGACCTATTTCTGAGAAATTTGCTTTTAAAATTGAATGCTTGAAAGTTCCTTTTTTTCGATAGATATATGGGTTGAAACCTATAGAAAAAATTGAAGGATTCTAATATGAACATGTCTATTTCAAAAAGATTTACTCACTTAAGGATAATGATTGTTTCAAAGATGGAAAAGGTTTTGTGGGTAATATTATACATCCCGAAGTTACAGGGAGTTTGATTAAAAAATTCCTAATGTGTTTATCTTCTTATTCAAAAAATTTAGTCCCTACTTCTTTGAGTTGTACTTATAGTTATTTTTCATTCCAAAATATTAATAAATTTCTGAGTGAGCATGAGGGGGTTTTCCCTACATCACTTATGGGAGAAAAATCTGGTAATCCTGTTGGTTGTAGTAAATCTTCTCAAATAGGTATGTCGTTGCCTATCCCTGATTCATTTCAATACTTGGATGATGAAATTTTTTCTATGACATTGAGAATTTATTATAAGATCTTGAATACTCTTCCCCTGCCTCATCCAAGGAAGTATCCTCTAATAGTCATTCTGTTGTTAATAGTGAGCTTCCTTTTTTCACTAAATTTATTATTTTCGTAGCTTCTTTTTCTTCTCAACCTATAATTGTCACATGTGGGGGGGAGAGTTTGTGTGAAATTAAAAATTAAGTATGATCATTCTGATGTTTGTTCTGATTTGTTTTCTCATTTTATTTATTCATTGGATGATAATTTGTATTTTTAATCTTTTGATAGAAGGAGGCCTAGTCCTCTATTTTTTGAGTTTTTAAGTGGGATTATTAAAACTATTGATTTTCATGAATTCTTGTGTGAAATAATAAATTTTTTAAATAAAATACTTGATCCCCGTTTAATAATGAATCTTATTCACAAAATTACCATGGATAAAATACTTTAGAAGGTAAATTCCAGCAAGGTATTATAAAACTAGCATTACATGGGAGACAAAACATGATTTTCTAGTTTTTATTATTTTAATTTTCTATTTAAATAAATATTATATTTTTAATTGACTATCTTCCTACATTTACAAACCATTTTTTCTAGAGTTTCTTTAAATTACTCTTTTAATGGTTGATTTCTTTTTTTCTGAAGGTGTTAGTGTTAATTGTCTATGAGGTGAATATGGTGTGTGTTGGTGGATTTTCCATGATAAGTGGTCATGTGGTAGTTAAAGTAACCATATGAAGAGGTTGTGGTTGGTTGTGATACTTTCTTAATAGTGGAAGATTAATTTTGAATTTCAAGAAAAAAAGGAGCTATAATTGGTGCTGTAAACTGAATAGTATCCCTCTTTTTCTTTATGTATGATTATTTTCATTCTAAGATATAAATTCAAGAATCTCATTATGATATGTTAATTCTATGGGAACTTTTACTTATAACCAGTGGACTCTTTCATTAGCTTAAAGGGATATTACACATTTCTTTAATAAATTGAGAATATCTTCTCCATTAATGGGGAGTAACTATTTTAATTTATTTATTATTATATTTATAGTATTGCTATTGGTTTCTTTGAATTAATTTCTTTAAATTTATTAATAAAGTTATGACTTGTATGCTAGAATATGTTTTTAAGACTTATTGTAAAATCATTCATGAACTCACTTGCAACATGAAAACTTTTTGAAATCATTTTTTGTTCTTAATTCACTAGTAGTATTCAATGGGGATCATCTGTGTATGTTTTTTGTAACTTAATTATTATGTGGAACACCAATTTTTGACCTTCCCTATCACCCCTTAAAATAAAAACTTTTCTATACTAAAAATACAATATATTTTAATCTAAATTGTTTGATTGTGTATCCAACTTTGAGATTCAAAAATAGGGAAATTGTTTAGTTTTAAGTGTGTAGGGACTTAATTGAGTTGATTTTTAATTCATTGTTAACACATCAAAAACCCTTAATTTTTTTGAAAATGACTCCCTTTCATGCATCACTTTTGTTTTTTTATAAATAAAATTAGTCTGTTATTATGTTAAAAAAACAAAAAACAACATCATGGTTTCCTACCTAGGTGATGATTTCTATCTAAATTGAGGAGTTTCACAAATTCTGAAATTGTTAAAATAGTATGATGGTTGAGTAACCTATAATACTTCTTTTATGGATTTGTTTATTATAAACTGATAAATGGAGTAATATGGGAGATATTTCAGTGGAATTGATATTATAACTTGAGAAAACATTAAATTTGAAATTTAACCTAGGTGAATCACCTTTTTGAACTAGAAAATTGGTGAGACTACTCAAAATATAGTAATATAAGTCCATTGAATTTGGATTAAAATGGGAAATTGGGATCCCATGATTAGTCTCTGTGATAAGGGAACTAGGTTTTTTCATAAATAAATAAAATCCAAACATAATAATTTACTTGCATAGTTATATACAAAAAACTTTATTAGGAAAAAATTTATTAAAAAAATACCTTGTCAAAAATGATCTCATTAAGGTAAGGGGGATTTTGAACCCAAATGAAGAAAGGGGAAAATGAATTTTATAAAAATATTTTGAGTTGAATCGATGAATTGAAAATAAATATTTGATTTTTAGAACCTATGGGAGGATGATAATATCAATTGTCTCTTATTAAAGTTTTAATTCCATTTCTATCTAGCCTATTTTACTCAGAAAATTGGAACTCAAAATAGAATTGAAAGTATACAGTTAGATACAATCAAATAGGACGGCTTGATGTTGTACCCTTAATTTTCATATGAGTGAACTATGATTTCTACTTTTGCGCTAGTTTTATTACGTGTGGATTTTATTATGAGGTTCCCCAATAACCAAAAATTGGTTTATTCATAAAATAAAAAATCGTATTTGAAATAGGAGGCATGATTATTTCAATCTTATGAAGGAATTTTTATTTCCTTTTATTTTGGAGTTTTTTATAACTTAAGCAGGATAATAAATTATTTTTAAGAGCCTTTGTAGATAAATAAAATTAATTGAACTACCCATGAGTACAATTGATTAAGTTTAGGGGAGTTTGGTGTGGACTTTATTTCATTATATTTTTTCACATAAATTATTTTAATTAAATATTTTTTAAATTTCAAAAATAACATTTTAAATTGAATAGTTTATAATTGTTGATAATGATTTTTTAAATTATTAAAAGACTAAATTTACTTAAAAAATAATAATTTCATTATTTATTTTAGATATCTTATCAATTTGTAGTTAAATAAATAAATTTGTGTAATCCATCATTTTTTATAATTTTTGAATATATTGAAATTATTTTAATCTTACTTTCATTTTGTGTATTTCAAACTAATAATTTTAAATATTGATTTTTGTTCATTTATTCATTTATTTTAATTTTTAATTTATTTCAAATTGATACATTTTAGTCTTTTAATCTATTATTTTTATTTAACAGATTGTTTCATTATTTTAAATTTTTTTGCAATTATTTAATTTTCTTGTGTTATTATTTCTTAATGTTAAATATCTACTCAATAAAATAAATTTATTAATTATTTCATTTATTTTTAAATAAATTAATTTAATATTATTTTAATATTATTTCATTTTATGTAATTTTATTGTGAATCTAATTTGCTTATTTATTTATTTTTTCTAGATAAATTATATTCCATGGTTGGTATACTGACTATGTGTGTAAGGTCAATGATCAGTATAATGACCATGAAAATCTACCATGGGAAAATTGAGAACCTACCACATGAACATGTCACGGTCAGTATAGAGACTGTGAGGATATACCATGTGTGAATATGTGTTCCTACTACTTAAACCTAGAACCTACCGTGACCCTATAATCCAACCTACCATGAAGGTTAACCAAAAACTAGAACTAACACAAATTGTAACCTAAAACTGACCATAAATCCAAAACCAAACTTACTATGATCTCTACTCATGGTCACTTCTCTTGTATACAAATCTTTCCTGATTACCACACCAACCAAAAGCAAAGAACCTACCATGTGATCTAAAAACCTGACTCATTAAAGAAGAAAACCATTGTCTATGTTCTACAATAGGATGCACCACCATGATGTTGTACCTCCCTAACACATGTGTTTTTACATTATGAAGAGGCTCTACCACCATTCTTGAAGGAAACCACCACTGATATCGAAACAAATTAGAATCAATATTTGAACCTTCATGCATCCAAAATCTCTCCATTAGAGGATAATACAATTACACCACACTATATTTTTAAGGAATCCAATAGGAACTAGATATCTAAATCTAACTATCAACATTTGATGAAGAAAACATAGTTAATCCTTGTAGTACTGAATCCATAGTTGACAGAATATCTACTATCCAAAACTTCCAAAACCCTAGATGAATATAGAGCGCTGCCATGAGACAAACTCGAATGCTGTCTTGGATAGAGAAAAACAATTGAATAAATTTTTAGCAAAATAACCATTCCTACATCAGGTGTGAAGAAGGTGCCTCCATTTTAGGAGCTTGATCTGCCACCTCTTATCTTGTAATTGACCAATGATTTTTATTGAAGATAATAGTTCATGTGAATGTTATACCAGGTATTTATGATAATTAAATGTGGTTTAGTTTAGATTTTTGTTTTTGTTTTTTCACTTGATTTACTAAAGAATTATTTTTATCAAACACAGGAGATTTGGCACTCAATCCATGCTATACTGGTCCTAGGAAATGAAATATTCACACGCTTGAGTTTTTTTTAATGAATAGAAACATACCTGAAGATTAATTCAAAGGAAGTGTCTAAGGTCAAATCCAATTGAGGAGAAGCCTCTATAATTTTATTGTGACACTTGAAAATATTTTTTATTCTAGAAATCACTGAGAATTCTTGAAAATATTGATCCAATTTGGGAAACCATCCTTGATTTTTATTTCAAGATTTAGTTTTTTAGAATATGAGTATTCTAGAATGTGTTGAAGAATTAGAGACATACCCATGTGTGAGAAGAGGGGTTCTTTAAGGGTATTGTTTATCAAGTTATTTGAGGTTAAATATGTATATAGAAGGAGTTCCACATGGAATTTAGGGAGAATATGACAACCAGTGACAGTGAGAGTGCAATAGTGAGGCCCATGGGATTTTTCTATTAAAAATTTGGGTATCACCATCTAGAGATGAGAAGGTCGGATGCATCATGATCAACCAATCCAATATCTAGATCCATACTCTATTATTCAAATTAGATAACTCATGTAAAAGGAATATGACTAAGCTGTGATCAAAACCTAATTCGAATCTAGAGCTTCAGGAAGGAAGCAATGTCACCAAAGATGTTTCTTCGTCTCTTTCTTCTCACTCTTTGCATATCTATTTTTTATGGCATGAGTAACTAAATTCAATAGGGGATTCAGACTATGATGATCTAAAACAACTTTATCCAAATTTCTTTGATTAATTCCATTTTTTAGTGCATTTTAGTTCATTTTTATTTTCATTCAATTATGAGCATCAATTTACACAACTCAAGAACTTACAGGTGACATAAGTGAATCATTTCACTCTTGATCCTGGACCGAAGTACTAAAAATTAGAAAATGAAAATGCATCACTTTTCCGTATTGAATAGATTAATTATTTAATATTTATTGATAGATTGATATTAAATAAATTTCTCCAAGCTATGGAAGTTCAGTGATGTAATATCTCAATAAACCTTCACTTTTTCTCAAGCATTGAATGATTGTATTCATTCGAGTAGGAAAAAATAATATCATTTTTACTACAAGAACTCTAAGGGAACTAACTTCATCAAATTTCAGTCCCTTAATCTATTGTTTTTCTCATTTCACCACTTCCATTTAACAGCTTCATTTTAATACATTTTATTTCATCATTTCATCACTTACTCTATTTTTATTTGTTATTTTATCACTCACACACAACCAGCCTTCACTGTGTAATTAACACACATAATCACAATTTTATAATTTTTTGTAGTGAGAAGGGTAATAAAAATATTAAATTTGTGCATATTAAATGAAAGAGGCCATCAAATATCATCATAAATGATTCTGTGACTACAATCAAGTGACTAAAATTTTGGTAGAATACATTTTGGGGTGTTCTCAAGGGAAGTGGTTTTTAGAAGAAAGGGAATAGATTTAGAATAACTTTAAACTATGAACACTTAAAGAGATTGAGTTTCAAGTAGTTTTCTTGAACGTATATAGATATTTTAAAGCTATAAGGTGAGCAAGTATATGTGATACTATTTGTATAAATCCACCCAATTCATATAGAATATCTTCTTCATAAGTAGTAAGGAAGAAGAAAACTGATGGGAGATGAAGATTATGGAATTCAGTATAAATTCCCCTTCACTTTTTTCATATATTAAAGGATTTTCACCTATGTAATAGAGTGACCACACATGTTTAATATTGAAATAATAGGTTTCAAGATGATACATGTCCACCCATTGTAATTTCTTATTCTATTATAGTGGAGAATCTATGACTTAATGGGAGTCTACACGACAAGGTGTATATTTTCCACAACTGGGATGAACCTTGTGAAAATGAATTTCCTATTTTTAATTTCAGTATAAAAAATTATATATAGGTGTATAGAAGGGTAAATTAAAAAGATATCCATTTACATCTTAATATGTTCCATGAGTTAAAAATAAAATAGGGTTTTAGTTTACAAAAGAAGAATTTGTATTTCAAAAAATTGTTCTACGTCAGATTCACCCCCTTTAATTGTGTCAACATGATCTACTAATAATCACAAAGTGTGAAAGGAGAATGAATATTTAAATGGTTAGGAGACCTAGGTCTTTTGAATGGGAGGAAAGGGGAGAGGATAGGGGTTAAAATCACATAAGGGGATAAGAGTAAATTCTAACTTTTACATTCAAATAGACCAAATCATAGTGTGACCTTTCCTCATCATAGTGCGATTCATCTCACTTGGAAATAGGCCCAACAACTGGATTTCATCATTAAATTCCATCCCTTATCCATTTAATGAATACCCCCTAAGAAAAACTTATCCACTACCATGGTTGAGTCATGGTGTACCTTTACCCTATCGGGATGAGATACCCCTTCTATAAAATCACCCCCACTGCTTAGGAATGATCACAGAACAACCTCCCTTGGTTTTGATGTGTATTATTATAGCCAAAAATTATTTCTTACCCAAAATTATAAAAAAATAAAAAAATATAAATAAATGGAAAGATACAAAGAGTAATTAATAAATAGTAAATTTAATACTCGAAAAATACACCTTTAGTGTCATAGTGACGGTTGATTTTAATCCCACCTATATTTAGGATTTTTCATTGGAAATATAAATAAGAAAAAAATAAAAGGATCTATATGGATGGATTTTTATAACCATATAATTATGAGTAGATTTATAATTTATAATCTTTTTTATTTAGACAAATGACTAAACCACCTTTTAGAGGAAAATTTTAAAGGTCTAGTGAACTATTGAATTTCATACATAGTTAGGTATATGTACTAATGATTACAAAATAAAATAGTGGTTTTAAGTGATTTGTAACTTTTATTGATGAATTTAGTCAACATGGTTATGTGTTCTTAATGATACATAAGTATGAAACTTTTGAAAAAAATCAAAGAGTTTCATAGTAAAGTAAAAACAATAAACTAGGAAAAAGTATTAATATTTCCTAATCAAATCAAGGTAGTAAATAATTGATCCAAGAATTCATTGATCATCTAATAGATTATGGAATAGTTCCACATATCACTCCTAGAATACCACAGTGTAATGGTGTGTCTAGGAGGAGTAATAATATCAATTTCACATGGTTCGATTGACGGCGGTTCAGTGTGACCATTCTATTTCATTCCGGGGTTATGACCTTGAGACTATTGTATTCCTAATAAAATATATTATGTCTAAAGTATTAATAAATACACAATATGAGATATGATATGGGAAACATCTCGGTTTTTATTTTATAATTATTTGGTTTTTGTGAATCACTCGTATGAATATTGGATTCTAATAATCTTTTTCCTATATCAAATAAATTCTTATTTTTTTTGTTATCCTAAGGAATATATAGAATATTATTTCTATAATAATACTGAACACAAAGTATTTGTAGAACTATATGGTGTTTTACTTGAGAAGGAGAACATGAATTAAGAATTTAGTGGGAGGAAATTTAAACTTAGAGAAGTTCCAAGCCAATAAATAATAAGTGTTCCTGATATATATGTTGGGCTAGTTTCAAAAAGAGCTAAAAAAGAATAACTAAATCAAGCGACACAAAACTCAGAAAGGTCTGGTAGGATTCATTAAGAGACTAATATATATGGACTTATTATAGAAAATTTTGATGAAGTAATATTCAAAGGAGATGAAACTACTACCTACCAAGAGGCCATTGAGAATTCTGATTCCAAGAAAATGTTAAAATACAGGGAATCTGAAATGTACTCCATGCACACTAACCATGTTTTGAACTTGGTGGATGAACTTAAAGTGGTGATACCTATATGGTCAAAGTTATTTTTCTATAATAAAACTAACATAGATGGTAGAGTTTATACCAATAAATAATTCCTAGAAGAAAATTTATTACAAGAAAATCCATGGTATTGACCATAAAGAAACCTTTTCACTTGTAGCGATGATAAAGTATATTCAGATTTTTATTTCCAAGGAAGATCCTTTAGATTATTTCATATATTATATGGATATAAAAACCTATTTTCTTAATGATAATTTAGTTGAGGATGTGTATAAGGTTTTGAATTTCTAAATGATTCTACTAAGTTATGAAACCTACAATGGTTCATTTATGGATTAAAGAAGGCTTCATGGAGTTTTTTTTTACAATTAATTTTTTTATTTTCATAAATCCCCTTTTAGAGGTTGAGGGGGAACCAAACATGACTTACTTAAAACATAAAACTGTGCCCCAACAATCCAAAAGACAAAAAACCAGATCCTAAAACAAAGAAATTCCCCTCTCTAGCATTAATATCATGAAGTCTAGTTTCCACCATTCCAACACTGCACGTAAATCTTCCACATGCAAAGACGGACCAGTATCGATTGCCAAGGCCATACCCTCTCAAACATCCAAAACTGAATCGCATGGGTATGGTGAAAACTTGTAACTCTAACCTCATATGGATCAGCCTCTAAAGAAAATATGAAATAATATACCCTTGAACAGTAGATGATAGGACAAATAGAAAATCACACCAAAATCATCACAGATCAAAGTTCCATCCAAATAGAAAATCACATAATCATCCAAAGTAGGAAAATACATCCAAATTAGGAAAATACATCCAAAGTAAGAAAATACATCGATGCATCCACTGGTTTAAACCAAATATAGGCCTGACCTCATCACGAATAGCAAAATTCAAATCAAAACCCAACAAAATCAAAGGTTTCACATCCTCTGTTGTAAGAAAACCACATATTAACACCTCATCCATCAAGAAGATTCATGAAAAGAATAGACGTACACAACAAGAACGAAAAATCACCCAAACAAACACAAAATCAACCAAATCATGAAGCCGACAATACAAGAGCAGTAGATCCACATCCTAATCCTAAAATCCCAACATCACGAGTAGTAGAAACCCACCCCATACCAAAAAATGAATACAAGAAATAAAGAACACAATGTGATTCTTCAACTCCACTGATGTCCTTCAGACTCAACGTGTCGAAGAGTAGACCCACTTCAAAACCAGATCCCATCACTACCATCTAGGATGCTTGTAGAGACCATGTCGAACCACCCAACGCATCCATTAGAGAAGAGGAGGCAACTCTCAAGCTGTTGAAGCTGGAACACAGCCGCGGACTAACACCGCACCTCCAAAATAAGCCTATACAGTGTAGAAGGATTTAGGTGAGGAGAGGAAAACTATTTTTCAAATAGCCGAGATAGCCAAGTCCACAAATTCGAAAATTCCACCACAACAAACTACCACCACGATCTCACTGATTACGAGTAGTGGCGACGCACCAACCTGAGATGAAAAAGGAGGTGGAAAATATGGGAAACCCAAGCTCGTAGTGCCCCTTATGTGCTCATCCCAATCTCAGGTAATTCTTGGAGTTAGAATATTTTGTTTGATAATAAGATCAAATAGTTTTGTTTTATTAAAAACATAGATGATTCTTGTGTATATAAGCAGATTGGTGGGATTTTTGTGGTTTTTTTGATATTATATGTTGATGATATACTTATTATTATAAATGAAATCTCATATCTTCACTCTTTGAATATGTAGTTGGGTAAATGTGTGTATATTAAATACATGGGTGAATCATCCTACATAATTGGTATAAAGATATATAGAGATAGATATAAGAGGTTTCTTGGAATTTATTTGGACACATGTATTGGAAAAGGTCTAAAGTGATTTAGTATGGAGAACTCCAAAAAGGGTTCTTCACTAATGATAAAACGTATGAATCTTAGGAATATTTACGTTCCTTTTATTGAGGTATAAAGAATATATAGAATTAACTATGTGTTCATCGTAGGCCTTATCATGTATGCTATGGTGTTTAATCTATTATATGTCTCCTATAATCTTATCATAATAAGTATATACCAATAAAATCCTGGTGATACTCACTATATTACTATGAAGATCATTCTTAAGTACTTAATAATAATTAGGTATGTGTTCTTCATCATTAGAGGATAGGATGAGCTTTGTGGAAAATTATACACATATGTAAGTTTCCGATCTTATAGAGACATATGAAATATCAATTTTGTTTCATGTTTTTCCAGAACAATGGAGATTTCACTTCGAATAGTCCCAAATAGGCCATTGTGGGGGACATGACAATAGAGGTGGAGTACAACACTATATCAAATTTTACAAAAGAATATATTTAGGTCATAAATTTTATCACTAAACTCAAGGTGGTTCCTAGAATCTGGTGAGAAATCAAGCTTTACTGTGAGGGTCATGTAGAATCTTTTTGGGGTCTATACAAATGAAAATATAGAATATACATTGATGAAATCATAATTATAGTAAAAGCATGAGGGTCATGTAGAATCTTTTAAAAATGTGTAGTGGAATTGTGATTATCATAGAGTATTATTCATTATGATGATATGATATGATTAGAATGAGTAGTCGAATTGTGATACATTAATTAAATACTTATTATTTGGTTTGACCTATCATGTATATCCCATGAAATGTCATACAATCATTGATATACTTAGGTATGTATACTTATTTTCAATCATGTTTACCAAAGGATGACTATATACCTAGAATGAGAACATTAATACTTTGATACCTTTATTACAAAAGTCATTTAGTATTAGATAATTAGGGGTGTTTGGGTATGTTTTTGATCATATCATTGGCTATAGATCAACCCAGATGGTATTTTTCTACTTATATGATAAGAAAATACATTTTGACCTTGATTAAATTAGACTGAGGCAATTCATGGCCATGATTAAATGAGTCACATATGATTTTTTTCATTTAATTGGATGATATTAATGTGATATTAATTTCATATGATGTATTCATCAACCAAGTTAGTAATTTTTTCAGAGAATCAAAAAAATATGAGACGACCTATACCAGATTAAATTTTTTTTATTTATAGTTTTCACTCAATGTCATGGTAAAATGGATTATATAGATATACATATGATGCATATAATACACCTTTTAGTTGACATGTTCATATGAGATATGAATATATTTGATGGATATCACACCATAGCCCTTGGTAGATTAAGTAGAACTGATGCTTTATTAATGGTCATTATTTTCTTATATTTATAAAATAGTTATTTATTATATTTTTTCAACACTTATAAGGCCTATAGGTTCACAAATTTATACCCTTGGTAAATTGTTAAGTTTTGGATAAAGTGTTTTTTCAAATTTGAAGAAAGTTTGATAAACTGTATCTAAAATATATTTGGATGGATTCACAAAGGGTTGTGAATTTTTTTACAAATACCTTTTGGGAATTTAGTGTAAGTGGGATATTATTGGGAATGAACTAAAATTATGTATATAATATTTATTTATATACACTATATCATTTATAGTTTCATGAATATGATGCATCTCACAAATTCTGATTGGTTGTATCATAAATAACATGTGATGATCCTATTAGTCTTATATCATAGCATATGATTATTCTTTCGATATGCATGGGATGTGATTACATGCATCTAGATACCACCTCCAACATAGTTTCTTTGAATTATGGTCCATGATATGGTTCATTTATGGAATGACATGTGTTAATTATATTTTTCAATGAACAACTCCCCAATTGGATATAACATATAGGTTTCATGAGATGAAACATGATATGATCAATGTGGATAACAATCTTTATTTATTAAAGAGCATCTAGGATGGATATATAAGTGATGAGATGCATATTTTTGGTGTAACCTAGTTGCATACAATCATTCTGAAGATATCCTCTTCCCAAATCATTGTTTGTCACTTAGTGAAGGAATTATCACCCCATTGGTGATTCGGGGACCTCATGACATGATCATGGACCTAAAGGCTGGTGTAATCCCCTTAGAGGAAGGAAGTTTTAGTTTCATACTATAGTGATTCCCTCAAATATACTTTACCAAAGTTCAAATATGAATCTTATGGTTGTGAAGGTATGCACTATTTTGTTCTTTGTTTCCATGCATGTCAATATATTATAGTAAGATTGGGCATTTTTCATTAGTTTCTTCCATTGACTAAGATCATGATATGATCATATAAAACCCATAAAATAAGTATCTCAAAAATACATAAGTTTTATAAAACCATTTTCAAAGAATAGAATGATATTAATAATCATCTAAAATTATATAAAAAATTATCATATCAATTTGAATATGAATCATATTCTCATAATGACAAGGGAAAAACGTTTTTTGTCACTGATTGTGTTACTATAGAAATTAAAAAATTACCATTTGGGTTAAGAACTTATATGGATGTTAATTGATTTTATATTTTTAATTAGTTAATTTATATGGTGTTTTTAAAATTAAATAAAATATAACTAAAAATGTAACACTTCCCTGAGTAATTTCAAGGAGATGTGTAGAGGATTTATATATCCTATAAATCTATAAAAATGATATAACCTATAAAATATATGCATAGAAAACAAATACCCACATCATATTTTAAATATAACACCAAAATAAAGGAATCATATGGATGATAATATGTATTCATGAGAAACACCAATCTACTAAAGAGCGAATATAATAATAGTTCTAAGTAAATTCATGACATTTTATAAACTAAAAAGTAAATTAAATAAAACTAAAGTTAGTGAAATAATGACTAAGTAATTATGGCTTACCTATCATAGAGTGGTTAATATAATTAATATTTATCCACACATTGATGACACGCCACCAAGATTGAATGGAAATGCATACTAGTATCTACTTCATCATCAGTAGAAGTGTTTCATGCATCCATTGAGAAGGTAATTATCCTGTGGGACACGCAATATCTCAATGGATTTTTGTTATTAAAATGGATACGTGGAATGAAATAAAAATAACTTATCCAAAAAGTAGTTAAATTGACATAATATTAACTAAAATCACTTAATAATAGAAATTTGGGTAGAGAAAATTATCATAAAAATAAAAAAAATATTATATATTTGAATGTGAATGTGAGAAAACATTTTCGTACTAAAATCGATTGCTTATTAGATTTTATTCATCACATCCTTGAATTCAAATCCTATTTAAATCATTTAATTGGGTTATTTTCCATCAATAACCACAAAAATAGAGAAATTAACTTATTTCAAACTCAATTCATGCTCTGTAGATTTTTAAAATGCTCTTAGATCAAGAGTATTGTTAGCTGAAAATTAACTTTTTATTAGCAAACACTTTTAAGGAAAAGTGAGAAAACACATAAATTCAACCAGAAGGACATTCCTCATATGAAATCACAAAATCATTGAAATAGAACTTAATCCTATTAAAGAGATCCTCCCTAAATAAATTCCTAGAGAGAGTGTGCACCTGTGTATCTGGATCGTCATTGATAATGACCTCAAAGCGATCGGCCATCTTCTCCCACATTTGAATGTACTCTTCCTTACTTAGCTTCCCTTTATTGAAACCCCTAATCAATAAAAGATCTTGTTTGTCGATCCAATCAGCCTGCTCAAAATTAGTAACCACGCGAAGCACCCTTCACATCATCTGGTCAGCCTCTTATTGTGTAGAATTGATAGTGAGAAGCTCCTCCACCATTTCTTCCTCCGAGTGCATAAGCAGTCCTAGGGATTTCCCATTACTAACCTCCTCCACACTAGTTTTGTCCGCACTGGTCTCACCAAAATGGGGCTTCACTGCTTCAGGGTTTCCCTAGGTATTAATACTAGAAGCAGGCATGCACTCAAACTCCTTGGATTTAATTTCTTACCTAACCTGGTCTCCATTGGTTTTGGCAGGAACGAGTAATCCTTGTGCCCTTTTCTTTTCATCCCTTTAGTCAAGATGAAACTTCCTGAGTCCTGGTTGGATTTTTGTCCCTTCTTCTTTCTTACATTGTACAGGCCTTTACTATGATTTCCTCCTCCATTGTCCCTAGAAAAATAGCAGGGGTATTTCTCATCAGGCTCGGTCCCACATATTGTCTGATCATCCATGTCATTCTCCTGGTCTTCATCCAACCCTACAATTACCAGGCCATCAAATCAGTTAGAGTTTTAGATGGCCTCGTGAGTCTTTTGTTGTCCTATGATCTAGTGACCCACTAGCTCGGTTGGAGTACCCTGCTTTGAGTCACTTTGAGTTAGTTCACAGCCAATTGGAGTGCCTTGTTTTGAGGAGTCAAGAACTTTTTCACAACTACTTTCCTCCGCTACCTCCAAATGCATTCCCTCATGTTCAGGAGCTGCCTCCAGATGATGTGGAGCTACTCTGTTGGTCAATAATTCATCATCATGAGTCCCCTCGGCCTTCCCTATATCCAATGGCTCCTTCTCAGTCTGCTTGCAATTAACCAAATCTCTCTTCAGGCGGGGTGCATCACCTCCCACCTGAGACTTTTTCACATCGTTACTCCTCATAGAAACTCCCTGGTAGTTGGTTTTGCACCTAAAACTGGACTCCAGGTTCCCCAATTGCCTACACAGCTTGAATTGATCCACCCATGATTCAAAGAGAACCGGTTGTTTGCACCAGAATTCTTCACCATCCGTAACCCACACCCACTCCACCGGTGGCTTGGACACATCAACCTCCACACATATGCATGGTTTAACCGGATGGATAACAGAGAGTGTTATTTCATCGGAACACACGAATCTTTCTACCATATTCCATAACATTCGAAGTATAGAAGGGTTTTGGAATGGTAAGGGGAGTTCGGGAAAACTAATTCAAATTTCAACTATAGAGGGATCCCTTTTCATATGAAAATTGTAAGTCCATCGAAAGAGGAAAACCCAGAATCCGAGGCACCTTCGTGGAGCATTGGACCATGAGTGAACCAAAACATCCTCTGAGCCGAAGTGAATCATCAGATGCCAGTTGTCAAGAAGACCGAAAATCACGCGTTCATGAAGCCCCCAGGATTTAGAGATGAACCAGTCAAAATTGTTCACCATGGGTCTTCGATGCGTAAATCAAGCCACCAGAGTCAGCTCCAAAAGACTTAAAGCTTCTGTGAAACATTCTCCCTAAGATTAAACCTTACTATATTCATTGTATTTAAACATTGTCACATGTGTCACCCCAAGATTAAAATCCTCTAAAATCTAATAATTCTATTATTTATAGAATGTTATGATTATTATCAACCATAATTACTAATGGATTTTCATACTATTTAATAATTTTTGAAGTCAATATTTTAGAAAAAAATTAACTCAAACTAATCCTCAACAATAAATGTATTTTCATTCAAAAAAGTTATAATCTAATTTGAACCAAAATAATTTTTCTCACTTTGGAGTGTAAGGGTTATGGACTCATTAGAGAGGGATATGAAATCACAGTGGCTGATTGACCACTATATTTTCCAGAGTAGAATACTGGGCTCTTGAATTCAAAAAATGTGGTTTTAAAGTAATAATAAACTTGGTATGGAGATGTTTCTTCAATGGTGTGATAAGAAAAAGGATCAATAAATGTCATCAATCAAGAAAAATGTTTCATTAGAATCAACAAATTGGATTTGTTCATATGAAATATCTACCACATTTTTCTCATAATAATTGTTTTGAGTTGTAATGTCAAGTGGTTGAGAGTGGATTAATTTGAAAATTTTAATCATTTGAATTAATAAATTTCTCATTGATGAACCCAAACATTATTTACATTATTCTTGAATTTTAAACATATAATTTATTATTGAAGTTTTTGGTTCACATATTAGTGGATCAAATTTAGTATCATCCTCTAATGGCAATGTTTATTCATATTATACTATGTGTTGAGATTGTTAAGGTCAGTTTTGAAATTTTTATAAAAGGTCATGAAACCTTGATAAAGTCCACAAATCGCTATGTTTTTTATTTTCAAAAATATATTTAATTTTATAATAATAACATGTTGGTTTTGACCTAATATCTGAATATGGTGAAGCATTATCCCATGGGCCATAAAATTAACATGAATTATAATTATTGACATGAAAAAAATAATTAGAGAACAGTTGGGTTATGAAAAGTTTTAGTTCATATCATGCACTATTTGTGGGTTGGGTAGGTTTTGATTGTAAACTTATGGTGGTGACCACACCATTATAAACTTTAGGGTGTCATGGATTTTCTTTAATTGAAAGAAATACCCTGAGGAATAATGAATTTTTAATTTTTAATTTTTTTTATTTTTTTAAAATCACCCACTATCAAGGACTTCGTAATGTCTCAATTCTATCCGACATAATGCCAAAAAATTATTACGCGTGATCTCACCATTATTTACTATTTTATTCAACCCTTACACCATATTGTACAACTATTTTTTTATTGAAAATTATGAATTTAATAATAAATTTAAATTTAAATTTTATTAAATTAGTTAATTTTTATCATTTTTATAAAGGTAAATTCCACTTGTTTTGATTATTACATTATAGGTTGAGGTGATCTGAAGGACCCAAGATGAAGTGGGAGAAAAATGGTCCAAACTGTATGGAAACCCAAGAATATATGTCCACTATTTTACACATTTTTGGGAATAAATCGATCAAATTGAGATAAAATTTGGAGGGTGCATCTATAATTAAGTGTTTTAAAACTTTTTAGAATACCCTTAAGCCCACTTCAACCATATGTTAGCCCAACTAAATTTATCTCTCCATAAAACTGAATTTGCTTGAATTTAGGAGTACAACATGATATTTTGAAAATATCTCTCAGTCTAGATAGCCAATGGACACCAAATTTTACAATAATATATTCCATATACTATCCAATAACTCTTTGGTTTTTTAAAATTTTATATATAGTCTTTTACTATTCTAAACCTGAGGAAAATTTTTTATATTGAAATATGGGTGCCCAAAATCGCCTTCCACTTTGCCTATAAAAGGAAACCATGGGTTCCTCAGTTTCAAGATAGTCCAAGAAGTTAAGTGCAACAAATTTGGGAGTTTCAAATAAGTCTCATCATCGCCTTCGAGGTTCTATAAATCACAATAATCATTGATAGAGTTTAAATGATGAAATAAATCCACCCAAAACTCCTCCTCCTCTCGATGGAAAGCTAAACGGTGGGCGGTCATTGTGAGGGAGTTACAAATATTGTTAATGGGGTTCCAACACATAATTCCTCTATTGGTTTTATATATTTATTGGGTTTTAATCATTCCATGTACTTGTCTCTTGATGTAATTTCTGATTGAACATTTAAATAAAGTTTATTTCACATAATGCATGTGGTATGTTAACTAATAAACACTAATATTATACATAATAAACTTATGTTGTTTCGATTGGAAAATATGGGATTCCATTTATATCTCATAAACATTAAATTTATATGTGATTTGGTATCCTAAAAACCATTTATAATAAGTGTAAGTTGGATTGATAATGGTTACATCAAGGCCCGTGTCTAAGTGCATAAATTTTAGGGGGCTTAGGTTAATTGGGATTCCGATTAATCTCAACCAAATAGTTTCTCTAAAACTAAGGAAGTGTATAGAACTATAAACTTGACATATTGTGTAGTGAACCTGAAATTATATCCTTATATCATTATTCATACATCTCATGTCTTTTATAAACTATTAAACTCTTTAAATTGATTTTTTTTCTTCAAAATGTTTTCAAAATCACTCCCACTTTTTAGTTATTTCTATTAAAATTCAAACTATAAACCATTAAAAACTCCTATAGAGATGACCTACTATAAATCTTCTTTAAACACCTAATTTATTTTAAGTTTCATGACAACATGGTCAATGTGATTTCATAGATCCCTATATTTAGAAAATTTATAAACCTAAAACTATTATTGTATTGGTTATACAAATGATTAAATAGGGGGAATGTGTGTAGAAACTATAAATATCATCTTCAAACAATGTTTATAAAATTGATTTTTTTTTTTAATTTTATTAAAGATAAAATTATAAAAAATAAATTGCAAATTAAATACACTTTAACTAATATAACAGATGTAAGTGAATATAAAAGTATAAGAATTGTGACTCCCATTCAAGTGCATGATTTTCCATTTATTTTATTCCACATATAAATATTAATTTATTTAATAATTAAATATTTATAATTTAATTAAAATACTATCAAGTATCATTCTCCAACATTAGATAATACACTAATTTTTCACACAAATAAACCAACAGTATAACACATTGATAATTTAGTAAGTGTTTTACTTTAAATGAATATTATGTTTAATAGATTTCATAACACAAAACGTCGAATTAAAATTAATCATGATATATTTTACAATGAAAGATAACATCAATACATCATAGGAGTAAAATGCGAAATGTCATTAAGAAAATTACAAGAAAAGTAAAACCTCAAGTAAATAAAAATATAGTCAAAATAATTTATTTTACATATTATAATTATTATTTTAAAAAAATTATATGTTCTAAAAATAATCAATTAAATAAATTTAATGAGTAAAATATAAATAATTAATAGATGTGACAAAAATAATTTAGTGTAAAAAAGCCTATTTTCAAAGAATTTTATTTTATATATATTATGTATTTTTATCTCAATAAATTAAATAGAACACTTTTAATGGATTATTATAATAAATGTTTTTATATAAAAATAAATATATTAATACTCATTTAATTGATAATTTATATGAAATAATACTAAGAACACTCAATGTTTAAAAAACCATTTTCCTATAAAATAGTTTTTCATTATATTTTTTGTTCCCATTTAATATATAAAAAATACTAAATTTTATTTTGTTAATTTGATAAAATGAACTTCATTTTTGGATTTTGTGTGTAAGAATTGGCTTATGATGAATTTTTCTAAAAAGGTTGATATTTAGTGAATAGTAAAAATATTGTTTTTTTACCTAAAGTAAAGTTAATTTTTATCAATTTTAGAAATTAAATTAAATAAAATTTGTCTAATATTTGGAATAAATTCTTAAAAATTAAGTAAATATGGTCAACTTTATTTTTTCATAAAAACAAGTTACAATGATAAAAATTAGTCACAACGGTAAATGCTAAAATGTGATAATAATGTTAAATCAAGATTCAAAGACTCAAAATATCATAAACCTCATCCTTAAATGGGTTTATATGGGATTTATCTACCATAACTTTTCTTTTATCATAAAATTATAAATTTTGGATCCACATCCATTGAATAAAGCATCTTTTTTATATTAATAAATTAATATTTACAAAAATGTCACCCCTCTCAACCTATAAAAGGACCCCTTAACCGCCACACTTTTCTTCCCACCTAAAGATTCATATATTAACCAAAAATTACCAAAAATAATCACCATACTTATTTCCTAATTTATATAGGTTTTGATCTCACAAAAGTATGAATCTAAGAAGGTTTTAGAAGTGGTCTAACTGAGGATATCAATAGAAGAGGAAATTTTTTTAATCGAATAATTTTAATTTTCTTCCATATTCCACATCCTCCAAATATATTATAACCATTATAATATTATTTCTTCAATCTCATTAGTATACTTAAATGTTACTATGTTCATGGAATAACCATTATCTAATGTACTCCTATTCATTAGAAAATGAAAATTTCACATGTGTTATGGTCGGACTACCACCTCCATGAAAACTGTATTTGAATTATCATCACCAACTTATATAGGTGGTTCTACTATAGTAATTTTTAATAAAATATATCTTTACAATTCTCAAGATTATGAAACTATTTTATAACTCCTTTGACCATGGTCAATGTACCGAAGCATTTTTAGAGGGATTGAAAAAACAACCCCAACTAACTGATGAGAGTAAGAACTATACAATAAATGAATGAAATTTGATAACAAATGGTACTTAAAAAACAAAATATATATTAAAAATACTCAGAATCAAGTTATTAAAAAATATAATTTCTTTAATTTAGGAAGTTAGATGCATGCACTAAGTGTTTCAGGACTTGAGGTAAGGTTTCTTTGTCTTAATTTCAATTACTTGAGTCATTTTTATTATTATACATCAATTTACTATTATATGGTGTAAATAATACCCTATTATATTATTAAATCTTAAATAAATTTTTACCCTTCATATTTAGACTTTTATTTAATCTCTCTATATTCCTTGTCCTTTGATTCATTACCTAAGTCATAAGGGTTATCGTTAACTTAATTCACTTTCATTAAGTTATATCATTTATATTTTAACTTAAACATTATTAGTTTGGTATATTAAACCCTATAAATGTATTATATTTTATTAAATATTTCTTTTATAAGGTTTATAATTTTTATTTACATTTCACCTACCTTTTTTTCATCATTCAACTGAACGGTTGCTTCTATGTCGACTCATCCTTATCTCTTCTTTATAGTCATAAATATTTTCCTTCCATGTCTATATACTTTGTATTATTTCAAGAATGTTCTTAAATATGATTCTAAGATTTATCAATTTCATTTTATATTAACATTTAGTTTATTTAAAAAAGTTTTAAAAGCAATATTTTTAACATTTTTTTCACATGTCATTTTTTACTTTCTTTTCAAAAGTGTGAAAATAATATTCTTTTTTAATATTATTTGAAATAATTTTTTTCTCACTTTAATGTCCCTTATTAATTATAAAAATTACTTTCCAAGTTTTCATGGTTATTTAATGAAAATCATATTCCTGTTTTTTTATGAATTTTTTGTTTATAAATAAACATTAATATTTTAGAAGAATAAATATAGGTATTTAATTCCAATAATGTATATTTTATGTTCCACTCCACATTTTATAGTTTTAACTTCATTTATTTTTAATGGTTTTAATATTTATAATTATTTTAAAATTAATTTTTTCAATGGGCGTTTTCACACTTTTAAATTTACTTTTAATGTGATTTATAAGTTTGTTTTTGAAACCACAATACAATATTGTTATGAAAATTATTTTTATAATTTCACTTCCATTTTAATATCAGCCTCTAAAAAAATTATCACTTTTGGGGTTATGTTTTAATTATTACTCTCTAAATGGTCTTGTGAATTTATAGATCATAAGGGTTATGTTCTCTATCATTCTTCACCTCTCTATTGACTTTATTTCATGTCCATATTATTTAATTTAATGGATATATTTTGTATTACTTACACTATTTCTAAATTTTCTTTTCTGGTATTTAATTAATCATATACTAGTCACTCTATATGGTGTTATTTTGAAGTAACTTTACTAAGAAAGTTATTCCAAATATTAACAGAGGAAATATTGACAATCAGTATACTTGTTGTTCAATATGTATGCTAATTGGTTACAAAGTCATGTTGTTTATGTATTGTATTTTTTATTAATTCATTTATATAATGAATGAAATAAAATTAATTCTTTATGGGTGGTTCTTGGAGTTATATAACCCCTAGATTTATTAGTAGGTCTCATGATACAAAATGAATTGGATATTTGATTTAAAACTTACCATTTTATATGTGATGTCTTGGAATGATGTTTTGATGGTTTTTTTATGATGTATGGAATTATTAATTCCATCATTATGAAATAAATTATTATTCTTAAAGTGATTATTTACATTTAAATTTTATACATGTATATATCAAATTCTAATTTTCTCTTTTATATGGATCTTTTTTATTTATTCTAGGAATATTATTCATGACTTTTTATTCAAAAATGGATTCCATTATACGCTACCCCCTATTGGGTGTTTGAAATCACGCTTATTATGTTTTCATTTAACTAGGTTATAAAGAGGAATATTACATATGAAATGTCTATATGGGTTTCATGTATAAAGAATTTTATAGGAGATTTCAAAGATATATTTTTAAATAAAGAGTCCTAGTTTAGTGGGGAAAATTCTCATTTGATGGGAAAGGCCTGGGTTTTGTTAGTTAAAGGTATTTCTTAATTCTCTAAAACTCTAAACCTAAAAATAATTTAGTATATAAACTTGTTTTAATACTAAATAAAAGAACCCAAATTCATTATGATACTGACTAATGTGACCCAGACATAACTATCTATTTGTTATTGATATTGTAATTTGGGATAGTTAAGTTTGGGTCACTTTAGTCGGCATTAAAACCATTTTATAAATAATATTTTTTTATCACAAGATATAGGATTGTTGGTTTAGGGTGTCAAAATTAGTATCAAAGTAGGGTTTAGATATCTTTATAGGTTAGGATGTTATCAAATTAGGATAATTTAGGATTTTTGGATACTATCATGGGTTAATAAGATTATGTTTGATCATAAGTTTAAAATAATAGATACCATTTTGAGGTATTATATCATTATATTTTAAGGTTATTGATGCTATTTTGGGATACATTTATTAGGTTTTAGGAATAATTCGTGATCAAGGTAAAGGTAGACCACACGTTTGGTATATAATTTGATGTCAATGAAATTCAGGTTATTTTGGGAAAATATTAATATATTTTTGGGAATATATATGATTAATGTTTATATTTATTATTATGTGTTTAATGATTTTTGAGGATAAATTTTAAGTTAAACTCTGGGATAATAGGTTTCCAAAAATTTTGGGTTTAGGATATAGTAAGAAAGTTATTGATTAATTTATTATTGTGAATTTGGACTAGAAAACATTATCGGAAATCCTATAGATAAATATAAATATACAAAAAAATCCAAAAATTTATACACCTAAATATAAACAATTGAATATATAATCTGGCTCATATTCACTTGGATTTAATAACCCTAAAAAATATTGGTTATGTATTAACTCGATCTTCACTCGGTGCATAACAAAAGGTCCAAACTAAAAACCCAGTATAACGCTCATGGGGGATATTATTTGTTTGATTCAAAAGATCTTTATGAAGAATTATACAGCATTTTAATATAGTATAATATCATGATACATGACTTTATTAATAAAATTATAATTTATCTTCATCTATGGGGGAAATTAAAATTGTGAGTATGCAATTTATTTAAGTCAGTATGATGTAATACCCTGATATTTTAGTAACTGTCTTCCCTTAAATAAATATTATGTTGAATAGACTTTATCACATGAAAAACTAAACTAAAATGAACCATGATATTTTTTATAATTAAAGATAAATATTAATACATCGTATGAATAAAATGTTAAATATCATTAAAATTTTATAAGAAAAGTAAAACCTCAAGTAAATAAAAAGATAGTCAAAATATTATTTTATATATTTTTATTTATTTAAATAATAATTTTATGTTCTCTAATACCAATGAATTGAATAATTATCATGGTTAAAAGATAAATAATTAATAGGTGGAATTTTTGTTGGTTCCCAAGTAGTAAACCTCGTAATCCTATATTCAAAAGACCCAGGTTCAAAACCGGGAATAGGAGATTTCCCGAGTTACTATAGCAGGGAACAGTAGTAGCAGTGGACTGTAGCATTAGTGTCACTCTAATAGAAGTAGTATGGTAACACATACTATATCAGTGATGATACTATAACAGGTACTTTAGTAGCCTAGGTATCATAGCAATATTATTCACTAGAGAGGACATTAGGCCAAAAATGCGCTTTTAGGCCATAAATTAGGGCTTTCATGCCCCATGGCATTCAAGCCATGTTTATCATCCATTTGGCATTGTGATTATGTGATATATAATGGTTATCCCTCTATCTAGATAGAAATATGTCTTTATTTTCATAATGAAAATAGTATTTGGCCCCAAATTTATAAAAAATAAGACATGTGACTAAAACAATTTAAGGTTTAAATGGCCTATTTTTTGAAGAATTGTATTATTATTTATTTTATCTATTTTAATCACAATAAATTAAATTAAAAAAAATCAATGATTTAGAATAATAAAATGTTTAAATGTACAAAAAAATAATTTAACACTCATTTAATTTGTATTTGATATGAAATAAGATTAAGAACGCTTGAAGTTTAAAATTTTATTATTGTATAAAAATATTTTTTTCATTATATTTGAAGTTTCCATTATATTACTAAATTTATATTTTTAATTTCATAAAATGAACTTCATTTTTTATTTAGTTTTTCAAAATTATCATAGGATTATTTTTTTCTATTTTTTACAAAATTTAATTTTTAGTTAATGGTAAAAATATTTTTATTATTTAAATTTAATTTAAATTTTATAAATTTTAAAAATTGAATAAAATAAATTGAATTTCATTTTTGGAATCATATTTACCAAATTTTTTAATAAGGTTAATTTAATTTTTTTTCGTAAAAATAAGTTACCAAGGTAAAAAAGTAGTGACCATGGTAAAGGTTAATATAAGTTAAAAAATATTAAATCAAGAGGTAAAGTCTCAAAATATCACAAAACTTCATATTTTTTATATTAATAAATTAATATTTACAAAAATTTCATCCCTCTCACTTATAAAATAACCTTTTAACCACCCCACTTATTCCCTCACCTAAGGTTTCCTAAATCAACAAAAATCTATCAGAAATACTTGCCAAACCTCTTTCCCACATCCTAGAGGTTCTTTTCTTAGTGAAAGACCAATATAAGAAGGCTTAAAGTGTAATCTAAAGTTTGATATTTAAAAGAGAGGTAATTGTTTTAATCAAGTACTTTTGAGTTTATTTCTTCTTCCACCTTCCCCAAATCTATTATACCCATCCTAATATAAAGACATCAGTATAATTAGTATACTAAGATGTCAGTTTTTGATGTAATATCAATTATCTAACGTCCTCCCATTCATTATAAAATGAACAAAAATTATCTTATTATGGTTGAATTAGCACCTCATGAATGACATATTTCATTTTTCATCACCACCTTACATGGATGGTTCTAAATGTGTATTAAATTAATAAATATGATATTTATAACATTATTGAGGTTTTGGAAAGATTAATTTGGAATTATATTAATAATATTACCAATAAATGGTTATTATAAATTTAACCACCTAAAATAAGTATACTAAGACACTTATATAAATTTGAATCTATGTTTGACATCTATTGAAATTTATAAAAAAAATATACTAGAATGATAAATAATATATATCTCTATAATTATAAGGATTATGAAACTATTTTATAACTTTTTTGACCATGTTCAGTGTACAGAATTAATTTTTGTGTAATTTAATAAACAACCCCAAGTATCCGGTAAGAGAAAAGAAATATATAATAAATGAATGAAATATGATTATAAATGGACCATAAAATTAAATATACAAGAAAAGGGTTCTGAAAAAAGTATTTAATAAAGTTAATTTGGTTATTCCTTATTTGGGGAATCAAAAATAGATTTTACTATAGATGAAATTATTAAACATATAGGTATAAACCTAGTGTCCATATGTTCATGTTGCATGGTCCGATAAGAGGAAATCATGGTGCACCTATTTTTCAAAGGCGGCTCAGCATGCGAGGTGTGGATATAGTTTGGAAACTTCACTAGTTTTTCATATCCATAGGTACAGGGGATATAATTTCTTGATCTATGGTTCCATGGTGTGGGAAAAGTTCTAGAGAGAAAGGAAAGAGCATTGGTTCTTTCAGTAGGTTGTCGGTGCCTATGGTAGGTGTGGAACACTGGTCAGTTCGACAACATAGTGTTCACTGGGAGGTCACTCATTATTAGAACCCATAACCTTATCATCAACATGGTTTGACTTCTAAAAATCTAGGAAGATACTACTACCCTAATAACACTCTCCATTAGAAGGATAGGCTCTCTGTTGAACACGAGGATCAACCAAGGTTGATGGATTTTCTGGTATCCTCATAGCTTGGGTCCAAAGTTAAACACAGATGGCTTGTTTAATATGGGTGTTATGAAGGGAGGATGACGGGTAAGGGACCCTCAATTTGATTTTATTCTTGATTTTAATACATACTTTGGAGGTGGGGAATCTCTATAAGCCTAGGAAATTTCTATGGATATAGGTTTATGCTTATGCACGTAGTATAATATTAGTCTAACTATGGTCAAAATAGATTCCACAATGTTGTACAATTCTATGTATGGTTTAGGTACAATCCCTTGGTTAATTTCCTATATCATTAGATTATATAGGGGTTCCATTAACACCCAGATATATATCCTTCATACTCAGCAATAGGGTAAAAAAGATGCAGATTTCCTTACATCAATGGAAGACAAAGAGAAAGGATAACTTGTTTTACAAGAAATAACTCAATGTCACCAAAGGGGATTAACATTATGGGAGGGGATAAAACTCATTCTCCATTATTTCAGGCCTCCCTAATTTTCTAGTGCCTTTAATTTTTAATTTCTCCTTTTCCCATATATGTGTTTTGTACTCCTTTGAAAAATTAAATAAATAAATATGATGATGATGGATATATTCTATATCACTTCCACTATTTTTATATTTTGTTTTCTAGTATTGACTTAACCATATGAGAATTACTCTAAATTTATTCTAGTTATTTATTAGGGAAATATTGGTAATCCATATACTTTTAATTAAATACGGGTGTTTAATGGCTACTAATGAATGTTTATTATGTATTTTACTGTGTATTCATTCGTTCATGTGATGAATACATTAGACATAATTAGTGACAAGTGGAGTCTAAATTTATATATCCCCTTGATTCATCTATATGTCTCATGAGATAAATTAGATTGGGTATTTTTTGAAAATCATATTCATTCATGTATGATGTATTGGCATAAATCCTTGATAGTATGTTTATGATTCTCAACCTTATGTATTCCATCAATATAAAATCAATTAATATTGTCCATATAATTATTTAAATTGTTATTTTATCAATGGATATATAACATTATCATGTTATTAGTTATATTGAATTTTTTTATTATTAATTATTCTTTCCATATTATTTATTCCATGTTTATTCGAATATTGCTTCTGTTGTACGCTACCCCTTAATGAGGGTATGAGATAACCCTTCTTATGTTTAAATTTTACCTAGTTATAAAAAATATTATTATGTATTAAATATCTATATGGATTTCATATGAGGATAGTTTTTTGGGATATGTTGAAAAATAATTTCTAAATAAGGATTCTTTGGTTTAACGGTAAACATGCCCATTTGATGATAAAGATATGGGTTTTTTAAGTGAAAGGATTTCCTTAATTATCTAAAACTATAAAACTAAAATGTCATGGGTATGTAAGTGACTCAATATTTTTTATTTATATTGTAATTATCGATAAATATATTTGGGTTACTATAGTTGGTATCAAAACCAATTTATAAATAATGTTTTTTTAGTTCTAGGTCTAAAAGTGTGGGTTTTGGGTTCCACAAATACCTCATTTTTTAATATAAGGAATAATTTATGAAATATATTAAAATAAAACCAATTTATTAAATATAAAGACTCATTTCTCAAAATTTGAAAATATCTGTTTGTTTCAGGATCCATCAAATATGATTACTTATTAGGTGTCACATATGCAAGTTTGTAGAGAAATAATAGAAAATATTAATTTTTTTCAATTAATATAATCATTTATTCAAAATTATATCACCAGTAGATTATGATTCTCTCACACACATGAACGAATACTAAATAAATAAATTCATTGATTTTCTCCCACTCAAAATTACTTATTATGTTTCACACAAGTGTGAATTAAATCATGTTTAGAAATCCCAGATATACAATGAAATAGACAGTAATATAATTAAATAAAAAAATAAAATTAATATAAAAAATTTTATAAATCAAATATTGTTCAAAAATAATGGCATGAAAATACTTCCACTTTCATATAAACTCTAACATAATAAATTCATCCATCCATAACCCAAACTCAACAGATGAAATAATGAATAGAGATCACTTTTTCCATCATGATGCAATGTTCATTTCAAATATCCATTGATGATTTCCATATGATAAACATCACTCTATGGATCACTAAAACATTCAAGTTAACTACTTTTTATGTCGCTAACTCATGTGATCTACTACCAATCGCGGAAATGACATTATTTATATCAAAGAGTGTTTTCAATACCCATTGAAAATCATTGTATAAAAGAAAAATTCACAATACCCTCGACACTGATCATATACACAAACCATCATCGACATGAAAAACCTAGGCTAATGAGCTATAGAAAAAATGAATACCACATGGGATTTCATTCATTTTTTCAAAAGAGGATCCAAGATAAGGTATGTTTAGATCAATAAAAATGATGGATTTAGTAGTGGTTTATTTTTATTGGTTATAGGAATCACTGATAATTAAAATGGAATCAATTTTATTTTAAATATAGTGTTGGATTCATAAAATTTCTGCTAATAGTTATATTTAGTAGAGGTTTTGGTAAAACTGCTTCTAAATACTAAAAACCCTCTAATTACACCCCACACCCCACCCCCCCCCCCCCCCCCGACCTCAATCTCTTCCCTATCCCAAGCACAAACCCACCACCCCACTAAGAACCCCTCCGTCAATACTAATCACCAACAGCCAACTGACCCCCCCCCCTCCTCACACAACACTGACCCTTGACACCCATCCCTCAATTATAACCACTGACCCCCCCCCCCCGACCTCGACCTCTTCCTTACCCCAACCCCAAATCCCCCATCCCCCTGAGCACCCCTCCCTAAACACTAACCACCAACCACTGACCACCCCCCACCTCACTCAACACTGACCCCTAACCCTCATCCCTTAATGATGACCCTTGACCCCCCTCCCTCTTTGATGACCCCCGAAACCTGACCCCCCCCCCCCCCTCCCTCGACACCAACTGTGGTGATTCACCCTAATGGGTATTCTATAGATACAACATCCCCTCTTTCTTATTTCCCAATTCCCACCACCCCCAATGGGGGTCAAGCCCTAACCTCTTCCCCATACCTCGTACTCCTATTTTCCTCCTCGATTTCCCCTAATTCTGGACATTATTGGGCTTATATCTCCAACCTCCACATTTTACTTTTCCCTCTATTTTCCTCAAGGAATTCCAAACTATTACTTTAATGGGTAATTTTTATTTATTTATGTTTATATTTTTCATTTCTAGTTGAATAATTTTGATGTTAAATTTTTATTCTGCCGAATCAAGACCCTACTTTGGTCAATGATGAAGTTTGGTGATGTTAAAATTTTATTATAATTTTTTGACTAAACATTTATATTTTTATATCTAAATGTACAGGTATAATAGTCACAATCCAATAACTATCGATAAAATTTGACTTAATTTACCTTAAAACATGCCATGGTATGATAACATTTTGGAAGAATTTTTAGATCATGAAATTGAAAAACAATCACTGGATGGTAGAAAAAATATTACATTATTGATTGTAAATTCAATAAATGGTTTAATAGAAATGATTTATATGAGAACTTGATATTGAAATAGTTTTCTAATTGATATTTATGTTGTATTTGGTATGGTGATTTGAATTTTATGTAAATTCAAAATAATCACTATCTTCTTGATGAAAGACAAAGTGAAACACCATAGGAGAATTCAATTTTAAACTTGAAAAATTATGAATTTAGATTTATGGGAAATAATGCCAAATAAATTAATAGATCAATAGAACCTCCAGTTGATCCTAATAAGGTTAATCTTACACATAACATCAGCAACCAAAAAAATAATTTTAATAATTATTTGAAGACGGAAAACCAGAACTGTATGAAGGGTGTGAAAAGTATTAAAATTTATCTTTTTTAATTAATTTTTATCTTATCTATTGTCTATTTGAAATTTATGACAAATTAATGTCCATTATTTTGGAGTTTCTTATGTTGGATTTGGTTCCCTATAACCAACTTTTGTATACTTTATGATAACCTATATTCATTTTTTAAAATATTAATAAACTTATTTTAATATAATGATTTTTATTATATATAAAATAGTATGTGATGATGTATTAAGAATAGATATCGCACTGAAAGGTCATATCTATTCCTTATTATAATGAGAACCCAAAAGTTCCATGAAAATATTCTTAAATATATGTTCTATATCTAGATGTAATGCATATTGATATGAACATCTATGAAAATTTTATTTTTACATTTCTTAATGGGAAGGGTAAATTTAAGTATCACCTTAATGATCATAATGATTGGGAATCAATGAATATCAATCATGGTTTTTGGGAAAATGAGAATGGAAAGTATCCTTTATCTATTTTTATGATGAAAAGTCATGAGAAATACGTATTTCTTAAAACTTTAAAGAATGTAAAAGTAAAAGATGGATATTTAATTAATATTTCAAGGTTTATTAACATAAAACATAAAAATTTACATGGATTTAAAATTCATGACTCATATATTTTTATGGAACAGATGTTATCATTGTAATTCCATAATACATTAATGAAAATAGTAGTTGTAGTTATAGTTGAGTTTTGTACATTTTTAGATATATTTTTTGAAAAAATCTAAATCCAACCATGCTTGATAAACTTCATGAAATAATTACATTGACACTTTTTCATTTAGAGATGTTATTTACCCCTTCATTATTCATATTCATGATTCATTTTTCTATTCATTTGTTTGAAAAATCTAAACATGGGAGACCGATACACTATCGATGGATATATACAATTAAGAGGTATGTAAATATTATTTTTATTTTAATTGATGAATTCAATTTTTTAAAATAATTATATCAATTTTATTAATATGTTCCTTATTTTTTTATTAGGTATTTAGGTCATTTGAAATCATATGTGAGTAATAAAGATCAACTAGATGGCTCTTTTGCTGAAGGTTACAAAGATGAAGAGTGATTGGATTTCTATTCTAGGTATTTGAATAGGATTGATAATATATTCAATCATGTTGTATTTTTTGAATTAATATCTACTAATTCTCATTATAAAAACCATTCATTGTTATTTCCAACTATTTTCCAAGTAATTATAAATGGGTAAAATTTTACACTATCTGAATTTTAGATGCTACAAGTGCACAGATATGTGTTACTCAATAGTCTTATTACAGATCCATTTATTGATGAATTGATATTGAAAAAAAAGATATAACTGATGATTTGTGCTCAAAATGAGATGTAATTAATAAAATTTATTAGTAAGGATATTGTCGAATGGCTTTCCCATCATGTAAGTATATACTCATATTCATATTATTGATGTATATTTATTTTTTATATGTTAAAAGTAACACCTTATATCTTCTTGTATAGATAATTAATGATGATAATCAAGTTTAAATATAAAATTATTTGATGTTTTTGTATTTAGTTCCTCTTAGGAAAGCTAATAGATTCGATGCATACAATATTCATGGCTTCTAGTTTTATACGATTTATCATGAAAAAGAATTAAAAACACAAAATAGTGGTGTATTTTCACTTTCAAATGTGGGATACTATGGGAATATTATTAATATAATAAAATTAAACAATCATAGTCAATTTTTAATTATATTATGCAAATTCAAGTGGTTCAATATTGATAAGGGTATAATGAAATATTTGTTACATTTTACTTCTATCAACTTCTCTTGCTTAATCTATATTGGTGAATATTCATAGCATGATCCATTTATCTTGGATTCCTAAGATAAGATGTTTTATTATTTGTATTGTTAAATAAATGAAGTTTTGAGTGTTATTGTAAACTTAAATCAGAGATACTTGTATGATATGAAAAATAAAGATCAATTGGTACTTTGTGATAGTGAGCCTCATCAACCACAGAACATTGAACAGTTTTTCCCTGAAAATATTGAAACAATAGAACTTTCAAGAGAGGGTGAAAATAAATTACTCATCATAATATAGGTTGACAACAATGAATAAAATGAAGATGAAAATTTAATGTATATATTAGTAATGAAACTATATTACAATTTTTCATTTATAAGTTTTTTGTACATATAACATTGTTCTATTTCTTATTTTTTTGTAAAAAACTTTAACTTGTGAATTTTTTATACATTTAATATATTCTAAACCATTTGAATTATAGTAATGACAAGAAAAAAATAGATCTTAGCCAATCAAAATCTCAGATCACACCCCCACTACTGCCGGGTTCAGTGGAATAGAGTGATTCCACTATACCAGAGACTTCCACTGAGATAAAAGTTTCCCAAATATTATAGGTACCCCACTATCCAATAAACCTATGATGATGCAGTAGTTGGCCCCCCTAAATCTAGGGGATATTGTAGAGTTACCATTACTTTTATATAGGTAATTTTATAAAAAATAAATATTTTATTAATTTTTTAATGAATTTTTCAAACAAATAGATATAATAATGGAAGATATATAAATATGAATATAGAAGATGTATGGGACCTAAAAGACTTAAATATTATAATTCCATTTGATGATTTTGGGTTGTATACTGGTGATGTCATTAAAATATATAGACATATTCTTAGGAATATTTCTTGTAAGATGGTAAGATTTCCTGTTAATTATAAATATTTAAGGCATATTCCCACATATTAGAAAAATGGTGTCTTTAATTACTAAGTAAAGGTAATATTAATTTAATATTCATTCATAACTAATTTAAAAGACGTGAGTAAAATAATTAATATACTTATAAAGTGTTTTTTGTGTTATTTCTATATGTTTTTTCATTTTGATCCCCTTGACTCTATTTCACACACATGGTCTCTAAAAATTTTGGGCAAGAAATAGAGATATTTTAAATGGATATTATGGAATGAGTTTAATGAACCATCTCCAAACTCATGATAAATGTATGAGAAAGTGCCTGAAGGTGTTTATAATGAGTAGTGAAATGTGTTTTTAAATACTAACAGAGATGCACCTCATGAGGTAATTATAATTTTTATAGTTCCTTAATAACATAAACACAATAAAAATTTAAATTTTTTTAATGTTGTTGTTTTTTGTAGGAATTATCTAAAAAATATTGTTAATCATGAGAAATAATTCATTCCTCATATCTTTGGGTCTCATATTTTCTCAATAAAAGGAATGATCTTGGTTTTATTTTATCCATTATTATATATATTATTTTCTTATAAGTCATGGTTTTTTTCTAACTTTTATGTATTTTTTTCAAAGGCTAATGGGTTAAGTCAGTCAATTGGCAGAAAAATATGTGTCTTAATGTTAATCGAAAAAATTGATGGCATTTTTATGAATAAACATACCAGGGACATAGGAGTTAGTACTTTTCATTATTATTTAATGTTATTTCATTACTATAAATATAATAAAGAAAAATAAATTATAATAATAAACAAGCATTAAAATCAATTAAATAGGACAAACTACATGGATAAAACACAACCAATTATCTCTATTAGAATTATTTGATCCATGTAGTCATCCCTAGTTAATTAATTTTAAGTCTTGTCTGTTATTTGAATTTATTTTTCATTATTATCTTTTTATAGTAATGAAATTACATTAAATAGTAATGAAAAATTTATAAATTAAATTATATTATGAAGTTCTAATAATTAAAAAAAATCATTGCTAATATTACTATATTAACAGGTTAAAATTCAAGAATCCTAGAATGTGAACCCTTTATAATCATCTTTGGTTTCCAAAAATGATATAGTTGTAGTATTTTTAGGGAAGGAGAATCCTAGGAATGTATGGGGGATGGGTTTTGGACCTACTCCATTAACTTTATTTGGTACATAATTATCATCATTAATTTCTACACCCATTGGGGGTTCAAGTAGTGCCATTGATCAGGAATCATAAAAAAAATTGCAAGGTTGAAAGAAAAAAGTGCAAGAACATTACTCTTATAGGGAAACATGGGATCGGTGGTGGATAATAATGGGAAATTATTTAGTTTATATACTTCAAAGGATGAGGGGAATAATCCCTAAAGAAATTTATAGCTTTAGAGCTCATCCTACTGACGTAAATTCTAAACATCATAGACCATTCACACATTTTCAAATAACATATAATAATTTCAGGAATATAAAATGAATTCCACTTTTATATTAAAAACACACTCTTTAAGACATACCAACCACATCATGTTTCGGATTAATGTGAGGTCAATTACTACACGTCAAAAATGAATTATCGATCATTTTCAAAAAAAATTAAAAACAATATGAGTTCATTTTCTTATTTTTAGCTATGTGATGGGTGTTTTAAAGTAAAATGACACTAATATTGAAAATATGCACTTCAATTAATACTTCTAATTTCATGTGTCTAATTTATGTGGGGTATATTCCTCCACATCACAAATAAATTATTGATCATTTTTGTAAAGTTTGAAAACAATCTAATCTTGTTTGATTGTTTATGGAAATGTGACAGACTTTTAAACTAAAATGACACTATAAGGTGTGTGTAAAGAAAAGAACGATAGAAAAACCCCTCATATTGACATGAAATAATAGGATAAAAACATTTGAATTATTTTTTAAGTGTACATGTAGACAACATTTCCATATAATGTGTGGTGTGCTTAGAATGACTCAACAAACAGTTTTAAAAGATACCAAAGTCTCTAAAAATGTGTTTTGGGGGGTCAAAACCAAGAAAATAGTATTATATGGATTTGGAATCATAGAATAACTACCATAATTTTTTTTGAAATTTATGAACTGAAGAAACATCATTCTGAGTTACGGTTTGAACAGGATAACTATAAACATGCTTTTAGTGTTTTAAAACACAAAAAGGTGCATGTAATGGTCAAAATCTTATAAAATGATCTCATATTGATATAAAATAATGGTAAAAACACCTTTTAATTATTTATTATGTTTATGCATAGACAACATGTCTATTCGATGTGCATTGTTCTCAGAATGAGTTAATAAACAATTTTAAAAGATACTTAAGTCTTTAAATACGTGTGTCGGGGGGTCAAAACCAAGAAAACAGAATATAATGGCTACAAAATCATAGGAAAATAAACATTGATTTATTTTTTAAAGGTATTAATTGAAAAATTATAATTATGAGTTACAGTTTTCCTAGGATGCTAGTAAACATATTTTTAGTGTTTTAAATCACTAAAAGGTTGATGTGATGGTCAAAACCATAGAAAATGACCTCATATTGACATGAAATCATGGAAAACACACCATTGAATTATTTTTGATATGTACGCATAAACAACATATCCCAATGAGGTGTAGAGTGCTCGGAATGACTAAATAAACAATATTAAAAGATACCAAAGTCTTTAAAAACCTGTGTGAGGGGATCAAAACTAAGAAAATGGTGTCTAATGGACAGAAAATAATAGAAAAATGACTTTATATTTATTTTTGAAATATAGGAACCAAAAAAAATGTCATTCAAACTTAAGTATTTTCTGGGATTCCAATAAACATGCTTTTATTGTTTTAAAACACTAAAAGGTGTTTGTAAGGTTAAAAACATAGAAAAAGGACTTATATTGATGTGAAATCATGCTAAAACCACCATTAAATTATTCATGGAATTTTAATTTAAATAAAAATTCCATATTATGTGTTGTGTTCTCGGAATAACTCAATAAATGATTTTAATGGATAAAAAAGTCTTTAAAAATGTGTTTTATGGGGTCAAAACTAAGAAAACAATGTCATATGGATTTGAAATCATATGAAAATTATCATATATTGATTTTTGAAATGTAGTAATTAATGGAATGTCCTTATGAGTTATGGTTTTCTTAGGATTCTTCTAAATGTGTTTTTGTGTTTTAAAACACTAAAAGGCACGTTTAATAGTAAAAACCATAGAAAAAACCTTAGATTGATGTGAAATCATGGGAAACCCACTAATATATTATTTTTGATTTTTACGCATAGATAAAACATCCATCTGATGTACAGTGTGCTTGTAATGACTCAATAAATAGTTTTAAAAGATTTTAAAGTATTTCAAATTGTGTTTCAGAAGGTCAAAACCAAGAAAATGGTTTAGATGGATATAAAGTCATAGAAAAATGAATGTAGATTTATTTTTTTAATGTATTAATTGAAAAAAATTCATTATGAGTTATGGTTTTCCCAATATTTTCATAACCACGTTTTTAGTGTTTTAAAACACAAAAATGTGTATGTAATAGTAAAAAACAAAAGTAAACAACCTAAAATTGACATAAAATCATGGGAAATCAACTGTTTAATTATTTTTTATGTGTACACATAGATAAATAATTCATCTGACATGTTTTGTGCTTGGAATGACTCAATAAATAGTTTTAAAAGATACCAAAGTCTTTAAAAATGTGTTTCATGGGATCAAAACTAAGAAAAAAAATCAGATGGCTATGAAATCATAGTACAATAAACATATATTTATTTTTGAAATGTATGAACCAACAGCATGTCACTGTGAGATATGATTTTCCCGAGATTCCTGTAAATGCATTTTTAGTGTTTTAAAATAATAAATGGTGTGTTTAATGGTCAAAACCATAGTAAACAACCATATATTGACACGAAATTAAGGGAAATTAGTTTTTAATTATTTTTTATGTGTATACGTAGACAAAACATTCATATGATCTATAGTTTTCTTAGAATGACTCAATAAAGAGTTTTAAAAGATATCAAAGTCTATAAAAACTTATGGGGGGGGGGGGTTAAAACAAAGAATAAATCATCAAATAGATATGAAATAATATTAAAACAAGCATTTTTTTTTGAAATTTATGAACTAAAGTTACATCATTCTGAGTTACGGTTTGTCACAGATTCTTGTAAACATGTTTTAGTGTTTTAAAACACTAATAGCTACGTATAATAGTCAAAACCTTAGAAAAAAACCTCATATTGACATGAAATCATGGTAAAATAATTTTTGAATTATTTTTTATGTGTACATGTAAAAAACATATCCATGTGACCTCCTATGTTCTCTAAATGACTCAATAAACAGTTTTTAAAGATACCAAAGTCTTTAAAATTGGGTTTTAGGGGGTCAAAATTAAGAAAAAACATTTTATGATCATTAAATCATAGTAAAATGACATTATATTTATTTTTTATATGTAAGAATGGAAGGAAAATTAATCCGAGTTAGCATGTTCTCGGGATTCCGATAAACAAGTTTTTAGTGTTTTAAAACACTAGAAGGTACGTGTAATGGTCAAAACCAAATCAAAAGGTCTTGGATTGATGTTAAATAAGGGGACAACCACCATTGAAGTATTTTTAAAATATAATAAATTTAGTCATATCAAATTATTTAAAAAATTTATATTAAGTAATTTCAATCACACCACACATCAATTTAAAAAAGAATAAATTATTATATATTTATTCCTTTTCAGTTACAAGTGTTGAATCATATCTGAAATAGGTAATTTTATGTTTTCAAAGTTTTCTAAATTATATATTATTTATTTTATATTAAAATATCTTAAATTTTATTAAAAATGTTAGGTGTAACATTATGAATATATTTTGTGTATATTCCCTTCACATTTCTTTTCTTAAATGTTCTTGTTTGTATTGTGGGTGATAGATATTAGTAGTAGGAAAGGGGTTTACCATTATGATCCATGAAATTATTCATATGTTAATCATAATGGTTCTTATTTTATGTGGTATGGTTAAATATTATCAATTATTCTACTATAATTCTAATTTATTTTGTTTATTTCTAATCTTTATCTTCTTTTTTATTCTAGTGGATGACCTGATGTAGTCGGTACCAGTTGATGATATGATTTGGAGGAAGATGGATGCAGTGAAGTTAATGGGATGAAAATATATTGGAAATGGTTCAATAGTTGTTATTAGACATAATTTATTTGTATAAATTTATTACTGAGGTTATGGGTTGATTGAGGTTGTATGTATATTACTTTGAATATATGATTGTATATCAATGATGAGTTTGTAATGAATTTATTGTTTAGTTTATTGTATTACTGATTTTTTTATATTTATATTATTTTTTATTAAATATGTAAAAAATAGTTAATATATTTAGTAGTGGTTATTGACATCTACCACTAAATAGAATTTATCTTATCTATTAAGGGGTGGTTTTTGATAACCTCTACTAAACTTAACTGCTAGCAAGTAATTTAGTGGTAGTTTATTATTATAGTTTTTTGTGATATATTTAAAATAAACCACCTCTATGTACCCAAAAATGACACATATAAAAACCACATCAAAAAAATGAATAATTGTCACTAAATTATTTTCAACCACAAAATACACGATAGTTTAGGTAACCACCACTAAACCATGTAATAGTGGTTTAAACCGCCGCTTATAGCAAAAAACATCATGAATTGTTCTTTTTTTTGAATTTATGCTATAGTAACCACTATAGTTCCTGATACAGTACCCACCATAATTCCTACTACTATACCTATCGCAATGCCTACTACAGTGCTGCTACAGTAACTTAACATTTTCCTCCACCCAAATTCAAACCTAGGTTTCTTGTTTATCTATGCACCACCTTGTACCATTAGGCTACTGATGCACTGATAATAAAAAGAAGAGTAATTATTATCATTATAAATATAATTATTAGATATATTTATAATTTTATAAATATATAATTAGATAAATTAATACTATTATATAAAATAAAAATTGGTTAAACTTAATTTAGTTGTAATTATACTAAAATAAGTAAATGTTATTATTATTTTAATATAATAATAATAATATAATTGAATAATAATAATAATAATAAATATATTATAAAATGTTAAATATTATATGATACAATTATATAAAATAAACATGAACTAATATTAATATATAATTTAACTAGAAATAACTAAAATAACTAAAATATTACACAACTAAAAAATAACCTAAAACACTTAAAATAGTTAAAATAATTAATAAAATTAAAGTTAAAGATAAATAAAAAATGTTATCAATTTATATGTGCATCAATTGCCTTGATTTTAGAGGCTCTCAATGACTATGTTGATTTTGAGTTGTAGATGAGAATTGAGCGAAGATTTTAGGGTGGGCATCAAAGCATGGGAAGATTTTTGAAAGACCTTGGCTAGTCCAGTGGGTTGATGTGGATTCCTTCTTTGAGAGTAGTGAAAGGTGTTGTGGGTTAAATGACATGTTTACTTGGTAGTTTCTTATGAATTGAATGGTTAGTGTCACATGTGCATAATTTTCATATAAGTTATGAATTTTGAGTTTTTAGAGTCATTTCAAGGGTGGTCAGGCTAAGTGCAAGGTATGTTGAGGTATATAATGTATAGAATGTGACCGGGTAGTTGAGGGATATATATAATTTTTTATGTGATTATATGATTTTTTCTTCCTTACCCTCACATATATTATTAATATAATTAATTAATTGTACTTGAGTATGTATAAATTTATATCAGGTCCATTATTTTTGAGGAATTTTCTAAGGACGGGATATGTATATGTAAACATGCTAACAAGAGGACATTCTTGAAAATCATATATGTGTATGTGCACTTTTCATTTTAAGTATAATTATAGAGGGTAATATATTAGTATGTCAACTCATTATTATAAGTTCATACCAGATGATTGGATGCATGCATGTTAACCCAGTATTAAGAGGAATTGCTAACACTATATAAGAGACTATTTTGATCTATATTAGAGTACTATTCCAAAAAGTTTTGTTATAAAAAATCCCTGGGAAATTTTTTGGGTTTTTTTATTGACAATGATATTGAAGGGAATTTAAAAGGAGGTTACAAAGTCATGAAAATTTTTAAAGGAATTTTAGATGATTCTTGAAGATGAAATTTTTACTAGAAAATATTCACACCATGATAACACATGTCATGACATGAAACAAGTTCCCAATAAAATTAAAAACAATGGAGTTACCTGTATATATAGGGATATTTAAAATCATATGTAATGATGTATGATTTATCACTAATATAAGAGAAGAATTCATGTTGCGACACACTTCATCATGTTATTAATCGGTTATGGTAGAGTTTCCTATTTTGAAAGTTTCATCATGAGGTGTAGATCACGCCATGTGGAGACATCATGAGCATTAATCTTGATTCTATTTTAGATCAAGTTTGGTGTTCATGTCATTGTAGGGGTTTTCACATCTTGAAGTGTAAATGAATGATATTGAAAAATGGACAAGTACATGTGTAAAAGAAACTCTACAGGGTGTGTGAAGGATCCTTCCTTTACCAAAAAATAGAAAATTGTAAGTGAGTGTTATTTACACCATGATCAGGAGGATCATAATATGGATACTCTTCATGAAATAATTAATATTCTTAGAGTTTAATTGAACATTCCATGATAAGTAGAGTCCTATCATGGTGTGAAATTTGAAGGATAATTTTATTATTTTCACTATGACACGTTTTTAAATTTAGATCCATGAAATTCAAAGATTAAGTAACACATTCCATGATGGAATATTTCATATTTTAGGGGTGTAAGAGTTCATAGTTGTAGTTATAGGTGAATTTTGGAATCATGCCCTGATGGTGGTGTTTAAACCATGAAAAATTAGAGTTATTGGACTTTTATATTCAAATTTCCTATATTTTAAGAGGGAAAAAAGGGGATTAAATGGGATGTATTAACTCATATTTTAGGAAAGTATTTAAACAAAAAGTTTCCACTTACCGAATCTAAATTAATGATCAATTAATTATGGAGGGTATAGATTCCATGGATATAGAAAAGTGATATATTTCTCTTTTAGAAGGAGGAAGAAGGATCATGGAAAAATTGATAAAATGAGGATAGAGAAGGGATTTAAGGCTTATGCTAGAAATTCTGTAAAGAATTGAAGGAAGATCCAAGAGTCTATCTCATTATAAGTTCATAGAATTCATAAAGTGGATTAATTTGAATATAATTAATATACCATTGTTGATGTAAACTCACTATTGGTTCATGGATATTGATACTACAACACTTGGAGAAGTAGTGAGTTGTCTAGGTGGTTGAGAATAATTATTTTTTTATATTGTGAGGAGTTTAACACATAGAGGGTTAGTACAGTGGCTCTTAAATATATAAAAAATAAATTAAATTGTTTTAGGTGAATTGGCATAATTTTATTATATTTTCCTGGGATTATCCCAGTTTGGGTGAATAAGTAAAATTTCTTGGGTCCCTCTATTATTTACTTTATTGATCCATATAAATTATGAGTGAGATGAGTGTTCTTAATAAAGGTGGAGTAAGATCAGTGGCACGGGGTAATTTACAAAATATTGACATGCCCCAATTAACCCCCCTCTCTAAGTATCTATCTTTACTGGGACTAATAAGTGGTATTGTATCAAAGGTTTTTAGTGGAGTATTCCCATCCAAAAATTATGGAAATAAACATCAACCATGAGATTATTATATTCATTTATGGAAATAATTTTTGTTAGTGAAAATTAAGATTTAACACTATTTATGATCATTAGTAATATATGTTTACGTGACTGTCATGCATGGAATATTGATCAACATTGATATTAGAGAATTATTATAAAAATAATAAAGGGAGTTTGATGTTGATGAAAAGTCAATACATTTGGAGGTTCATTATCCAATGAAATTTACATGAAGGTGGTGTTGCATTGGTAGGTGCATTGTCTAGGTCAAAAAAACTTCTCAACATCTATAAAGTTGATTCCAAGGTATGTGGATCTAAATTTCAAGTAATTTTGAATAATTATAAGGATTTAAGGATGTACCTAAATGAGTCCATCAATGCAATATTTCAAAATTTGAACATCGTTATGGAGGAAATATGAAAACTTAGAGAAAACCTCAATGATGTCAAGATCATAAAATAGATCCTAAGAAGATTACCACCTCATTTTAGTAGAAAGGTTTTGATCTAAAAGACAAATAACCAAGGTAGTTTTGAATCAATAAGTTTCCTTATAACTTTTATATTTGTTTATGTTTTGAAAATCACAAACACATTTCTTCAGAAAAAATTATCTTTCTCAAAGAATTATTTTCCTAAGGAAAATTTTCTTTCCCTAAGAAAATTTTTATCCTTACCCTTGGTTTTCAAGGTCTTATTTAATCTTTTCTCAAACCAAGTCTAACCATTTTTTTTTCTTAAGTAAAAAAATTGGATCCTTGTCTATTTCAGAACGTTAGAGTTCCTTAGACTCCAAATTCATTAGAATTCAGACTCTGAATTTATTAGAATTTAGACTCTGAATTCTTTAGAAATCAAACTCTAAATTCATCAAAATTCAAACTTCATATTCTCTAGAAATTAGACAGTAAATTCATCTGAATTTAGACTCCAAATTCTTTAGATATCAGACTCTGAATTCATCAGAATTAATTATTTTAGCCAAAATTATCGAAGAGAAAGAACAAATAAAGAGGAAAGGGGGATGCCTCGCAAAGCCTGGTCATGGAGCCCCATAGATCTATGGTCGGTGTAGAGTTCTCCCTTCATGAACCTGCCACAGAGCAAGGAGGCGGGATGCTCCACGAACCAATTTGGCATTCACAAACCCGCCACGGATCAAGGAGGCAGGACGCTCCATGAATCGATTTGACGTTTGTGAACATGCCGCGGAGTAAGGAGGAAGGATGCTCTGAGAATCGATTTGACATTAGCAAACCCACTATGTAGTAAGGAGGTGGGATGATCTGTTAACCCATTTGACATTCGTGAACCCACCACGGAGTAAGTAAGAGGGATGGTTTGTGAATCCCTTTGAAATTCATGAACCCGTCGCAGAGCGATCTCCGTATTTGTTCCAAGCGAGATCTAATTTACGGTGCCTCTTTCCTATAAATACCAGGCTCCCTCAGACCCAAATGACGTATCCTATGACCTTTCACCTTCTGAGCTCCCCCATCGCAAATCAATTTTTTCTCTGCAAACCATGAGCTTTTCAAGGTACTTTTTCATCGCAAAGTGCCTTCCCCTTTTCATGGATTATGCCCCTCTTCAAAGAGGGATGCCCTTTGCAAAGCCCACGCAACTCTGTGAAGGAAGGAGATCCCTAAGGGGACCCAGGTCATTACGGAGAATTTATGCTTCACGAAACACCCTTCATACACATGTGATCTGCATGCTAAGGCGTGGTCAATGTGCTTCGCGAAGCACATTTCTTCACAATGTTATGCTTCGCAAGGCACCCTCACTTCATGAGGCTTTGCTTCATGAATGTCTTTCTACTTCATGAAGCACCTTCCATATGCACCTATGGCCTATACCTAGGTAAGGAAGCTTCACTTCATGAAGCGCATACCTTCACGAAGCCTCTCCACTCCACGAAGCACCAGAGCTTCACAAGGCTTCTACCTATGACCCCCTATACTCTACAAATCCTTTTCTCGTATGGCCCTTCAAGTTTTCATGAATCAATTTCAAGGTCCCTTGGGTGACACTTCCCATTTTGTTGCTTCGCCTCATGCTTCTTCGCCAGGAACGCTAATGGCTATTGCTTCTTTCCATAGCCATGCTAATGTGGACCCCCAATGGGATCACCTCACGACACCCCCCAACCACGGAATTGTTGATGAATTCCTTCCCCCAAGGGTGGGAGGGTATCTATTATGTAATTCCAAGGGGTGCAAAGCAAACCCACCTCCTCCGGGATGTAGGATGTTAAACTACCAAGCACCTTCGTCCTCAGTACATGATGTTAAACTGTGACCTTTCCCTGTGCCTTGCACACAGGGTGCCCCGACTCGAACATTCTCTACATCCACTATTCTCCACGACAGTGAGATCATTCCTCATATGGAATGGCATTCTCTTTATCAGAGCAATGTCTGTCCGCGGGTAAAGGGAAACCACCCTGGTGCAAGCTCTTAGCTTTTCTTGCAAGAGGTAGCATCCCTACTCCTCCTCTCTTCCTGGGTGTCAAATCCCTCTCCTGTTGGTATTTGTCACCACTCAGGCCTCCACCATAGAGTAAGTCCCAATCTCCATCTAATTGAGTTGTTAACCACATGTAATCCCTTGTTTCCTATTTGGTCCGCCAACTACATGTAAGCCTAATTCCACTTCCTATGGATGCACCTTCCATGGTGTGATCGTCAGGCTTTGCTAACTCTTGTTTCTCACACTGAGCATGACTCACATGGGCTTAGAGTAAGCATCGACCATGACATCCTCTCTGGGCAGCCTAGAGTGTAAGCCCCAAAAATCCCTACCCGAACTATGTGGACTTTGATCCTTTCCAAGGCAAGGTATATAGGAAGCCTCCCTAAGGTTCAAGCCCAACACTCAGTCATTCTGACCCCATTGACATCGGTTCACCAAACCCCTTCCTGAACTACGTGGACTTTGATCCTTGCCAAGGCAAGTTACGTAGGAAGCCTCTCTAAGGTTCAAGCTCAACACCTGGTTTCTCTGACCCCCTTCACGTCAGTTCACCCAAACTGTCCTGAACTATGTGGACTTTTATCCTTACCAAGGCAAGGTATGTAGGAATCCTCTCTGAGGTTCAAGCCCACCACCCATTGGTTCTGACCCCCTTCATATCGGTTCCCACCATCTGAACTATGAGTACTTTGATCCTTGCCAAGGCAAGATATGTAGGAATCCTCGCAGAGGTTCAAGCCCAAAACCCCATTGGTTCTGACCCCCTTCATGCCGGTTCACCCACACCAACCTGAACTACGTGGACTTTGATCCTTTCCAAGGAAAGGTACGTAGGAAGCCTCCCTGAGGTTCAAGCCCAAAAACCATTGGTTTCGACCCCCCTTCGTGTCAGACCACCTTTGTCCCGCATGAAATTAAGTTGCATGCCCCATTTTCGTCCTGCATGACGCTAAACTGCATCCACCATCCCAAACTACATGGGATTTGATCCTTCTCTCCTAGATAAGGTACATAGGAATCCTCCCTAAGGTTTGATCTCATCTAGCAGTAATCTATTGCGATCCCATCCAGAGGTAAGTTTTTGTAACCCCATTCAACGGTAAGCTGTTGCGACCCCATCCAGTGGTAAACTGTTGCGATCTCATCCAGCGGTAAGCCATTGTGATCCCATCCAGTGGTAAGTCATTCCGATCCCATCCAGCGGTAAGCCGTTGTGACCCCATCCAGTGGTAAGCTGTTGAAATTCCCATTCGACGGGAAGCCGTTGTCAGGTGAAGTACAAGGACTTTGATTCCCTACCACAGGGATACGTGGGAGGTCTCTTCGAGACTCAAGCCCAACACCACTATATTCCTCGAGTCAACTCCACCTCATTCTCCACCCACTTCACTTAGCTATCGACCATCCATTTTGGTTCTTACCCAGGCCTCCCCATCCCGATGGGATCATGCCACCCCATTCCCCATTCACTTTAAAAACAATTGGGTAGATAACCATGTGTTATCCCCTAACATCGGTGTTCCCTATAGGGGTTGCACTCACCTGATCCGCTCTAGTCAGTGTTCTGATTAGTCTGATTCATCTCTGCTAGACATTAAATTAGCAGCATACCCTGTGTTAAACATACGAAGCTGAGGAAAACCTTAGATACATGTCTATGGCATGTGATTCCCCACATTAGACGTGGGATGCCTCAGGCTTCGGTGCCCTTGAGAAGCCCTATAATAAGGGTTAGAAACCTAGACGCACCATTGTTCTAGTGTCCAGACACGTCAGTGATGTCCAAAGTGACTAATCCCCCAACCGAAGGTTTCTACCCTGACTGGACCACTTGGAAAGTCCCGAAGGAAGTAGTGTAATTAACTGGTGTCCATGAAGATATGGCACTAGGAAGAGTTTCACGAACAACGTCTTAATCTATAAGGGAGACTCGGATTAGGTGACGAGTTTTGAGGATGAGTCCACGGAAGGAAGAACCGAAATCCCATCATCCTATTTCAATTAAGGAGAAAACGTCCCTGAACAAGGAATGGATGTCACCTGCCTTTTGAAAGAGGGAATTTGGGTTAATAAATAGTGTTGATGTCCTCGAAAAAGACAGATGTGTGTGCCCCGTTGAAAGTGTCGTAAACAGAAATGGTGAACCTGACATGAAGATCTTCTCCTCAATACAGATATTAGTAGAATTTGATACATCAGTGGACTAGTGTGTCACCAGGTCCAACTATCTAGCACCGGGTCATGTCAAGCAAATAACTGTCATGGCGTGAAACTCACCAAAAGTTGTGGTAGTCAAAATGTTGGACATCCCAGTCTGTGACATTGTCAGCGTTGATCCATCTTACCAGTCATTGAAGACAGAATGGTGTTGGGGAACTGGTCCTTGATTCCTTTCCTTTGAGCACTACTGGATTAATCTCCCTGATTTTCAGAAACCAAGATACAGTAGGAATTCTATCACTGCTCGCCCATCGACACAGGGGCAAGGGCAATTCCAATGCAGCAGTCCCATACGGATCCATCGCTTAAGCAACAATCTCCACGCCTACAAACGTCGAGCACCCACTCCCCATTTCCCCGTCTGAATTCATTTAGTAGAGACTGATCAACAACCTCGTACACCGGTACAATGAGGAGGGTATTATCCCAACTCGGGATATAGCCCTCCAGGATCTAGAGGCATCTACACCTCACCACCAACATCGCCCCCAAGGGCCACGTAGGGAGCCACTGCTCCCCACTCCAACTTACAATCATTTTAGTATCCTCTCCCCGGAACCCCTCGATGACTCTCTCCCCTACACCGATGGGGTAGCAGATGTGTGGGATGGCCCAGTCGGGATCCCATTTTAGGGGCCCCCAAGGAGGGCTCCCACTAGGTCGTATCATCACCGTCGTCCGATCCCACAAGTCGAGGAGCAAGTAAGCCATGCGCCTGCACCATTGGCCTCAGTTAAGTTGATCCAATGCCAACGTCGGGCATAGGCCAAGGAGGATGCCCACCAAGGGGAGTCAATGTCAGAAACTACTGTGGTTGAGTCCACCACCAACATATATCATCAACCCCTTGTGTATGCTGAGTAGGGGGACTTGTATACCCAGCCTGAATCGAGTCCCCAACCGCTCCATGGGAAGGTTGGGTCGACTCTCTCTGTCTCCGGTGCAGGTAATGGTCGTCGCCAGTATGGAGGCCCTCCTTATACCACCACCATAGAGAACGTGGGTCTTCCACACTTCTAGGCTCGGCATGTAGGTCCACCGCGTGCTACCCTCAATCCGAATGAGAGACCTCCCCACGATGGTGACACCCAGCACGAAAGACTCTCACGTGCTCATTACATTGGGTATGGAGTCATCCCACCTACCATAGACTGCTGGTGTGGGGACGTTGCACATCCAATCAATCTCCAGTGTGGGGGCCCTCCCCATTTTCTTAAAATAGCTGGCGAAGGTCCTCCTCGCCTCAAAAACTAGAGGGGTGAAGGCTAGCCTCGCATCACCAGCACCTAACACGGAGGCCCTACCCATGTTCGACTCGACTAGTAAAAGGACCATCCTCGGACTGATGTCACCAAGGGAAACAAGCATGGGGGTCCCACCTATGCTCCTATGGGCTCGATCAGAGGTCATACCCACTCCATCACTTCCCACAGAGGTCCTCCCTATATCCCCTTTGATATTTGTCCTAGTGATCCTCGCACCTTTCCTTACTCTGGAAGAAGTCCTCTCTAACCCAGCACCAGTATGGCCGAAGGACCTCCTCATGCCGGAAATCTACCCTACCCTGAATAACCATCCCAGGGTAGGAGGGTGGGTCGTCACCACCATAAAAGGAACATTGAGAAGATTCAGATTGAGATCAAACCAGTTTTCTTCTCAGATTTTGAAGTCGAATACGACTCAATGATGGAAACCTCACCCAGGTCCTTTGTGTCAAGGGTTGGGGAAGGACCAAGGTGCATCAACCTAGTAATCCCAGAATGTGAGGTCAATTGGATTCCCACCTCCCTCCACAGGTATATCCAGGAGGATGAAAATTTGGAAACTCCACAGGTTGCGACCATGAAATCGCCACCATCATCGCCAGAAGCACTCTCTACCTCGACTAAGGATCATAGAGAGATATTATGGGGACCAATGGTGGATGAGAAGTAGTGCGGTCCATCGCCAGTAGCCCTAGTCCCTACACTAGGAACTGCGGCCGTCAGCCCTTCCTACCGTGATGTGGTGGCTAAGTCACTACACTCTTCAGAGGACAGCCCGAGATACGGCGGTTTGTCAGCTCGCTCAACATACTCTCCATCGGCCGGGCTACCATCCCAGTGGTCCACTTTGATACCACTACCTTTTCCTCAGCCACTGCTGGTTAATGAGTGGGGCAATGAAGGGCCAGACCCAGAATCTGAGCCAAGGAGATTATGGAATATCCTCACAGCAGACCACTTCCCTAGGATGTTTTGGATTGTGGAAGTGCTGAATTTCTTCACACTGGAATCCCTCACCCTAGAAGAAGTTGAGTGTTTCTGTCAAACCCTCCAAGTGACGCACTTCCACCTTATTCTCGAGTGAGTGGCTTATCCGAAAATCCAAGCACATTTTGAATACATTATCAAGCAATGTCATCTGGTTTATCTGTCTGCACTCCATGTGGCTCAGCGCCCTGAGTCATCAGGTTGTCGTAAGGCCCTCCTATAAAGATGTGTCCAGAGATTCAAGGTACTCTTTAAGATCATCAAAGAGGCTTCCTCCCATGTACAGATCCATGGATGGGGGAAATATGCTTCCCTCCTCTTTAGTCTTATCTGGCGGCAGCCCGACCTGCCAGGTGATATTTAGGACATGCCCCTAGGTAGTGTTGTTGTCAATATGGATAGCCTATCAAAAGAGGAGAATGATTTAGAGCTCCTTGATGGGGACCTCCCCCATGAAGGCATTCCAATATATTAGACCCGTCAGGAAGGATTACTCACCAGTAGAGAAATATACTAGTTCTCCATGTGCCCACCAAGGCATTAGTCCTTATCCGGAATCACAGTAAGGGTAAAGAGAATCTTGGAGCTGTCAAGCCCTCTGACCCTTCTAGTTTAGTGCAGAAGACAGAGGATGATGCTGAGAAAGACGTGCTATGTCAGCAACTCACCGAACAGAAGAAGGTGGTTGATGACCTCCTTACTGAACGCACTGCAGAGTGATGGTCAGACTATAGTGATCCTAGGTTGGAGAAGTAGGGGCAGGCACAGCTTCCCCTCAGCAAATTGTCTTCAGTTGACCCTGACCATCCTGTCCACGTAGATAGGGTTGAGGCTAGAACCTACGGAAATAGGGCATGGTATGTCTCACCCAATCCCTCTGAATGGCGTGACAACCCTTATGACCAAGCTCAGGTCCCACCAACTGTCCTACTGGTCATTCCACCAGCCACTCCACGAGCCGATGGTCTGCCTTATCATGCTGAAGAACCTGTCAATGCACTAGTGGTCAGGTATCCTCATTAAGATAGGAACCCTCACCCAGATGATCCAATAGCGGCACTCATTGCCTGTATCGAGGCATTAGAGACGCGACAGGAGGCTCTCATGCCCGATGGAAAGCCTTATCCAGCATGGGTGGATGATATACCAGAACCCCAAGGTTTCAGGAACCCCACATTTTCCCCCCTTCAATGGGACAGGGGACCCGCCATAGCACCTGGCCCACTTTTCCTCAAGGTGTGGCCCCATGTTGGCAACTCCAGTGCAGTAGGAGGCTGCCAAGCTCTGAAGTTTTATGCAGACATTGGAAGGGTCTGCAATTTTCTGGTGCAACCAGCTCCCCATCAGATCAGTAACCGGCTGGGAGGAGCTCTATAGGAAATTCATCTACCAGTTATATTCCACCACACGGATGATGAGTATCGCGGACATCTTCAAGTGCAAGCAGAGGCCTGATGAGCGTGTCTCCAACTTTGTTGCCCAGTGGAAAGGAATCACGTATTCCCTTGACATGGCGCTGACTCAAGATAAATTACTGATGATGTGTGTAGGGAATGTCAATATTGATTTGGTCCCCTCTATAATTACCCTGAACTATCCTAAGGGATTTCAAGAATTCTATGATAAGTCCCAGTTCCTAGAGGAAGCCTTACAGCAGGCCAAACAGGCACATCTATTGCCTCCTGAGATCCCTGTGAGAAGGTCCACTAGGGCTGAGCCTACTGCAGTGGTCCAAATAGGGGCCACTAGGCAACTAGAGTTGTTGCTATTAGAGCCGCCTCCATAGCCTCACAGAGGCCCTCTACCTCAGGCGCAGCCACCAGCTAAGCAGCGCCCACCTCAGAATTGACAAGTTCCCCCACGCAATGCGCCACCACCGCACAGGTGAGATAACCAAGCTCCACCTCCTTAGTAGGCTCCTCCAGCCCCTCATTAGGGTCAAGCTCCAAGGTCCCCCTTTCCAGACAAGATAAATTGGACCTACTCATTCAACGAGGCATAGGTCCCCGGTTACTTTTGTAGTGCCTTGGAGCAGGGGATTCTATATTTTCCTGAGTGTATAAGGCCAGAAGAGGAAAACCTCACTGATCACCTTAATTACTTCCCCTACCACTGGATCTCGGGGAACACTCTCAAGAAGTGCTATGTGTTCAAAGACTAGCTTCAAGACCAGGTAGATAACAACATAGTTCATTTAGGCCCAGCTCCAGCATAGGTGGCATGCGTCTTCACGAGGCCAGATAGTAGCAGTGACACTGAGGCCGAGTGGTATCATGTTTCTAGTCATGGATCCCATAAGTTTGATGACTGCATAGCTCGAAAAATAGTCGCACATGCCCATGGTTTCATTCAGGCACACCTGAATCGGCCAAATCCTTCAGAATATGCAGCCACCACCTCTACATTATCATCTCATCCATCCTCTTCCCAGAAGATAAAACACTGGTGGCGTAATGGAAAGCAAAGTCCCCAGCCAATGCCTTCTTCATCCCATACTCTCGGTAAATTCATGCCCCCATAGATGGAAATCCCTACCAGAATCTGTCCAGTAGTGGAAAACTCTTCGAGTGACGGTCAAGGGTACGCCTCGATTAACACCGTAGAGATGGTAAATCCCTACATAATTCCTGATGATGTGGAGCACCAAGAAGATCCTCCCAACGAGCCCATCCATCACCAATGTCAATGGATTCGTCGCTATATGGTCCATCGGAATGCCTCAGTAAGCACTTCCAGCTAGGTTGTGCATGCTACTAAAACCAGTAAATAGGCTCAACGCAATGTTTAGAACGCACAACCTTCTCATATGGTGGAATTAAGCCCACTTTATCCACCATTTGTGTTGCTGGATCAGGCAGAGCCACCTCGACCATGTTGTGACCAACCATGCCCTACTACAGGCCAGTCTCAGTCGTCTGTCCCACATCTGGTAGCCACCCCATAGGATTCAACTAGTGAGCAGTGGGATATTCCTAGTACTAGTTAGCCACTGATCCAGTCGGTAGGTCCCACCATACCTCTTGTCATAGAGCGACCTCCTGCAAGCATAAGTTCACACCTGGTGTGGAAGTATGATGTTCTTAAGAATATTTCCAGTATTCCATCAAGGCTCTCCATCCTTGAGGCCCTTCACCTATCGTCAGATATACGTGAGGCTCTCGCTGAGGCTTTAAGAAGACCCCTCCAGTTTGAGATGGAAGTACCAGCCGCAGAAGCCTTTAATGTTGAAGCAATCGAGAATTTTGAATGTCAGGACATTATCTCGTTCTCTAGGGAAGATGAAGGATCACCCATACAGGGGAAAATTCTCCCATTATACATCACCAGCCAGTTCAATGGCGTGAAAGTTCATCATTGTCTTGTCGACACATGCTCTGGAAGTAACCAAATCCCAACTTGGATGCTGTGAAATATGGGACTGTATAAAGATGATCTGAGTCCCTCTGAACTAAGAATCCAAGGTTATTACAGGAAGGAACAAACACCAGTCAGTAAGATCCACTTGAAGACCCAGTTTTTCGGCCTAGTTTCTAGTACAGAATTTATGGTTGTCTCCTAGGACACCACCTATAATGTATTGATGGGAAGGACATGGCTCCACCTGCATGAAGCGGTTCCCTAATCATATCACCAGTGCCTCAAGTACTCCATTAATGGTTGAGTGGGAATGCTTCAAGGTGATGTATATCCCTTTGCTTCTTGTGAGGCCCACTATCTGGATGCTGACTACTACAAGAGCAAGGAAAAGCAGATTTATACCAACGAGTTTGAGCATGCCACGGCTGCGACCGACTCATGGATAGATCTAGATGATGCCTACATCTTTATAATCCACCGATTAGAGGCTATGACCCCGGACATGGAAAAATGATTCTTTGTTTCTGGAATGAGGGGGGAATATATTCCTAGGCCTAAGTGACACTGGAAGATAACCTCATACTCCTATAAAAATTAGGCTTAGGTGATCCTGGAGCCTCCTACCCCTATAAGGTATCGAGATGTCTTCCCCATAGTAATGACAATATGTCATGCGTGCTTGTTCCGTCGGGCTAGAATTAACCATCTCAAGATGATGCGCCATTATTGCTTCAATATCATAAAGTGTGGCCCCTTGGTCCAAAGGCTAGATGGGATCGGATCAACATCCTTCATCGCTATGGTTTTGGTAGAATAGAAGTACTTCGATGCAGTGACCAATGTCGCTCAGGCTAGTACCAGCCTCTCATTGAGATTTTCCAACTCAGAAGAAATTCCTCCCATCGAGGATCCCTCCTTTATAAGTGGAAAGTAGGATTTGGACGATGATCATCCCGCCTTTGAAGAGAGTGTATCTGCCACAGTCGACGAGTTGTTACAGGTGAACCTTGGTAGTGAGGAAGACCTGAAACCCACATTGATCAGTGTCGCCATGCCCCTCGAGGAGAAACAGTGGTACATGGACTTCCTGAAACAACACCATGATGTATTTTCCTGAAGTTATGATGAGATTTCAGGACTAGATCCTCAAGTAGTCATCCACGACCTTGGTCTCCTGGAAAATCATCGTGGGTTCAAGAAGCCTCCCAGAAATATGCACCCTTCTCACAGTGACATGGTAGTGGCAGAAGTTGATAAGATCATCATAGCCAATTTCGTTAAGGAGGTCCAGTACCCTAAATGGCTATCTAACATTGTTCCAGTCAGGAAGAAGAATAGGAAGATCAGAGTCTGCATCAACTTCCAGGATCTCAACCATCACTGTCTGAAGGATTATTTTCCCCTCCCTGTGACAAATTTTTTGATTGAGGCTACAGTTGGATTCCAAGCCCTCTCATTCATGGATGGTTACTCTAGGTACAACCAGATCTGAATGTCCCCCGAGGATGAGGAGTTCACAGCCTTCAGGGTTCCACAAGGTACTTTCTGTTATCAAGTCACACCCTTCGGTTTAAAGAATGTAGGTGCCACCTATCAGCAGGCTATGCATCGAATATTTAAGTTGATCCATGGAATGTTTGTGTAATGATATGTGGATGATCTAGTGGTCAAATCTCTCCAGCATCAAGGCCATCTCAATGACCTTGAGAAAGTGTTCAGCTTCCTCCGTTCCCATCACCTAAAGATGAACCCATTGAAGTGTGCCTTCAGGGTCACCTCTAGAAAGTTTCTCATCTTCGTCATCAGATACAGGGGTATTGAGGTTGACCTAGATAAGATCAAGTCCATTATATAGATGTCTCCTTTGAGAAACATTCATGATATTCTAGGTTTCCAAGGCCACTTATCCTACATACGCCGATTCATTGCGAATCTGGATGACAAGTGTAAGTCTTTTTCTTGGCTCATGAAGAAAGGAACACTCTATGAGTGGAATGAAGAATGTCAGACTATATTTGAGGAAATCATGCAGTATCTGCACCAGCCTCTGGTCTTAATGCCACCCATCTCTATAAATCCACTGGTTCTTTATGTGACCACCCTGGAATGATCTCTTGATGCCCTTCTCACCCAGAAGAATAATGAGGGGATATAGAATAGCCTTTACTACCTCATCCATATGCTCCTCGATACAGAGACTAGATACTCCCCCATCGAAAGGAGTTTCCTTGCGCTGGTATTCACAGTACAGAAATTGCGACATTACTTGCAGCACCACGAGGTACAGCTAGTTTCCTAGGTAGATCCACTAAATTACATCTTGAACCGTCCCATATTGAAAGTTCATCTAACTCAGTGGGTGGTAATCCTCCAGTATTTCGACATCAGGTTTGTCCCTAAGAAATCTATTAAGTGGAAAGCATTGGAAGACTTCCTTGTTGTCCATCCATATCTTGCTGACCAGTCCTTGGATCTTGATTTCCCAGATGAGGAGATCCTCTCAGTAGACCAAGCCACATCATGCTAGCAGATACACTTATATGGTGCTTCTCGGAGCCCCACCGGCAAAAGGCTCAATGGACCCCAGGCTCAACAGAGTAGGTCTAGGTTTCGTCTTCATTACCCCGGCACAATCCATCCTATCATACTCATTCCTAATTTCAAAAGGTTTTACTAACAATGAGTTAGAGTATCAGGCTCTCATTACTGGCCTCGAGCTGGCTCTCAAGATTGATGTGCCCCATTTTCATGTGAAAGGGGACTCTGAACTAGTCATCAAACAGATCAATAGTGACTACATCATTAGAAATCCAAAGCTCGTACCATTGTTGGAACACACTCTCCAGCTAATGGCCAAGTTCCCATCTCAGCCAAAATCCAATCATGTTCCTCAATCTTATAATGGTCGATCTGATGCCTTGGTCATCCTAACAACATCACTTACGGAACCCGAGTAGGATGATCTGATTATCCATGTGGCACATCAGAGAGTCATTGCTCATGTCACCCCAGACGACGATAACAACCTACAGGTGAGCTATCTTACTACCGGAGCCTCCAAGTCAGGACCCCTAGATGTAGTGATTGAAGTGACTTATGACTGGAGATCCCCCTTTGTCAAGTATCTCCAAAATGGTTACCCCCGGCTGATCGGGCCGAGCGCGAGCGAATCCAATGCCGCGCGTTGCAGTTCACCCTCCAAGATGGCCATGGCCATGAGAAAATACTCTACAAGAACAGTTTTGATGTGGTTATCCTTAATTTCATTCAAGGAGTCGATATTTATCAGGTCATTAAAGAGGTTCATGCTGGTTCCTGCAAGGCTCATCAAACTGGGCTGAAGCTATCTCACCAGATCCAAAGATTGGTGTACTTCTGGCTCTCTATGATTCATGACTGCATCAAGTTCACCAAGAGATTCCATGCATGCCAAATCCATGCTAACTCTATCCATTAGCCACCATATCCTCTCTACTCTACCAAATACTCTTGGCCATTTGCGATGTGGGGACTCGATGTCATGGGACCATATCTACTGGTGAAAGCTCGCTAGTGCAGATTCATCCTGACAGCTACAGATTTCTTTTCCAAGTGGGTTGAGGCAGTTCCACTCAAGGAGGTCAAGGCCTGTTCAATCGTTGAATTTGTGAGTTTCAATATCATCTACCAATTTGGAGTCCCTCATTCTGTCCTCACTGATAACAGCATGAACTTCCGAGAAACTGAGCTGAAGAAATTGTATGCTAAGTACAGCATTTGTTCTAACTATACCTCTCGCTATCATGCACAAGAAAATGGATAGATCGAGGCGTTCAACAATACCCTCTATAAAATTATATAGAAAATGGTTGGTAAAAATAAGAAGAGTTGGTCGGACAAGCTCCCCAATGCCCTCTGGGCTTATCGGACAACGACTCGTAATTCCACCCAGGTAACCCCATATTCCCTGGTGTATGGGACAAAGGTCGTCCTGCCCATCGAGATTCAATTTCCCTCATTGTGCATAGCTGTATATGATCAGAAAGCACCAAATAAATTAGATGAAATATGTCTGACTGAGTTGGAAGCACTCGACGAGAATCGGCTCTGTGCTCTGCATAATCGGAAAAGACATCAGAACAAGATATTCAGAGCTTTCAACAAGAAATTTTGCCTCTGTTCCATCTTGAAAGGTGACTTGGTATTATCCTTGAGGGCACCAATGATACCTGGCAGAAAACCACCCAAGTTGGAACCCAAATGGGAAGGACCTTACATCATTTAAAAGGTTTACTCCAATGGCGCATACTCACTGGTTACCATGAATGGTGAGCATATAACTCCTCCCACCAATTCCAAGTTCCTCAAGAAATACTTTACATAAGCCATCTGGTCTCGCATGACCCTAAACTGCATTATGGTTCAGCATGACCTTAAACTTTATGGTCTTTTAATACCTCAAAGTGTTGGTCCTACATGACCCTAAACTGCATTATAGTCCAACACGACCTTAAACTGTATGGTCCTGCATGACCCTAAACTGCATGATGGTCCAACATGGCCTTAAATTGTTTAGTCTTATAGGACTTTAAACTATGCATCATCCTGCATGATGTTAAACTGCATCCTAATAACTACATATGGCTTGATTCCCATTCTCATGGGATACGTAGGAATGCTCAGACACCTCATCTTGAGTCCATCCCTAGCTCCCTCTTTGATTATCCCCTCCTGGGTATAGTTCTTTTGGAGGATCTCACATGGCATCGTGTAGGATTCTTTGGCCCCACCCATGTTAGGTTTACGATGATTGCACCATGTGTCCTCCTTCGTTCTTCAAATCCTCCCATGTCCTTACCGCATGAAGCTAAATTGTATGTCCCTTTAAGAACTATGTGTGGCTTGATTCTCATCCTCATGGGATACGTAGGACCTCCCAGACATTTCATCCATAGGCCCAGCCCCAAAACCTCGAGACCTTCCATTGGGATGAAACACATGGTGTGGCATAGGCCTTTTCCATTGTTCGCATCAAGTTCATCATGACCGTACCATGTATCTCTCTCCCATAAAGGTCTATGTCTCTTCTTCTATCCAACTTTATTTGAAATTACATGGGTGCATTCATGTTCCACACACCCCATCATTTAGGTTCCCATTATCTTTCACACCCGAAGGGACCTTCAAATGGCATGAATGCTCAGTCTACGGGCTCTCCTACCATTATGGGCCAACGTCCTCGAGGGTTTCAAACAAAAAATCGATACAATTCCCTCATTTTGAATATGGTTATCAATGGAAAATCATTTTTTGTTCCCATTTCGGGTCACATGATATAGATGTTGTGTTTTGAATCTGGTCAACAGTTATATTTTTTCATTTTCACCACCCACATATGCCCTAAGCATGGAGTGTAGTGGTTCATTTTTTCCCATTATCTCTCCAAATCTCAGTCTTCTTCGAACGAGAGGGTGATTCCAGCTGTCGGACCCTTATGTGATGTGGAGAGCCTAATCCTACTCCTTGTTTCCCACATCGAGCATTGCTCACGTGGGATTAGGAGTTATGAGGGCAATGCCCACATGAGAGGTCATATAGCTACAATTGGTCGGGACGCTCAGCCTCAGATCCTTTGACCCTTTTGGGCCCCTGGCCCAAGTTCTCATTTATGATTGTGTGGTGCGGTATGGACTCATGTCCTTATTCACATCGGGCAATTTTTCCATTCCACAGATATCCCCTTGAGACATCCCTCCCTTCATTTATCATCTGTCTCATGAGCACAGTCCCTTTCATGCTTCACAAGCCCCCATAATTTGGTCTTGCATCACCCTCTATATCTAAAAGGTCCCCCTAAATGGCATGGATGCTCGGCTCAAGGGCTCTCCTACCGTTACGGGCTAACGCCCTTGAGGATTTCGAGAAACAAATTGATAAAACTCTCGTGTTGTGAATATGTTCAATGGTTGATGCTCAATTTCTTGCCCCAAATTCTGGTCACACAAGGGTGGATACTGTGTTGCGAACCTGGTCAACAGTTGTCCTCTATCATCATTGTTTCTTTGTGGTCTTCTATAAGCATGATGATTCTCCCTCTCTGTCCCACGCATATGACATTAAACAAGGCATATACGGTCCGAGTTATATAACCCTAAACTAAGATCACCTTCATCCTCACTTCATGACGTTAAACTGTAAACTGGATGGGAATTTCCGTCTGAGGCCTAGCCTCAAGCCCCTTGGCCTTCTTGGGCCCCTAGCCCAGTTTCTCACTTAGGGTTGTACGGTGTGGTGCAGGATTATGTCCTCATTCACGTCAGGTTACTCGCCATGCTATACACATCCCCGAATGAGATACCTTACCCCTGCCTTCTTCCTCACTGCAACATGTTAAACTACAAGCTGGCCATGACATTTTTTCCATGACCCAGCCTCAGGCCCCTTGGCCTTTTCGGGCCCCTGGTCCAAGTTATCACTTAGTATTGTACGGTATGGACTCACATCCTTATTCATGGTGGGTTACTCACCATGTCATACACGCCCCTCATTGGGTTATCTGGACCTTATTATCATCATCCCTTTCCCATAACTACGTGTAGCTTGATTCCCACCCTCATGGGATACGTAGGACCGCTAGAACATCTGGTCTTCGAGTCCAGCCCCATCTCTTAGAAACCTCTCTATCATTTGGGCCCTTTGACCCACGTTCTTCCAGAAGAGGGGTATATAATGTGGTATGGTTGTGTGTCCCCATTCACGATGGTTTTATATCAACCATGCCTCATACCTCCCTCTCCTGAGCGGCCTTCACTCCCTTTCCCTGCTTTCATCTCTTTGAGTCGGCTTCCCTTAAGTCGGTTCCCTCTTCCCTCTTCGGTGATTCACCAATTGGACCATGAGTACTCTAGTATAGAACCTGGATTGTTAGATTCTACGTGAACATGATTTTGCCCACTTTTCAGGCTTCGTGTTCCTATTCATTTGGGCTTTCATTATCTTTCACACTTGAAGGTACCCCCAAATGGCATGGATGTTAGGCGAAAGGGAACTCCTACCATTATGAACCAACATCCTTGAGGGTTTCATACAACAAATTGATACAAGTCCCACATTGTGAATATGTTTAGCGGTAGATTCTCATTTTTTGTTCCTATTTCAAGCCACACAATAAGGATGTTGTGTTCCGAACATAGTCAACAGTTATCCTCCATCATCACACCAACCCATTCAAGCCTTAAATGTCGGTTGCATAATTCATGTAATTTTCCACCCCATTATGTCCAAGTGGAATTTCAATCCTCCTGGTACTATCCCTCAGTGTACATTCACACGTTAGGAGACAAAAGTCATGGTAATGGCATCAGTTGGGGTTCCACACCAACTTCCCTTTAGCGTGAATTCTAGGTATTACAAAAAACCTCTTACACCCTTTTTTCCCACACCAGGTTTGACTCATGTGGGATTAGGTATCAGGTTGAGATTCGCACTTACTTGGAAGGATTTCTCTTCTCTATGGTCTGACCTCTGAGACCTTAAACTAAGATCTCTTTCAGAACTATGTACAGCTTGATTCCCATTCCCATGGGATACGTAGGAATGCCTAGACGTCTCGTCTTTGGGTCCAGCTCAAGTTCCACTAATTTATCTCTTCGGTTCTGACTTATGGGCTCTAACTCTTATGGGACTGTGTGGCATGGTATGGGATTATGTCCCCATTCACGTTGGGTTTGAATTATCCACAACACATATGCCCCTTTTTAGGAGTTATCCCCCCTACTTCCTATCCCACATGACATTAAATGGTATGTTGTCCTACATGACGTTAAAAGGAACCTTCAAGAACTATGTGTGTCTTGATTCCCATCTTCATGGGATACGTAGGAAAACTCGGACATCTCGTCTTCAGGTCCAGCTCAACTGGGAGCTATTTTCTCCTACCCCTTATCCTCTAACCTTTCCTGGCCCCTCGGGCCAAGGTTTCCTCCTCGGAATCATTCATGGTATGATGTGGACCTCATCCTCATTCACGTTAGGTATGCTTTATCACACTGTGCACATTCCATCTGGAACCTCATCTCTCCTGTATATGTATGATCCATATGACTTTAAACTATGATGCCTAGTCCCACATGACTTTAAATTGTTGTGTCTATACTACATGACGTTAAAATTCATGGTTGGTCCCATCACATGACCCTAAACTGTGACATTATTATCATGGTCGCATGATGAAAAATGGCACTGCACCGTGATATCCTCACTCAAGGGGGCGTCATGTTTGGTATCGGTCACACACCATACCATTTTTCAATGTCTTCCTATGGATTGATTCCTGTAGCAATGAATATACTTTCTATCCTAGGTTCATCGCTTTAAAAAACACACATTCACCCTAAAGTACAAACAAGATCTATCAAATACCTCTTCTTTCGATGCAAGGGCCAGACCTGCACAACCTCATTATCTCTAAAAAGGGTATACTATCATGTATCTTGTATAACTCTGTATGGCTTGATTCCCATCATCATGGGATATTTAGGAATGCCCATGTACTTTGCCTCGGGCCCAACCTAACTTTTTTTAGTCCCTCGACCTAAAACCTCCCCAAGAAACGCAAGGTGATCCGGAATCTAGGTCCTCATTCACATTGGGTTTTTTAATTACCTCACCATGTGTCTCCTACGTTCCCTACCATCTTCGTTCCAAGCTCTATAACCGTAAACTAAGATCACTCAGCATTCTTACCACATGATTCTAAACTGCATGGCCTTTTCAGAACAATGTATGGCTTGATTCTCATCCTTATGGGATATGTAGGAATGACGAGACATCTCATTTATGGGTCTAGCCCCAAGAATATGAAATCATGTCCTCTCTCTTTTGGCCCCTAGGCCAAACCCCTTTTATGACCATGTGGTGTGGCGAGTACCTCTTATGTCCTCATCCACGTTAGGTTTTGTAATAGTCGTACCGTGTTCCACCCATGTCTTTTCCCAACCTGGTCTAAGTTCTATGACCCTAAACTAATATCTCCATATGGGAACTATGCGTTGGTTTTAGTTGCTCTGTTTCCCTGTTAACAGTTAATTAAATCAAGCCCCCTTAATGGACCACCCTACGACCATTAAGTTGGAATCATGTGACCCCAGGACCCTCATCCTTGGGAAGGAACTCGACTCCCTCTATCTGATACATCTCATGGTCGTATTCAAATGTTTTTTGACAAAGAGCCTGAAATGTAAAATTTTCATAGAGACATTCCCCCCATTCCATGTCCAAGCTTCGTGAGCCTATTATTTGGATCCTCAACCTCTTCCACATCTGAAGGGACCCCCTTTACATCCTAGTATTAGGCCGCATTGTCTTACCTACCGTCTTGGGCCAATGTCCCTGAGGACCTCGAACGACATTTGAAATAGGTCCCATGTTTCAAACATGGTCAGTGGTCGACCCTCATTTTTTTGTCCCCATTCAAGGCTAACACTGTAACACCCCAAACTTCCACGGTACGTTTCCCTTCGAATAATCGATAGCGTGTGTTGTACGCAACCTCGAGTTCTAACACACACCACAACTAATTAAACTAGCCGTTGTGAATAGTAATACCTACTTTTTGAAATCATATATATTTATATTTCAAAATGGACTTCATTTTTGGATTCGGAATATTGAAATTAGCCTAGGGTGAAATTTTGGTACTTTTCGGATAACTTTTATATTTTGATGAATAGTGAAAATTACTAAATTTTAATTAAAAACAACTTTTTTAATCAAAATAATTAATAGTGATAAATTGTGAATTTGAGTGGTTTTAAAGTATATTTAGAATATATTTTTACCATTTAATATAATGTTGGTCATTGGACATAATTTTACAATTAAACTGAACATAAACAAGTGTCAATCTTTTTATAGTTATTATCTCTTAAAAACACGCTTTTTGTTTTGACAGCGGGAATTAATTTTAAATTAATTTCTGCCACTTCTGTGTTTTGAATTTAGGAAAATGGATTCCATATTTGGAATCAGGATGTTCAAATTGTTTAAATAGGTAACTTTTATTTTTAGACATTTTGAATAGTTACTGTGGTAAATATTTTATTTACCATGGTTAAAGGGTAAATCCGGTAAATAAGGGTTAAAAAATAATATTATAATAATACAAAATTTCCCTAAAACGTGTCCTAACCTTATTGGTGGACACATACCCGACCATGGGCATCCTTGGGTCAATTTGGGGACCCCTTGGAGCCACTTTTATGTGGTAGGGACACATTATATTAATAAAGTTAAAATAAAAATAAAAATGGCATAAGCTTACATCTTTTAGAAGAACAATTTTTACATAGGGTTATACATGTTGGATTTTAGATTATAAATATTCATTAGAAAGCTAAAACGATTTCCTACATGATGATATTTTATTTATAATTTTTAGACATCAAATAAGTTAAATTATTAATGACACAATAATGATGCAATGTTTACCTCATTAATAAATCATTGAAATAAATAATATTATAATGATTAAAATATTATCTAAAACCTGTCCAATTCTTATTGGTTGATGTTATTTAGAATATGAGTCATCTTATCTTAGACCTCAATTATTTTTGGACCATTATAAACCGAATATAATTATATTATAAAGTAATACTTTCACTCTTTCCTAAAGAGCCCCTCCTCTCCCTTATAAAAGGAGACCACTTCTACTCATTCCTCACACCTCTCAAGCCACTTGGCTCTTCCAAACTCTGCCCAACTAAGCTCCCCACATACCTCTCCTCCTCCTTGAAGCTTCCCCTTAGGCAAAAAGCATTTCAACAATTCCTTTGGTTCTAACCAAAGTGAGTTACCTAAATTAAAGGTAACGATTTCTCTTAAATTATTTTCATTTATTTTGCTTCTCCAACCCCCAAACTCTTTTTATTTCCTTTCTTTTGTAACAACACCAGTATCCTCAATATACTAGGATGTTGTTATAATATGGATTCAAACTACACATACACACAACTCCATCTAATGGATGATGAACATAATGTTTTTGTGGATGGCAAACTAACGCCTCACGAAACGATGATTGTTCAAATACATCTTACCGCCTCTCATGGTGGCCATTATGATGGCACTGTAATTAAATATGATATTAATGATATATATTTTATATATAAGCTTCTGTAATTCCATTTTATTTCATACCATTATTCGTTTCATGTTGTATATACATACGATAATTTCATTTGAGGAAGTGCGGACTACCGCCCCCTTAAAATGATATGACTCGTTCATACCACACATGGAACGTATAAAGGATGGTGTTAATGAACTTAAGTAACATGTATAAAATATTATATTATACTGGAATAGTAATATACCTATGTATCATTGGTATTCGATTCTTTTAAAATAAAAATTAAATGGAAGTAGCGTTCGTGCGTACGTACGGACTACCGTCTCCACGAACGCGATGAGATTCATTTTCCATCGTATCCATTCAAGTATAATTATCATTTGATGATTTAAAAATGATGTTTAAAGACCTGATACCATTCTGGATTTGAATAATATACAACTTATCCTTTACAAACATGGCTTATGTAACAAAACATATAAAAGAAAATGAGTAAGTTAACACCCGAAACGACGATAATTTTAAGATATTATTATCAAATCAGTATTAAAAGATCATATATGATATCATATTAATGTATATGATTCTTGTATAATTTAGTAACAATTATTTCACTATTATACAGGAGGTTAACCTACCCCAACCAAGGAAAATTACAAGGTAAGGGTTATTTCACAATCTCTTCATTATCCGAGGTTGTATTATACGTAATAATCTACTGGGATCTCTTTATCATCCACATCCATGTTTCTTCGAAATGTATTTCAAAACATTTTTACTATTTACAAGAATATGGGTTAAAGTCATTTATACCCTTGTTTGACTTTTTATAAGAGGTTTATAAAGGAATCTTTCCGTCATTTTCAAAACAAGGTCCTTTTTAACCTTTTCGACAGAATTGAGGTAAGAATGTTTTTTTTAACTTATACGGCGGGTGCGGTTATTTTCCGCCGTTATAAAATCGTCGAAGCTTCCCATACAAGCTTATAAGAATATTTTCAAAGAAAATGTTTTATTTTATATGGATCTTAAATGATTTCAAAATAAAAGGAGATACTTCTTTAAAAAGAATTTTGATTTCATCTATGTCAACATCCTTTGATGGATTTTAAGATTATTTGAAGTTGATTTATTATGATACAAAACTTCTATATTGTATTGAAGGTTTTGTGATATGTTTGACTGTGGATGTGCTATTTTTATACCATTCATAGTTTATGGTGAAATTATTGACATTTCGTATGCTAGTTCTAATACGAATGTTTATGTTATGTTTAAACCTTTTCATATGGGAATGCATTGGACTTAATAAGTGACGGGTGGAGCCCGCTATAGCTCCTCGATGCATCGGTAGGTCTCATGAGACAAACTAGTATCTTGGCACAAGGCCTTGACAAAATCTTATTTGTAGTCTTGGCACGAGGCCTTGACTATGTGGTTATGACAGTCTGGCATTATGCATTCCAACATTATGAAAATGGTTATTGATTTTTGCATGTGATTATTCGATTAGTAGAATATCCATGTGAATAAGTAAATGGAATTATTTCATTTTACTTTTGCCATACTATGTTTAAGTTCAATTTTAAAAGGCTTTTGTTTTAGTAATTCATTGCCTTAAATGTTTATGCTTATTTTGAATGTTCCGCTATATTGTTATCCTTACTGGGCATTTGAGCTCACCCCTTTCCTATGTTTTATTTTTCCCAGGTAGTGAAGAAGTAAATTATGAATGACTTGCAGGGATATTATGAGGGGTTAATAGTGTGGACATGAAGACTTTGTTTTTGTTGTAGTTTTTCACTTTGAAATGTAATGTAAAAATTTATGATTATATCTAGTGTTTCCAAGGCTACTAAACCAATCGGTATTTCGGGATTTGATCTTTCTTGTGATCATGCCAATGTTATGTAATAATGCACCGACTCTGGGTAGCTGGGGTCGGGGCGTTACAGTTGGTATCAGAGGAAGTTTAGTACAAACCTTGGAAACTAGATTTAGATAAACTCTGATTAGAGCACGTAGACCTAAGATGAACTTTGAGGATTAGTATAGAAGAACTTCCTAGAATTTTGGTATTGTAGAGATTTTGTGAGTTTTCCGAGCAATACATCCCTGTATGGATACGAGCAGGTAGAGGCGGCTCTGGCACAGATGTACCTAGGGGTAAAACCCGAAAACACCGCTTTGAGCTAGACTCGAACGGGAACTGGTGCACGACAACGGGCCTTGCTGCACTCTTGGTTACGACACTCCCGGGGGATATGCTTAGGATAACTCTCATTTTCTTTACAAATCATTATGAAGGGTTTATGAGTATATACTTCCTCAAAGAAAACATTTTTATGATTATGGATTATATCCATAAATAGTTCAATTTATGTTAAGTGTTTTATAAGTATGGGATTATGTATTTTGATTCATAAACTGATCTAGTTTATGCCATTGTTTAGAAATGGCGCCTACTGGAAGAAATGGAAACCGTATCAATGCACGCACTCCATGTAGGGATTGCCCTCCTGCTCAAGATAATTATAGTGGGGCTGGTGATGCAACTGGTGCCGATCAGCTAATCACCATACTGGGACAACTTACTCAGGTTATGAATAATAACCTTACCCGTATGGAGCACCCTGATCCGCAGCGTGGAGGATAAATGTTAGATCGATTCATGAGGCAACAACCACCAACGTTCAATGGGAGTACAAATCCCTTAGTAACTGAGCAATGGATAAATTCCCTAGAGAAAATATTTCAGGCTTTGGGGAGCAGTGAAAGGGAAAAAGTTATCATGGTAGTTTACCGCCTCACTGGAGATGCTGATCAATGGTGGTCATTGATTCAAAACATGAAGGAAGATGATGAAGTATCAAATATGGAATGGAGGGAATTCAAAGATCTGTTTTTAGAAAAATACTTCCCTCGCGACCATCGAGCGGATATGGAAAGGCAATTTCTGAGTCTGAGACAAAAGGAGGATGAGAATGTCACAAAGTATGAGGCTAACTTTACAAGGTTAGCGAGGTATGCTGGAGATTATATTCGCAACCCAAGAAGTAAGATTGATCGTTTCTTTGATGGGTTAAAACCATTTCTCCGTCGAGCATTAGTCTCACAATCCTTTTCATCGTACGAAGACATTGTCTCATGTGCTATCAAGACCGAAAAGGAATTCTCTAAGTCTTATGACTTTAAAGCAAAGCAAGAGAAGAAGAGACCTGCTGATCAATCTGGGAATGGAAATAAGGGGAAGAAAGGAAAGTTTGAATATCCATCTTGTGGTAAATGCGGGAAGAAACACCCCGGTACTTGCTTGAAGGGAATGGGAGTCCGTTACAAGTGTGGTGAAAAAGGCCACCAAGCTCATGATTGCAAGGGGAAGAAGGAAGCTACCAACGTTCAGTGCTACAATTGCAGGGAGATGGGGCATTATGCAAATGCATTTCCTAAGCGTCAGGAGAACTTACCTCAGAAAAGGCCAAGGGATCAAGGCCAGGCTTATGCTATCACTACTGCTGAGGTAGAAGCTCCGAAAGACGTGGTGGCAGGTAATTTAATGGTTTCCTCAAGTTTAGCAAATGCATTATTTGATTCTGGATCATCGCATTGTTTCATATCTTCCCAGTTTGCTAAGAAAATTAGATATTTCCAATTTGATTTAATAAGGGAGTTGTCAGTTAAAACTCCTAAGGGAAGTATCGTTGCAACAAAGTTTTGTGAATCAGTCCCCATTAGAGCACATAAATTTTCTTTATCTGCTGATTTCATCGTCATACCTATGATTGAGTTTGATATAATCCTCGGTATGGACTGGATTTCGGACTATGATGCGAAGATTTATTGTAAGAAGAAAGAGGTTACGATTCTTGATGATAATGATAAAAAGCACCTTATTTTTAGAGCAGAATCGTCACCACCTAATTCTTATTTAGATCCACCCCTAGTAGCTCAACTTAATTCAATTATTGGGGAGGAAGAGAATTAAATAACTGTCGGTGAGGAAAGGAATGTTCAAATAGAGGATATACCTGTTGTGAAAGAATTTGTAGATGTATTTCCGGAAGATTTACCTGGACATCCTCCAGAACGAGAAGTTGAGTTTTCCATTGATTTGATTCCTGGATCAAGGCCTATATCGAAGACCCCTTATAGAATGGCCACTGTAGAGTTAGTCGAATTAAAGAAACAACTAGAAGAATTGAGTAATAAGGGATTTATTCTCCCTAGTGTTTCTCCATGGGGAGCCCCTGTTCTTTTTGTTAAAAAGAAAGATGGATCTATGAGGTTATGTATTGACTACAGGGAGATCAATGCTATAACGATAAAGAACAAGTATCCCCTACCTCGTATTGATGATTTATTTGACCAACTGCATGGAGCTCAATACTTTTCAAAGATTGACCTTCGATCTGGATACCATCAGTTGTGTGTAAAGAAGGAAGACATTCCGAAGACAGCATTTCGAACCAGGTACGGGCATTACGAGTTTACTGTAATGCCGTTTGGATTGACTAATGCACCCTCTGTATTCATGGATCTGATGAATAGAGTTTTCAAGGAGTATCTTGATGAATTTGTGGTGGTATTTATTGATGATATCTTGGTATACTCCAAAACCTACGACGGTCATGAAAATCACTTGCGCATTATCTTGAAGACTCTGAGGAGGCATGAATTATATGGGAAGTTTAGCAAGTGTGAATTCTGGCTTCAGGAGATTTCTTTTCTTGGCCATATTGTCTCAAAAGATGGAATCTCTGTTGATCCTTCTAAGACCAAGGCAATCCAAGAATGGCCAGCACCTACGAGTATAACTGAGGTACGCAGTTTTATTGGTTTGGCAGGTTATTATCGACGTTTCGTTCAGAATTTTGCCCGATTGGCTAACCCATTAACGAAGCTCACACGTAAAGGGGTTAAATTTGTTTGGACAAAAGAGTGTGAAGAATGTTTCAAAGAACTGAAGAGAAGATTAGTCAATGCTCCTATATTGACTCTACCATCAGGGAATGATGGGTTCGTTATTTATAGTGATGCATCGAAGAAAGGACTTGGCTGTGTCCTTATGCAGAATGATAGAGTTATTGCCTATGCATCACGACAGTTGAAAATTCATGAACAAAACTATCCTACTCATGATCTTGAGTTAGCAGCTGTGATCTTTGCTTTGAAGATATGGAGGCACTACCTCTATGGTGAAAAATGTGAGATTTATACTGATCACAAGAGTTTGAAGTATATTTTCTCACAAAAAGAACTCAACATGAGGCAAAGGAGATGGCTTGAATTACTCAAGGACTATGATTGTACGATACACTACCACCCGGGGAAGGCAAACAAGGTGGCAGATGCTTTGAGTAGAAAAGACCATGGAGTTTTGAACAATATGAGAATTGAAAGGGATCCAATTTTCATGGATCTAGTGAAGATGGACATGGGAATAACCAGGGAAGGTGAAAAATCAATGCTTTTTCAAATGGTTGCCAAACCATCTTTACTAGAAAGGATTAAGAGTTCTCAGACCAATGATGAAGAATTTCAGAAGAAGATTAAAGCTGTGAATGATGGGAGATTGAGAGACTTTGTGTATGAAGATGGAATTTTGAAATTCGGGAAGAGACTTTGTGTTCCCGATTTACCTGATCTAAAAAGGGAATTGCTGGATGATGCTCATAGTTCCAATTTCTCTATACACCCTGGGAGCACCAAAATGTATAGAGATTTGAAGGAACATTTTTGGTGGGACAACATGAAGAGGGAGATTGCTGATTTTGTGTCAAGATGTATGGTTTGTCAACAAGTGAAAGCTGGAAGGCAACAGCCTGGAGGAGTCATGCAACCTCTTCCCATACCGGAGTGGAAATGGGACAATATTACGATGGACTTTGTCATGGGGCTACCAAAGACTCCTAGAAGGAATGATGCAATATGGGTTATTGTTGATCGTCTTACCAAGTCAGCACATTTTCTTGCTATAAGAGAAGATCTACCCCTGGAACGTCTAGCAAGACTATACATTAATGAAGTTGTGAGACTTCATGGAGTACCCCTATCGATTGTTTCTGATCGTGATCCCCGTTTTACTTCAAGATTTTGGAAAAGTCTTCAGAAATCCCTGGATACTGAACTTCATTTGAGCACTGCTTACCACCCTCAGACAGACGGACAATCAGAACGGACTATTCAAACCTTAGAAGACATGTTGAGATCTTGCTCACTTGACTTTCAGGGTATGTGGGATCAATATTTACCACTGGTAGAATTTTCCTATAACAATAGCTTCCATTCGAGTATACAGATGGCACCATATGAAGCGTTATACGGAAAGAGATGTCGTACACCAACCTGTTGGGATGACGTTGGTGAAAGAAAACTTGTAGGCCCAGAGCTGGTGGAGGAAACGGTGGAAAAGGTGAAAGTAATCCAAAATCACATCAAAGCAGCTCAAAGTAGGCAGAAGAGCTATGCCGATAATCGAAGGAAGGATTTTGAATTTCAAGTCGGTAATCATGTTTTCCTAAAGGTATCTCCATGGAAGGGAGTCATACGTTTTGGAAAGAAAGGTAAATTGAGTCCCAGGTACATCGGACCTATCGAAATTCTAGAACGAATTGGGGCTGTAGCTTACCGATTGGAAATGCCGCCAAGTCTCTCCAAAGTTCACGATGTGTTCCACGTATCTCTGTTGAGAAAATACATGCCTGACCCAACGCATGTACTCACCTATGAGGAATTAGAACTGGAACCCGATTTGTCTTATTGTGAAGAGCCCGTCAAGATTCTTGATACAAGAGAACAAGTACTGAGAAACCGGACGACGCGTCTGGTAAAAGTTTTGTGGAGAAATCATAAGATGGAAGAGGCAACGTGGGAACCCGAGGAACTTATGATGAAGAACCACTCGAGTCTTTTTATGCAGTAATACCCTAGAAATTGCGAGGACGCAATTATTTGAAGGAGGGGAGAATGTAACACCCCAAACTTCCACGGTACGTTTCCCTTCGAATAATCGATAGCATGTGTTGTACGCAACCTCGAGTTCTAACACACACCACAACTAATTAAACTAGCCGTTGTGAATAGTAATACCTACTTTTTGAAATCATATATATTTTATATTTCAAAATGGACTTCATTTTTGGATTCGGAATATTGAAATTAGCCTAGGGTGAAATTTTGGTACTTTTCGGATAACTTTTATATTTTGATGAATAGTGAAAATTACTAAATTTTAATTAAAAACAACTTTTTTAATCAAAATAATTAATAGTGATAAATTGTGAATTTGAGTGGTTTTAAAGTATATTTAGAATATATTTTTACCATTTAATATAATGTTGGTCATTGGACATAATTTTACAATTAAACCGAACATAAACAAGTGTCAATCTTTTTATAGTTATTATCTCTTAAAAACACGCTTTTTGTTTTGACAGCGGGAATTAATTTTAAATTAATTTCTGCCACTTCTGTGTTTTGAATTTAGGAAAATGGATTCCATATTTGGAATCAGGATGTTCAAATTGTGTAAATAGGTAACTTTTATTTTTAGACATTTTGAATAGTTACTGTGGTAAATATTTTATTTACCATGGTTAAAGGGTAAATCCGGTAAATAAGGGTTAAAAAATAATATTATAATAATACAAAATTACCCTAAAACGTGTCCTAACCTTATTGGTGGACACATAACCGACCATGGGAATCCTTGGGTCAATTTGGGGACCCCTTGGAGCCACTTTTATGTGGTAGAGACACATTATATTAATAAAGTTAAAATAAAAATAAAAATGGCATAAGCTTACATCTTTTAGAAGAACAATTTTTACATAAAGTTATACATGTTGGATTTTCGATTATAAATATTAATTAGAAAGCTAAAAAGATTTCCTACATGATTATATTTTATTTATAATTTTTAGACATCAAATAAGTTAAATTATTAATGACACAATAATGATGCAATGTTTACCTCATTAATAAATCATTGAAATAAATAATATTATAATGATTAAAATATTATCTAAAACCTGTCCAATTCTTATTGGTTGATGTTATTTAAAATATGAGTCATCTTATCTTCTACCTAAATGATTTTTGGACCATTATAAACCGAATATAATTATATTATAAAGTAATACTTTCACTCTTTCCTAAAGAGCCCCTCCTCTCCCTTATAAAAGGAGACCACTTCTACTCATTCCTCACACCTCTCAAGCCACTTGGCTCGTCCAAACTCTGCCCAAATAAGCTCCCCACATCCCTCTCCTCCTCCTTGAAGCTTCCCCTTAGGCAGAAAGCATTTCAACAAGTCCTTTGGTTCTAACCAAAGTGAGTTACCTAAATTAAAGGTAACGATTTCTCTTAAATTATTTTCATTTATTTTGCTTCTCCAACCCCCAAACTCTTTTTATTTCCTTTCTTTTGTAACAACACCAATATCCTCAATATACTAGGATGTTGTTATAATATGGATTCAAACTACACATACACACAACTCCATCTAATGGATGATGAACATAATGTTTCTGTGGATGGCAAACTAACGCCTCACGAAACGATGATTGTTTAAATACATCTTACCGCCTCTCATGGTGGCCATTATGATGGCACTGTAATTAAATATGATATTAATGATATATATTTTATATATAAGCTTCTGTAATTCCATTTTATTTCATACCATTATTCGTTTCATGTTGTATATACATACGATAATTTCATTTGAGGAAGTGCGGACTACCGCCCCCTTAAAATGATATGACTCGTTCATACCACACATGGAACGTATAAAGGATGGTGTTAATGAACTTAAGTAACATGTATAAAATATTATATTATACTGGAATAGTAATATACCTATGTATCATTGGTATTCGATTCTTTTAAAATAAAAATTAAATGGAAGTAGCGTTCGTGCGTACGTACGGACTACCGTCTCCACGAACGCGATGAGATTCATTTTCCATCGTATCCATTCAAGTATAATTATCATTTGATGATTTAAAAATGATGTTTAAAGACTTGATACCATTCTGGATTTGAATAATATACAACTTATCCTTTACAAACATGGCTTATGTAACAAAACATATAAAAGAAAATGAGTAAGTTAACACCCGAAACGACGATAATTTTAAGATATTATTATCAAATCAGTATTAAAAGATCATATATGATATCATATTAATGTATATGATTCTTGTATAATTTAGTAACAATTATTTCACTATTATACAGGAGGTTAACCTACCCCAACCAAGGAAAAGTACAAGGTAAGGGTTATTTCACAATCTCTTCATTATCCGAGGTTGTATTATACGTAATAATCTACTGGGATCTCTTTATCATCCACATCCATGTTTCTTCGAAATGTATTTCAAAACATTTTTACTATTTACAAGAATATGGGTTAAAGTCATTTATACCCTTGTTTGACTTTTTATAAGAGGTTTATAAAGGAATCTTTCCGTCGTTTTCAAAACAAGGTCCTTTTTAACCTTTTCGACAGAATTGAGGTAAGAATGTTTTTTTTAACTTATACGGTGGGTGCGGTTATTTTCCGCCGTTATAAAATCGTCGAAGCTTCCCATACAAGCTTATAAGAATATTTTCAAAGAAAAGGTTTTATTTTATATGGATCTTAAATGATTTCAAAATAAAAGGATATACTTCTTTAAAAAGAATTTTGATTTCATCTATGTCAACATCCTTTGATGGATTTTAAGATTATTTGAAGTTGATTTATTATGATACAAAACTTCTATATTGTATTGAAGGTTTTGTGATATGTTTGACTGTGGATGTGCTATTTTTATACCATTCATAGTTTATGGTGAAATTATTGACATTTCGTATGCTAGTTCTAATACGAATGTTTATGTTATGTTTAAACCTTTTCATATGGGAATGCATTGGACTTAATAAGTGACGGATGGAGCCCGCTATAGCTCCTCGATGCATCGGTAGGTCTCATGAGACAAACTAGTGTCTTGGCACAAGGCCTTGACAAAATCTTATTTGTAGTCTTGGCACGAGGCCTTGACTATGTGGTTATGACAGTCTGGCATTATGCATTCCAACATTATGAAAATGGTTATTGATTTTTGCATGTGATTATTCGATTAGTAGAATATCCATGTGAATAAGTAAATGGCATTATTTCATTTTACTTTTGCCATACTATGTTGAAGTTCAATTTTAAAAGGCTTTTGTTTTAGTAATTCATTGCCTTAAATGTTTATGCTTATTTTGAATGTTCCGCTATATTGTTATCCTTACTGGGCATTTGAGCTCACCCCTTTCCTATGTTTTATTTTTCCCAGGTACTGAAGAAGTAAATTATGAATGACTTGCAGGGATATTATGAGGGGTTAATAGTGTGGACATGAAGACTTTGTTGTTGTAGTAGTTTTTCACTTTGAAATGTAATATAAAACTTTATGATTATATCTAGTGTTTCCAAGGCTACTAAACCAATCGGTCTTTCGGGATTTGATCTTTCTTGTGATCATGCCAATGTTATGTAATAATGCACCGACTCTGGGTAGCTGGGGTCGGGGCGTTACAAACACAATATGGAAGTTGTGTTTCGAACACGGTTAACAGTTATCCCCTATCATCACACCACCATCATTGTGGTCCAAATATTGAGCATCATGATTCACATATTTCCACTTCCTTATGTTCAAGTGGAATTAAAACAGACTCTAATTTACTCCTTCGCACATCTAGTTGTGTCATATAGGTGGGTCAGCATCATTGGGACATCATTCACCTAGTGTACCATCGCCCCTAACATGTGTCTTCATATGCTAGGAAAGTCCCATCACTACTCCTTGTTTCCCACATCGAGCACGTCTCATGTGGGCTTAGTAGTTCTGGTAGGACATGTACTGGTGCATCCATGCCTCACATGCTTTTCATCGTCCCGCATGAAGTTAAACTGTTCCCTCAGAACTATGTATGGATTAATTCACATCCTCATGGGCTACGTAGGAATTCTTGGGCACTTTACCTGGGGCCCAGCCTAACTTTCACTTTAGTCCCTTGACCTAAAGAACTTACTCTGGGGATATGTGTGTGTGCTTATGCCTTCGTTCAAATTGGGTTTATAGCTACTGCACCACATACTCCATTCCTGGGATCTTTCCTTTCTCTCTTCGTCCTATCGTATGACGTTAAACTGCACGAGTCCACATTTCCTTGACGTATGACACTAAAATATGGTTCTAACATAAACAAGTTCAAGATTCCCCATGTTAGTCATGGGATTCTCTAGATCCCTTTCTAGAGAGGATTTCCCCCTATCAGTGTTGGCCTCTGGCCACACTGCCTTAATAACTATGATTGGCTTGATTCTCATCCTTATGGGATACGTAGAGACGCCCAGGCATTCCGCCTCGGGCCCAGCCCCAGGGTCATTAAATCTCTTGGCCCCTCGGCCCCGATCACGGTCTAGTCTCTATGACCTTAAACTTGGAGCCTACAGTTCATGTACTATGACTTTAAACCGTTATCCTTAGTCCATGCAGTATGACCTTTAAACTATGTGCTCCATTCTCACTGTATGGAATTTACACTACATGTCTATCATCCTTATTGTTATGACATAAAACTACACATAATTCCAAGTCCTTGCCAGAGAGGTCCTATTTAGAAGTATGTTTGATCCCTAATTAGACAAATATGCCCACCTAATGTGTTTCCACCATGGTGGCGTAATTTCAATAGTGTTGGACTCCATTAGAACAACCCATCACTCCACACTCCACGCTTTGCGTGCCCTTTATCCATACCCTCATCCTCTTTTATATCCAAAAGAACCCCCTAATGGTATGGATGCTTAGCCTATGGATCGCCTACTGTCATGGGCCAACATTCTAGAAGACTGATAGGTAGAATTTTGAGTTAGGCCCTGTGTTTAAAACATGGTCAACGGTCGATCCTTGTTTGTTATCTCCGTTTTAGGCTAACACAATAAGGATACTGTGTTTCGAACGTGGTCAATGGTTATCATTAATTTTCATGCCACCCTTAAATTTTTTAGAATATGGAGTATCATGATTCATACTTTATACTCCATTATGTTCAGATTAATTCTGACGCCCCTGGTGTTGCCCCTCTTGTGCACTAGAGCACATTTGGAAGGACGGCATGTCGATTATCCTAAGGTTCTTGTCCTTCAATAGGGACTCTCTCATTTATTCCTAGAAATCCAGATTGGATGTTCAAACCCCATATGCTCAAAGATTGGTTGTCACCCTTATGTTCAGATGAAATAGTATGGTGACTATCCCTTGTTTCTCACATTGGACTCGACCCACGTGATCTTAGGGATTGATCACTAGTAATTTCAAAAATATAACAGATGCGTGTAAAACCAATTCAAATAATGGAAATCATGTATCCATCTAGCATAAAACAATCAAATAATGAAATTATGTTTGAGGGTTTGTAATCCTTACAGCACCCAAGGGACGATCCCTCCCATGGACAGATTAACCCTGTCAAAAGAAAGTTGCAGCTTTGCCACTCTTTGACTTGTGGTGTCCAAGATTTGCTACCGGCAGTTCATCTCCTGCTCCTCCTCGGCAGCAATGGGGTGCAATTCATTAGCCGAAATATGTGCCTGCTCTATGTCGGTCTAGAGTATGGTCATCTCTTCGGGGGCTTGCTTCATGCGCTCCTTGGCCTCTTCCAGTTGGGCCCTCAATCACAATATTAACTCTAATTGTGCATCAAGGGAGGCTGAGTGCTCATCCACCCGGACCTGCAGCCACTGAATCTCATCTTAATCCTCCAGAAGCCCCTTAATGTTCACCACTTTCCTCCACTTCCAGCCCACACTGAAGCCACAGTCATACTCTTGAATCTTCTCCACTATAAGATCTCGAACGAGCATGTGGGGAAGTCGGGCATCCACTCCCCCAGCACACAGTTCACGCAACCATTAGTGAAGTCTATCCATCTCATCCAGCCATCACAATTTTAGGGGTGTCATCGATGAAGCGCTTAATCATCTTCCATGATCGGCGATTGACTATTTTGTTATCCTCTTCATCAGAGGTCTTCTCATCCCAGTCAGTGCGGTCGACAGGCTCATATGTGGGGAACACCCCCAGGAACTCATCAACAGGGTCCATATCTGGTGTTTGATCGGGTATGGTGGGACCCGGTCTGTCTGATAGATCCCCATCATCGGACCCCACCTCAATAATCTATGGATCAGCCCCACTGATGGTCCCACCTGTGATTGGGAGCACCGTAGCTTGGTCGGTCTGGGTATCCGCCTCCACAATCACCGGCATTACCCTGGGAAATGTGCTACTAGAAGCCCCGACCAACCTCACCAAGGAGGCCCACACCATTTCAAGAACTATTCACACCAAAAAGAGTCATTTACGTCAGCTGACATAGTCAATGGGTGATAGTAATGAATTCGGTAGAGGAGACTTATATAGATCGAATTCCTAGTCTTGTTCTTGGTTTGATGCCATCGAGACCCCGAGGCGCGGACCCCCGTATATTGTCGGAAGGTATGAAAGCTCCATAGGATCCACCTCGGGTGTCCTGGCCCCGCCGGATGTGGTAATCAATGTAGTCGCAGGTGTAGATCCTGAAGGTCCCACGTCTGCATCTGTTGAGGGGTGAGAATGGGTTCTTTGTATGAGACCCTCCTGCACAGTTCAAGTATTAGTAAGGAGTACAGAATGACCTAGAAGTAGACCCTAAATAAGGGGCTTGGGATTTTACCTTAAGGACCTCTGCAAATTCTTTAAGGTCCGAGTCTTGATCACTAAATTCGCCCTCCTCCAATGGGCTCCCTCAAACGGCCTCCTCCCCCCAGGAGGACTCATCCAATTCCTCCGGAAAAGGAAAGTTCTCCCTTAGTTCAGCAGCTGACAACTACGGAGGGGGGTTGTCTAATTCAACAACACATTCACCAGGTCTATCATTGGACGCGGGGAAACTTGGGAGTGCACAAATTCCTCCAACTCTTCCAGATATCACTCCGCCTCCTCCTAGGATACCGCAAAGATGGCCCTAACAGGGAAAATTCCCAAAAAGTTCATCCCGAGGTGGTTCAAGTGCTGTCACATCTCGGACGATCCAAGGAATTTCCTGTTGACATCCCAGATATCCCATGCCTCTATGAAGGCAGCATTCTTCAGCATGTCTATATGGCGTAGCCACTTCCTCGGAGCCTGGGTGGGTATTCTACGGAATCCTCTCGATGTCCTCCCCTCTGGATAACTCAGTTCTTCCGGGCCCACCGAGTCCGATGTCGTTGTTGTATCTACTGCCTATTCCCCTCCCTTAGCCAGTACAGGCCTCACTGTCACGGTAGCCCTGCCACCGTGGGGTTTCATTGCCATCTTTTGTCCACGTCCTTGAGGTTGGGGAGGCACACCATCTCTATCCCGAATGGTTGGTTGCTTCAGCATCTCCCCCAGGTAGGCCACCTCCCAGCTTTTGGCATACTCTTTCACCAATCCAAAGATGGCCATGGGTGGAGGCAATTTGTTCTGCATCCTTCCATCCTCCCGTGTGAACATGAGCCACATCTACCTCATCATGCATGAATTTTCCTCATAGCGCACCCCTAAATAGACCTGTGGGGTCATCCATTGCATACACTGAAATTGCCTGTAAAATCAGTGCAGGGTGTGCAACTCACAGAGAGGCTCACAATCAATTCTTGCCACCAGAACTCCACCTCGAAAGTCTAGGAGATAGAACCATTTCTCTTATGTACCTTGTCCACCATCATTAAAAGTGCCTGTTGGTAGCGATAATGGATGAAAGTTGAATTCCTCTATCTTCCAGATGCGGTTCAGCACCGCTTGCATAGTCAGTTTGGCCAGAAAGCTCCCCATGGCATTCAGAATGGATATATGGAAGTTTGATCCTGGAGGGGAGATGGGGTTCAGATATTCATAGACTCCCATGATGTGTGCCACTATCCACCCGTACAAGAGGTGAAACGGACCGCATATCCTTTGTGGCCTCTTCTCCTTGCTGATATGCCATAGCATCTTGTACAGCTTGGAGAGTATCAGGATTCCTAGGTTCACCCGCCCTCCTTTCACCAACATGGACGCCATGATAAATGTGCTTGGTTTCACACCCATGTTCGTATCCATCACCGATAGGATCCAACCGCAGATGAGAGCAGTGATGAATGTCGTTATCTTGACTACCACTTTTTGCTCAGTGCTGACACTGAACCCCCAGGTTTTCCATTGGTTGTCCTCCAGGAGCCACTAGTACGAGTTCTCCTTGCCCCATTAATCCCCCTTCGGGCAAGTACAAGGCCTCACTGGAAACTGTCTATTTTCCAAGAAGTTTTGAAAATATTTGAACCACCGCCTGAAGTGGACGTCTCTCACTTCTTCTTTGTCCTCTATCGGCACCAACTCCATCAGTGCCATTGCTAGTGGTGGAATTTGCTACATATCCTCCCATGCACCCATAATCGGGATGAATTCATCATACATTTCCCCTAGTATCAGGACCCCCGATATCTGGTGCACATCCCATAAACTAATTTCGACCTCCCTGTGGTGAAGGTGGAAGGTATTGGTCCTCAATGACCACCTTCTCAACAACTCCAGCATCAGATGATTCAGTTGGTAGATGTAAAATTGGGAGGCCCAAGCCACCTCATATAGGCCCACTCTCCTTAGATCAAACCCAAACTCTTCACATGAGGCACCTACCCAGTAGGCCCAGGCCTAGTAATATATGAAGTTGTCGCCATGGCACAGGTCCCACTCATCTGACCACCCCTTCTTCATGTTCCTCAGAGCTACCTTCAAGATCATTTGGTACCGAGGGGGATGTCTCCAACTTCAATCCTTTCCTGCCAACATTGTTCAGATGATTGTACAAACAATCACCAATGACGGGTGTGAAGTCCTCCCAAGCATGGTCGTCAGCCGCCCTGAACCACTGGCACTAACACGGCGTGATTCGGAACTAGTAAGCTGGCTTGTACCTACTAGCTTTAGGGATGAAGACATCATCCCTTAGCCCAAAACTATATAAAGGCAGCCCCTTGAATAGCAGATAGTTCCTCTGGCTTGCCGACAGCAGCTCCACCAACGACCCATGGTCAGAGTGGCTCTATATCAACTCCCTTAACCCTAATATATTCTCCATATCCCCCCTTTAGGCAGTGTCTATAAGGACCCCCTAGGAGCCTCCTTGTTAGACATTCAGTCTTGAATTTTGGGAATTCTTTGGGTTTAGCTCGCGAAGCTTTTTCACGAAGCAAGTTCATGGAGATCGGTTGTGAAGGATGTTCAAAGAGGCCTACCCTGGCCTTCAGAATCAAGTTCGTAGAGCACACCAACGCGAATTCAAAGACTCGTTGTGCACCACGACGGAAAAGGCTTGATTTGCGGAGAACAATCATAGAGTACATGGAGCTTCGCTAATCAAGAGCACTACAAGTCAAAAAATGTGGGGAAGAGAAAGGAAAAAAGAGAGGTCAACTCCCCTATTTATAATCAAGGACCCCAATAGATTTGCGACGTGTCCAATCCGTTGTGAGCTTCGTGGCGCACTAGCCTGCGTACACCGCTCCACCTTGTGAGCTCCCTTCACGAGTCAGTTTAGCGATTGACCGAGGAATTTGGTTGGTTGACCCTCCGACTTTGATCCTTGTTTTCTCCTTGGCTCCAAGTTCTATGGGGGGCATTTGTTGACACCAAAATCAAGGAAGAGCAAGAACAAACAGAGAGATAAAGGGGATGCCTCACGAAGCCTGGTCCCGGAGCCCCGTAGCCCTGTGGCCGGTGCAGATTTCTCCCTTCACAAACCCACCACAGAGCAAGGAGGCGGGACACTCCATGAACCGATTTGATGTGTGTGAACCCACTGCATATCAAGGATGCGGGATGCTCCATGAACCAATTTGACAATCGCGAACCCACCATGGAGAAAATAGGAGGGATGCTCTGTGAACCGATTTGATGTTCATGAACCCACCATAGAACAAGGAGGAAGGATGCTCCGTGAACCCCTTTGATGTTCGTGAACCCACCGCGGAACAAGGAGGCAGGATGCTCTGCGAACCCCTTTAACATTCACAATCCCGCCTTGGAGAAAGCTCTATATTTGCGCCGAGTGAGCTCTGTTTCGCAACACCTCTTACCTATAAAAACAAGGCTCCCCTCGGTCCCAAAGGATGGATCCTCAAACCTTTTACCTTCTAAGCTACCCCATCATGAAGAAATTTTTTCTCTGTGAACCATGATCTTTTCAAGGTACTTTTGCATCGCAAATTGCCTTCCCCCTTGCATGGATTTCACCCCTCTTAAAAGAGGGATTCCCTTCATGGATCCCACGAGCCTCTGTAAAATAATGAGATCCCTAAGGGGACTCGTGTTTTCATGGAGCATTTTTTCTTCACGAAACACCCTTCATACACATGTGATCCACATGCTAAGGTGTTGTCACTGTGCTTCACGAAGCACACTACCTCACAATGTTATTCTTCGCAAGGCACCCTCACTTCGCGAGGCTTTTCTACATGAATGCCTTTCTACTTCACAAAGTACCTTCCATATACACCTATTCCCTATACCTAGGATAGGCATATTCACTTCACAAAGCACATCCCTTCACGAAGCCTCTCCACTCCAAGGAGCACCAGAGCTTCACAAGGCTTCTACCTATGACCCCCTTTTCTCTACAACTAATTTTCACATGTGGCCCTATAGGTTTGCATGAAAAAATTTCAAGGTCCCTTGAGAGATGCTTCCCATTGCGTTGCTTTGCCTCATGCTTCTTCGCTAGGCATGATAATGGCTATTGCATCTTTGCATAGTCATGCTAACGTGGACCTCTAATGGGATCACCTCACAACACCCCACGACCACGACATTACCAATGCCTTCCTTCCCTCAAGGGTGGGAGAGTATCGGTTATGTAATTACTAGGTGTGTGGAGAAAACCCAACTTGTTTGGTCTGCAGAACGCCAAAATGCCAATCACCTTTGTCCTCAGTACATGATGTTAAATTGTGACCTCACCTCATGCCTTGCACGTGGGGTTCCCCGACTCAGACATTCTCTACGCTCACTAGTCTCCATGATAGTGAGATCATTCCTCACATGGAATGTCATCTTCTTTATCGGAGTGGTGTCTATCCATGAGGAAAGGGAAACCACCATGGTGTAAGCCCCAAGCTTTTCTTGCAGGAGGTATAATCTCTTCTCCTCCTCTCTTCATGGGTTCCAAATCCCTCTCCCATTGGGGTTTGTCACCACTTGGGCCTCCACCCTGTAGTAAGTCCCAATCTCTATCAAATCAGGCTGATAACCACACATAAGCTTCTGTTTCCTCTTTGGGCTGCTAACTACGTGTAAGCCCCATTCCACTTCCCACGGATGCACCTTCCGCAGTGTGATCATCAGGCCTTTGATGACTCTTGTTTCTTACACCAAGAATGACTCACATGGGCTTAGGTAAGCATCGACCATGACATCCACTCTGGTCAGCCTAGAGTGTAAGCCCCAAAAACCCCTACCCAAACTACGTGGACTTTGATCCTTTCCAAGGCAAGGTACGTAGGAAGCCTCCCTGAGGTTCAAGCCCAACACCCGGTCGTTTCGACCCCCTTCACGTCGGTTCTCCAAACCCCTTCCAAAACTATGTGCACTTTGATCCTTGCCAAGGCAAGGTACAAAGGAAGACTCCCTGAGGTTCAAGCCCAACACCTGGTCACTCTGACCCCCTTTATGTCAGTTTGCCCAAACCATCCTGAACTACATAGACTTTGATCCTTCCCAAGGCAAGGTACGTAGGAAGCCTCCATGTGGTTCATGCCCACCACTCATTGGTTCTGACCCTCTTCATGTAGGTTCCCACCATCTGAACTATGAGGAATTTGATCCTTGTCAATGAAAGATACATAGGAAGCCTCCCTGAGGTTCAACCCCAACACCCCATTGGTTTGACCCCCTTTATGTCGGTTCACCCACACCAACCTGAAATATGTGGAATTTTATCCTTAACAAGGAAAGGTACGTAAGAAGCCTCCCTGAGGTTCAAGACCAACAACCATTGGTTCCAACCCCCCTTCGTGTCGGAACACCTTTTTCCCGCATGAAATTATGTTTCATTCCCCCTTTTCACCTTGCACGATGCTAAACTACATCCACCATCCCAAACTACATGGGCTTTGATCCTTGTCTCCTAGATAAGGTACGTAGGAAGCCTCCCCGAGGTTCGATCCCATCCAGCGGTAAGCTGTTGCGATCCCATCCAGCAGTAATCCATTACAACCCCACCCAATGGTAAGCAGTTGCGACCCCATATTGCGGTAAACTGTTGCGATCCTCTCATCCAGTGGTAAGCCTTTGCGATCCCATCCAACGGTAAGCCATTGTGATCCCATCCAGCGGTAAGCCATTGTGACCCCATCCAATGGTAAGCCATTGAAATCCCCATTTGACGGGATGTCGTTGTCAGGTGAACTACGAAGACTTTGATTCCCTACCACAGGGATACGTGAGAGGTATCTTCGAGACTCAATCCCAACGCCACTGTCTTCCTTGAGTCGACTCCACCTCATTCTCCACCCACTTCACTTAGCCATCCACCATCCATTTTGGTTCTTACATGGGCCACCAAATCCAGGTTGGATCATGCCACCCCATTCCCTATTCACTTACAACAATCGGGTAGCTAAACACATGTTAGCCCCAACATAGGTGTTCCCTCTAGGGGTTTCACTCACATGATCGGCTCTAGTTAGTGTTTTGATCAGTCTGATCTGTCTCCACTAGACATTAAATCGGCGGCATACCCTATGTTAAACGTAGAAAGCTAAGGAAAACCTTAGATACATGCCTATGGAATATGATTCCCCATATTCTACGTGGGATTCCTTGGGCTTACGCGCCCTCGAGAAGACCTATAATAAGGGGAAGAAACCCAAACGTGGTAGTGTTCCAGTGTCCATACATTTCAGTGATGTCTAACGTGACTAATCCCCCGACTAAAGGTTGCTGCCCCGACCGGACCCCTAGGAATGTCCTGACAGAACAACGTCTTAATCTATATGGGAGACCCAGATTAGGTGACGATTTCTGAGGAGGAATCCATGGAAGTAAGAACTGACATCCCATCATCTTGTTTCCATCAAGGAGAAAATGTCCCTGAATGAGGAGCGGATGTCGCTCACCTTTGGAAAGAGGGAATATGGGGAAACAAACTGCATCGTCGTCCTCAAACAAGATGAACGCACGCACCCTAGAGAAAGTGTCAGAAACATTCATACTCCAAATTCTCTAGAAATCATACTCTCAATTCATCAAAATTCAGACTCCAGATTCATTAGAATTTAGACTCTAAATTATCTAGAAATCAGAATCTTAATTCATCAGAATTCAGACTCCAAATTCTCTAGAAATCAAACTCTGAATTCATTAGAATTCATACTCCAAATTCCTCATAAATTAGATTCTGAATTCATCATAATTTAGACTCCAATTCTCTATTTTTTTAGAATCTGATTGTCAATATTTCTAGAATCTATTTCTAACTTCCTTAAGAATCTAATTAAATGATTTTCTTATAGTTACCTATTTTCCTTAAAGAAACGTTTCATTTTATCAAATCTTAATCATGTTAATGTTTCTTAAGCTTATTAATGTTTCTTAAGAAATTTTTTGTTTCTTAAGCATGATAATGTATCCCCAGTTTTCTTTCATAAAATAATGTTACACAATATGTTTCTAACTAACTATTGGATGAGTGACATGTGTCCAAGTCCCTCCGAAATTCAAGGAAAAATATAATCATTGGATGAGGATTCAACCGTTGGAGCCCTTTCCTATAAATACCCCAGCCATTTGAAGATCTTGAGAGTTTGATATGTTGAATCATCTAGAGATTACTTTTTGTAATACTGTGAAGTGATTTATAGAGAGAGAGGCTCTCATGCTTTGTGAGAATGTTGTGAACAACTTGTTCAAGCTGTGAACAACTTGTTTAGCCTGCATAGTGCAATTCTGATTAGATGATCAGTTGAGGGCTTCTGAGGATAGAAAGATAGAGGTTTCGACTACCTTAAAGTTTGAGGGCTTATGGGGATAGGAAGACTGATTCTGATATTTTTATTGAGGACATACCCTGGTATGGGTAAGATATAATTCCTTGAAAGTATAAATCAAAGGACCTTTATCCAAGGTTGTTGGATACCCTTCTCTTTGGGTTAAAATATTTCTTATACTTGTTCTTGTTTTGTTACAAGTTTTTTTATTTCTGCTGAAATTTTTTTTAAGAAATAAAGTATAACTTTCTTATCCTTTCTTGTACTTATACTTACTCTAATAAAAAAGATTATATACACTTTAAGGTAGAATCTTTATTTATGATAAAATTGTTGATGTTTATTTAAGATAAACTTTTTTAAGTTTCTTTAAGATAAACTTGTTTAAGTTTAGGTTATTTTTAATTAGACCTGAGCCCTTCCAATTATCCCTTTGTTTAAGAACCAAAGAGAGTTTTCGAATTCAACTTGTTTAACTTTATCAAACATAGATTTTCTTAAGGATAAAAATGAATGTTTTAAACCTGCAATTCACCCCCCCCCCTCTTGTAACTGAGCATATACATCTACATTTTGATCATGAAATTGGTATTAGAGGAGGTCTATGAAATACTTATACTTGCATATAAGTTTTCTTGCTCAACTTATCTTGCTTAACTTTAATTTCTCAAGTTTTTCATAATTTTTTTAACTCTTGTTACTAATCCTATTTTGGAAAAGACTTTTTGTGTTTTCTTATAGAATGATTGGAATTAATGTTGGTTTTATAGATAATCGAAATCCTACCAGACAGTCAATTTTTTATGGTAATGATTATGAATACTGGAGAGACTGGATGGATATTTTTTTTATAAACACTAGTGCAGACAAATTTGTTATGCTTACTGGTGATTACAAAATTCCTAACAAAAAATAAGAATATTCAAAAATCAGTAAAAACAAGAATATCAACTAAAATACAAGGTATGAAATACTCTACAATGTTCTATGATCAGGAATATCTATATCCACATTTCATCTTTTGAAACTGCCAATAGAATCTAGAAAAAACTTGAAGTTACATATTTTGGTACATTCAAGGTCATTAAAACATGAAGAGATATGCTTAGAGTTTAATATCATGGTTTTATGTTTCCATATGAATAATCGGTATGCAAAGTGCAACAAATATTTATGACTATCATAATACACCTTCAATATATGAGAGAAAAAGGACTTGATGGTGAAGTCCTTATAGACAAGATAATTTATATCATTCCCAATGAGTGGGAATCTAAAAGGATAATTATTGATGAAAAAAGGAAAGTATCTAAAATTACTCTTGATGAGTTATTTGGAACTCTTATCCAACATGAAACATGAATGAAGGGATATGTTGATTTTAAAAAGAAGAAGAAAAGTAATGTAAGTGTTTCTTTCACTACTACATCTAAAAATAATACTCTAATAAGAGTAACTAGATCTAAATCAAGGAATGTTGTTATTGTATCTAAATCTAGTGATAGTTATTAGTCTAAGAATGAATTGTCCAATCTTTCTCGAAGGATGAATAAGATTGTGGGAAATAATTATTTTTAGTTCAGATATAAGAAGAATGATGGGAAGGAAAAGAAATATTCTAAATTAACTTGTTATGAATACAAAAGGGTTGGATATATTAGACCATATTTTCATATGCTTAAGAGAAAATACATAAGGGATAAGCATTCGAAAAGGAACAGACTGATGTAATAAAAATTTAAGGTTAAGAAAGTCTTTAAGAATAATAACACATGGATTGCTAGTGGTGGTGACTCTTCATATAAATCTTGGGAATATGAATCTTCTGCTTAGAATAATATTGGTCTTATATCCATATTTCCTATTTAAAATCATTATCTTATAGATAAGGTACACAATGCTGAATCATTAACCAATATTTCTTTAAATGATAATTTTCTTAATGAAAAATATTATGAATCTTCTGATAAAGAATATTCTCCATTAGAATATAATACCTTACCTTCATTTGAAGAAATCTCTAGATTTTCTAAATTACTTAAAAATGAGAACTAAAGGATAAAAAAGAAGTTAAAGAAAGGAAATTATAGAATTTTTATTTTAACAAAAGGAGTATCTGATCTTTCAAAGGATCATGAACATAAAACTCTTGATTTTAAAATTTTTTCTAAAAACCGTAAAGAAGTTAATTCTAATAAGAATAAAATTTATAATTATCTTTAAAATGTTATTTCTAAGAAAATGTTTTAAATAATAACTCAAACTCTAAAACTAATTACTATGAGGATAATAATTTAGTAATTATTCTAAAATCCAAAATATTTTCCTTAAAGAAACTTTCATCAAATTTCACTTCGGGAAGCAAATAATTTTGTAAAATGTATTTACAACTTCATCCTCTAAGGAATAATTATGGATTTGGTTATACTCACTCAAAACCTATTTTTAGTAAAAAATATTTTGTTCCCCAAAGTTATCCTTTTTTTACAAAGTGTTAATGTGGTGGACCTTTGGGAGAAAAAAATTTATTTAAATAAAACTAAATTCTTAGGTTTTCATAAAGCTTATTTTTCTAAGAAAATGTGGATACCTATGATTTTAATTTCTAACATTTCTAGTTCCAAAAAAGTTTGGATTCCAAAAGTTTAGTTTTTTTAATTTTATGAAAAAAAGATGTTCCAACAACAATATATGGTACATGGATAGTGGACGTTCCCAGCACATGACTGGTAAAAAACTTCTTTGAAAATATTATCAAGACAAAAAGAGAAAAATAACTTTTTGAGATAATGCTCAGGGAGAAATTTTTGGTATAGGTAACATTATTCTTCTTGGAAAAGCTTTAATTTCAAATTTTTTATTTATTAAAGGTATTAAGAAAACTTTATAAGCATAATCCAATTATTTGATGAAGGTTAACTTGTAAATTTAAGGAATGATAAATGCTTAGTAAATAATTCCAAGGAAGATTTTATTCTCTCTGCCCATAGATATGAGAATTTTTATACACTAAACGTAGAAGACCTTAGGAGCCAAGATCTACCTTTACTTAGTGTAATGGAATATCAATCTTGGTTATGGAATAGAATACTAGGATACTATAACCTTATGAACATATGAATGCTCTCAAATAAAATACTTGTTAAGGATCTACCGAAGCTTAGATTTTATTCTTCAAAACTTTGTGATCCTTATCAATATGGAAAGAAACATAAGTCAAGAATTAAATCAATTAGTGAAGTCTCAAATTTTGATACATTACAGCTAGTGCATATTGATATTTTTAATCCAACACAAAATGGAAGTATTGGCAGCAAATACTATGTATTTGTTTTATTTTATGATTACATAAGATTTACATGGGTCTATTTTATAGTAAATAAATCTGAAGCCTTTTTTATTTAAATATTTTCCAGCCAAAGTTAAAAATGAGAAAAACCTTCCATTTAAAATTATTTATCGTGATCATGGGGGAGAATTTGAAAATTTAGATTTTGAAACATTTTGTAGTAAGAAAGGCATTACTCATAACTTCTTAGCTCTAAGAACTCCTTAACAAAATGGTGTTATTGAAAGAAGAAATTGAATTATTCAAGAGATAACAAGAACCATGTTGAGTGAATATTCTATTTCTAAACACTTTTGGGTTGAATCTATAAGTACTGCTTGTTATACAATAAATTGAGTTTTAATCAAACCTTTTCTTGGTAAAACACCTTATTAATTGTGGACTGGTTGAAAACCTAAAGTTTCTTACTTAAAACTATTTGGATTAAAAGTATTCATCTTGAATATTAAAGATAACTTTCATAAATTCATACCCAAATCTAATGAAAGAATTTTATTAGGCAACTTCACTACTTTTAAGTATTATAGATTTTATAACAAAAATCCTTATACTATTGAAGAAATAGTACATGTTAAATTTGATGAAACTGATCCTTTTTGTATTTAAACAACCCCAACCTATATCCTAGGATTTTTTTAAAAAAAATGATTATCAACCTTTAATGGAAGATTATTCTAATAATGAAAATATTTAAGAAAATTTTTCTGAAGTATTTACCCTAGAAGATTTTTTACCTTATATTGATGAACAGGTTTTAAAAAAACCCAAATTAGTTTTTTCTTAACAATCATCCCAGTGATAGCATCATTAGTGATGTAAATCAACATTTAAGGACTATAATATCTTTAAGAAATGAAGTAGAACATCTATAATTTCCTTCTTAATTATAACCTAAAAGCACTGATGAATCTTTAGGTGGTGAATATTGGATTAAAGCTATGCAAGATGAACTAAATGAATTCGAAAGGAAAAAAGTATGGTCCTTGGTTGAAAGACCTAAGGAAACTTCTATAATTAGAGTAAAATTAGTCTTTAGAAATAAATGTGATGAAAATGGAATCATTGTAAGAAATAAAGAAAGATTAGTTTCTAAAGTATATAATCAACAAGAAGGAATAGACTATGAAGAAACCTACACTCCAATATCTAGACATGAATCTATTCATATTAAATTATCCTTTGCAGCATTTTTCAATTTCAAACTTTTTAAAATGGACGTAAAGTGTTATTTTCTTAATGAATATGTTAAAGATGAAGTTTATGTTGAACAACCTTCTAGATTTGAGGACACAAAACATCCTGAACATGTTTTTAAATTTACCAAAGCTTTTTATAGACTTAAATACGCCCCTAGATCCTGGTATGATAGACTTACAGTATTTTATTTACAAAATAATTATATTAAGGGAACTACTGATCCAACCCTTTTTATAAATAAAGATATGAAAAAAAATTATTGTTCAAATATATGTTGATGACATTATATTCATATCAACTCAGTAATCTTTAACTGATTCATTTGCAACTCTTATGAAAAATGATTTTGAAATGAGTATGATGGGTGAGTTAACATTTTTCCTTGGTTTTAAATTTTCTCAAAAACCGGAAGGGGATTATATATCTCAACATGAGTATATTAAAGATCATCTTAAGAAGTATGGATATGAAAACACTAAAATTATAAGCACTCCAATCGGTACCTCAAACTCTCTTGATCTTGATGAAGCTGGGAAACCAGTAGATCAAACAAATTTTAGAGGTATGATAGGAAGATTATTATACTTAATAGATATTCATTCAGAATTAATGTTTTTAGTATAATTATGTGAAAGATATAAATCTAATCCAAATGAATATCATTTAAAATTGAAAAAAAAATCTATTTAAAGGGAACCATGAATTTAGTACTCTTATATTCTTCTGGAAATGATTTTGTTTTAAAAAGTTTTTAAGATGCTGATTTTGGTGGATGTAGAATGGATAGGAAAAGTACATATGTAACTTTTCATTTATTAGGTGATTCATTAGTTTCTTGGTCATGAAATAAGCAACACTCAGTAGAACTTTCCACTGTTGAAGCTGAATATGAAGAAGTTGGAAATTGTTGTGCTCAAGTTTTGTGGATGCAACACACACTGACAAAATATGGAATGAGTTTTACCAAAACACATATAATGTGTGATAATAATAGTGTTATTTACCTAAGAAAAAACCTTGGAAATCAATCTCGTGCAAATAACATAGACATTAGGCATCACTTTCTTAGGGATCACACACTTAAAGGAGATATTGTTCTTCAATTTATCAAAACATAAGATCAAATTTCTGACATTTTTATAGAATCTTTACCCTCCAATAGATTTGAATACATTAAACAAATTTTAGGAATGATAAACGTAAGGTAATATTCCATATTAATTTTTTGTTAAAATTGATCTCCTTACATTAATATACTCCTTTTTATTGGGGGATTACATATTTTTTCCCTTAAATTTTTTCCCTTAAAATTTTCTTTCCTTAAAAAAAAATTCAGAACCTAAATTTTTTTCCTTAATGAAAATTTTCAGAACCTAAGGTTTATAAGAAGAAACTTATCAATTCTGAAAATTCTTTCTAAGAAATCTAGAAGGTATGGTTCCTTTCTTAAATCATCATAATTTTATTTTTTTTACTTTTTGGTATTTATATCTTGTTTTAAGAAAACTTTATCGGATTCACTTTCCTTAAATACAATTTTTCCTTAAAACCTCAAAATATCATAACCTTCAAAATCCTTCTTCGGCATTTATATCAACCATTAGATCAGATAAAGTGAATTTCAACTTTTGTATTGATTTGGGAATATGAACCATCACCACAAAGCCTATATAAATGCCCCCCGAATTCACATCCCATGTCAGTTATTTATATTGGTTATAATGATCAGAGGATATCATGTAAGGAAATAACCAAATAGTCTAAGTCAGTGATTGATGATCTAAAAATCATGGATGATTTCCATGATTCATTAAAGGATTCATTTTCTATGTCATATGATAATATCAACAACTTTTCAACAAATCTTTCAAAAAAGATAAATCAAGAGAAAGTTAACCAGATCCAAGAGGATAAAGAACTGAATGCAAAGCTGGATTCAATTGATCTAAATTTGAAAAGAGAAAGAGAAATTGGGGAAGATTTGGAAGAAAATTTCAGAGATCAAGCAGGGCTGGTAAAGTATCAAGAAGAAATTATTCAGTCTCAAGAAGAAAGAATCAAAGTTCTTGAAAAGAAAAATTAGGATTAGGAAGGGCTCCTCAAGAAGTTTGAGGATGATCATAAAGATTTTGAAAAAGGTGAAGGCTACCCTGAGAAAGATAATTCCTAAGGAAAATATGGATGAATTATTTCTTAAAATCTAATCTTTTGTTGTATTTTCCTTGTAACAAATTTTTCTATCATTATTTTTTTTATATTTACATTGTTTTGTCGTGAATATTTTTAATATTTCAAGTATAATTTTTTTTATTTCCCTCTATTCCTTTTTGAAAATCACAAAGGGGGAAACAGAATGATCAAAATAATATTAAGTTAAATGAAGAGAATGCCCTAAGAAAGTTGGAGATTAAGTAAGTGGGAGATTACTCAAAGAAGATATTATTAAGTAAGAAGAAGTAAATTATCTAAGAAAAAACAAGAATAAGATCCTTAAAGATTTTAAAATCTAAGGGGGAGTTAGTCGTATTAATTATGGGTCATAAGTGAAGGGATATAAGTATTTATTTTAAGTTTAAAAATGAAAATATTATTCTTTATATTCTTTTGAAAAAATTTGTTTGTGCTTTCTAAAAAGAGGGATATTGTTGAGTTAATAAGTTTCCTTATGACTTTTCCATTCATTTATGTTCTAAAAATCACAAACAAATTTCCTTAGGAAAATTATCTTTCTCTAAGAATTATTTTCCTAATGAAAATTTTCTTTTTCTAAGAAAAGTTTTTTCCTTACCCTTGGTTTTCAATGTCTTTTTTAATGTTATCTCAAACCAAGTCTAACAATTTTTTTCTTAAGTAAATAATTTGATCCTTATCTATTTTATAACTTTACAGTTCCTTAGAATCTGAATTCATCAAAATTTAGACTCTGGATTCATCAAGATTCAGACTCCTAATTCTCTAGAAATCAGAATTAAAATTTATCAGAATTCAGACTTCGAATTCATTAGAATTAAAACTCCAAATTCTCTATAAATCATACTCTGAATTCATCATAATTTAAACTCTTAATTATCTAGAAATCATAATCAAAATTCATCATAATTCAGACTCCAAATTATCTATAAATCAGTTTCCAAATTCATCATAATTTAGACTTTGAATTCTCTAGAAATTAGCCTCTGATTTCATCATGATTCAGACTCCAAATTCTCTAGAAATCATCCTCTGAATTAATCATAATTTAGACTCCGAATTCTCTAGAAATCAAACTCCGAATTCATCATAATTAATACTCAAAATTCTCTAGAAATTAGACTCTCAATTCATCAGAATTCAGACTCCAAATTCTCTAAAAATCTGACTCTGAATTCCTCATAAATCAGATTCCAATTTCATCATAATTCCTACCATGATTCTCTATTTTTTTCAGAATCTGATTGTTAATATTTCTAGAATCTGTTTCTCACTTCCTTAAGAATCTAATTAAATCAGTTTCTTGTAGTTAACTATTTTCCTTAAAGTAATGTTTCATTTTTTCAGATCTTAGTCATGTTAATTTTTCTTAAGAATGTTAATGTTTCTTAAGAAATTTTTTTTTTCTTAAGCATGATAATGTATCCCAAGTTTTTTTACATAAAATTATTTCATACAATCTGTTTTTAACTGACTATTGGCTGAGTGACACATGTCCAGGTCCCTCTAAAATTAAATGAAAAATATAAACGTTAGAGGATGCGTTGACCATTAGAACCCTTGCCTATAAATACCCCATCCATTTGAAGAGTTAGAGAGGTAGATACGTTGAAACATTTAGATATTACATGTTGTGGTTCTATGAAATTATTTATAGAGATAGATACTCTCATGATTTGTGCGAATGTTGTGAAAAACTTGTTCATCCTGCCTAGTGTGATTCTGATTAGCTGATCAATCAAGGGATTCCAGGGATAGGAAGAAAGAGGTTATGACTACCTTAAAGTTTGAGGGATTGTGGGGATATCAATATAAACTTAGATATTCATATCAAGGACTTAACCTAGTGTGGGTAAGACAAACGTTATTGAATGTATAAATCAAGGGACCTTTATCCAAGGTTGTTAAATACCCTTATATTTGGGTTAAAATATTTCTTATACTTGTTCTTATTTTTTTTGTAAGTTTTTTTATTTCCACTTAAAATCTTGTTAAAGAAAGAACATATAACTTTCTTATCCTTTATTGTACTTATACATACTCTGATAAATAAGATTATATTCTCTTTAATGTAGAATATTTCATTAATATAAACTTGTTTAAGTTTATTTAAGATAAACTTGTTTAAGTTTCTTTAAGATAAACTTGTTTAAGTTTAGGTTCTTTTTAATTGGACCTAGCCCCTTTCAATTATCCCTTTTTTAAGAACCAAAGATGGTTTAATAATTCACCTTGTTTAACTTTATTAAAAATAGATTTTTTAAGGATAAAATGAATGTTTTTAAACCTACAATTCACCCCTCTCCCCCCCCCCCTCTTGTAATTGATCATCTACATCTATATTTCAATACTACAGGTAGGTGATTTTGGATAGTCTTCATAGCACACTCATTTCATATGAGATGATGAATAATGAAAATGAGTCATTAACAAAGGAAAATTCTTAGGAAGTAGCATTAAGGTGGTAAAGAAACTCACAGTTGTGGATGATCCCAAAGAAAAAGAAATTGATGATCTGATGTCTTTTCATTCCTCAAACCTCAAATTGGGAAAAGGAATATTTAAATTAAATTTTCTACTTACTTATTTTTTATGTAGAAAAGTTGGTAATCTCACCGTAAGATTCCCTAACAAGTTTTAATATAATTATGATGACCAAGAAACTATAAATAAATCATCTAATGATGTGAAATCCAAGAAGATTTCATAACATAGATTTTTTTTTAAAAGTATAATCTTTTTTCACAGGAAGGTTCCAACTTGAAATAAATATAATTGAATAAATTTTTGGAATTCAAATACCTTAGTGAAGAATTTATTTTTTATTTTATATAAAAACCATAAATAGAGGATAACAAGGATGAAATCATTGAAGTTGAGAGAATATTAGACCTCAAGGTTGAAATAGAATATACTCTTGAAGAAATTAATTTTTGTATGGATAAAACAAATAAGTTCAATGGAGTTGTATGAAACTCTAAACTATATATATAGAGAAAAAAAATTGTTAAAGAGTGAGATTAAATAGATTAAATATGGAATGGCAGAAAACTTATAGAATGTAATTGAGCTCAAGAACAAAATTAAATAATGGTCCTGAATTATTTATGGCATGAGAAATTCTATTAAAAAGGATCAATGATATTTAAGGAGAAGTTTTTTCATGAGATAAAAGTTCAATCATCAATAAATAACACCAACTCCCATCACGACGTCGAGAAATTGTAGTGTATGGGTTATGGAAAAAGCTAAGTAGAATAATAGAGATTCTATGAAAAATGAATATTCTTTCCCACAAGTGAATGGTTTGAATATAAATTCAAATATATTGAGGGCCTTGACTTGAAGAAAAAATTAGTGGTGGTTGATGTGAGAACCACATGCACCCACACCCTCGATAAAGGTATTTTGGTTATTTAAAAAATTCTTAAAAGGACACAAGTGGAGAATTAAAGATACAAAATAATACACAATAAATTTATTTTTATTGTTGTATAAATTTAGAGTATACACAATATGTGTGTTACATAGAAAAAATGAATTTTAGGGATCAATATCAAAAAAATGAGTTCAAATTCTTATTATTAATATATTTTTAATGACTATTGTATTTTGGTGTGAAGGTTACAGACACAAATCCATATATTACCCATCAAGATGATAAAGAATTATGTAATTTAGACCTAAAAAATAAATATTATTAGTTGGAGACTTCATCAAGTGGGATAAAAACTCATAATCAATTTGTAGCCCTATAAGATAAACATAATCCAATGGATCTAAAGGTAAAACAATATCATTTATTATCTAAGGAAGGAAAGTAGTGAGCATGGATCAAGAAATAAAAATATGAGAATTTGAATGTCATAGAGGTTGTTTGAAAGTTATATATTATCATAGAATATGGATACTTCATAGTGGTTACACTTCACAATAGATGGGAATCCAAAATATGTTCATATGATTCAAATTCTATAAACATTGTGTCATTAATTATGTAAATGATAAAGGTTTAAATATCATTGGAATAGAAAAATTCAAAATCATATAAAAATATTTGAGTCACACAAATGACTTGGTGGTTGAGGTCCTTGATTATAATTTACTATGCATGATTCGATTATGTGTCTCATAGAATGCTGGAAATTTCAATAAAAGGACTTTAATTTCAAATGTAATAGATAATATAATTGTGATTCTAGGGAAGTAAATGATGGGTAATATTTACCTTATTAGTGAAGAAGAGAATACATGATTTCAATCCAAGTAAGGAGAGAAAAATATGTGCAAACAAAGTCTTAGAAATAGAAGTAAATGGTCCTTATAAGACATAGTGAAAAATAAAAAATCTTATAATATCCTTAAACATTCATGGGATCTCACACACACATGTGATACTTTCCATAAAGGCAAATTCATTCAAAATTCTTATAGGATGTAGGATAATAAGTCAATGAGATTGCTTTATTTGGTTCAAGTTGATGTGTGTGGTCCAATATCACGCAAGGCTATCGATGGAAAAGGTATTCTCTATTATTCATCAATAATTTTAGTAGGATGGAATGATTTATGGTAATTGATCACAAATATGAATTACTAAATTATATTACTTGATATTTTAATTTGAAGGATAATATGTTTAGGGAGTAAATTCACAAATTCCTAACTAAAAATGGTATGAAATTAACTAACAAATAGGTATAATAATATCTCAAGAAACATGGGATAAAGAACCAATTTTTAGTGTTGAGGGATCCTTGAAAAAATGGAATCATTGAGAGTAGCAACCATATTATCAATAACATGGCTTATAAAATGATCATTGATAAATATTTTTTTAGACACATTTTTTAAGGAAGAAATAGTTGCATCATTTCATATCTCTATTAGGGACTTATTATTTCTAAATGAAGATTTTACACCCTACAAGATGTGTTATGGGAAGAATCAAACACTAAATTAATTTATAATTTTTAGAAGTAAATTATTAATTCTCAACAAATAAAATAACCAAAAGTTCAAAGATCATGGGGATGAATATATTTTACTTGGATACTAATCCAAAATCAAGGCATATAAATTCTAAAAAAATATTTTTAAGAAAATTATTGAATTTCAAGATGTAATAGTTGTGGAAGATGAGAATATTTCACAACCCAAGGAATAGTATTCACAATAAAACAATGATGAAATCTTAGTGGATAGTTATGATGAAGTGAGAAGACTAGTGGGAATAACATGGAACATTAGAAGATTAAAAAGAAGACACATATGATGAGTAAATCATGGTATATTTATCAACTACAATGAAGGAAATAATAAGGTTTGAAATCATTGAGAGGAGTGTTTTTAGTGAACAAATAAATATTTTGAAAACATGAAGGATAAATACTCTAAAATATACTTCTTTATTAACTCATTTAGATCCTTAATGTTTTTAATAGGATTTAAAAGATAAAAATTAGATCAAATAAATTTATGAAAAAATTGACCAATTTGTGAATAATGAAACATGTGAAATTTCTCTAAGGATATAGGATAAAAATGTAATCATAAATAACTGGTTCTTCCATAATAAACTTAATGAATATAGAGAGATTACTTGGAAAAAAATTAGAGTGTAATGGGTATTTTTATATTGAATTTATTGATGTTTTTGAAACATTTTTCCTTGTTTACTAGTTTGAAACTATTCGACTATTCTTGGAAATATGGGTTCAGAGAGGTTTTAAGGTGTACCAAATGGATGAAAAATAAGTATTCCTCAATGGATTTATAGATAAAGATGTTTACATAAAGAAAAAGGATGGTATTATTTTATATTAACATGATAGAAAAGTTATTCAGTTGTATAAGGCTATGTATGGGATGAATAAAGCACTAAGATCTTGGTATTCTATGCTTGATCAATACATCAGAAATATTGGTTTTCATTGTGGTAAAGTTAATCACAATCTATTCATCGATAAATTTAAATATCAGAGGATGTTGGCACTCATTTATGTGGAAGTAATGATTTTTAAAGTACTAGGTGATTCAGAATGAAAGATAATTATGAAATACATGATCTATGAATTCAAAATTTCCATGACTTGGGAGTTGAAATTTTTTCCTGGTTTTAAGTGACTCAAGGAAGACACGGCACATTTATTTATTAGTCAAAATATGCCAATGAAATTATCAAAAGGTTTTTATTATAGAATTCAAATTTTATGAAAACATCAGTGTCTTCCCAAATGAAGTTTTCAAGATATGATGATAGAAAGAAGGTCGATATAATAAAATATAGGCAAATCATTAGATGCCTATTGAACCTAAAAATTATGTGACCCAGTATTTTGTTTTCCACATGTCAATATGCATGGTACTAAAGTTTTAACAAGCAAATACACATCATACAAGTTACAATGATTCTTCATTTTATTAATAGAACTATATATTTCTTTTTGTTTTATCAAAGAACATCATAGCATGAGTTATTAAGATACACTTATGTGGATTGGTCTAGTTCAATAGATAATTGCAAGTAAACATCAGGCGTTTTATTTTATCTTATAAGTTTGTGCATTTATTTTCTAATCAATAATCAAGATTAAATATCACTTAGAACTCTGAAAGATAAACATATCTTGGTTAGTAAATCATGTACTCAAATTTTATGTATAAATCAATAGCTTATGTAATTTGGATTTGATATAAAATTGCCTATTGAAATTCGGTGTGATAACTTGAGTGGTGTTAATATAAGAAAAAAAATCATTCCATAATTAAAGGACAAATCACATTGAGATAAAGTCTCATTTCATCAAGTAGAAGGTTAACCAATGGCTGGTGTAGTTGGAGTATGTTTCAACAAAAAAGTAGGTTGTATATAACATGATTAAGGAACTACCTAAGGCTAAGTTTTAGAGGCATCACTTAGCTCTTGGAGTCCAACCATCTCCATCCAACTAGATTGTTGGGTGATTATACCCCCACTCCCCATGTAATTTTCTATTTATAGGGATTTATGATAACTATCTTGAATTAAATGTTTCAATTTTAACCCACTCTTGTGAACTTTTTGACAAGGGGATGGAAGGTGTCCATGAATTGGATTAGGATAATTTTACCATGATAGATGATGAATATGTTTGGGAGTGTTTTTTCTATTGAAAATAGAGAATTATGTCAAAATAATTATTTATTAAGGGGAAGATTATTTGGATGTATATTCATGGGGGGAATCTTGGTATATAGGATTTAAAGGGAATGAATATCAAAAAAAGTTTTTTCATGAGGAACTTTTCATTTAACTCTTTTTTATCATGATGAGCATGACTCATGAGGACTAATATTTGATGATTAGTGAATCATTGATAAAATATCTGAAGTAAAAAAAGGGGTTATACAATTTATTAGGTTAGTAATGATGTTCTTATATGTGAATTCATTGAATATATTTTGAAATGGATATCATGAAACCCAAATGGGGTATTTTTATAAAAAATCACTTTGAAGATTTTTTGGATTGGCCTTGTTGAAAAGTTTATTGAGGTTATTCCAATAGAGATTACAATGTCTTGAAAATGGATAAATTAACGATTTAAGAATATTTAATTATTTTTATTTTCAATATAGGATTCATGTCATGAAAAAATAATTCCCACCATGAAATGAGTTCCCTAGAAAATGGAAAAGGAATAGAGTTCAATATATATAAAAGTCTTTAAGATCATATATAAGGGTGTATAATATGACCATGGGAGAAGTGAATAATTAATTTCATGACACCATTGAACATTTCATGTCCTGGTTTTATAAAATTATCCTCTTATATAGGTTAGCATCACAATGAATAGATCATGTCATGTGGAGGCCCTATGAAGAATAGGCTTCAAGATATTTTTGATCTGGTTTGATGTCAATTTCTTGGTAGGTAGCGTTGTGAAATGAAGTAGAAATGCATGTTATTTAAAAATTTCTAAATCCATGCATAAATTTAATTATATAGACTATGTAAATGTCCATTCCTTTACTATATAATATAAATTATTATGTAAGAGTTATTGATGTCATGATTATTATGATCATTCCATAAATATTTGGCCTAGTGTATTTCATAATCTTAGAGTCTGTGTGACCATTCCATGATGGGGAGAGTCCATTAATGTTGTAATACCCTGAGATTTTATGAGAAATATTTTTTTTTTTTAATTATGTTATACGCAACACCAAAGTAGTCTTTTACTACACACAACATTGTCTTGGCTTCCATTACACGTAGGAGCAACCTTCCTCGATAGCTTGTGTTGTACGCAATACCGAGTTTCGCTAAACAACGATATGTTATTAAAATATTATATAAACTAGCCGTTATGAATAGTAATACCCAATTTTTGAAATTTCATAAATTTTATCTTTCAAAATGGACTTATTTTTTGGATTTTTAATATCAAAATTATCTTAGGGTGAATTTTTGGTATTTTTCTGAAAACTTTTAATTTTTGATGAATAGTGAAAAACACTCAGTTATAGTTTAAAAAAGAATTTTTATTTAAATAATTATTTATTTTATTTAAATTTATTTTAGGTCAAAATATATACATAATACCTATATAAGTTCAATTTAATTCATTGGAGTCATTTTATAATAATTTTATATATATAAAAATTTTATTGAACTTTTTACCGTCTTTTACCCACCTCCTATGAGAATTTGCAAATTTACATAAAAATTAATTTTACCGCTTCTATGAGTGGAATTTCAAAAATACGAGAGACATGGTTGATATTATTAAGTAAAATTTGGTTCAATAAGATAAAAATAATTTTTGGTGAATAGTAACTTTTTACTTATATTTACCACGGTTAAAAGTAAATAGGGTAATTAAGGGTAAAAATGATATTATTATTACCCTAAAATGTGTCCTAATTATATTTTATAAGTTTAATTCGACCAAAAACAACCTTAGAATAAAATATGACCATTTAGGTCCACTTGGATTAGATTCGTACATTTATTGTTATTTAATTCAAAGAAGAGTTAAAAGAGTTAAAATTAAAGTCTAATAAGTAAAACATTTTTAATATAGGTTTATACTTAAGATAAATTCAACCATAAATATTAATTAGAAAGATAAAACTATTTCCTACATAATGGAATTTTATTTATAATTTTTAGACATTAAATAATTTAATTTATTTATGACACAATGATGATGTAGTAATTACCTTATTAATGAAATATTAACATAATTGATATTATAAATACCCAAATTAATTTAATTTGAGACTTTTTATGAATTAAACTAATTTTCTAGGTTAATATAACATATTAGGGTTTTATAGATAATTTTTTTCGAAGTAATAATGCTGTTATAAATTTAGAAAAAACAAAATACCAAATAGTGTCAAAATTGACATAAAATGGTTTTTAAAACAAATATTGAATTATTAATTGATATTCTATTCCTAAAAATATAATTTTTGTCCAAAAGACTTATATAATAATATATATTACATTAATTAACCAATTGGGGTTCGATTGGTATTTTATATTGATTTTATTAACCATATAGTGTAAGAATACAAGAAGACACGGTAAAAGTTAAATTATTTAACTTAGAGTAAAATCTAAATGATATGGTTAAAATGGAAACCTAAACTTGTATAAAACATATTGGTTGAGATTATTTAGACACATACCTACCCTATATTCTAAATAATTCACTTTTGAGCCATTATAAACCCAATATGAATTTATTATAAAATAATATTCTAAGTTTTTTCTAAGGTGCCCCTCACCCCTCATATAAAAGGGAACTCCCCCTTCTCTCTAATTAACACCTTAAAAGCCATTTGTCTCCGACAAAACCTACCCAAATATCCTCTAAACTGTCCTCCCTTCATCCTAGATTCCTTCCTGTAGTCATAAATCCAACCTATAGAGCCATTTTGATCAAATCAAAAAGAAGAACCCGAGGAAGAGGTAAATATCTCACCACCTATTTCAAGTTCCTTTCTTCTTCCACTTCCTCCTTCTTTGTTGTTTCCATTATAAAATAATAACTCCAGTATCTTCTATATAATGTGATGTTATTATAAAAATGGTACAACCATATTATTTATTTCATCCATCCTATGAATGAAAAGGTCACCACACGTGCATACGTACGGCTTACCGTCTCCACGTCATGGTGTAGTTTGTTATTCAAACATTTAATCATTTGGATGGGTATGATAATGAGTATAAATGGTATAAATAATAAATATAACATTATTATGATTCTTTATATATGATATACCATCCAATTATATACGATTTTAATATCAAAATAATGATATCATCGCTCGTACGTACGTAAGGCCTACCGTCTCCACAATGTGATGCGACTCATTCTACATGATCTTCATTGAATAATGATTATATAGATGAATTGAATGAATAAATATGATATATATTACACTAACACCATTCTGTAAATCAGGTATCTATAACCTAAAAATATTAATACGAATTTGTTCGACAAAACATGCATAAGAACATAAATCAATGAACACCCAAATAACAAGTAGCAATGAAATATTACTAATAAGAAGATAATAATATGACCATATATGATATCATAACAATGAATATGATTCTGTAATAAGTCAATGACATTATTTAAATCATTATACAGGAGGTTCGGATACGTACGAAGCATATCGGACCTAAGATAAGGGAAAATCTCACAATCTCATTTTTATCCGAGATTGTTTATACTTCATAATTTACTAGGGAATATTTATCATATACATCCATGTTTCCTAAATATGTAATATTATTTCTATCCTCCTACAATTCCTTAAATCCAATTTTACCTATTAGTGAATTTTTGTAAAAGATATGAAAGGAATCTTTTGTCGTTTTCAGTACGAGATACTTTTTGACTTTTCCAGACAAAGTACGAGAAGAATGTTTTTTTAAATTATACGGCATGAATGGATTTTTATGATTTCATAGAACATTACTTCCATGAAGCTTCATTTACCAGTTTTGAAGTTTATTTTTAATTAACTTCTTTTATTTTAAAAGTGTATGAAATTTTAAGAAATGAAAAATGTTTTTTAAGTAGAAAGGATATTTTCCTCAAGAATGGAGTTCAAGTGTTTTATAAAAATTATTTTCCATCTAAGATAATATAGGGTTCTGTTTCTATCCCTATTTTTACATTGATTTGATTATGTTATGATGGAATTATTTTTATGAAGTCCTTTTATCTTATATAGATTATGTTATTATGGCATGATGTTTAAGAATCCTATTTTTGTTACATGGATTATGCTATGATATATGATTTACGATTTTGTCTCACACATAAGAATGGTTTCATTATGAGATTGGTGGGACCTATATCTCCCTCCAATGAATTGGGTAAAGATTTATATCTCATGAGATAGACATGGCTGGAACAGCAAGTTAATCTAGTTTAGTGATACAGGACTAGAACGAGGAGTGAACTCAATTCAGAAATGGACTTTGTCTGCTATGATAGTCTTGGGAATGAGTCTTGACTAATATGAAATGGTTTTCTGTGATTATGTGTGGATTCCAAAAAGTTTCATGTTTTATGTTATGATTATTGGGATTACATTTCACTACTATGATTTATCCCATGTTATGATATCATGATCTCTTTTGTAGGTTAATATTTTCAAAATGTTATGTTCTTATGAATATGATGTGATTGATATTTCCTTTGTTTACCCTTACAGAGAATTTGAGATCACCCTTTTGTATGTTTTCTTTTCCCCAGGTCAGGAAGAAGGGTATTAAGTAGGATATGCCAAAATGGACTCTAGATATGATGAAATAAACGGGAGACAATGTAGATGCTTTATGAACCAGTTGTTTATGTTTCCCAATTTCTAAAGACACTATACCTATATGGTCCTATCATGGTTTTGTTATATTTTGTAATAAGTATGCTTCAATTATGAAGTAATAACAATGTATGTAAAGTATGGGTCATTATAGTTGGTATCAGAGGAAAGGTATAGTCAATATTTGGAAACTAGGATTTGAAAGCCTTAGTAAGAACCCTAAATATATGTCTAAGCATAGAACACAATATTAGTGTTTTAAAAATGGCCATGAATAACCTATGATAAGACCAAAAGTGTGAAATTTTATTCTTTATTATGTGGTTTTCCTATTATGATTAGTGTTTCTCACACTATTCTTATTGGTTTTAGTAAATGACTGGAACCTGAAGGTATTGTGTTAATGCTAAATGTGATGGGCAATGCAATGATTGTTCCCCTGGACAACCAAACATTATGGAAGATGGAATGAAAAATATTTTAGCCATGCTCACACAAATTTCTCAAGCTATGAATCATGCAGGTCTTCCAAACGAGCAAAGGAAGGAGAAATATTTTGTTGAATCCTTCATGAGGCAGCGTCCACCCCCATTCAGCAGGTCTACTGATCCATTAGTGGCTGAATAATTGATCAGTACCACTGAAAAGATATTTTCAGTTCTTCAATTTTCGTAACAAGGTAAAGTCATCTTAGCAGTATATTGTTTGGAAGGTGAAGCTGATCAATACTGGAATCTTATCAAGAATATGAGGCAAAGAGACGAAATTGAGTCTATAGAATGGGACGAGTTCAAGAACTTATTTTTCAATAAGTACTTACCTCGTATTCTTCGAAAAAATATGGAGAAGGAGTTTCTTGAACTGAAGCAAAAGGATGATGAATCTATTGGTACCTAGGAAGAAAATTTTACAATACTTGCAGGGTATGCTTCCAGAATTATTATCCAACTTAAGAGTAAGATTGATCGATTATTTAGTGGCTTAAAACAAAGTCTTTGAAGTTTGTTAGCCATAAAGGACTTCAATATCTATGAGGAAATTATTCGATGTGCTCTCAAGGTTGAGATGGATATTGGAGTAACCCATCTGTCATATGGGTTTGATAAGAAGAGGATAATGGGATTCAAAGGGAAATCTAAAGACCACACTGAAAAGAAGATGAGTTTTACCTTATGCTCAAAGTGTGGAAAGAAACATGGAGGGAATTGTCTTAAAGGGACAAGTAAATGTTTCAAATGTGAAAAAGAAGGTTATCGGGCATTTGAATGCTACAATGATGGGAAAAATATTTCTAGTGATGCGAATAAAGAAAATTCTACACAGAATGCACCTCCTACACTTCAATGTTACAAGTGCAAGGAAATGGGGCATTATGCTAATCAATGCCCTAATCCAAGTGTTTTTTGTGATGATCGACATCAAAAACTCTTAAGGCCAAAGACAAAGGAAAGGCATATGCAATTTCTATCGGCGATGTGGAGTACAATAACGAAGTGGTGAAAGGTACACTTACCATCCACTCTAAATTAGAAAATTTTTTATTTGATTCTAGATCCACCCACTCTTTTATTTCTGAAGAATTTTCTAAGGGTATCATCATACTACCTCAACAATTAGCTATTGAGTTAGATGTGACAACTCCTAATGGCACAACGGTTGCATAAAAAGTTTATAATTCTTCTCCAATTGAAATTTTTGGGAAAGTGATTCATGAAAATCTTGTGATCCTTCCTATAGTGGAATTTGATGTGATTCTTGGCATGGATTGGATTTCTTTATATAGAGCTCATATTGATTGCCAAATAAGGGAAGTCACATTTGATATTCCTAATCAATCTATGATCATCTATCGATGCAAGGATGAATATAACCTTCCAGTAGAAATTTCTTCCATCTTATGGGTCTTGATTCCAATAAATGAAGGTTATTTATCTCAAATGGATGGAGAGAAACTCATGATTAATAATATTCCCATTATACGGGAGTTTGATGATGTCTTTCTAGAGGAATTTCTAGGTCTTCCACCAAATCGTGAAGTTGAGTTTTCAATAGAACTCATACTGGGAGTTATGTCCATTTCAAAGACACCTTATAGAATGGCCCCAATTGAGTTGCGGGAATTGAAGAAGAAACTGCAAGAGAATCTTGATAAGGGATTCATACACCCTAGTGCATCACCTTGGGGAGAACTTGTTCTGTTTATGAAGAAGAAAGATGGATCAATGAGACTCTGCATTGATTATCGATAACTTAACACGATCAATATCAAGAACAAATATCCTCTCCCACACATTGGTGACTTATTTGACTAACTACGCGGAGCTCAATACTTTTCCAATATTGATCTTTGTTTAGGTTATCATCAATTAAGGGTAAAAAGGGAGGATATACCAAAGATGGATTTTCATTCAAGGTATAGAAACTTTGAATTTATAGTGATTCCATTTGTTCTTACTAATTCCCCTCCTATCTTCATGGATCTAATGAATAGAGTCTTTAGAGACTATCTTGATCAGTTTTTGGTAGTCTTTATAGACGATATTCTTGTCTATTAAAATATCAAGGAAGAACATGAAGTTCACTTGATAATTGTATTAAAGACCCTAAGAAAGGAGAAGATTTATTCCAAATTTACCAAGTGTGAATTTTGGCTTCAAAAAGTTTTATTTTTGGGTCACATAATCTCAAAATAGGGGATATCTCTGGATCCAGCAAAAACAGAGGTTATCGAAAGATGGTCGAGACCAACAACAGTAACTGAGATTCGAAGTTTTCTTGGTTTGTCTAGATATTATCAATGTTTTGTGAATGATTTTTCATGATTATCTAATCCACTAACCAGGTTGACTCAAAAATGAGTTAAGTTCATTTGGACGGAGGAGTGTGAAGAGAATTTCAAGGAGTTAAAAAGAAGGTTATCCAGTGCACCTCTGCTCACACTGCCTTGTAGTGGAGAACTTTTTGTGATCTACAGTGATGTATCCAAGAAGATATTGGGGTCTGTTCTCATGAAAAACGATATGGTGATAGCTTATGCCTCACGACAGTTGAAAATCCATGAGCAAAATTACCCAACTCATGATTTGGAATTAGCTGCGGTAATCATTACATTAAATATTTGGAGGCATTATCTTTATGGTGAAAGGTGTGATATTTATACTGATCATAAAAGTTTAAAGTATATTTTCACACAAAAGGAGCTAAATATGCTCCAAATAAGATGGTTGGAGCTGATTAAATATTACGACTTCTCAATTCATTACCACCCTGGGAAAGCAAACAAGGTGGTAGATGCATTAATTCGACAAGACCATGCTAGATTATCCATGATGAGGATCACAAAAGATCCAATATTTATGTATTTATAAAGGATGGATCTTGGAATTATAATAGAAGGGTAAAATCTTATCTTTATCAAATGAATGTTCAACCATCTATACATGTGAAGATTAAAGAGGTACATAAAGAAGATGTAGAGTTACAAAAGAAGGTGAGAAATGTTCCTAAATTCCACATTGATTGTGATGAAATAATAAGGTTCAGAAATCGGGTTTGTGTTCCTCCAATCCCAGAATTAAAGAAGGAAATATTGGATAAAGCTCATAGTTCTTTATTCTCTATTCACCCTAGAAGCATGAAGATGTATAGGGACCTGAAGGAGTACTTCTGGTGGGATGGAATGAAAAGTTATGTTACTGAATATGTCTCTCGATGCATGGTTTGTCAGTAAGTTAAATCATAGAGACAGAAGTATAAGGGGATGTTACAACCATTACCCATACCAGAATGGAAATGGGAAAACATCACTATGGACTTTGTCACTGGACTTCCTAAAACATCCAAAGGTAATAATGCTATCTGGGTTATAGTTAATCGTCTTACGAAGTCGGCACACTTCATTACTATTAGAGAAGATTTCTCTCTTGATCGGCTTGCTAGGATATATGTGAAGGAAGTGGAAATATTGAATGGAGTACCACTTTCCATTATATCTGATCAGGATCCGAGGTTTACCTCGAAGTTTTGGTGAAGTCTTCAGCATACTCTAGATATAGAGTTGACTTTCAGCACTGCTTATCATCCTCAGATAGACGGTAAGTCTGAGAGGACAATTCAAAATCTAGAAGACATGTTGAGAGCTTGATCTATGGATTTTAAAGGTGGTTGGGATCAACACCTACCTTTGGTGGAATTTTCTTATAATAATAGCTTTCACTCCAGTAGTCAGATGGCTCCTTATGAAGCTCTCTATGGAAAGAAATGTAGAACTCCAACTTGCTGGGATGAAGTTGGGGAAAGAAATTTATTAAGACCTGATCTTATTGATGAGATGGCAGAAAAGGTAAGATCTATTCAACAACACATAAGAGTAGCTCAAATTCGACAAAAAAGTTATGCCGACAACCGAAGAAAAGACCTAGATTTTGAAGTGGGTGATAAAGTGTTCTAACGAATATCTCTTTGGAATAGAGTAATGAGATTTGGAAATAAGGGCAAGCTGAGCCCTAGGTATATTAGTCATTTTAAAATACTGGATCATGTTGGGAAGGTATCTTACTGATTTAAGCTTCCACCGAATCTCTCTCAAGTTCACGATGTGTTCCATGTATCTCTCCTGAGAAAGTATATACTCGGTCCTTCACATGTACTAAGCTCAGAAGTTGTACCGCTGGATCAAGATCTTTCTTATGAAGAAAATCCAATAGAGATTCTGGATCATAGCGAAAAACTTCTAAGAAACATGACCACTCTCTTGGTTAAAGTTTTATGGAGGAACCACCAATTAGAATAAGCTACATGGTAACTTGAGGATATGATGAGGGAGAGGTATCCTCATCTGTTTGTTATGAAGTGATGAATTTTGAGGGCGAGATTCTTTTTAAGGGGGGTAGAATGTAACAACCTGAGATTTTATGAGAAATATTTTGTTTTTATATATTATGTTATACACAACACCAAAAGAATATTTCACTACACACAACACTGTCTTGTCTTGTGTTACACGCAGGATCAACCTTCCTCGATAGCTTGTGTTGTACGCAATACCAAGTTTCACTAAACAACGATATGTTATTAAAATATTATATAAACTAGCCGTTATGAATATTAATACCCACTTTTTGAAATTTTATAAATTTTATCTTTCAAAATGGACTTCATTTTTGGATTTGGAATATCAAAATTAGCTCAGGGTGAATTTTTGGTATTTTTCTAAAAACTTTCAATTTTTGATGAATAGTGAAAAACAGTAAGTTATAGTTTAAAACTGAATTTTTATTTAAATAATTATTTATTTTATTTATATTTATTTTTGGTCAAAATAGATACATAATACCTATATAAGTTCAATGTAATTCATTGGAGTCATTTTATAATAATCTTAGATATATAAAAAATTTATTGAACTTTTTACCATCTTGTACCCACCTCCTAGGAGAATTTGTAAATTTACATAAAACTTAATATTACCGCTTCGGTGAGTGGAATTTCAAAAATCCGAGAGAAATGGTTGATATCAGTAAGTAAAATGTTGTTCAATAAGATAAAAATAATTTTTGGTGAATAGTAACTTTTTACTTTTATTTACCACGGTTAAAAGTAAATAGGGTAATTAAGGGTAAAAATGATATTATTATTACCCAAAAACGTGTCCTAATTCTATTGGATAAATTTAATTCGACCAAAAACAACCTTAGGAATAAAATATGACCATTTAGGTCCACTTGGATTAGATTAGGACATTTATTATTATTTAATTCAAAGAAGAGTTAAAAGAGTTAAAATCAAAGTTTAATAAGTAAAACATTTTTAATATAGGGTTATACATAAGATAAATTAAACTATAAATATTAATTAGAAAGATAAAATGATTTCATACATAATGGTATTTTGTTTATAATTTTTAGACATTAAAAAATTTAATTTATTTATGACACAATGATGATGCAGTAATAACCTTATTAATGAAATATTAACATAATTGATATTATAAATACCCAAATAAATATAATTTTAGACTTTTTATGAATTAAACTAATTTTCTAGGTTAATATAACATATTTGGGTTATTTAGATGAATTTTTTTTGAAGTAATAATTCTGTTAGGAATTTAGAAAAAACAAAATACCAAATAGTGTCAAAATTGACATAAAAGAGTTTTTAAAAAAAATATTAACTTATTAATTGATATTATATTAATAAAAATCTAAGGTTAGTTCAAAAGACTTATATAATAATATATATGACATTAATTAACCAATTTCTGTTCTATTGGAAATTTATAGTAAGTTTATTAACCATATAGTGTAAGAATACAAGAAGACGCGGTAAAAGTTAAATTATTTAACTTAGAGTTAAATCTAAATGATAAGGTTAAAATGTTAACCTAAACTTGTATAAAACCTATTGGTTGAGATTATTTCGACCCATACCCCCCTAGCCTCTAAATAAGTCACTTTGGATCCACTATAAACAGAATATTAATTTATTATAAAATAATATTTTAAGTTTTTTCTAAGGTGCCCCTCACCCCTCTTATAAAGGGAACTCCCCCTTCTCTCTAATTCACACCTCTAAAGCCATTTTTCTAATCCAAACCCTACATAAATACCCTCCCAACTGTCCTACCTTCATCCTAGAGGCCTTCCTATAGTCATAAAGCCAACCTAAGGAGCCCTTTTGATCAAATCAAAAGGAAGAACCCGAGGATGAGGTAAATATCTCACCACCTATTTCAAGTTCATTTCTTCTTCCACTTCCTCCTTCTTTGTTGTTTCCATTATAAAATAATTAATCCAGTATATTCTATATAATTTTATTTTCTTATAAAAATTTTACAACAATATTAGTTATTTTATCCATCCTATGAATGAAAAAGTCACCACACGTGCGTACGTACGGCTTACCGTCTCCACGTCGTGGTGTAGTTTGTTATTCAAACATTTAATAATTTGTATGGGTATGATAATGAGTATAAATGATATAAATAATAAATATAAAATTATTATGATTCTTTATATATGATATACCATCCAATTATATACGATTTTAATATCAAAATAATGATATCATCGCTCGTGCGTATGTACGGTCTACCGTCTCCACGATGTGATGTGACTCGTTCTACATGATCTTCATTGAATAATGATTATATAAATGAATTTAATGAATAAATATGATATATATTACACTAATACCATTATGTAAATTTGGTACCTATAACCTAAAAATAGGAATAAGAATTTATTCGACAAATCATTCATAAGAACAAAAAGCAATGAACACCCGAATAACAAGTAGCAATGAAATATTACTAATAAGAAGATAAGAATATGACCATATATGATATCATAACAATGAATATGATTCTATAATAAATCAATGAAATTATTTAAATCATTATACAAAAGTTTCAGATACCTACGAAGCATATCGGACCTAAGGTAAGGGAAAATCTCACAATCTCATTTTTATCCGAGATTGTTTATACTTTAGAATTTACTGGGGCATATTTATCATCCACATCCATGTTTCCTCAATATGTAATATTATTTCTATCCTCATAAAATTGTTTGAATCCAATTTTACCTATTGGTGAATTTTATTAAAAGATATGAAAGTAATATTTTTTCGTTTTTAGTACGAGATACTTTTTGACTTTTCTGGCCAAAGTATGAGAAGAATGTTTTTTTAACTTATACGGCATGAATGGATTTTTATGATTTCATAGAACATTATTTCCTGTAATCATCCTTTACAAGTTTTCAAGTTTATTTTTAATTAACTTCTTTTAGTTTAAAATTGTATAACATTTTAAGAAAGGGAAAATGTTTTTGAAGTTGAAAGGATATTTTCCTCAAGAATGGAGTTCAAGTATTTTATCAAAAATATTTTATATATAAGATAATATAGGGTTCTGTTTCTGTCCCTATTTTTAAATTTATTTGATTATGTTATGATGGAATTATTTTTATGAAGTCCTTTTATCTTATATGGATTATGTTATGATGTCATGATGTTTAAGAATCCCATTTTTATTACATGGGTTATGCTATGATATATGATTTATGATTTTGTGGCACACATAAGAATGGTTTCATTATGAGATGGGTGGGACCTATATCTCCCTCCAATGCATTGGGTAAAGATTTATATCTCATTAGATAGACATTGCTGGAACGACAAGTTAATATGGTTCAGTGATACAGGACTGGAACAAGGAGTGAACTCGGTTCAGAAATGGACTTTGTCTACTATGATAGTCTTGGCAATGAGTTTTGACTAATATGAAATGATTTTCTATGATTATGTTTGTATTCCACAAAGTTTCATGTTTTATGTTATGATTATTGGGATTACATTTCACTACTATGATTTATCCCATGTTATGATATTATGATCTCTTTTGCAGGTTAAGATTTTCAAAATGTTATGTTCTTATGAATATGATATGATTTATATTTCCTTTGTTTACCCTTAATGAGCATTTGAGCTCACCCTTTTGTATGTTTTCTTTTCCCCAGGTTAGGAAGAAGGGTATTAAGTAGGATATACCAAAAGGGACTCTATATATGATGAAATAAACGGGATCCAATATAGACCCTTTATGAACCAGTTGTTAATGTTTCTCAGTTTCTAAAGACACTATACCTATACGGTCCTATCATGGTTTTGTTATATTTTGTAATAAGTATGATTCAATTCTGAAGTAATAATAATGTATGTCAAGTATGGGTCGTTATAAATGTTGTAAAAATCAATGTATAATTACATGATTTTCTCTATGATGTGTTTTGTGATTGTGAGCTATGAAATTATAATATTAAGTATTATAAGTTATGATAGAACATGTCAATCCATAAAGGTATAAGAGTTCATGATTTCATTTTATAGTGGAGTTGGGAATCACACTGTTATGGTGGTATTCACATATTGAAAAACTCAAATCAGAAGACCTATATATTCAAATTTCCTCTCTTTTAGGAAGGAGTTATGAGAAATAAAAAAATATATTGACTCATTTTAAGGAAGGTATTTTGGATAATATTTCCCAAATGTCTAATGTGAATTATTGATCAATTAAGTATGTAGTATGGATATTTTATAGATATAGAAAATTGATATATTTCTCTTTTAAAAGGAGGAATAAGGATCACAGAAAAGATGATAATATATAAAATATATAAGGGGTTCCAAACCTCTGCTAGAAATTTAGTGAATAAGCGAAGGAATGTCAAGGAGGCTATCTCATTGAAGATTAATGGAGTTCATTAAGTGAATGAAAGTGGAGGTGATTGATATTCCACTACTAGTGTCAAATAACTATATTGCTTCATGGATATCAATATTATAACACTTGGATGAGTATTGATCCACTCAATTTATTGAGAGTAGTGAGTTATTTGTATTGTGGGGGTTGTAATACCTAGAGGTCCTTTACAAACACTCCAAACTATAAAAACAGTCAGTTTTCTTTAGGTTTCAAGTGCACAGACACATATTTTTTTCATGATCCTTGATTTATCCTAGTTTATTTAAACCATGTAAAATTACTTATGTCCCTCTGTTATTTTCTTTATCATTTCATAAATATCGTAAGGTATAGGATTATCATAGAAACATATTTATTGCATGATCTTTGATTTATCCTAGTTTATTTAACCATGTAAAATTAATTATGTCCCTCTATTTTTTTCTTTATCATTTCATATCTATCGCAAGGTATAGTATTATTCCTAATAATGGTGGATAAAACTCATTGTTGGTATTTTTTTACAAAATATCAAAATAATTGATACACCCCCCCAAAGGTATTTACCTTTATTATGACCAAAAATTTAAATACATGAATTTTTACACAATTTTAATAGGTTCAATTGATAGTTTCATGGGATAATCATGTGTGTGGTTATAAGGAACTATTGACATGGATAAAGTGGTTTAAGGTATTAAATGGGAACCTAGGATGGATAAAACATTTTATCATTTGAATTTTTGGTTTAGGATTCATAATGTGGTTATGTTTGATGGAATAAAGTGCTTAAAGTTTTCTTTTATAGATGAATTGGGTGTGAGAAGAGTTTGGAGGAGGATTGTTGGTGGATAAAGGAAGAAATGGAAGGGAGTTTGGTGGCATGGGAACCACTGGAACTCCAGGGGAGGTTCACTATAAGTTTATTAACTAACTATTGGATATATAGCCACTTGATTCCCTTTAAATGTCTGGTATATAGCCATCATAATTCTAGTGACCACCATGGTTTTCCCCCTTAAAATTTTAAATAGAGGAAAACTTGTAATTTTATTTTCCCCTTTAAACCTTTAACCTCACCTTTATTCTCCCTTGTTTTAATTTAGTTAAATAAATATCTAGTATTATCCCCTACCTTCTTTCAAGTCCCTCTCATATCTCTTGAATATCAAGCATGGATTTGTGTGTTTCCTTCAAGTTTAAGGCTAGGTAAACCCATACTCCACTTCTCCTCTCTTATTTTATTTCTATTTTTCATTTTTCCGTACTATAAATTGATTATTTAATTTTGTATTTGAGAAAAGTCTTGGTAAAATCCACTCATATTCCTTTGTTCCCTTTTTTATGGGTTAAAAGTGTCCTTGGTGCGTATTTAATAATTATTTTTTTGTGATGATAAAATCTTTATGTGTAATTATTTTTTCCATTTTTTTATTTTCGAACCTTTAGTTGGGTCATCTTAGGTTTGAATAGATTTAGGATTCTTATTTTTATAATTTATCATAATTATTATGGTATTATAATTATTTTTGTATTAGGTTTCACCTAAATTTTTATTTTATCTTTCTAGGATTTATGGTTAATTTATTATAAATGGTTATGGATGGTGTTTTGATGGTTTTTAGAGGCTGTTATGATGACCCTAAAGAATAAATTAGGATACATCAAGTATATTTAATTAGTGTGTGGTTATAAAGAATTAAAACTATGTATAACTTTATTTGGATTCATCTTCCACTTTTAATACCAAATTAATAAGGAAATTTTTATTATTTTCAAAGGACATGAATTTATGGTCTTCTATTAATGAATTTGACTAAAATTTGAATAAATTTTATATGAAATCATTCTTTAATACTTGGATCAAAGTGTTAAAATTACTTACTTCTATTTCAAATTCTAGTTTAAATTATTTATAGTGAATTTATTATATTCCATTTATTTCCTTTTATCTATAGATATTAATTTTAAGGTAAAGAACATGTTTCATAATTTGGTTAATAACATGGTAATAACTAATTATAGGTAACTTTAATCCCAAATAGAATTGAAAATTTAATTATGTATAAATTTGATTCTAAATTTTCTCTAGGGTTTGAAACCTTTTTAAACCTCTAATTAGGTTTGTAAAACATTACTTATGCGTCTAATAGTGTGTGGAATTTTTATACCCTTGGTTATTAAGTAAATATTGTGGAAATATTCAACATTACAACATAGATTTTAAGATGTACTGCTTGAACCCTTTTAAAACCATAATTATTGAGGAATAACTTCTTTGGGGTGTAAGTTGAGGAAAATGGGTGATATAACTATTGTTGGATAGAATTATTCCTCTTTTTTACTTTATCATTCATCATTTAAGAAAACATTTCTTAACACTTAAACCTGCATGAGTTACAAGTCATGATCCATACTTAATTTTGTTTAAGAGATATATTAGTGGTAAGGTAATGGTTGGGATGAGTTCATGTGGAATGAATTTTTTGTGATATATAGACTTAATTAGATTTATTAAATGTATTTTCAACCCAAAATATATTGTATTAAAAACCATTCATTTTTCTCTTTTCATAAAGTCGTATACATGTTATTGATTATAGACAAACCTTTTATAAAAATTTGGTTTCATAAAACCTTTCTTATTTTCAAATTATTCCTTATAATTCTTATTCCTTAACTAAATGGTTTAAATTCTGACTTTTGATATCTTTAAAATCTAAATGTATGTTTTCCTTTATTTATATTTAAATTATATATTCTTTCATTAAATGTATATCCTAAATCCAACACTTATGTCGCCTTTAACTATTTTTCTAGGGTACTTCAAGTATATATAGTATAATATTGGTAATATATTTGGTCTATTACTAGTAAACTATTAATGAAGACTATTTCTTATCCATGTGAGAATTGGATTCTTACTCAACTAGATTTTAGAGAACCTTTATTTACCCTTTACTTAGGTTTCTAAGAGAATTTATTAGTTATGTACATCCTTATCTTTCTCACCTGGTTATTTATTATGCAAACCAGTGACCACACATGTTGTTCTTAGTGCCTTATTTGGATGTAAAATAGTTATCCTTGAATGGATTCCTACCTCATTACTTAAATTGGGCTTAAATTACCCAATATTGGTATTTCAAAGGATATAATATGCCCCCAAATTGTGATATGTTTTATATTAATTAAATTTTCTTGATGGCACTATATAATATAATTTTCATGGATTTAATTATGTTTTATCGCATGTTCATATGAAATTATAATAGTGAGAAATATTTTTTCTCTACCAGGTTGTTTCTTTATTGCATTAAGAATCTCACTGCTTTGTTATGTTAATAATGTTATCGTCTTTCTATATTCATCATGTTATTACTTTGTAATTTTAAGAATGTGATTTCTTTGATATGGTTAACATGATTGATTATTTTCTTACTAATTATATTGATTTTTGTAAATAGTAATGTGTGATGATCATTACTAATAATGTGATAGATACAAATTCTACTTTAAAAATATAAGGTAATATATCATGTGGTAGTATGGAAATATTTATAGGTACACCTTGTGTTGAAAATTTTGTCATATGAACTATATACAAGTAGCCACTTTGTGTTATGTTTCTTGAATATATGGGTTAGGCTACAATATTTCCCCGACTCAATTATACCTATTCTTCTATTCCTAAAGGAATGGGAGGCTGGATTTTTATGACTCAAGTATACATAATAACCTATCCCCTATGGGAAGGTTATTGATCCTAGACTACTTTATGTTTATTTATTAAGAATGATTATAAGATTTCCTAGTCCTACTTTTCTCATATCTCGAGCTGATACTTGAAGCTGGTACGAAAAATATGGATCCTTATAGTATAGGGAACCATCATTCATGGTTAATTCTAATATGTATAATTAATTATTATATTTTATTATGTATTAGTTTAAAACCACATGAAAATTTGGTCTCTTATATAAATTTATGTAAATAGGTATATTTATATGAAGCACAAACCTAAGTGTATTTCATATATATTGGAATCTTTGTGGTTTCTTATAGAGTATACCATGCTCATACCCTACATATACAGTGTGGTGGAAATGAAATTTTTTATTCTACATTTTTTAATTACCTATAGGTATTAGTAGAAACTTGGGTCTTTTGTTTGTTATACATGGTCAATGAGAGTGTGATTTGAGTTCCACTCAATATTAGAGGTGGATACTAAAGATTGTGTTTGGCACTTATCCAAGGGAATCAAGGGTCTACTTTTGTATCTTAGCTTTTTATCTAGGTTGTAGTAATTATCTGTCATATGAAATTCATTTCATTTATATAGTAATTATATTATTTTCTTTTAGTTATATATCTTAAAAGGAAAAACATCTTGCCAACAATGTTTTCTAGATCCCCATCCCTAATTGTCAACCTTTAGTGGTTGGAAGGTGTAACTAAGGTCATTTGGTGGCCTAGTATGGGTATAGTTTTGGTGACTTAGTCCATGTACATTAAAAAGTGGCATCAACATAGGAAAATGTTATCATTTCTCATTTAAAGTTATTTTTTTATGAGTTTGAGAGTATATTGGGGATAATACAAAAATTAGTTGATAGGTAACCCATAAAAAGGCATCATAGACCTATTTATAGTGAACCTCATGTTGTAAGGGGTGTCTGGGTATCTAGGTAGGCACCTCCAATGTAAATGGGGTGTTACTATGAATTCCTCATCTAATATTAAGTAAGTACTTTTAAGTATTGTAGGGCTAAACTAAGAGTTAAATTCTCTTTTTATTCATTTATCATAAGTATATTTCCTTGAGTAGGCACAGTAGGGAAGCTTGAAATATGGTGTGCTTGCTTATGTTTGTTTGTGTAGTGGTTAGAATCAATTAAAGGTTTGGATTAACTAAAACATCAATGATATAAATAGAGAGAGAGAGACTATGTGTTTTCCTATATACATATATTGGTTATGATTAAGTTAATATAAATTATGAATGAATCGTTTTATTCGAGATAGTCCTACTTATTTTTGTTAATAGCTGCCATTATTTTAAATGTTTTTTATTTAAGAATACTTATGTAATTCTTTACTTTGTTAAAATTATTAAAACAAGTTTATTATTTTTATTTTTTATGTTATTGAGTTAATAGAATTCCAATGTTTCTTTATTTATGTAAAATGGTTATGTTAGTAATTATTTCAAGTTATTGCATACTCTTTATATTTTTTTGATATGTTATTCTTTCATTTATTTCTAATAGTGATCATATCATATACTTTTTTACGTATTGTATGTTATTTATATCACTATTTTTAGAATACCTACTATGTAGAAATTAGTTTGCATTAAATTTCTAGTATATGATGTTTTTACATGTCATAATGTTTTTTAAGTAATGTATTTTCAAATTAAAATGATTTTTTTTAAATTGAAACACTTATTTTAAAAAAAGTATTTTAGATATGAATTTAACATGGGTTTTTTAAATAAAGTTATAATAAGGAAAAGTGTTTTCCCAAATGGAATGTTTTGTGTAAATATTAGAAATGAGTTTTTTAAATAAAATTTTAAAAAATAATTACTGGGTTGAAAAAAAAATCAAATAAATTTTTTTATAAAATAATATTTGGAATGGGATTTTAAGATGGAATTTGAAACATGATTTTGATATGAAAATAGTTTTTATAAACTAGAATAAATGGTAGATAAGTAAGAGTAGATCCTAAGTAAGTCTTATAGTAGGGATAACTATAATACAAAGGGGTATTTTGGGTATTACCATCTAGGTGATTCATTTATGGCTAGAATATTATGGTATTTTAGACTAAGTGTGTTGTGGATCATAGTTTAGAGTTTTAGGTTTTAGATAATTTTAAGGAAATTTGAATTATCATTTGATGGTAATAATTATATAATTATACAGGTGGTGGTATACCTTGGTCTATGTATTACAGATATAGTCATTGTTGAATAGTTTGAGGTTCATTTTGGAGTTTTGTGTTATTAGTTTAGTGTATGGATCTCTTCATGTACTAGAGATTTAGGAATAATAAACCCTTAGTAAAGCATCTCTCGAGAACTTCTCAAGGATAATAAGTCCTAATATGGGGAGGTAACTAATTTTAGGTCTTACATGGGAACTCTATATAGAAGGAATAAGGGGTCATTTTAATTTTTGGTTTAGGATCTAGAATTAGGTTATGTTTTATTTCATTGAATTTTATATTTTCATAGGATCTTGCAGTCACACTGAGAGTGGGGGTAAATCAAATGTGATATATTTTTTAATAAATAAACAGACTTGAAATTTTTACCCCATTTATGTTTTTTGGACCCCTATCATGGTTAGGATGTATGGATCTTAATTATAATACCTCACAACCTACTCTTGTATGAAATATAAAAAATGAAAGTAATGGTAGCACATAAGTTTTTTATAAAAATTTTGAACCTAATGTAGGAAACCTACTATTTTCTATATTTATTTATTACCCAAATACGTAGTCTAATAATATTATTATCTATTATAAGTGATGTGGGTCCATTATTATCCAATGACCACGGTGCATCTTTCACTTATACATCATCCCACCATGTTTTCTATCATCTTACTAGATTGATAGAATCATTTACACTGGTACCACCTATCTTCAATGGTTCATTTTGACAAACCCATGAATCGGTATTCTACTTACATTTATCTTAATTTAAACTCACATGTAGTTCGGTCATGTTCTAATTCAAATAGAATTAATTTGGGATCCCTTGGTCTTCCAAGAACTTCGAGGCCCAGATCTTCTATAGGTTTTACTTAACACTGTTCTAGCACTCATCTTTGGATCACTTGAATCTAGTAACCTTACTCAACTTCTTTGAAACTATAAGTTCTGGTCTTATCAACTCTTAGACCTAATAGATCTTACGGAATATACTTGGTCGTATTATCCCTCTCTTTTATGTTAAACAATAATATAAATAGTTATCTTAGTTCTTCATTATAATATACTCTCACTCAGATGATGTATTCACTTTATATAGATAAACTTCCTATGATAAATGTGGGTAACACATGAGATTCAATTTAAAAATACCACCAAATCAAAAATATTAGAAAACTACCTTCAATACTTGAAAAGATATTAGGATTTTACTTTTTTAAAACTCCTACAAAACTTTCCATCAATAATATTTAACTCATCAGAAAATATCAATTTGAATCACGAAATTTCATTCATGAATATTGGATCTTTGAATATCCCTCTCAAAATTATTATATTTATTTTGACTTCACAAAATTAATGTGAAGTCACTATACATATTTCAGTTAAATCACTTCCACATAAGTCATTTTTTATATCCTAATTCCATCTATAAACTTACTCAAATTTTTGTATCCTTCATGTCTTAGAACAAAATATGATAAGATTCATGATCTTTTAGTGTTCTTTATCTATTTCACCTTTCTTGGTTAGAACTTTGGATTGTGGTTTATCAACTTCTAATTAACTAATTTTTTGATCATTTGAAATTTGGTAACAAAAAATTTATTACCTCAATCTTTCATTTCTTTTCACACTTTGGTTTATCATCACCCAATTTAATTAACTTTACTGGCTACTTTGAATGATTATTCCTCCAGTCTCACTTAAATTCAGTCTCCTGTCATTAAATTACCCTCAACACTTGGATCAGTCATTCAAGATTTTAATATTTTGATCTTAAAATCATCTAAAGACATAATCATGTTTAAATCTATAAAATTATGATCATTTAACTCATTTTCACTCCATCCTTTTCTTTTGATGATCCATTTTATGGTGAATTCACATATTACTTTTTCTTATTGTTAGCTTCTTCTTTATTCTTTATCATCAAACTTTATTCTTCCATATTTAAATTTACTTATCATTCAATTGGGTTATCTTTAATCATAGTTGGTATTCTTACAATGTGATGTACTTACATTGAGAGTAAAATTCATGTATTAAATGGATTACTTTCATATTTTTAAGTCATCTCAACTTACATAATAGTTTCATCTTCTAGGCATATTCCAATTCATAAATTTCATGATATATTCTGGTGGTTCTTATCCTATGGATATATCTTGAAATATAACTCACTCCATGCCTTTTAAAAATTATTTAGTAGAAACTATATTTATAAATTTAAATGAAACTTTTGAATTTTATGAGTTATCATTATGTACATTAGGTAGTGACCTTTGGGAACTTGACAAGTATTCAATTAGATTCATCTACTTAGTATGTGCTTTTGATCACCCTAAATTATTTATCTTCTGAATGAACTCTATCCTAAAATCCCTAAACTTATTGTTCCACTCATCTTCTGTGTTAACAATAATGGTTAAATCATATTATTTTAGAAGCACATCTCAACTTCTCGAAAAATATCCAATCATACATCCATATTATCATTTCTTTGGTATATCCATTTTTATCCATTTTATCACCCTCAGAATTTTTCTGTAAAAGACTTCTCAAAATTTCTAGTAATTATCATTTACTTATATAATAGTTAAACAATCATCAGATGTATTTGGTACTTTCATATATATGTATCTCCGTTAATTTCTTCTCTATATGTCAATAACATTCACTCTACCTTCCTTACTTACTTATAGATGCATAATAAATACATCTTCTGAGTAATTATTCTGGTGTTGCTTTAGTGATTTCTACTAGTAGTAGAACTTCCATCAACTGGTGTTCCTTTTTCCAATGTTTTTATTGATTCTTACACCTTCTTTTGTATGTACTTATGGTGAATTTACTTGTTATTTTCTTAAATAATATTTCAACAATCTCCAAGTGTACTAGATACTTTCAGATATAATTATCTCCATGAATTCTCCCCCCCCCATTCATTTTTCAACAACATTCACCCCACATTTCTTTAGTACTTATTATGATAAAATCATTACATCTTACATATAATTCATGAAGTGTTTCTTAATTGAATTTAACTAGTATTAGAACTTCAATCTACCAATTTCAATTTCTTTAATGCTTTTTCTGATTATTAAACCTCTCAATGTATGTACTTCTTATGCATTTACTTTGGTAACACCCATATGAATCTATAACTTCTTCTTCTATGAATATCATTTACTTCAATTAGAAATAGTTATTGACAAAAAATATGACACTTCATCATCACCATCGATGGGAACTTCAATCTCCCCATTTGGATATGTAGTTAATGCCAACTTCTCATTTAAATCAATTATTTCTTATCCCCCTTACTAACAATGAATTCAAAGAATTTTTTTATGGGGTACATCCTTCATCTTTTTTTAAAAATATCCTCTTAACTTTAATTAAACTAAAAGTATCTAATGAAAATATTTAGAGAATGATGGAATCAATTTCCTAAAGCAACGATCTATATATTAATGAGGTATAAGTCTATGTGATCCATGCTTGATATAGAAAACAATATTGACTAACTTAGACCTAAAATATATCCATAAATATTAACCAAGTGTTACTAACTCAGATTAAATTTAATTAGGTGTAAATTTAATGGATTTTAATTAAACTTATTTCTTGTACCAACTCAACCAATAGATTAAAAAAATTCAAATTCAAAAAATTAGCTCTCTTCCCCTTATACAGAACACTTTTCTATTTTCCATCAAAGATAAAAACACTCCCCATGGGTCTTTAGAGTTATTTTTTTTACAAGAATAGGAAAAAATATCAACATATCTTTAAGATTAAAAAATATTAAATCCTAATATTTTCAATATCTATAATTTCATCTTCATGTGGATCTTCAGCCGACAAGTCCTTCAATATTCAATCCACAGTATTTTTATCATCTAGTGACTCGCTTATTTGGTTGTCTAGAATTTAAACCTTTCTTTTTCATTTTATAATTCTTTATAATCTACATATTCAACTTTATTATTACTAGAGGGGTGAACTATATTGTTAGGTCTCCCCATAAATTACATCACCTCAAATCTTCCTTTTCATTGAAAATTACTAGAACTTTTCAAATAATACGGTGTGTTACCCTTTTCTCATCTGTTGTAGAAACAATATTGATAAATTTATCTCAATAAAATAAATCTTTTCATTCCAACTCTATTTCACTTCATGCTTTTTCCATGAATTTTCAAACCATTGCTTTCCTTGGATTTCATTGATCTCTTATTCTATTTTCTTTCAACTTTTAATTTGTGTGGATTTATCATTTTATCTTCAACTAGAAAGGCATGAGCATTATTCTGAGTTTCTTTTTCCACTCAATTTCTTTTTATTTTAACAATTTTGGACAAACAGTCATGAAAACCTTCATTGTATTTTAAAATTTCTTATTATGCTATGATTTATTCTTCACAACCAAATTTGTATCACCTTCCATTGCGTACTTCCTTTTTTTTAACAACTATATTTTTCTTGTTAACCATGTCATTCATTTTTTAGGAGTGTGGTCAGCCTTCTTATATCTCCCACACATCCTCTTAACTTTAAATAAGTTACCCTTTTGTGGTAACTTATGGTGAGCTTCAGTTTTTCATTAGAGATATCTTAAACTAATCCAATCAGTTTATTTCTTTCTTGGATTGATTTTATTTGTTTCTCAAGATTTATTTCATTAAATTGAATATTCATGTCTAGTTTTCAACTATCCATGAAGTGAATTTTTATTCTAAAAAGAATAAATTTTTGATTATCTTGAAATAATTTTTGGCTTTCTTCTTGGTTGAATTTGTCTTTATAACTTTTTCTTTACACCAAAATGAATAATTTGGATCATTATTATATTTTTCATTATTTATATTTTAGGACCTCCTTAATTTCATTATGGTAGAATCATGATTAGTATACGTAAACCAAAACTCATCATCATAGTGACCACTTCTTCTATATTTTTTTAAAAAACACTTTAATATAATTGAATATGTAAAATGTAAATAGATTTTACTTCTTTTGTGAGGATTGGTTTTTATTAGATGGATACTTATTTTATACCCTTTTAATCTCCCTTAATTTAAAACTTCTATATTTTATAATAGTGGGAAAATTATACAAAAAATTAATATCTTTATGTCTAAATTTTCTACAACACTAACAATATCCAATAGTTCTAATCTTCTTTCATGGAGTACAACTATGGTTGGTGGAAGGTTCTTCCTATTTCCAGATATTTACTTCTATCTTCTAAACACGTTGAGGGGAATAAATTTATTTCTCCTCTCTTACTTCCAAATTTGAAGTATAGGTGATTTTTTTTTATACCTTTATTCACCTATCTTCCTTTATAAACAAATAATACACTATTCAAAGTAATGTAATTATTTCATAAAGATTTAATAAAACATGATTTAATTTCATTTTCAATCCATTAAAAAATTTAACTTCTAGTATCTTTAAGCCTCTTATACTATTGGATTGAGTCTTTTGTGAATTAAGATTATATTTAGAAATTTTGGCAGTGTATCTTCTCTCATCTTTATGTAAAGATTTAACTTGAATAGCTTTTATGATTTTCAATTCTATCTCTAACTCGAGACACATTAAACTTAAAGTGTTTTTTTTTATTTTCATGAAATTTTAATTTTTTATTTACACTCTAATTTTATCTTCTAACTCTAATCTTCATGTTAAATCCTTTTTTCAATTATATATTTTTCAATATTATTAATTAATTTTGATTTAATATTAAACTAAGAATTCATGGCATTAACAGCAACTTCTGATGCATGAATCGGTTATTCAAAAAAAATCTTATGCACCACTTTCTCAAAAACACTCCTATATAATTATTCCTCAACTAAGGAAATGTTTTCATTTTAAAGTAACCTATAATGATCTTTTTCTTAAATGAGTTTTGTAAAAGTGTCATGAATATGTATCATTTTATCAAATGTCATATTAATTTCATTTTTCTCTAAATCCAGCTATGTTTTTTCTTCATATAGTCCCTTGATTTAATAAAAATATATAAGAGATGGATTCAATAGGTACTTTCTTTAATTAATCCATGACTTCAGTTTAGATTTTATCAATAGGTTCAAATAACTCAACATCATCACAGCTTGAAGTTAATTCTTCGAGAAGAATAATTCTTATGAATTTATTAGTATGACTACCTAAATGTTTGAGACACCTATTAGGTCACTAGTATGTGTGTTATTTGAATTTTTATTTTATTTTAATTTTTTTGGATTTTCTAGGAGTTATAGGATAAAAACATTGATTTTGATCAAAACTAGCTGGTGTGCAAGGTTGGAACATGATTTGGAGTGACCAATTCCCAAAAAATAAAATGTGGGTGAGGACTGAAAAATATATTTTTTATTATCTTTTAATTATTATCCAAACTATGTAGGAGACTCTAGGTAATCATTTTAAAGGAGTTCTATGTAAGGGTAACCTCACACCATTAGAATAAGGTTTAGAAAACCATGCATCCAAACCATAAAGTTTGTAATTTTTTTTTAAAAAGGATTTTACATTTATACGCCCTCTTTACTTTTAATATCCCACCACCCTCATTCTCTCCCCCTCGCTTTACCAAGCCTCCTCCATCCATGGGACTCTCCACCTCTCTATTTTTAGTGATTCTCCCTTTATATTTGGTTGATTTCATCAAGGTAAGCCTTATTTATTCATGATTATCTATTTATTCCTTCCACTTCTTCCATGTTCTTATATTCCTCTCTTTTCCATCTAACCCTAATGACCATGGATGGATAAAACTAGGGTTTTGGACGGTTTTTTTTTTTTGATGAAATTTATTGGGCTATAAGTCAATGAGGATCCCTTTTTTTCCATTCTTCAACTATTTTGAAAAGGAAAATAGTTTATATAACTTTTGAGGTAGGTGTCTCTACATATCTAGAATATACCTTTAGAATATCTATTTTTCTTGATTTTTCCTTTAGTTTTAATTATTTCTATGCTTAGATTGATTTTTTAGGGTTATTATACATTTTTTATCTGTTTTATTATCTTTTTTTTAAAAAAGTGGTTTATTTCAGTTTTCAAAACATTTATTTCAAACTAGAAATATTGTATTACATTATAAAAAGAAATATTTAGATTAATGGTGGTATCTTACTAGGATTTTACTCACACTTTGTATATGCTATTAGTTGTATGAATACTTGGTTTTTCTCATATAGGTAATAATAAATGATCCAATTTTTATAGTAGGTGTTCTTGATATATTATGTCGCCTTTTGTGGTATGTGTATGGTAGTGGATAAATTCTATATGGAGATATCTTGGTTGAAAATTTTGGGATACTTCACTTTGGGATTTTGGGATTCATTTATGTGTTAGCCAAAACATCCATGGTAATATTTTTGGACTCATTATTATTTATGTGATGTTATGACTGAATTCATCTAGTTACATTTTATTATCGAGTGTGGATTATTGTTGATGATGTTTATACTATTTTTGACATGTTTTACTATATTGTATCATTTTATTTGATGATGTGGACATATAATATATTGATAGATCATTACAGATTTTTAGATGGAATAATAGGTATTTTTTATTGGATTTTTAGGGTGAAATAAATCCCACTGAGTTGGAATTAGTAACCTGACACTAGTTTTAAATTTAGGGTGGTTATGAATACACCTCAAGCCTTATGGTAGACTAGCATACATAATGTGGAAGGTTAACTTGAGATGGTTCATTTCGTTGTTTACCTTTAGGTAGTGGTAGATCCTATTTTTTTTAATTTTGTAAAACTAATTTTCATTGATTTTTAGTTTATTTCTTCTTACAATTTTTCAAATTTATGGCTGAAACGTCCATGTTTCCACTCCCAGTATTATTTTTCATTCTATCCTACACAATCTCACTTTTTAAAACTTATGATTGTTGTAATTTCATAAATTTTTAAAATTTACACTTTTTATATGAAAAATAAAACATATAGAAGAATAAAAAATTATATATAATTAGAGGAAATTCTAATACCAATTTAGAATCCCAGTGTATTGTTCAGTTACATTGGGAGGGGTGAATAAGGTGTGGCCTCTTTTTACTGAATAAAACCAAATTAAAATTTTTATTCCCTTTAAGTTGTTTGAACCTCTTTCATAGTTAGGATGTATGGATATTTATTATTAAACCTTCCCATTTACTCTTGTATGAAATGAAAACAATGAAAGAAACATCAAAACACATTGATTTTTTACAAGGTTCAGCCCCAATGTGGAAGACCTACTCCTTTCTACATTTGGTTATTATCCCAAGACATAAACTCTCCACTAATAATAGTATTATCGATTATAAGTAGTGTGGTTAATTATTATATAAATCCCACATTGAATCTTGCACTTAAACAACATCCCACTATCATCTAAATTCTCACTAGCTAGATAGTAGTGTTTATACTAGTACCACCAGTCTTCAATGTTTCCTTCCTATGAACACCCAAATCGGTCTTTTTATATTGGATATCTTCTATTGAGCTCAAATGTAGTTCAACCATGTTTTTCTTCTCATAGACATAGTTTTTGGATCCCCCAGTCTTCTAAGAACTTTAATTCTAGAATATTCTAAAATTTTAACTTGATGTTTTTTTGGAACTCAACTTTTGATCACCTGAATCTAGTGAACTTACTTAACTTATTAAAAACTATAAGTATAAATGTTCTCAACTCTTTAACCTAAAATATCTCCTAGAATATACTTGGTTATATTCTCCTTATCTTTTATGTTACTCAATAATATCATAATCTCTCTCAATTATTTATCATCATCTACTTTTACTCAAATAATGTTCCCATTTTATATATCCAAACAACCTTTTATAAATATTTTGAACATATGATCTTCAATTTGAAACTCCCACAAACTAAAAAAATTATTCAAAAACTATAAATGGTTCCAAAGATATTAGGATTTGACTTCATTAAACCTATTTCAAAACTTAGAATCAATAATACTAAACTCATCAATAAATATAATCTTGAATAATAACATTTCCATTATGAATATTGTAACATTGAACTTATAACTTTGATTTTTTATTATTATTGTTACTTTATAATTTTTATGTGAAGTCACCTAACATCAAATGGTTAACTCACTTTCACAAGATTTATTCTGAATCTTCCAATTATACCACTTCTTTTACTCAAACTTATGCATCCTTTAAGTCTTAAAACAAACTCTAATATGATGCATGTGCCTATAGAGGTATTCATCGATTATAAATTACATTTTTTAAACTATATATTATGGTTTATATTCTTATAATGATATCATTTTTTGATCATTTATCTTTTTGTATAAACTGGTTTATTACCTTAATATTTTATTTATTTTGAAAGTTTGGTTTGTCTTCACCCAAGATCATCATCTTTTATGACTTCTTTCATGCATCTACCTTTAGTATCACTCAAAGAGGTTCTTATATCTTTTAACTTCCCTCAGTACCTAGATCAATCATTAAATATTTTAATACTTTACCCTTAACATCATCCAAAATTATCAGCATATCTAACAATTGGAAATTATAGTGATTCAACTTAGGTTTAATTTATCATCTTCTTCTATAGATATGTTTTTTAGTGAATTCATATATTGTGTTTTCTTCTTATAAAATTCTTTTGGATTATTCAACATTAGCCTATATTTTTACATCTTTTGATCAATTTATCATTCAATAGATTTATTTTTTATCACATTTAGGCATTTTCCACTATGGTGTGAATCCATTAAGAATATAATGAATTCATCACATGACTTACTTTGAGTTTTTTAAGTTAGCATAGAAATATAATATTACTCAGTAGCATTATCTTCTATAAATATTTGATCTCATATGTTTTAGTAAATACTTTGATGGTGTTTCTCCCATAGATGTATCATATACTATATTGTACTTCATGAATTTACCAAATTCTTTAGAGAAATTAGATACATAGTGTAAAATTATCCTTATAAAGTTTATAAGTTACCTTAAATTCCTTGAACTTTGGGACTTTTTCAAATATTTAATGAGGTTACTCCACTTGGTTTGTTCTTTAAATCACCATGTATTCTTGATATTCTAAATGCACTTTATATTTTCATCCCTGAACTTCTTCTGGCTAGTCATTTTACTTAAAAATAGTATCTATCTAAATCATATTCATCTGAAAGATCATATCAACTTTCAAAAAAATGACCAATCATCTAGCCATAAATTTATCTCCCCGGTATATATAAATTTGATATTACTTATGATTGTTATGGACATCACTTCTCAAAATCTACACTAATTTTCATTTACTTTAATAGTTCAATAATCATTAGATGTATTACATTCTTATGAATATAAGTATCTAAATGAATTCCTCCTTCATCCATCAATAGCATTCACTCAAACTTTCTTCCTTATGTTTGATGACATAAGAATTATATCTTCCAGATACTTTATTTGGTGTTGGTTTGGGGGCTTATAATAGTAGTAAGACTTCCATCTACAGATTCCCCTTTTTCTAATGGTTTTAATGATGATTATTCCTTTTGGTGTATCTTCTTATTGTGAATTTACTTGTCATTTAATTTAAGAATATCTCAATATTATCTAGATGTATTGGATTATTCTAAATATAATTATCTCCATGAATACCCCTTTTATCCATTAGCAACATCTACTCTACCTTCCTTCCTTACTTTCGGTGACACAAGTATTGCATCTTATGTATAATTTATTTAGTGATACTTCAGTGACTTATACTCATAGTATAATTTTTATCTACTCATGTCCCTTTTTATGGTTTTACTAATGATTACACCTTCCTATGTGTGTGATTCTAATGAATTTATTTTTAGAACAACCATATGAATCTTCAAAATCCTATTTTCTAAATATAATTTACTTTAACTATAAATAATTATTGATAAAAAATAAAATACCTCATCATCACTATTTCATGGTCTCTTTAGAAATGATTAAAGTGATCTTTTGGAGATGAATTTGGGGTGACAAGAGTTTGGAGTATGATTAGCGGTGGGTAAAGGAAGAAATTAAAGGGGGTCTGATGGCCTTGGCATAACCAAAACTCTAAAATGTTCCAATAGAATTTTGGTGGCTAACTAATGGATATATATCCACTAAAGTCTCACCAGAAGCCTTGTGGGTTCCACTATAACTCTGATATCCACCTGGGAAATTTTTCCTTAAATTTTTAAATAGATTCAAACTTGTAATTTTATTTCCCCATATAAAACTTTAACCTCACCTCCCTTCTCCAGAATTTTTTATTTTAAAAATTCCTCCCTTCTCTTCCTTCAGGTCCCTATCATCTCTCTTAAAGATCAAGAAAGTATGAGGGTGTTTCCTTCAAGTATAAGGTTATGTAAACCCCTCCTCCAATTATCTTATCTTCTTATCTTTTTATTTCTCTTGTTTCCTTATTGTGAATAAATTCTCTAGTTAGTAATTCCACTAAAGGCATGATAAAATACACGCATATGACATGCTAACCTTTTTTATGAGTTAAAGGGATCCTTGGTGAGTGTTTTCTTGGTGATTTTTTTCTTATTTGATAAATTCATGATGTTTAATGATTTTTTTGGGGATTTCTTGGTTTCAAACATTTAGTTAGATCATATTATGTTTAAATTTATTAGGTTTTCTTTTAATTTAGTGTTTAGTATAATTATTTTGGTGATCATATTAGGTTTTGACTGGGTTTTATTTGAATTCTTATGTGGTTATTTTTATGTATGGTTAATTTATTATAAATGGTTATGGGTGATCATTTAGTGTTTTTTTGGACTATTGTGATGCCACTAAACTATGATAAAGGAATAATAAAGACAAATTCATTGGTAGGTGGTTATAACCCATGTAAAACCCCTTAGGTATTATTTTGGATTCATATAAAACCATTCATCTTAAATTAATAAGAAAAATTCGGCTTGTTTTCAAAGGAAACAAATCAATGGTTTTTGATGAATACCTTTGACTTAAATTCAAATGATTTTTCTATGAAATAACTTTAATACTTGTAATAAAGTGTTACAATTATGTGATTTATCTTCAAATTAAGGTTTAAATTCCATTTGGAAATTGATTAGATACCCTTCAATTCCTTTTACATTATGATGTAAAATGAAAGGTAGGGAACATGTTTCAAAATTTGGTTGATTATTTGGTCATGAATAATTAGAGGTAATGTTAATCCCAAATAGAACCAGAAATGTTATTATATAATAATTTGATTATAAATGACTTTTAAGTTGTGTAACATTTATAAAACTATTATTGGTTTTAGAAAACATTAATTATTTTTCTATTAGTGACTAGAATTTTTCTACCTTAGGTTGTTAAAAATACTTTGTGGAAGGACTAGATATCACTATATAACTTTAAATTTTTCCTCCTTAAACCCTTATAAACCCATAATGATTGTGAGAATAACTTATTTTGTGGTATAAGTGGAGAAACATGGGTGATATAACCACTATTATATAGAATCATCCCTACTTATTATTTTAATTTTCAATATTAAAGAAAACTTTTCTTCCCACTTAAACCTAAATGAGTTTCAAGTCACTGTCCAAAATTAACTTTGGTTAAGAGCTACATTGGTGGAAAGGTAACATATGGGTTGATCAGGTGGAAACAAGTGTTGTGATATCAATATATAATTATTTTTATAAAATGGGTTCTCAATCTAAATTAGATAATTAGTCATAAAAACCTTCATTTTTTTCATAAAGTCTTGGACACGTTCTGGATTTTAGACAAACCTTTTACAAAAAATTGGTTTCAAAAAACCTTTTATCTTTTTATGTTATGAATAAAACCACTTAATCATGAACTAAAATATTTAAAATAGATATTTTTATAACTTTAATCCCTAAATATATATTTTCCTTAAAGTATATTCCATGTATTTTTGGCTTCTTTGAAAAGAGTTCTGATTTTAAATGGGTATTTTCAATTCAAAATTACATCATCTTTAACTATCCATATGGGATTATTTGGGTATGTATAATCTAATATTAGTATTATTATTATTCTATTACTTTTAAACTTCTAATGGAATTAGATTCCCCATGCCATCACTCCCAGTTCTGGTGCTAAAAACATACTCTTTACGCACTATATTTGATACCAACTCAAACAACCTGAGCATAACATGCATATAATTTACATCATTTCCATAATTTTACCATTTAACCTCACAAATAATAATATGATCCTAAAACTCAAAATCTTAGTGTCATTATATATTAGATACATAAATGTATTATTTCACATTATTTTTGTCAGCACCACGCATATATATTTTTCACACGTGATATACTTCTATACACTTCATACTTAATAATCTTATTCATTTTCCAAGAGAATTTAAACATAATAAAGGGTGAGATCAAATTACTAGTAAGTATAAACAAATTAGGTATTAATCAAATATAATAAGATATAATAATATGTGTATATGGTTATGATAACATAATCAAATTGCATGGACATAACATAAGAGAATTGTACCTAATAAAACATAGATCATAAAACATGGGTCATGTCATAAGACTTTTATCATAACATAATACATGAGTAATGCCAGTTTATAAACATGATTTACTAACCATTATCCATGAAAATATAATATAGGAATAATAATGTGTCATAATAGTGTGTTATAAATGTTAACGTAGAATATTATTTCATTTGTAAAGTCCCATCATCAAGACAATCATTACATTACTGATAGATTCCCTTGGTAAATTAGGTTTACTCATCATTCCTATAAAAAAAGTGAAAATAATACCATATTAGATTAAGTTTACTCAATATTCCCATAAACCTAGTGGAAAGAGTCACATAGTGGATTGGGTTTACTCCCCATTCCCATAAACATAGTGTTTATAGTCCCATAGTGGATTGGGTTTACTTTTAATTCCCATAAACATAGTGGAAAGAGTCTAGTTGTGAATTGGGTTTACTCCCCATTATCTTACATGTAATCTCATGATATGTAAATATTTATCCAATTAATTATAGATATATAATAGATCCACCAACCACATTATAATAAATCATACATATGTGTGTTATATGAACATGAAAATATTCATGATTCAATCTTAGCTTAATTAACTTGGGAAGACGAAACATGTATCATGAAAACTTACATAAGAAATTATCATAATCCACCTACATAAAGAAGGTGGATTGTATAATTAATTAATATTCCCATTGAATCATAAAAAAATAAAAGGATTTTTACATAGATGAAAAAAATTATAAGGACATTATAAAATTGATTTTAAAAAATAATAATAAATATCTATTTAGGATTTTAATAACTTTTATTACAATGTGAAAAAAATTAAAGAGAAATTAAAATATAAATTATAATGAAAAACCATTAAAACATGTAGGTTAATCTTCTAAAAATTGAGAATATAGAAGTAAAATGTGTTCATATGAAAAATATTAAAAGATAATATTCTTTTAACATTTTTGTACAGAGAATCAAAATCAATAGAAAATAAATCGTGTAAAAAATGATAGAAATAATTTTCTATAATTATTTTTTAAAGAAAATTAAGGCTAATAGTAAATGACCTTAAGTAATCATATAATTTTAAATGAGGACATTTATAAAAAATAAATAATATAAACATAGGGAGAAATTATTCTCGATTGAAACTAAGATATTAGTTTAGTTTCACATATAGACATCCTTTTGGTTGAATTATGAACCAAAATAAAGGGAAAAGATAAAAATACATGAAAAAACTAGATATAACAGGAGTATAATTAAATATATTCGGTTTTAGATAGTAAGAACATATAATTCCTTTAAATGTAAATTTATATATAAACAATATTTAATTCAATGTAAGATATGAAAAAAACTCTTAATGATTTTAGAATATTTGGTTCAAAATTCCTTGAAGATAATATTATCAAATAAAACTTTAAATAACATGAATAAATATATAATCATGATATAATATGTCAAATAGTAATTATATACACCTTATAAAATAAAATAGGTGCATAATAATAATCATGTCTCAAAGAAAAAGAAATGAGGATGAAAAAATATTACCATGTATTCCCACTTAGTTTTATGTGATATAAACTCCTACATAATAAAATAATAATAATTGATAATTTATTTTATAACCTTTCTCATTTTTATTAATTCTTATAAAAAACTTTTATATTCATTTACTATATAGTAATTACTTATTTTTGGTTATTATTGATCATCAATTGTTAGTAGTTTCAACCATCCCTTATCTACTTTGGTATATTGGTTTTGGTCATCATTCCATGTTCATGATTTAATTATATACATAATATTAAATTTAAAAGAATAAAATTTACATAATTTCTAGGTCCATTACATGAGATTTTTAGGTACGGTTCTCTAAGGTAAAATCGATAATGCACTTATTTCGGTAATTTTTAAAAAATAATAGTATGTACAATAATAATGTGTTAAATATTAATATTACCATTCCAAAAACAAAAAACATTAATAACTCATTAATATCATAAAATAAAAATTATTAAATTTCCATAAACATTCTTTATAAAAAAATTATAGTATCATTCATATAGGAGGCAAAATAGACCCAAACTAGAGCATATTATAATCAATTAATGAGTATGATTATAAAGAGTTTTTATTATAATATCATCATTAAATAAGTATAATGATATTATTTTTTTGTAAATAAAGAGGTAAATCATAATTTATAATATTTGGATGAAAATTATAAATGAAAAATAATGATGAGAAGTTATTACTTACAAAAAAGACATTGTATATCCTCCTAAACGCCTTCTTGGTTTTGAAGGAATTTGGGAGTTATTTTGAGAACATAAGCTACACAAAATTAGAGAGTATTATTAGTAAATTAAATATTATAGATTATCTATAGTAATTATAGTTTTATGTGTGTCTAAGAAATGTTGGTGGTGGTTTCTTTTTAAGTGAGTGGGGTGGTATTATTGTAAATACTGATTTCTTAATATATAATGAATGCCATATTGTAACGCCCCAAGATTTTATGAAAAATATTCTTTTTAATTTCATTAATGTCTTGTGTTGTACGCTACAACAAAAGAAGCTTTCACAATACGCATCCTTGACTTTCCTTCCATTACACGCAATCGCGACCTTCCTCGATAGCGTGTGTAGTACGCAATACTGAGTTTCACGAAACAACGATATGCTATTAAAATATTATTAAAACTAGCCGTTATGAATAGTAATAACCACTTTTTGGAAATTTTGTAAATTTTATTTTTCAAAATGGAATTCATTTTTGGATTCGGAGTATCGAATTTAGCCTAAGGTGAAATTTTGGTACTTTTCGGATAACTTTCATATTCTAATGAATAGTGAAAATTACTAAATTATAATTAAAAACAACTTTTTTAATCGAAATAATTAATAGTGATAAATTATTAATTTGAGTGGTTTTAAAGTATATTTAGAATATATTTTTACAATTTAATACAATGTTCGTCATTGTTTGTAATTTCACATTTAAACCAGACATAATCAAGTGTCAATCTTTTGATAGATTTTGTTTCTTAAAAAACACGCTATTTGTTTTAACAGCGGGATTTAATTATAAAATTAATTAATGCAACTTCTATGTTATGAATTTGGTAAAATAGACTTCATTTTTGAATTCGGAATATGAAATATAGCTTAGGATGAAATTTTGGCATTTTTCTGAAAACTTTCAATTTTTGATGAATAGTGAAACCACTAAGTGGTAGGTTAAAAACGGAATTTTGCATAAAACTTAATTTTACCGCTTCTGTGAATGGAATTTCAAAAATCCGAGAGACACGGTTAATATCAAGGACTAAAATGTGGTTCAATGAGATGAAAATAATTTTTTGGTGAATAGTAACTTTTTACTTTTTTTACCACGGTTAATAGTAAATAGGGTAACTAAGGGTAAATATGATATTAATATTACCCTAACACATGTCCTAATTCTATTGGACAAGTGTAATTCGACCAAAAACAAACTTAGGAATAACATATGACCATTTAGGCCCACTTGGATTAGATTAGGACATTTATTATTAATTTATTTAAAGAAGGGTTAAAATAGTTAAAATCAAAGTTTAATAAGTAAATCATTTTTAATATGGGGTTATACATAAGCTAAATTCGACTATAAATATTCATTAGAAAGCTAAAAAGATTTCCTACATGATGGTATTTTATTTGTAATTTTTAGACAGCATATAATATAATTTATTTATGACACAAAGATGATGCAGTAATTATCTTATTAATGAAATATTGACATAATTGATAATATAAATACCAAAATAAATGTAATTTAAGACTTTTTATGAATTCCACTAATTTTCTAGGTTACTATGATATATTAGTGTTGATTTAATCAACTTGTTTCGAATATATAATTCTGTTATGACTTTCAAAAAAATCATATATCAAATAGTGTCAAAATTGACACAAAATAGTTTTTAAATCAAATATTATATTATTAATTGTTATTTTATTCCTAAAAATCTAAGGTTCGGGCAAATGACTTAGATAAGGATATATGTATTAATAATATACAATTTGGGGTTCGTTTTGCATGTTATAGTAAGTGTATTAACCATATAGTGAAAGAAAACAAAAAGACACGGTAAAAGTTAAATTATTTAACTTAGAGTTAAATCTAATTGATAAGGTTTAAAATAAGATCCAAACATGTATAAATTTGATTGGTTGATGAGATTACAACCCTATCTCATCTAAGCTTCGAATATGAGTCATTTTTGGAGGTTTTTAAGTGGGGTTATATTTATTATAAATTAATATTTTTAAGAATTCCTAAGGTGCCCCTCTCCTCCCTTATAAAAGGACACCTCCTCCCCCTCCTCCTCACACCAATTTGAGCACTCAAGCTCGGCCAACCCCTGCCAAAATCCCTTCTCCACTTCCCTAGCAACATCCTAGAGGTTCTGGTCTTCCTCAAAGACCAATTCTAGTGCCCTAAGAGGAGGTCTCAAAGAGGCACTTCAAAGAAGAGGTAATTACCGTTACCAATTCTTTCATCTTTATTTCTTCTTCCACTTCTTCTTCTTAGGTTGTTTCATTATGAAGTAATAACATCAGTATCACTCATATACTGATATGTTATTATAAGTATGAAACAACCCTATTTCACCATCTATCCATCCTACGGAAAAAGAAATCACCGCGCGTGCGTACGTACGGAATACCGTCTCCACGCCGTGGTGTAATCTATTTTCCACCACCACCTTACATGGATGGGTATAATGGTGTAAATAATAACTATACATAGTTATTACAACATCATAATGATTCTGATATATTTTATAATCCACTCCAATTCAATTCAATATTTATAGAAATGATATCATCGCTCGTGCGTACGTACGGAATACCGTCTCCACGACGCGATGAGATTCATTCTCCATGTTAACCATTTAAGAATGATTATAATGTATATATAAGAAATAATAATGAAATACATGACATTATAAAGCTACTGGATTTATGTATATATATATACATATGTATGTCATCTACTTACTTCCATTTCAAGACAATAAGGAAAGAAAAACAGCGTTCATGCGTACGTACGGACTACCGTCTCCATGAACGGTGTTTTTCATTTTATTTATCTATCTATTATATATATATATATACTGAATATATATGATATATAAATCATATTTTATATTCTGGAAGTAAGTAAATCATGATATAAGTAATAATGATGTCAAGAACAACAAGTCAAAACACCTACGATAAATGAAACGATTTTACCCAAAACGCTTCTTTAACATGGAATTTACAAAAGAACGGGTAATATAATGTCATAAGTGAACCATATATGATATAATAACAATGAATATGATTCTTTAATAAGTCAATGACATTATTTAAATCATTATACAGGAGGTTCGGACACATACGAAGCAAATTGGACCTAAGGTAAGGGAAATATCACAATCTCATTTTTATCTGAGATTGTTTATTCGTAAGTATTTACTGGGGTGTATTTTATCATCCACATCCATGTTTCATCAAAATGTAATATTATTTCCATCCACCTACAATTGTTTAAATCCATTTTTACCCTTCGGTGAGTTTTAGTAATATGTATGAAAGGAATCTTTTGTCGTACGAGGTACTTTTTGACTTTTCCGACAAAAGTACGAAGAATGTTTTTTTTTTAACTTATACGGCACGAACGGATTTCTACTGTTTTATAAAGCCTTATTTTCATGAAGCTTCCTCTAAAAGATTTCATGACTATTTTCAATAAAATCTCTTTCTTTTAAAGTTGCATGATGTTTTGTGAAAAGAAATTGATTTTGAAGAAGAAAGGATATTTTCCTCAAGAATTCAATTCAAGTGTTTTATCAAAATTATTTTCCATCTAAGATAATAAAGAGTTCTGTTTCTATCCATATTTTTACATTGATTTGACTATGTTGTGATGGAATTATGTTTATGAATTCCTTTATCTTATATGAATGGTTTTATGATGTCATGTTGTTTAAGAATCCCATTTTTATTACATGGGTTATGAAATGATATATGATTTATGATTTTGTGGCACACATAAGAAAGGATTCATTAAGAGATGGGTGGGACCTATATCTCCCTCCAATGCATTGGGTAAAGATTTTATATCTCATGAGATAGACATGGCTGGAATGGTAGGTTATACCGGTTCAGTGAAACAGGACTGAAACGAGGATTACTCGATTCAGAAAGGGACTTTGTCCACTAAGATAGTCTTGGCAATGAGTCTTGACTAACAAGAAATGATTCTCTATGATTATGTGTGTATGCCACAATGAGTAATGTTTTAAGTTATGATTTCATTTCACTACTATGATTTATCCCATGTTATGAAATTATGCTCTCTTTTGCAGGTTAAGATTTCCAAAAAATGTTATGTCCTTATGAAAATTATGTGATTGATATTTCCTTTGTTTACCCTTACTGAGCATTTGATCTCACCCTTTTATGTTTTCTTTTCCCCAGGATATAAAGAAAGGTTTTAGGTAGAAAAAAGGGATGACCTTTATGGGAGATATTGAAGAACTTTCACCACGATTAGAAGATTACGTTCCGAGTTTCCAAAGACACTAAACTATTACGATCCTTTAGTGTGTGTTTTTGTTATATACTAAGTATTCCGCAAATGTAATGTAATGTCCATGTACGTCAAGATACGGGTCTCTACAGTTGGTATCAGAGGAAAGGTTTAGTCAACCTTTGGAAACTAGGATGCGAGAACTTTAGTGAGATCCCTAGAGATATTTCTAAGGTATGTCTAGGGATGTATCTAAGGTTAAGTATACGTATAGGTTATAGTCCTAGAATTACGCTAACGATCTTCGAATTTAACCTAAGATGTTAGATATTGAGGGTACTAACCCTTTATTATGTTGTTTTCCCTAGCATGATTTTTGCCTCTCACACAATTCTTTTGGGGTTTTAGACGATGGCTGGAACCCGAAGGAACCGTGTTAATGCGGAATGTGATGGGCAATGCAATGATTGTACCCCTGAGCAACCAAACGATATAGGAGCTGGAATGCAAAATCTTGTAGCCATGCTCACACAAATTTCTCAAGCTATGAATCATGCAGGAATTCCAAACGAGCAAAGGAAGGAGCAACATTCTGTTGAATCCTTCATGAGGCAGCGTCCACCTTCTTTCAGTGGGTCTACTGATCCATTAGTTGCTGAACAATGGATTAGTACTACTGAAAAGATATTTTCAGTTCTTCAATGTTCTGAACATGATAAAGTCATCCTAGCAGTGTATCGTTTGGAAGGAGATGTTGATCAATGGTGGAATCTTATTAAGAATACAAGGCAAAGGGATGAAATTGAGTCTATGGAATGGGACGAGTTCAAGAACTTATTTTTCAATAAGTACTTCCCTCGTATTCTTCGAACAAAGATGGAGAAAGAGTTTCTTGAACTGAAGCAAAGGGACGATGAATCTGTTGGTACCTATGAAGCAAATTTTACAAGACTTGCAAGGTATGCTTCTGGAATTATCATCCAACCTGAAAGTAAAGTTGATCGATTTTTCAGTGTCTTAAAACCAAGTCTTCGAAGGGCATTAGCTATAAGAGACTTCAGTAGCTATGAAGAAATTGTGCGTTGTGCTATCAAGGTAGAAATGGAAGTTGGTGTTACATATCCATCTCATGGTTTTGACAAGAAACGAAAGATGGAGTTCAAGGAGAAATCTCAGAATAATGGTGAAAAGAAGATGAATGTTTCCTTATGCACAAAGTGTGGAAAGAAGCATGGTGGAGATTGTCTAAAAGGGACTAGAAAATGTTTTAAGTGTGGAAAAGAAGGTCATCGAGCAGCTGAGTGTCGAAGTAATGGAAAAAGGGTTTCTAATGATAAAGCAAACACTGCAGAGAACGCACCGCCAACACTTCAATGCTTCAAGTGCAAGGAAATGGGGCATTATGCTAATAATTGCCCTAATCCAAGGGTTAGTGATGATCAACATGAGCAACCACTGAAGGCAAAGGACAAAGGGAAATCACATGCGATCACTATTGGCAATGTTGAATATGACAACGATGTGGTGGAATGATTAAGTGTTTATGTAATGGGATTCCAAAATAATGTTGTATCATTGAGTATTGCAATATTTATTGATGTGGTATTCAAAGTGATTGAGATATTTTTTTGGAAATAAGATGATATGCGCATAATGAAGACGAGAAAATGAAATGTTTAATAGTATTCATGAGCTCATGATTGATATAAGGACTAAGTGATATCATGGTTTGAGTATAAATAATTTTGAGGATTTTGGTATGTGTAAAGTGTTAACTTTTAACTGCATTCAAGTTTTCACTAAGGTTCAATGGGTATTCAAGAGTATACATGATTAAGGACTTTGAATGTTTGGAATGTGACCAAAAAAAAACATATCTTATGATATATGGGGATCAACGATGATATTAAATCTCTGGTAATTGTTTTCACTATGTTATGAGAGTGGACTGCAGTATTATGGATAAGCTTAAAGATTGGAATGGATTGTGTTGGACGATATTATTGATGGGATGTTATAGTAGTTTTGGAAAAAGGACAACCTGCAGGACGGGCGACAGCCCATCGCTTCGGACAAGGCTGTGGGAATCGAACCCACAACCGAAGTGCGACTGGCCTTTATCGCCTACCACTGACCTACAGGAAGTCCCTGTTTAGTAGAAACTAGTTTTATTATATTAAGCAGTATGATATATGAAGTATAAGTCCATTTTAGGAACCATATATGATTAATCTCACTATAGATCGACTTATGTATATAAGTTTTGCTAACCTTTTGTTTGAGACAGATGGAATGACCTGTCATTCTATCACATGATCTGCTAACACATCACGAATAACAAATTCAACTTCATTTATTTAAGAGATGAAGTAGAAATTGTTCAAGGCACGAACAAAAGTGAGATTTTACCAAAATAAAGTAAGTATTTATTCTAAGCAAATTTTCAACTTTAGGGAAATGATCTTGAAAACCAAAAATGTTGTCCTAGTGATCTTATACCTGATGAATCAGATGGTACCTTATATCATCACAAATCTATGGATTTGTGATTACTGGCTTTTCCATAGCCATGTTCTCTACCACTCTCCATCAGAACATGATGGTTAGATTTTTCTTCCATATCCATATTTTCACCTATGTGGAAACCCAGTGATTAGTATATTTGGGTAATCGTTACATTTCATACATTAGTTTTTAAATCCATGTTTTGGTATTCCTTTTTACGATGTGGGTTTCTATCAAAGAAAATTTTGAATAGTAAACCATTTATAACCCCGACGAATTTCGAGGGCGAAATTCATTTTAAGGGGGGTAGAATGTAACGCCCCAAGATTTTATGAAAAATATTCTTTTTAATTTCATTAATGTCTTGTGTTGTACGCTACAACAAAAGAAGCTTTCACAATACGCATCCTTGACTTTCCTTCCGTTACACGCAATCGCGACCTTCCTCGATAGCGTGTGTAGTACGCAATACTGAGTTTCACGAAACAACGATATGCTATTAAAATATTATTAAAACTAGCCGTTATGAATAGTAATAACCACTTTTTGGAAATTTTGTAAATTTTATTTTTCAAAATGGAATTCATTTTTGGATTCGGAGTATCGAATTTAGCCTAAGGTGAAATTTTGGTACTTTTCGGATAACTTTCATATTCTAATGAATAGTGAAAATTACTAAATTATAATTAAAAACAACTTTTTTAATCGAAATAATTAATAGTGATAAATTATTAATTTGAGTGGTTTTAAAGTATATTTAGAATATATTTTTACAATTTAATACAATGTTCGTCATTGTTTGTAATTTCACATTTAAACCAGACATAATCAAGTGTCAATCTTTTGATAGATTTTGTTTCTTAAAAAACACGCTATTTGTTTTAACAGCGGGATTTAATTATAAAATTAATTAATGCAACTTCTATGTTATTAATTTGGTAAAATAGACTTCATTTTTGAATTCGGAATATGAAATATAGCTTAGGATGAAATTTTGGCATTTTTCTGAAAACTTTCAATTTTTGATGAATAGTGAAACCACTAAGTGGTAGGTTAAAAACGGAATTTTGCATAAAACTTAATTTTACCGCTTCTGTGAATGGAATTTCGAAAATCCGAGAAACACGGTTAATATCAAGTACTAAAATGTGGTTCAATGAGATGAAAATAATTTTTTGGTGAATAGTAACTTTTTACTTTTTTTACCACGGTTAATAGTAAATAGGGTAACTAAGGGTAAATATGATATTAATATTACCCTAACACATGTCCTAATTCTATTGTACAAGTGTAATTCGACCAAAAACAAACTTAGGAATAAAATATGACCATTTAGGCCCACTTGAATTAGATTAGGACATTTATTATTAATTTATTTAAAGAAGGGTTAAAATAGTTAAAATCAAAGTTTAATAAGTAAATCATTTTTAATATGGGGTTATACATAAGCTAAATTCGACTATAAATATTCATTAGAAAGCTAAAAAGATTTCCTACATGATGGTATTTTATTTGTAATTTTTAGACAGCATATAATATAATTTATTTATGACACAAAGATGATGCAGTAATTATCTTATTAATGAAATATTGACATAATTGATAATATAAATACCAAAATAAATGTAATTTAAGACTTTTTATGAATTCCACTAATTTTCTAGGTTACTATGATATATTAGTGTTGATTTAATCAACTTGGTTCGAATATATAATTCTGTTATGACTTTCAAAAAAATCATATATCAAATAGTGTCAAAATTGACACAAAATAGTTTTTAAATCAAATATTATATTATTAATTGTTATTTTATTCCTAAAAATCTAAGGTTCGGCCAAATGACTTAGATAAGGATATATTTATTAATAATATACAATTTGGGGTTCGTTTGGCATGTTATAGTAAGTGTATTAACCATATAGTGAAAGAAAACAAAAAGACACGGTAAAAGTTAAATTATTTAACTTAGAGTTAAATCTAATTGATAAGGTTTAAAATAAGATCCAAACATGTATAAATTTGATTGGTTGATGAGATTACAACCCTATCTCATCTAAGCTTCGAATATGAGTCATTTTTGGAGGTTTTTAAGTGGGGTTATATTTATTATAAATTAATATTTTTAAGAATTCCTAAGGTGCCCCTCTCCTCCCTTATAAAAGGACACCTCCTCCCCCTCCTCCTCACACCAATTTGAGCACTCAAGCTCGGCCAACCCCTGCCAAAATCCCTTCTCCACTTCCCTAGCAACATCCTAGAGGTTCTGGTCTTCCTCAAAGACCAATTCTAGTGCCCTAAGAGGAGGTCTCAAAGAGGCACTTCAAAGAAGAGGTAATTACCGTTACCAATTCTTTCATCTTTATTTCTTCTTCCACTTCTTCTTCTTAGGTTGTTTCCTTATGAAGTAATAACATCAGTATCACTCATATACTGATATGTTATTATAAGTATGAAACAACTCTATTTCACCATCTATCCATCCTACGGAAAAAGAAATCACCGCGCGTGCGTACGTACGGAATACCGTCTCCACGCCGTGGTGTAATCTATTTTCCACCACCACCTTACATGGATGGGTATAATGGTGTAAATAATAACTATACATAGTTATTACAACATCATAATGATTCTGATATATTTTATAATCCACTCCAATTCAATTCAATATTTATAGAAATGATATCATCGCTCGTGCGTACGTACGGAATACCGTCTCCACGACGCGATGAGATTCATTCTCCATGTTAACCATTTAAGAATGATTATAATGTATATATAAGAAATAATAATGAAATACATGACATTATAAAGCTACTGGATTTATTTATATATATATACATATGTATGTCATCTACTTACTTCCATTTCAAGACAATAAGGAAAGAAAAACAGCGTTCATGCGTACGTACGGACTACCGTCTCCATGAACGGTGTTTTTCATTTTATTTATCTATCTATTATATATATATATATACTGAATATATATGATATATAAATCATATTTTATATTCTGGAAGTAAGTAAATCATGATATAAGTAATAATGATGTCAAGAACAACAAGTCAAAACACCTACGATAAATGAAACGATTTTACCCAAAACGCTTCTTTAACATGGAATTTACAAAAGAACGGGTAATATAATGTCATAAGTGAACCATATATGATATAATAACAATGAATATGATTCTTTAATAAGTCAATGACATTATTTAAATCATTATACAGGAGGTTCGGACACATACGAAGCAAATTGGACCTAAGGTAAGGGAAATATCACAATCTCATTTTTATCTGAGATTGTTTATTCGTAAGTATTTACTGGGGTGTATTTTATCATCCACATCCATGTTTCATCAAAATGTAATATTATTTCCATCCACCTACAATTGTTTAAATCCATTTTTACCCTTCGGTGAGTTTTAGTAATATGTATGAAAGGAATCTTTTGTCGTACGAGGTACTTTTTGACTTTTCCGACAAAAGTACGAAGAATGTTTTTTTTTTAACTTATACGGCACGAACGGATTTCTACTGTTTTATAAAGCCTTATTTTCATGAAGCTTCCTCTAAAAGATTTCATGACTATTTTCAATAAAATCTCTTTCTTTTAAAGTTGCATGATGTTTTGTGAAAAGAAATTGATTTTGAAGAAGAAAGGATATTTTCCTCAAGAATTCAATTCAAGTGTTTTATCAAAATTATTTTCCATCTAAGATAATAAAGAGTTCTGTTTCTATCCATATTTTTACATTGATTTGACTATGTTGTGATGGAATTATGTTTATGAATTCCTTTATCTTATATGAATGGTTTTATGATGTCATGTTGTTTAAGAATCCCATTTTTATTACATGGGTTATGAAATGATATATGATTTATGATTTTGTGGCACACATAAGAAAGGATTCATTAAGAGATGGGTGGGACCTATATCTCCCTCCAATGCATTGGGTAAAGATTTTATATCTCATGAGATAGACATGGCTGGAATGGTAGGTTATACCGGTTCAGTGAAACAGGACTGAAACGAGGATTACTCGATTCAGAAAGGGACTTTGTCCACTAAGATAGTCTTGGCAATGAGTCTTGACTAACAAGAAATGATTCTCTATGATTATGTGTGTATGCCACAATGAGTAATGTTTTAAGTTATGATTTCATTTCACTACTATGATTTATCCCATGTTATGAAATTATGCTCTCTTTTGCAGGTTAAGATTTCCAAAAAATGTTATGTCCTTATGAAAATTATGTGATTGATATTTCCTTTGTTTACCCTTACTGAGCATTTGAGCTCACCCTTTTATGTTTTCTTTTCCCCAGGATATAAAGAAAGGTTTTAGGTAGAAAAAAGGGATGACCTTTATGGGAGATATTGAAGAACTTTCACCACGATTAGAAGATTACGTTCCGAGTTTCCAAAGACACTAAACTATTACGATCCTTTAGTGTGTGTTTTTGTTATATACTAAGTATTCCGCAAATGTAATGTAATGTCCATGTACGTCAAGATACGGGTCTCTACACATATTTGAAAACATTATATCCAAAATTGATAGTTAATGAGTTCAAGATAATTTAAGGTTGATCATAACCACAAAAATCTATTTATGGATAATTTTTTTAATATTTTTTGGCTTTATCCCTTAATTTAACTCTTTAACCTTATTTTATCCTTTATCGTAGTGGCTAACTTTTACCTAGGTAAATTATCCTTATAAAAAAATAAAATTAACATTAATTAATAATTAAGAAATGGTAATTCCAAATATCAAATATGTTTTATTAGATTAAATTTATAAAAGTGATAAAAATTAAAATCAATATAAGTACGCAAAATTAAATAAAAACATTTTAAAAATATATATTTTTCAACAAAAAAATGAATTTATAATTATTTAGGATAAATATTATGATTAGCATTGATAATAATGAAATTTATATATCTATGATTAAATATAGGAGGTATTTTTACTTTTAATCCAATTCAAAATCAAATGGAATCCTATGAACATTTAATTAATGGAAAATGATCAAAAATACTTTTTATTAGAATAAAATATATATTAGGTTCCACAATGTTAAAATTAAGTATATAATTTTCAAAATATTAATTTAAAATTCTTTTTCTTACTCATTAAATTCATATTTATTTGTTCAAATGTTTTCATAAATTTTTTTGTCAATCTTATATCATGATGATGTCATAGATGTAACGGTATTTGTAAAAACTGTATTTTTTCTATTCACTAAAAATAAACTTTTTTAAAAAAATCCAAAAAATGCACCCTAAGATAATTTTTACACGATGAATTCAAAAATTAATTTCATTTTATAAAATTAAAATTCTAAAATTTATAAATTTAACTTTTAAATTAAAGCAATATATATAATGAAAATTAGTTTTTATATAAAAATAACTTTTAAAAATTAATGTGTTCTTAATTTTATTTAATATAAATTAAGAATTAAATAATAGTTAAAATATTTTTATTTAAATTGAAACATTTTATTAGAATAGTATTTGAAAAGTTATCAATTTAATGTAATATAAAAATGAACAAAACTTTAAAAATAGTTCTTTGAAATATATCCCTTTTTAGCATTAAATGATTTTAATCATATCCCATTAAAATTAAATATTTATCTTCTAACAATTAAATTTCATCAATTTTTTGGTATTATAACACATTAAATAATTATTTAAAAAACAATAAAAAAAATATGTAAGGAATTATAAAATATGCTTTATAGTAAATCCTTTTAATTAATTATTATCTTTTCATTTACTTGAGGTTTTATACTTCTTGTGATTTTCTAAAGGATGTTTCACTTTTTAATCTCATAATATATTAATGTTTATATTGAATTGTAATAAAATATATCATGTTTCATTTTATTATGGTTTTTTTATTATACAACCTATTTAGTATAGTATTTTATTAACAGAAAATACATACTAAAATCTCATGGTGTAACATTCTACCACCCCAAATAAATTGCATTCTCACAATTTTAATTTCTTTTAGCAATAAAAATATATGATGGTGTTATTGATATAGTTATTACTCATGATATAATTTTAAATGATGATTCAACCTCAGTATCTTGGGTAATACTAGGAAACCCATAATTTTCCTCATAATAGGCATATATCGAGATTTTCCTTAGTCTTAAGTATTTATACCAAATATACCACATTAGTTGGTTATATAAAATTAGAGTTTCTATACAAATAATTTTCATAGATTCATTTCAATGATTATGTTCTAACTAAATACTAGAACAAAACAAAAATTATATAATATTGATAATATCTAACAAAACAATATTAAACCATCATGTGGATATGAGATATCAATCCTAAGATATCTTATCCTATGACATCTTCATTTCAACCTATAAAATTTAAGATTCTCTATATATAATTTTTTTGTTCAATAAAGGTTTTTTATGTTCTATTCTATTATTTATCTTAACTTAATCCCTAAAAATAACTAAACCAAGTTCTAATACCAACTGATATTCCCTAGACCATCACTCCCATTTCCTATTTTAAAAGCATACTCTTTTTAAACTAGATTTGAAAACAACTTAGAAAACTTGAGAATAACATGCATATAATTTAAAACATTTACATAATTTAACTATTTCACCTCATAAATAATCACACAATCCCAGAACCCACATTTTTAGCATCTTTGGAGATTATATTTATAAATGTATTATTTCGCATTATTTCTTCAATATCTCCCACATATATTATTTACATGTGATACCCTTATAGAAACAGCATGATTAATGATATTATTAATTTACCTAGAGAATGGAAACATAAGAAAGGGTGGGATTAGATAATTAGTAAAGGAAAACATAAGAGGTAACAATCTAGGTCATAAGAGATTACATGGGTATGATAATATAATAAAATTTTAAGGACAATATATTAAATAATCATACCCAATAAAACATAGATAAAAAATCATGAGTCATGGAATATGGATTTTGGAATAACATAAGACATGAGTAATAGGGGTGTGAAATCATGAGTCAATAATCATGATTCATGAAAACATAACATAGGCATAAGAATATTGCATATGAGTGTGGCATAAATATAAGCATATAAAATCATTTCCTTTGTCAAGTCTCACCGCCAAGACCATCAATACATTGTGGGAATATTATCATGGTGGATTGGGTTTACTTTCCACTACCATAAATATATTTTATATATTCCTATACTAGATTTGGTTTACTATAAATTACTATAAACATAGTGGATAGATTCCTATAATATAGTGGGTTTTCTCCAAATTCCCATAAACATAGTGTAAAGTGTCCCATAGTGGATTGGGTTTACTCCTCATTCCCTTGTATGTAATCTTATGATATATAAAGCTTTTCCAAATGAATTTGAGGACTATAAGGGATCAACTAATCATATTATAATAAACCATACATATGTGTTCCATACAAACATGAAAACATCCATAATTCCATCATAGATTAATTAACTCATGGGAAAGAAATGGTCATCATGAAAACTTCTTTAAGACTTTATCACAATCCATCAAGACAAATAATGTGGATTGTATCATTAAATAATATCCCCAGTTAATAATAATAAACATAAAGTATGATTACATAGATGAAAAAAACTTTATAAGAACATTGGAAATTTGATTTGAAAAAAAAGAATAATTACCCTTTTATGTTATTAATAACTCTTATTTAAAAGAAAAAAATAAAGAATATTAAAAAAATACACTGGAAAAACACAAAAACATGGATAGGAATAATCTTAAAGAGAAATATAAAATATGACTAGAAAATTATTTCATGAAGAAAATGATAAAAAAATAAGATTCTTTTGACACTTTTCTAGAGAATCAAAATAAATAGAAAATGACATGTGTAGAAAATTTCATAAAGAAATTCATTGTATTATTTTTTTTAAATAAAGTCAAGGAAAATTTTAAATTACCTTACTCAATAATATAAGTGTAAATAAGAAAATTTATAAAATGGAATGTAGAATATGAATATGGAGGAAATTTGTTTCTGATTTAAAAGAAGAGATAAGGTTGGTTCCATTAATAGACATCTTTTCAGTTGAATTATGAACAAAAGGAATAAAAATATATAAATAAATTTAAAACTAAAATATAAATAGATTAATAGTAAATATATAGGGTTTTAGATATAAATAATATACAATTCTATAAAATATAAATTTAGACACAAACAGTCTCTAATTCAAAGTGAGATTGGAAATAAAACCCTACAGCTTTTATAACATTTGGATCAAATTCCCCATGATAGAAAAACTTGAAATAGAACTTTAAATAGCATGAATAAAGATAAATTATGAAATAATATTTCAAATAGGTAGTATATATACCATATAACATAAACTAAGTGCATAATACAAAACATGTCACAAAGAAGGAAAAGTGGGACAAAAAACCCTTACCTTGTATTCCCTATTATTCAAATGCACTATAACCGCCTGTGTAATAAAGTAATAATTAAAATTAATTTATTTGAAAAAATTATTCAGTTTTATTACCTTTTATATTAAACTTTTATATTCATTTAATATGTATTTATTACATATTTTTAGTTATTGTTGTTCATCAGTTATTAGTAGTTTCAAGCATCCCTTGTTTATTTTAGTATAATAGTTTAATTAATTATTAAATGTTCATGAGTTCATAATCTACATAATACTCAAGGTACTATAATATAATTTCCATAATAATTTATTATGTTCTAGGTTCAATTCATGGGATTTTCACGTAAGGTTTTCCAAGACGAAATTTTTAACGCACTTATTTTGGTAATTTTTAATGAATAAATAATGGTATACTAATAATGATTTAAATATTAATATTACCATTAAAAAACAAAAAAAAACATTAACTACTTATTCATATCATTACTTACTATCAATTAAGTTTTCATAACCATTCATGATAAAAAATTATAGCATCATTCATGTTAGTGGTTAAATTAGCCCAAACAAGAACATAATTAATTGATGGGTATGGTTATAAAGTAGTTTTATTATAATATCATCATTATATAATTATAATGATATTATTTAGATTTCATTAAAGAGATAAATAATAATTCAAAATAGGTTTATGAATGATATAAATTAAAAATAATGATAAGAAGATAATACTTACAAAGAATAAGTCATATCTCCTCTTGGAATCCTTCTTGGTTTTGAAGGAATTCAGGAATTATCCAGAGACCAAAATCTACCCAATTTAGAATATGATTATTAAGAAATAAATTTTGTAAGTTTATAAAGATTAATTGTAATTTTTGTAAAGGGTGGTGGTGGGATCCTTTTATAAGTGAGAGGGATGGTTTTTTATAAATATTAATTTCTTAATATAAAAGGAATGTAATATTCATGAAAAGTGAATAAAAATTTAAAAATTAATGAGGATATGATAATTTAAAGTCATTAATAACATCATTTAATCATTTATTGATAATGTTTTGTGATATTTTATGACCTTAGCCCATAATTTACCCTTTTACTGTATTTTAGCATTTACTCTGATGACTAACTTTTACCTCAGTAAGTTATCTCTATGCCTAAAAATAAAATTGAAAATATTAAATAATTTGTACATACTAATTAAAAATATTAAATACATTTTATTAGATTAAATTTCTAAAATTTATAAAAAAATAACTTCAATATAAATACACATAACACGATAATTATTTTTAGACAATTGTGTTTTTTAAGCATAAAAACGAATTTATACTTATTTAGGACAAAGATTATGAAAATTATTAATTCCCATAACATTTATTATTATATTTTTAAATAAATTAGGTTTATTTTACTTTAAATCTAGTCCAAAATAGAATGATGTCGTGTTAATACTTAATTAAAGTAAAAGCGCCAAAAATAATTTTTTATTAGGATAGATTATAACTTAGTTTTCAAAATATCAAACATAGGTTTATAAGTTCATAATATTATTATTAAATAAATTTTTTTACTCCATAAACACATATTTTATTTATAAAAATATTTTATAAATTTTTAATTCATTCTTATATCATGATGATGTCATAAAAGTTACGACATTTATCAAAACAGTATTTTTACTATTCACCCAAAAATCAACTTTTTTAAGAAAAATCCCCAAAATTCAACCTAATATAATTTTTAAATTATTAATAAACCAGTGAATTTTATTTTATTAAATTAATATTCTTATATTTTTTAATCTAACTTTTAATTGAATATATAAAATATAATGAAAAACTATTTTTATAAAAAAATTAATTTTTATACTTTAGGTGTTATTTATTTTATTGTATATCAATAACTAATGAAATTTCCATTAATCTATTTTTTTATATTGAATATTTTTATTATAATAATCCTTTAAAAGTGATCACTTTAATTTAAGATAAAAATACACAACACTTTAAGATGGTTATCCCTTTTTAACATTAAATGATTTTAATCACATCCCATTAAAATTAACTTTTTATCTGATAACCATTAAATTTAAGAAATTAATTAGAATTATAACACATAAAATCATTATTTTAAAAAAAACATTAATGTGTAAGTAATTAGAATACATTTTTTTATAACAAATCATTTTAACTAATTATTATCTTTTTATTTACTTGAGTTTTTACTCTAATTATAATTCTTTTAATGTTGTTTCACAATGTACTCTAATATTATATTAATTTTTATCTTGAATTGTAATAAAATATATCATGATACATTTTAGTTCAGATTTGTGTTTGATACAATATAATCAATATAGTATTTATTTAATGGAAAATATATACTAAAATATCAGGGTGTTATAAAGACACTAGTTCCTATTCATCTATGAATTTGGGCCTTGGTCATCTAGGTTATAAAAAATCTTAACTTACCCTATAATTGTGTTTTTAAGATAAATTTTTGGTTATGTACAAACCCAATCTTTCCCACCTATTTGTTTCTTATGTAGACTAGGAACCACCCATGTAGTGTTTTATACCTTTTTTAGATGGAAAATAGTAAACCTTGAATTGATGCCAACCTCGTCACTTAAGTTGGTCTTGAACTACCCTAAATGGGGTTATAAAGTATATAAAAATCCATGACTTGTGATATGTTCATCTCAAAGTCAATTTTATTAATTAATTCATAAAATATAGTTTCCATGGGCTTACATTTTATTACACACTCATGTGAAATTCGGATAATGAGACTTGTTGTTTGTATACCAAGTTATTAATTTGTTATGTTAAGCATGTTACTAATTTGTTATGTTCATAATGATATTAATTTGGTATGTTAAACATTTTATTTCTTTGTTATGTTAATCATGTTGTTAATTTGATATGATTAGTATGATTGGTACTTTTTTTATCGAGCATGTTGATTTATGTAACTAGTAATGTGCCTTAATAATGGATAATAATTTGATATATAAAAATGTTATTTCATAAATATAAGGGGATATATCATGTGTTAGTATAACAAGGTTCACAGGTACACCTTATATTGGTATTGTTATAATATGAACTATATGGAAGTACCCACTTGGTGGTATGTCAGTCAAATATATGGGATATGATATGATATTTCCCTAACTCTATTATAACCATTCCCATATTTTAGAAGGGGTGGAATATAAGATTCTCCTAAATTGTGTATACACAATCCCTAATCCTATATGGGACTAGTATTTCACTCAGATTCCATTATACTTATTTAGTATGAATGAAATCAATATTTCCTATCCCTACTCATCTCAGATCTTGAGGTGAGTTTTGCAAAAGATATGATAGGTATAGATCCTCCTGGTATATGGAGTTATCATTCATTAATAATTTTGATCTATATAAGTAATTTTTATCTATTGTCATTATACATTGGTTAATGACCACATATAAAGTTCTTGTCTTGTATATCTATGTATATGAGTAGATTTATCTGAAGCACACACCTGATTATATTTCATATGAATTATAATCTTAGTGGTTTTGTACTAAGTATCTCATTCTTACACCCTACATGCACATTATTATGTCCATTCAGTTTCAAGGTTTGTTTTGATGGTACCTATAAGTACTAGTAGATACTTAGGAATTTTATTTGATGTGTATGGATGATCTGATTATGAGTAGAGTTTTACTTATTGTTAGTGTTGGAGACTGGAGATTTTATTTAATACTTGGCCAATGGTATTAGAACATTATTTTATATCTTATCTATTTATCTGGGTATTATTTAGTATCAATTTTAATAAATTCATTTTTTATCGTAATTTTATTTTTTTCATTTAGTTATACTTCTCAAAGGGTACAATCTTCTTACACTAGTGTTTAATATATCCATGGTGTTAGTCATCAGTCCTTAGTGGTTGGAAGGTTCACTTAAGACCATGTGGTGACCTAGTCTGAGTACCATTTGGGTGATTCGAGTCATGTTCATTATAGTGACAGTGCCACTATGATTTTTATAATGTGAATAAAGGATAATCAATCTAATTCACCAATATTGGTTGAATAAGGTAGTGTCGGTCATTAAGATGGCTTGATAATCATGTGATGATGTGACTTGGGAGATGCATGATGGTTGTTGTTATTTACATGATACATTTTAAATGTACTAACATATATAATAGACTATCATAAGGTCTTATTGGTGATTTCTTACTGAGTTTTGTAATCTCACCCCACACATTCAATTCAATGTACATAAAACTTTCATAGTTAATGATATGGGTAAATAAAAAGGACCTATAATAGGTAGTTGAGTTAGAGTAACTTAATAGAGAGGTAGGGATAGTACTAGGTAAGGTCCTATGACATTTTATATTAGAGTATTTTTATATTATTATTTTTACCTATATCTTGTAAATGATTGAACGTTGATCGATCTTAATTTTTATGTATAGATGTATTATTTTATGTAGGTTTATTTTGTTATTATATAGTGATATGATATTTATAGTTAGTTTCAACAGTGATTTTATATTATTAGGGCCACACAGGACTTAGGTGAGAGATTCCCTGATAGGGGTGAATCAAGGAATGGAGTCTTTTCTAATTTAAATAGTTTTCTTTTAATTCTCTCACAGCCCTAGCTGATCTTGACCTCTTAATTATATGGTTACTTATTTTTTATATTTTGTTAATATTGATTAAATTATTACTTAAATATCCTTTTCATGTATATATAATAGTTTTTTAACCCACCTAATCAATTTTTGTCCTGAATAATTTAAATAAAACAAAAGGAAAAAAGGATATATGGGATTTTTATCTAGTTTACCCACATTGGACTGCTCTAAAGGTCATGTGATAGACAATGTGTTGATGTACCAATTAACTACTAACATAACTATTAAAAGGTATGGTTTATTCTAGGTTACTCTTTTTTGGTATTTCATGGTCGAACTTCCTCAAGCCATAAACCTGAATATCCCTATAGTGCCTTGATTACCTTTTCAGCACACTACTAGAAATTACCCATTTAGGTCACTTATCATACTAATGATTATACCCATAAGCCAACGCATGTTCTTTGAGTGTGATTTATTCTCACTCACACAAACTTTGGAAAACTTATTAGGATTTCACTCATCCTAGAACTACTCCAAGCCAAGCATGCTTAACTATGGAGTTCTTATCAGAAAGGCTCTCAAAAATAAATGTGTACTTTATTGACATGGGGAGTAACATTTAGTATTTTAAGTTTAACTTTTTCAAGGGTGTTACACTCCCCACCCTTTAAATTAAAATTTCCTCATTATGGACCTCACACTTCAAACCCAAGTAATTCCACTACAATTCCTACTAGGTATTGCCTCGGATACTAGTTATCAAGACCTGACCTCCCTAGTCCATGATCCTGACCATTTGACCTCATGGGTATCTTATAATACCTTGGTTGTATTCCTAACAAACCATAAGATATTACCCACTAGGGTCACTTATCAAACTAATGGTTTTCCCTATAATCCAAGCATGCTTAACTGTAGAGTTCTTATTAGATGGACTCCTGAAAAGAAAGGTTCACTTTGCTAACATGGGTAGTAATATTTAGTCATTTAGGTCATGTTTCATTTGGCTAAATGGTTTTTTAACATGAAAATGAATAAATTTTTGAAATGTGTTGGATAAATGGTTTTTGATTTGGTATTAGGAAGTTATAAAATTAAATGAGACCTATTTCAATTTAATAATCACAAAATAAGTTTCATAGCATTCACTAAATGACTTAATTTGGTTGTAAGCCAATTGTAAATGAGTTATCGGTTCATTATATAAACAGGTATGTTTTAAATATTAGATATATTTTTTTTATATATTTTGTATCTTTTTGTTTTCCTCTTCTCATCCATGTATTTAACTACATCTTCAAATTTAATCGAATTTGTGTTTTTTGTAAAAATATTTTGGATAAGATTGTAATAAATAACCATGTGAATGGTTATGCTTTATTTTATATTTAATTTCTAAATAAAATTAACTTTATTATTTGAAGTGGGGTTTTGATTTATATTAATATAAATGTTTATTTTGGGTTTGTGTGAGGTAAATATTAAATATTTAAATTTTTAAATGTTGTCTACAGACTATGTCATGTTTGGTTTTAAAATAGATAAAAAATTATTTCAAGGGATGTGATCTTTTATTATATTTGGTATTGGTAAATACATTGTGTGTTAAAGATGGTTTAAGTTTCTAAGGATTATATTGATTTTATGATTTAATTGGGATTAATAAAAAAAATTATTTCTTTATGATTATATTCATTGTAATTGATGAGTTTCTGGTTATTTTGTTCTTATTTTAATGGGGTTCCTATTTTTTATGGGGCCTAAGAGTAATTATTTATCTATTTTTTTACATGGTTATATTTCTCTTTTATGATATTTAATATTTAGTTATATTTTTATGATGTTTATTTTTGTTAGAGGATGATTCCTTTATAGTGGGGAGAAACCCACCCATGTATAGAGTTTTGATGTTGGTGTTGTGGTCAGTCTCATGGTATTGGGTGTATATGAGACTTTCCAGTGATGGAATGTTTTTATGGTGGTTATTTTTTCATGAAATAGGTCATTATTTTTTGTGAAAATTTTAGGTTGACTTGAATTTTTGGATTTAGGACTTGGAATTGGAGTTTTAATCATTTTTTAGATGGTTTTCGAGAAGTTTTGGGGGTTCTAGTCTGGTGGAAAACACTTAAAGTAAGTTTTGGGTGATATAGGTTGTATGATGTAAAGTATTCATGGATACATGATGTATCCAATGATAAATGTTATATGGTTCTTAGAGGATCAGAAGGGCCATGACACAGTAGTAGGGGTTGCATCGTGGAGTTTTCTGAGGAGCAGGCCTTGTGGCGTAGCAGAAGAGTCACACTGCAAGGGGTGGATAGAGGGTCCGTCGAATCATGTGACACTTAGGAGGCATATGCGCTATAACAAACCCAATTATAGTAATCCATAGCTAGTGTCTACTTTATTACATTATAATATATACAAGGGTTCTAATCCTAAAGGACTAATCAATTTAGTATTCTTGGAGAACCAGATACATACATGATACCCATTTTATATTGGGAATAGAATATAAAACATAACAAAATAAAATACTTGGAATACTTGAAACACATTCAAAGGATTCATCTTCATATTAAGAAAAAATATGGGTGACCTAAAATACTCAGTAATATTTATGAATAGATGAATCTATCATAAATAGATAATGCATAAACAATATGGAAAGGTAAATAATTGAAAATTTATTTCATTTAATTAATAACATCAGCACAATATGGGAATAAATTATGATAAAATAATTCCATATAAATAATCATATGATCTTGATTTTAATATATATATAATATCAATCTAGTAATCTCATGGATAATAATAACTAAATTCTCAATGAAGTAAATACTTAATATTGTATGTCATAGTCTCAGCATCATGATATCTATACCATCAAGACCATGCATTGAGATAGTTTAAAACTATGGGTAAAAACCCATTTAATTTGGTTAACTAATTTATCTCGTGATACCTATCAATGAATCATGGTTACATATAATTATAGTTCACACCCATCACTGCATGTCCAAATCATTCTATATATATCTAATGATTTGTTTAATTCATGAACAATATTACTTATCAATAACTTTTTGTATTGAATAAAGAATATAAATATAAATATTTATCCAATTAATAAAATTAATTTCAAAATAAAATAACGCATATATAAAAATTATCATAATAAATTTATTGTCTCAAGGGAAAGTTTACAACCACAAAATTAATCAAGAGATGAGAGGCGATCATCGGTGTATCAATAATATTAGTTTTTCAATAAAATAATGTTATTTGTAAGAATAAAGGGAAAGGAAATGAAATAATAAAATAATCTTTCATAAAATATATTTCTTTTTAAAACCATTTAAAACATTTAGAAGAAGCTAAATTTCATAAAATGGTCATGGTGGGGGGGTATTCTATTATCGTTGTATACGTTTAAAAACATTCCTCTTGAATTTCTATAAAGAAAGTCGAAAATTCCATTTTAGAAAATAGTAGAAATATTCCATTAAAAAGTTTCTTAAAATTTAAGTATATTGTAAGATTTCCTTAACAAATAATTTGAGTAAAAAATTGTATTTTGTAAAACAATTTTTAAAAACATGAACATGGAAGATAAATGTATCTGTTTTAAAGATAAATTAAATCGGTTTTTATTTTAAGCATTTATTTTCTTAATCCAAGTACAAAACAGAGGAAAATTTAGAAGAAAATAGGGAAATTACTTAAATATATAGTGTTTGAGAAAATTATTGGATCTTATGAAGGATTATTTATAATATTCCTTCAATAAAAATAAAATAAATCCTAATAGAAAGTGATATTGTAAAATAGATTATTACCACTTTGGTAAATTTAAAATTACAACCCCTTGAAAGAATATAATTTAATTTAAAAATTAATCCTAATTAATAAATATTTATTCAAGTTAAATACATAAAAGTGGAATTATATACACCATATAAAAGTGAATATGTATATAATGACAAATATGTCTTAATGGGGTGTAAAATGAGATGAGATCCCATACCTCACACTTCCCTTTAATTGAACATTATTTCACATATAGTATAATGGTTTTAATCATATTATTAATTTATAATATAACCATAATCATATTTATAATTTCATATGTCATACTATTATAACATCTTACCACTCATTCATTAATAATATTTCATTATTACCATTATTTCAGGTGTAAACTGCTTCATTTTCTCATGAAATTTTTATCATAAAAGTTATGATTATTTTTCATGGTTTATAGATACATAATCGAAATAATTATATTAATGTTATAAATATCATATTTATTCATTATATACCTTTTTATAACCATTCTTTAAAGTTATACATGTAAAATTAATCTCATCAATTTGTGTAGATGGTAGGTTGTACATACGCATGAGTGACAATAACATTCGCTTAATGGGTTAAAGGGTAAGAAATTTGATGATATATTAATTGTAAAAAATTAATATCAAGTTATATTTATCATATATATTCATTTTTTCCATCATTATTACTATCTATGTGATTCAATGATGGAAAACAAATTAAATCAGTTCGTAAGGTGGTATTCTGCCATGTATATGAGCGATGGATTTGTTTACAATTTGATGGATAATGAGATGGATAAATATTATGACACAAACATAATAAAATATAATTATATGGGAGATACTTGTGTTATTATATCATAATTTTTAATACATAATTGAGGGTGATAAAATAATAATTAAAAAGAAAGAGATCGATGAAGAAAATTACCTTCTCTTAGAGAAACCTACTTTGGATCTATTATTAAGGACCCTGAGATTGGTATTTTAGGAATACCATCACCATTATAACATTTATAAGGATTTTGGGGGTATATTTTTTCATATTTTTTTCAAGATAAATAGTTTAATATGTTTTATTAATTGAGGGGATGAGATGCCCTTTTATAATTGAGGAAGAGTGACATTTTTTGTAAATACCCAAAACTATTCTACAACGAGAAGTCACTCTTAAACCAAATGACTTAAAAATTGATAAATAATGGGGTTTTTTTAATATAAGGTTTATAAAAACCTCATAAACTAAAAATAAATATTTTTTAAACATGTTATTTCCTTTACCTACAAGGTTACTTTTACTATTTGAGTTATCACCATGATATTAATTTTTTACCCAAGGTAAATTATCCTTTATGCCTAAAAATAAAATTAGACTTATTAGATAATTTTTAACCAATAATTATAAATTTTAAATTAATTTTATCATATAAAAATACTATGTGTGTGTAAAACTAATTTTAACATAAGTGCATGTAACACACAAAATCCCATTTTAACCTTAACTCTGGTAATTAATTTTTAATGTTTTTATTATTCATTATGACCAAAAATTAAGTTAAACTTATTAAATAATATTAATTATTATGATTAAAAATATATAATATATTTTCTCAAATTTATATCACAAAAGTGTCAAAAAAATTAAAAACAAACCAGAAAATCATGTTGAAAATTAGTTTTTCAAGAATGCATTTTTCAAGCTAAAGATGATCTTATATTAACTATATGAATAGTAATCATAATTAGATGGATTTATATTAATATATTTAGATATATAATTTATTAATTTAATTTAAAAAAATAATAATTAAATATTATTTCAATTAATTAAAATGGATCGACATTATGCCCTTTTAAACAAAAATAGTTTTCTGAAGAAGAAAGACGGTTTTCAGAAAAATATCACTTTTTTACCCCCAAATGATCTCATCATTATTTCTATCAAATTGATAGTCAGTAAATTTTTAATTCCATATATTAAAATTCTTTATTATAAATAAGAGGATTAATAGTTAGATATTATATTTTTAATTATTCATAAAATCTTATTTTTAAGGGAATATTTCAAAAAATCATTCTAGACTTATTTTTAACAAGTAAGTTCAAAATAAATATTCATCCTATCAAATTAGTATTTTTTCCATTAAAATTTAAAATCTTAATTTTTTTATATTTTTATTAAAATATAATTTTTACTTATTATAATTGAGGATTAGGTGTTATATTCTTCCCTCCTATAAAAATTTTGTACTCAAAATTTTTATTAATGTTACTTTATAAACAAACGAGGGTGGTTCTTATTCATAAGATATTCTAGGTCCCAAATTACTTCATTCATTTTATTATTTATCCAAAGTAACTTTACCAATATAGCCATCCAATTACTTAATAATTACTCTCTATTATAAATAATTTTAATGGGATATCTATAGTAAGATAGGTTAGGTTTGAATTCTATTTCTTTAGAGGTGAGAACTTGGGTTGGGTATGGCATGAACTTCCTTAATAATGATATGTGGAACACATCATGTAATTTAGAGAAGATTAGTGGAATTTCTAATCCACAATCTATAGCTTCAATTCATTCTATAATTTTAAAAGGTCTGATATACCTGGGGCTCAATTTACCTTTCTTACTAAACCTTAAAACACCCTTCCATGGAGATAATTTCAAAAAAATGTAATCTCCCACTTGAAATTTCAAATCTATCCTCTATTTATTAGAATAAATATTTTTTCTTATTTGATATACTTTAATATGATTTTTATTAGTTTTCATCATTTTCATTATCTCCTCAATAAGTTCTAGGCCTATAAATTTCCTTTCACCGACTTTATCCCAACAAGTTGGAGTATGATTTCTATTGCCATATAATGCTTCATAAAACACCATTTGAATACTTGAATATAAAAAATTATTATAGTAAAATTATACCAAAGGTAAATAATTATCCCACATACCTTGAAATTTAAGTGGTCATGGCCTCAACATGTCTTCTAATGTTTGAAAAGTCCTTTCAGACTATCCATCGGTTTGAGGATGGTTGGTGGTGCTCAAATGAAGCTCGGTATCAAGATCCTTTTAAAGAATCATTTATAATTTCAATGTAAAACAATGATCAAGATCAGAAACAATTTGAATAGGTACACCATTAAGTCTTAAAACTTCATTAATATAGATACTTACAAGGCACTCAATAGGTAAATTTTCTCTTATAGTGAGGAAATATGTAAATTTGGGAAGGTAATCAATAATAAACCATATTCTATCATTCCTTAAAGGATTATATGGAATATAGTGTTAAAGTACATAGTAATTTCATACTGTTTCCACCTAGGAATAGTAATAGGTTGCATGGATCCTCTGAAATTAGCATACTTCATTTATCACTCCATGTTATCCCACCATAAGTGTTACCTCAAATCCCTATACATCTTGGTGCTACTAGGGTGTATAAAGAAATTTTATCTATGAGAATCATCCAAAAATTCCCTTTTTATCTTAGGTATAGATTAAATACATTTTCTCTTTCCAAATTTTAGAATTTCTTATTCACAAATAAAGTCTACTAATTTCCCATCATTCGGGACTTTAATTTTATTTTTGAAAATTGTCATCATCCACAATTCATTTTTTTGTATTATTTAAAAAGAAACTTTATGGGTAAGTGGGAACCATATATAGAGCCACCAATCCATAGCCATCAATCTATAAATATCCCACATCCACTTAAACCACTACACACCATAGTCCACATTCAAATTTTAAAAGGCCAAATTCAAAAAAACCCACCAAATCCCCCTCAATCCACAAGTTAACCCATTTCAACCCACAAACTATCATCCATCATGACCTCAAAACAAGAGAGTCAGTCATTTCGCTTCCATTTTCCATCAGTGACATCATAATCACCATATAATAGGTACATCCTCAATTCGAATATTTTCATCTGTATATTTTGTTTTCTATTATTCCCCAAGAATATCATTTATAAGTGCTACTAGGGTTGGATTTAAACACATAGCAGATGATGAAGTATCCACACTAAAGATAAGGGATTTCACATCTTCATCACAAATCTTAATTTCATTCTCCTTGTAATAAATTTTTGAATCATATTTTGAAATAAATTTCACACCAAAAACTATATCGAAGAAAACCATAGGTATGATATTAAATTCAACAAATATAACCTGTTTATGTGTCATAATATGAACTACCTCACATGCCCTTATTACATTGAGACTTCTACTAGGTGTTTTGATTTACAACTCCCTTCTTAAGTTGATAGGGAAATATTTAATTTTATATTAAAACATGGAAGATATAAAAGAGTCAAATGATCCGTAATCAAATAAAACATTAGCTAAATTTGAGTTTAGGATTAAAGTACCTACCACCACATCATTGGGAACTTCCACCTCAACTATAGTGATTGTATAAGTTTGGTCTTCTCCCCTTGACCTATTTTATGATATATTCCATTGATGCTTGGGGAATTAGTGTAAATAATGCCCCATTTATTTATAGTTGAATCATTGTAAATAATTTATTTTTTTATTCCCCTTGAATTCACTATCTAGATGACCCTTATCATCATACTTATAAAAAAACAATCATGCCCTTCAAACATTTTCTAGGATGTTTCTTCCCATAATTTTTACATGATGGAAATTGATTCATTTTCTCCTAATTCTTTGATTTATTCCCATTTTAATGGTGTTTTTACATCCTATTATTTACTTAATTACCCTTTAATATATCATATCTATAAAATTATTTCTCTATTTTGATGGTATATAAAAATATTTCATCCTATGATGAATTTTTTTAAGAAACCAATTCCCTTTGGATACCTAGATTAAAACCTTTAAATAAACAGTCAATCATGAATTCCATATTGAGTATGTAATTTTTAGAATACCAAGATAGTCTTGTAAAGATATCCTCATTCTTTGCAACACTTTATTATTCCTTTTTATTTATAATGAGTAACTTTATTTTCATTTCAATTCGTTTCTCATAAGGGAAATATTTTTCAAAAAAAATCTTTAAAATATCTCCATTCCATGTGTTCTATTTAATCTTCCTCCATAGTATTCTGGATTAAAAACCACCATTTTTCAAAATCATCATTGAGATAATATACTACAACTATAACCTTTTCTTTTTAATCACATCACAAGGTCATAAATATCTTTTCAAGGGACTTAATCCTTTTCTATACTACCACATGATTAATAGTCCCATTAAATGATGGGGGATTCTTTCACATAAAGTGATCCAACATATTAAAATCATGTTGTAGAAAAATGGTTTGATCCATTCAGGAAAGTATATTTATTATAACATTATTAAGCTACCCTAATATAGCCATGATCTTCTCAATTCCAATACTTGATGTATTATCTTTCTCGGTAGGGAAATTTCTACATTGACTATGAGTGTTGATACCATTATTTCTTCCTAGAACTATTTCTAAAAAATCAATATACTGGATTATCTTATGAAATTATGGATTTCAAATCATAGCATATAATTCTGAATATGGTTTAACACTTAACATAAATTGAGAATTTATGCATTGTTAATATCAAAAAATTAAACTTGGTTTCTTTGGAAATATTTTTAAATCTTAAAAATATTTTCAAACCCTTCATAATGGTTTGTAAAGAAAATTTGAATTATCATAATCATATCCCCCAGTTTTAAATTAAATCCCATTTTTATTCATCAGTTTTAAATTGAGTTAAATCATAATGCACCCTTTTTAGAGTTATTACTCGTAGGTACAACTTTTATTGAACCACATACACTTGTAGTTTCCATACAGAGATGTATCTCTAGGAAAACCCAAATAATCTCTAAATTAAAAAAATATAGGATATTATTCCATAATATGACATATTCTTAAAGTTTATAATAGGTTTATGTTCCCTAGTCTATATTTTCCTAAATCTATTTTAATAGGTTTCTACTAAACTTTCTCTTATACCAAATGTAACAACCCTAAATCTAGTAACCCAAATCCAGTGTCTAATTTATTATTATCATAGATACAGGGGTTATAATCCTAAATCACAAATAAGTTTAGTAGTATTAGATAACTATATACATACATGATACCCATTTTACATTGGGAATATAATATGAAACATAAAAAATTATTATCATCCTTGAAACTCATTTCAGTGATTCATTTTCATATCTTAAGGAAAGGAAACAAAATAAGGGTGCGTTAAAATTCTCAGTAAGGGTTACGTACAATAGAAGATATTATAAATAAATAATTCATAAATAATATATCAAGGTAAATAACTGAAAACTCATTTCATTTAACAAATAACTTCAATATAAATAATACTATGGCCAGAATAAATGATGATCAAATAATTCCATATAAATAATCACATGATCTTGATGTTGGTCCATAGATAATATCAATACATTAATATCATTGATAATAATAACTAAATTATCAATTATGTAAATTCTTAATATTGTACATCATGATCTCAGAATTCATGATATTTATACCTTCAAGACCTTACATTGAGACAGTTTAAAACTACAAGTAAAAACCCATTTAATTCAGCTAACTGATTTTTATCATGAGACCTTTTGATGCATCAAGGGGCTATATAATTCTGGGCTCCACCCATCACTACATTTCCAAATAATTTCTCATATATTGAATGGTTTATTTAATTCATGAACAATATGGCTTATCAATAAATGTTTCTATTGAATAAAGAATATGGAATCTCAATATTTCCCCCAGTTAATAAACTAACATTAAAAGCAAAACACCATATTCAAAAATTAAATATGGTTTAAGAAATAATCATATCAATTATAAATAATATAGGCATTTAAGGGAAATGTAATTTCTAGTGAAAACTGATCACAATAAAGTGGTTTTCTCAAGGGAAAGTTAACAACCCAAGAATTAATCAAGAGATGAGATGTGAACATAAGTTTATTAGGAATATAGGTTTTTCAATAAAACCATTTGATTTTTAATAAAAAATAGAATAAAAGTGAAATATTAAAATAATATTTCATAAAATAATTTTCTTTTTGAAACCATTGAAAACACATAGAAGAAGTTAAATTTTATAAAATGATTATGATGATGGGGAATTCTGTTATTTTCATACACATTTAAAAAACATTCCTTTCAACTGTTAGTAAAGAAAGTCAAAAACATACCTTCATGAAAATAGAATAAATATTCCTTTAAAACATTTTTTAAAGGTAAATGATAACTTAAAATTCCATTAATAAATCATTTGAGTAGATAAAATTACTTTTTTAAAACAATTTTGAAAAACACAAACATGGAAAAAAATTGATTTAAAGATAAATAAAATGAATTTTTATTTTAAACATTTACTTTCTTGATCCAATTACAAAAGAGATGAAATATTGAAATAAAATATGGAAAATCCTTACATATCCAAAGGTTAAGAAAATTATTGGATCTTATGAAGGATAAATGATAAGATTTCTTCAATAAAAATAAAAGAAATCCTAAAGGAATGTGAAACTATAAAATAGATTCTTACCTCTTTGGTAACATTTAAATTGTAACCCATTGAAATAATATACTTGAATTGAAATATTAATAATCATGAATAAATAGGTATTCATGTTAAATACTTCAAATGGTAAGTATATACACCACATAAAATTTAATAGATTCATAATAACAAATATGTATCAATGGAGTGTAAATTAAGATAAAATCTATTACTTCATGATTATCTTTAGATGAACATGATTTAACCTCTGGTATAATGGTTTTAATAATTTCATTAATTTATTCCAGAACTATATTCATATTTATAATATCATATATGATTCTCTTACATCATCTTACCACCTATTCGTTAATAATATTTCATTATTACCATCATATCTAGAATTATAATATTTCATTATTACCATCATATAGATCCATCATATCCAGAATTATATTAATGTAATTAATATAAAATTTATTCTTTATTTACCTTTTTATAATAATTTTTTAATGTTTTATATATATAATTAATCGCATCGCTTTGTGGAGATAGTATGGTGTACGTACGCACGAGTGGAGATATCATTCCCTTAATGGGTAAAAGGGTTAGGAAGTGGATGATATATTAATTTTATAGAAATTATAACATTTCATATTTATAATATATATTCATAATTTCTATCATTATGATTATCCATTTGATTTAGTAATGGAAAACAAATTACATCGGTTCACGATGTGGTTTTCTACCATACACACTAGCGATGGATTTGTTTCTCATTTGATTGAGAAGGAGATGGGTAAATATTATCCAATAAAAATAATTAAAAATAATTATATTGGATATTTTGGTTTTATTATATATGAATTATCAACTCATAATTTAAGTGTATAAAAGAAGAAATAAAAAAAGAGCTTGGTGAAAATGATTACCTTCTCTTAGAGAAACCTTCTTTGGATATCTTATTAAGGACCCTGGGATTGGTATTTTTATAATAACAACAACTATAGAATGTGGATAATTATTTTGAGTCAATATTTTGGTAGTTTTTGGTTGATTAAATGGCTTTAGAGTTGTGAATAAGTGAGTATAGTGGTTCCCTTTTATATTTGAGGAGGAGTGTCATTTTTGTAAATACCCAAAACTATCCAATAATAGGAGGTCACTCTCAACCCAAATGCCTAAAAAAATTATAAATAATAATTTATAGGGAATATAAGATTTATAAATAAATATTACACTAAAAATAAACATTTTTTAAATATTTTATTTCTTTTACCTCCAAGGTTACTTTTACCATTTGAGTTTTCACCATGGTAACACATTTTTTACCTAAGTAAATTATCCTTTAAGCCTAAAACTAAAATGGTCCTTATTAGATAATTTGGACCCAATGAATTTAAATATAAAATACAATTTATAAAATAAAAATACTATGTGTGTGGAAATTTAATTTTAACATAAGCGCATTTAACTCGCAAAACCTTGTTTTAACCTTAATCATAGTGAATAATTTTTACTTTTTTTACTATTAATTATGACAAAAAATAAAGTTGAACTTATTAACTAATATTAATTATTATTATTAAAAATATTAAATCCATTTAATCAAATTAAAATCACAAAAGTGGAATAATTTAGTTTAAAAATGAACCTGTAAATCGTGTCGAAAAACAGTTTTTCAAGAAATGCATTTTTCAAGCATAATATGATCTTAGATTAATTATATGACTAGTAATTATAATTATATGGATCAAAATTAATATATTTAGCTATATAATATATAAATTTTATTTAAAACATTTATCATTAAAGATTATTTTAAGTTATTGAAATGGATATACATTATTCCTTTTTAAACAAAAATAGTTTTCTAGAAAAAAATAGTTTTCTAAAAAATATCCCTCTTTTACCTCAAAATGATCTCACCATTATTTCTATAAAATTTATAGTTATTAAATTTTTAATTCCAAATATTATAATAAATAATTATAAATAATATTAGGAATAGTTAAATACTATATTTTTAATTATTTATAAAAGATTATTTTTAAAGGAAATTTTCAAAAAAATTATTCTATGCTTATTTTGACCTAGTAAGTTCAAAATAGATATTGATCTTATCAAATTAGAATTTTTGTGACATGAAATTTTAAAATGTTCAATTTTTATAGTTTTATTATAATATTATTTTCACTTATAATAATTGTGACTTGGGTGTTATTTGCACCATGGTCTATATACCACACCATAGTGTGGTTTGGTGAAGTTGTATGTGGGTAACATTAGAAACCTATACATGGTGTAAGACCAATGTAATGATAACACTAGTTACCCTTACGCGTTTTCAGACCAGTATAAGGGTAACACCGGTTACCCCTATACAGGGGGGTTCTAGGGGCTTGTTTTATGGTCTATAGACCATGCCACAATGCACTCTCTTGGAGTTAATTAAGGATTGTTAGGGTGGTTGATTATGATGAAATGGGGGAGGCCACACTATGGTGCTATTGTGTATCAATTTTTTTAGATTTATTTTGGTCTTATTTTGGAACCCCTCAAGTTCCCTCACCCTAATTCGATCAAAAGTGGGGTAGAAACCCCACTTTTCTCTCCCATGTCTTTCGGTTGTCTCCCTTTAATCTGGGGTGTTAAAAATGTTTTTTTTCATGTTGATTAATAGTAATTTTAATCCTATATTATCCCATGCATGTATATTTGGGTTTTCATTAATTTTTTCTCACCCAGCTAGGGTTTTTTGAACTTGATTCAACCAATACATAGTGTAATCATCCCACTTCAAGGGGATTTGGTGTGCATCTTGTAGAGGAGATCCTGGAAAGTGATGTTCATGTCGTCATTTGTCATTTGTTTTAAGGTATGTCTATTCGTGATTTTATTTAGGGTTTTGGTATTTGTTTAGGTGAAATTATTCATTATATTAGGAATAATATTTGGTAATTTTGTACGCCTTAGACCCATGAGTGTGTCAAGAGTTAATTGCACCTTGTGAATTATTGTTTCAGTGTTGATATGCCATTTGGTGAGTTTGGATCCAATTATTACATCATGGAATTTTGGTTTTAAATGTATGTTTTATTAATTTAAGAGTTTTTGTGGTTGGGTTAAGTTATTTCAGAATCGATGGAGCTCGCTATAGGATTAGGTTTTTTGTGTGGGTCATTGATTGAGGTTGGTGTATCCATGTATACCTTTTTAAAAATAGAATCTTTATTGTTTTATTACATTTAAATTATATTTTTAGCTCATATAGGCTATAATATATGTAATTATTTACCCTTACCTAATGGTATTGATTTATATTTTTCTTTTTACATGATTTATAAAAATGGATTTAAGAACTTCAGTTTTCCAAGCCTTTCATAAATGATCCAAGTGTTTATTAAAAAAATATTTTAAAGGTATTTCTTAAAAGAAAACGAATACTTATATTAAAATTATTTATAACTAATAGTGTTCCTAGTTTACTTAAGGTTACCATATACATTGAGGGCTATTTTTATATTTATTTATGATTTTTCTTGGTAATTGATCTTGATTTTTTGGTGGGTGGAATTGTTAAAATATTTAAATGTTTTAAAAAGACTTTTAAGTGTAGTTTTTTAGTTCGGTTTCTAAAAATAAGGTTATTATATTCAATTTTACATATAAAATATATTTCTAATCGGACAATAGGTACCATGTATATTAATTATGGATTTTTACTTAAAAGGGATATATAGGGGTGGGATAAGGAGTTTCCATAAGATATCCTGTTATTTTTAATTTTGATATATGATTTTTATGTGGAAAATTTTACCTCACCTTCTATAAATAAATTTTTGGGAAACCCTAGTTACTTTATTATTGAACCTAGATCAGGATGATGTTCTTTCCATTAGTCATGGTGTTTCCATGAATAGTGAAGTAATGACATGTGTATCCAACTAACCAATGAAGTTTTTCTAGTTATATTACACTAATCAAGAATATCCATAATTAATGACATATAATTTATAGGTTCCCCTATCCTTTGGGACTGTATGGTTTCTCCCATGGTATCAGCTATTTTTTTCCTTTTGATTATGTAATGTTACTATTATTTATATTTAGTTTTCTTTCCACTTTTTACCTAAGTAAATTTTTTTCTATTTATATTCATTTTTTCCTATTTATTGATGTATATCCATTTTTGATTAGATTTATTTACTACAATATTTCTATTAGAAGTTGTTATTACTTGTTACTTCTTGTTTCCCTATATTTAATAGCTTTACCAGATTATTTCTTCATTTTTAGTTATTCTATGGATATTATTTCAACATTTATCATTATTGGTAATTTTATTCTTTTAAAAATAATAATTCTTTTCACTGGAATTTTTTATGATGTATTTTTAAAGGAGGTATTTAAAAATAGTTTATTTTCTTTTATTTTGAAATGTAGTTGTTTCATAAGGATAGAGTTTTCAAACTATTTTTCCTCTCTTTACACCTATCATTTCTTGAAATGTTTTTAAGAATTTTTTATGCTCAATTAAATAAATAATGAATTTTTTGGTTAAAAATATTTAAAGGGATGGCATTATGTGACTTGTTTTTGTTTAAAAGAGGAAAAATGTATATTTGTATTTTATTTTCAAACTAGCACAAAAAATGATTTATTTTTAAAAATCATGCATGGAGTTATAAAGGATGATACCTATAAATATTTTATGCTCATGACTATATATATTATAGGTTTATTATGGGTTATGTTGGGTGTAGTGGTTGATCTTAGGTTTTAGTTCAAGTTTCATGATAGTTCCAAGAAAGAGAGATTTTCTTACTATGAAGTAGAGGGTGTTGAGGTCCTTATTTTATTTTGGAATTTTATTTTTCTCTTTTATCATTCCATATTGGTTGGTTATTTATTTTCTCCTATATATGTGGGTTTAGTTTTTTATTATGATTCATGAACTATGTTATATTTTTTCCTTCCTTGTTTGGTTCGGTTTATATTTCAATATTCCTATTTGATTAGCGTAATTATCTAACTTATGAAATGTTTATATCTAACTTATGGGTAGGATTATTATGTTATTCATATTTATTTTGGTGAAACTATTACCAAGAGTGTATCCATAATGTTTAGGCACTACTTTTTAGTCCATGGGGATCAGGAATTCCCTTCAGTCCATGTCACGGGCTAACTCAGGTTCCCAGATTAGGGGTATCCCAAGTTGGTTTTATTGTAGTTGGTTCCCTAGAAAAATATTCTATATAATTTATGATTACATATTCATGGATTTTTAATATTAATAAATTTCTTATCACATAATTTTTTTCTTCTGTGTGGCATAGTATGTGATAATTTCCTAAGGGTAAATTTTACACATAAAGTTCATAGTAGTTCCCCAATATGATAAGAACATTGAATTATAATTATAATATTCCTAAATATATATATGTTCTCTATATATATGATATAATTCAATGGGACAAAAATAATACTAGCTATCAAGGGTAAGGAGCTTATATTACATTGAGACTTTGTCTCGTGAATGTATTCCTTAGTAATCTCAATGAAGGAGGTTATAGAAACCTGACTCGCCAGTAGGAAATCAACATTTATATGTGTCATTGGGTATTCATATTTATATACATTTTTAATGGTCCTTAGACTTCAATATTATTATTAATTCATATTACAAGTCACGTGATTGGTATATTTTCATAAACCATAGAAACATATGTTCATGGAAGAGATGGGTGCATTGGGTTAGTCATGAATGAAATATAATTAATTTATGGTACAAGAAAGGATTTAAAACTTTATGGTTTAGTGTAATTTGATATCTTAGTCCCTTTAATTTAAATTGAACTACTTGATTAATTCCATTTCCATGGATTTCTTCTAGAAATTTCATTTCTAGAAATTCAAATAAAGATACATCAAGAACATTGGTTGATGATACCATCATATATCCTACTTGATTAGTGATATCATGATAAAGGAATTATATTACACAACATACATTAATATGATGTTTTATACCTTTTTGAAATTAACTTATTTCTTTATGGGGGTCTTAACATGTTTATATACACTAACCTTTGACTTAAGGTTTTTTTTCCTAATTCCACTAAGAAATTGACCTAGAGGTTCACACACTAAGTGTATCTAAAACCATAAATAAATTCTATATGAATTTAATATGATAAATAAATATTATTCCCCTACATGGTTTAAGAATCATTCATGTTTGGTTGATTTCAAATATTTAGTCACTAGTAATTCAAGATAATATGTGTGTGAGTTGAATATTTAATAAATATTTATTCATTATTTTAGTGAATATATTATTTATTTATTGATTGATTAATAATGCAGTTATATTTATTTATTTAAATAAATATTCATTATTCATGGTTTGATAAATATTATAGAGGATTGGTAGACCAAGTTTGTTGGTCTGGTGAGAAATAATATATTAAATATTATTTTATTAAATATTAATTTATCTATTTGAGATAATGATATTTATTTATCTATAGGTCTAGAGAATATAAAGTTAATAATATTATTATTATTATTATTTAGACATGGGGTTTATCAGGGATTAAGAAACCGATAAGGGCCCATGTACAATTATTATTCTCTCACCTGACCCCTATTTAAACCAAATTATATCATTATCAACTCGAGTAATCAATGTTCACAATGAAAGTATAGAGATAATTATACCAAGATTTAGTAATCTTTACTTATTTAATTATATCAAAAATAGATATCAATTCTTCACCTTTGCCCTCTCAACTCTAAAAATAATAAGAAGAATCCTTCAGAATTTGAAGTAATTCTTATGGTGGTCATCATCAAATGATTTAAGCAACATAATATTTCACTCTAGCACCCAGGGATTTCTATAATAATGTTTAAAGGTTCATGGTGCACATGTGGATCACCACTGTAGGTATTTTACCCTTTAATCCTCTCACTAAAATGATTGTATTACAAGAATTGTTCTACCGAATATTAAACAAAGAAAGAATTCCAACATGAGGTAATTTATTATTTATATAAATTAATTATAAATTATATGTGATGGTCCTATCTTCTTAGTTTCATAATTTTATATCAATTAATATTTGAATTAATTTCATCGATCATGACATTCTTCATCATATACATCTCAAGTTATTCCTTGATTATGAAAAAAGTTGAGTTGGAAACTGCCCAATAGGTGTTTCTGTTGTGTTTGGAACCTTCAAGTGGTATTAGAGCAGTTACATATAAATTTATAATTATCTATTGATCATTGGTTGATTTATGAATTTAATTTTATTTTTTCATTTTTGATTAATTATTATTTAATTATGAATATCGATATCATATCTTCTTCTTCTTCATTCTCACTTATATAATAAAAAATAGGTTAATTATATATAAAAAATATCCAAAGGAATCATCCATGTGTGATGAGTATTTTGGATGTATATCATAGGATTAAATGATGTGTATCCTATAGGTACACACTATGTACCCATGTACACTATACCATGAATAACAGAGAGAGATCTAGGTCATCATGTAATAAATTCTCATGGCTTATATTAATACACACCACATGTTGATCGGGCCAGTATAGCACATGGTTTTTCAGACTACACATCATGTAAATTTCTTAAACATCATGTAACTCATAAATATTTATGGCTGATATACACTCTTGGTCCCTAAATATGTTCCATGGATATATGGAAAAGTGAAAAACACAGTATGTAGCTAGCCTATACACACTATGTATACTAACTATTTATATAGAAAGTAAAATTAATTTATTGTTAAACTTAAACCTAATAAATATATGTTCATGTATAATTTATTTAAAATACATGTATTGTGATATATTTTATATATATTAAATTATTGGATAATTTCTGCATAATATATGGAACTACATACCATGTATAGTCATAATACACAGAATAATCCGCACAAATTAAAAGAATTATATGTTATGTAGATAACATGTGTCTCTGTGTTATTTATTGATAGTAAATTTCATGTAATTACATGAAAAGGAATGTATGAATCATTCCATGTGAGTAAACAGTATATGATCATAATTTACACTAGGTAGTTTGGATAGGTACTCTTCATGCTGCCTCTAAGTATATACTTTGTACTTAGTTAATTTTAAATGAAATTAATTTATTTAATTTATTAAAAATTAAAATGGATGGGAATCTCATAAATAGTTTGGATGGAAACTAATAAATGAATTTATTAATTAATAAAGATAATTAATTAATTTTAACATGTTTTATATTAATTAAGAATGATTGAAATGAATGTTAGTTTATTAGATGCCTATTTTTTCATGTGTGTGGATGATCATGAGCTTATACCAACCTGTGTAAGGGCATGTTGACCATGTTTTATTTTATGTAAAACCCATTAATCAATCCATTTATTCCCCTCATATATGTGTGAATAAAATAATATATAAATTATGGATCTCCCATGAAAGTGGAGGTAGTCCAAACTTGGAGCCGAGGTGAAATCAACCTAGGAGATACATAGGTGCATAGGTGGAATGCTATAAATCGAACAAGGGGGTGGCTCCCAAAGTTTTTTCCCCTATGTTCAAGGGTTGGTTAATAATCTTCTATATAATCCAACTATTAGAAAAAAATATCATTATCATAACACTTTATTATATTATTTCTATTAGGTGCATGGTTAATTATTTATGGATATGTTTTATCACTATCACTTAATAAATGAATTAATAAGCATAAAATATAGAATTAAAAAAAATTATTACGTATCAATTAAATATAATACATTGTAAATAAAATAAATTGAGTGTAATCCACTTAATATTAAAAAAATATGTATTAAGATAAAATTGGAATTTTATATATAATGATTAATAATCCCTCAAATATTAAGTCAAAAATCCTTCTATTACTTGATTTAAAATCGAACCACTAGATAAAAGTGTTTTCTTATCCCTCGTTAGGATACTTACATATAATTAAGAGTTATAAATAATGTTTTAGGTTGACTTAAATTAATTTTTATTAGGTTTAGTGGCCTTCATTTATCTAATAAAAATTTAGAGGAAAGTGTTGGGGAAATCCAAGTTCAGGATTTCCAGATTGTGGAATATACTAAAAAGTTAAAGGAGTTTCAAGTTAATGTATTTTTAAATAACTTCCTACCTTAATACCTTTAAATATATTTCCATAACCTCATCTAGGTTATTATAAGGGTTATTTATACCCTTTCCATAAGAATATCCAAGTGATATGATATTCTGAAACCAATGGTGAGGGATATTTGGTTTTGATAAAATAATGGGAGAATAATAAATAAATTTATTATCTATTTTGTAATCCAGATAAATTACTAAATAATATAATCTTATTATATAAATTTAAATCCATACAACTTATAATCAATATTTGAGAAGGTTAACCTTCTCACCAGCTCGAATTTCCAAGAATGTTATAAGTGTATGCATTTATACTATTCCATGAGTAGAAATTATACATGTTGGAAACCCCTATTCTTAAAGGTCCTAGTAAAGAGTCTAGTGAGGAATAACTTTCACTATCCATGAAATATTTGGATAATTACATATATGTCCTATGTTTCATGTTATCATCCATGTCAAGTGATATTTTAAAGAAAAATAAGGATATTTATGTGTATAGTATCATGTATCACATTCATGATAATTATCAAGAGAAGGAGAGACAAGAGATATATGATATATCCAATGATTTTTTTAAGTGAAATCTTGGAGATTCAATTATAGTTGATCCTCATGTAATAAATTTGAATAGCTATATAGATTTTTGGGATATCTGGGGATTTAAGATCCATGATGAGTTACACAAGGATCTCATCTTATACTCACTACCTAAAAAATTATATATTTTTTTATTAATTATAATATGAGAAATAGTAATAAATATCTCTCAAAACTTCTTAACTTGATTCTCTAAGTTAATAGAGACATTAGGCATGAAAAACATGTTGTCCTTATAGTGAATAAATGGAATAACAAGGAAAAGGTACCCAAGACTCACTCAAAGTATAAGGATCCTGAGCACTATCCTTATAAGAAGAGTAAAATATTTAAATATAGAAAAATGAAATTGATAAAAAATCTTATGTTAAGTTATGCCACTGGAAAAATAATTTCACATAGTTAAATAAGCAAGGATAATATTTAGGTGTATTCGTTATCAAGTGAAATCTTTCCATACCTGCCATTTAGGTCTTAAATATAGCTTGTAGTACTCATCTCTATATCCAAATGTAGGAAAAAAGTAGATAAAAAAATATTTATAGTGGAGAGGTAGATATTCGAGAAACCAATGGATCATGGCTTGTTTTCTTAATTATAGGATATTACCACCTTTTTTCCAACATGGATGATTTTAGATTTGAGATATTGTTATTATGTACCCTAAGTTACCAAAAACATAATTTTTGTATCCTACCTATATACATATGGATTTATTTTCAAATTAGTAAATAATATTTTATTTTATTTTATAAAGATATCATATTTTATGGAATTGTTCATTTTAATAACAGTATTTCTATATTAGATTACCAAAAGAAAGTATTGGAAATTGATGAAAAATATTAGATATGCATGAATCATATCACACCAAGTTGTGGAATCACTATCTTGGACATGTAAAAGAGATGTGTTTTCCATATCTTTATTAAGATGGTTATCTAAACTCCTTTGAGATAAAATCTCTTGACATATGTCACACTTGTTTATAAGAAAAAATGACCAAGCCACCTTTTTTGTAGACAATGTGAAAGATCCAAAAATATTCTAGAATTGGTAAACACAGATGTGTGTGGACCTTTTATTATAGAAACAAAATGTGGGTATTCTTACTTTATAATGTTTAATGATGAGTAGAGTAAATGTGGTTATGTATACTTGATTAGGTATAAGAGACAATCCTTTAATAAATTCAATTAACTCAATAATAAAGTATATAATTAACTTGGTAAATAGATAAAGAATCTTCAATATGATCGAGGTATTGATTATAATAACAAATAATTTATTGACATTATATGAGAGTGTGAGAACATATCCTAACTCACTCCTCATTTTATAAAATATTGGAATAGTGTTAGTGAAAGGAGGAATTGTACTTTACTAAAAATGGTAAGGTCAATGATGAAAAATGAATGTTTTCCATTATCCTTTTGGGAATATGCATTACAGACTACAATTTTCACCATAAATCGGGTTCCAGCCCTATGGGAGGAAGGGGGGAAGGGAAATAGGGACTTGGGGAGTTGCATTCTAGTCAAGGGAAAAAATAAAAAGGGCACAAAGATTATTCTCATCCTCCCAAAACTATGGATTCGTAATCATCCAAGATGTCAAGGTCAAAGGATATATATTGTGCCCCCTCAAAAGAGAAGGACCTGGCGGTGGATCTTATAAGGACCAAGAGTTCACAAATGGTTTGTTGGGGGTTCCTAATCGGAGGCAGGATGAATCGATGGTGGCGGATCATGGGAACTATTCGGGGTTGGCTGATCAAATCTGTGAGGTAGATAAGGAAGTTGGGTATAATGATACAATGTGTGAGCTTATCAATCACTCAGGAGAATAAATGATTGATGAGGCCTTTGAAATTAAGGCCCCTGTTGAGGTTTCTGATTGAATGTATGAGAGACTACTTCAAGTGGAAACTAATAAAGAGCAGTGCAATTGGATCAATAAATAGGATCTCATCCTTATTAGAGGATTCAACGTGAGGAGGATAAATGTGAATGATTACATGAAAACATGGGACAAGTTGGCTCAAATAGGCTCAAGATTTATTTTAATATTTTATCTATCTATTTTGGTACATGAAACTTTTTTGGTTGTCTGTCTAGTTTATCACTTTTTTCCTTAAAAGTGTGTATAAATAATAAAAAGTTAATTTTCATTCAGTATAGAAATAAGAATATATTTTCTAAATTAAGTGTATGGGGTGTGATGAATTTTTAGGGCCAATTCAGGAAACAAACTAGAACCCCATAGAATAAAGTGTATCTTTATAGGATATCCCATGGAAATGAAGGGATATTTCTAATGAAACCCTTCAGATAAAAGAATCATGGATGACTATCATCCCATATTTCTAGATAGGGAACACATTGTAATTCCCTAATTTTTTTAAAGATAATAAAAACCATTATTGATATTAATTTATTTATTTTTTATGTGAAAAGGTAATTTTTTCAATAAAAATTACTTAATATATGATTTAAGGGATTTAAATAAGGGTAAAGTCATATTTAACAACTTGTAATATTCTATGAAATGTTTTCAGAGTCAGATGCTGAGTTAGTATGAGATTCTAAGGCCTGTAGAGTCTCAAAACAGATGGAATAAAAATATTAAATATATTATGTGTGTGTGATTTATTCAAAATAATTTAATATCTTCCAAATAATATATCATATGGGAAATCTAAGACAACTATTATGTCTGAGATGCGAATTTTACCTTAGGTGAGGCATAACTTTTATACACATCGAACGTTTGGCCAGATCACGCACTAGCATAAGTTATTTAATATTTTTATTATGTTATTTTTTGGAAATAATTTTATATCTCACAAATCATGCATCATATGAGAACACTGAGACCACTATTCGGTCTAGGATGTGGGTTTTACCTTAGGTGGGGCATAAAATTTATGTTCATTAAGAGTTCGGTCAGATCACTCATTAGATTAAGTTATTTAATATTTTCAAGATTAATTTAATTTAAAAAATCATTTAAATGCTTTATATTCCTAAAAACAATGAATAGTCTTCCATTAAAATGCACTAAAGGTTTCAAAATCCTCATTTCATCACTATTTTGATATGTTTCTGTTAAAATACTTTAATGTGGAGAAATTAATGAGTTTATCGTTAATTTTTGGCTGAATCATGGAAAAATTGGGTTTTTAAAATGTTGGTCTTAATTCCTATGATTTTTGGGGGTTTTAAATAGTTGAATCATTTCAAGTTCAATTTTGGTCAATTTTATTGAGTTCAAATGACCCAGAGAGTCCCTTTTGAACATTTGGGGAAGAAATAGTTGATCAGTATGCACATGTGCAGGCTTCTTCTCCTTCCTAAAGGTGTTGCATACAAGTTTTCATGTTTGTTTTTTTCTTTAATTTTGTTTTATTCATTTATTTTCGTCCATTTTATTCCCCTCTATATTGTGAAAAAAATGGTTGAAATCAAATAAAAAGATAAAACCTATATTACAAGGTTATTTTTAAAAATTATTAAGAGATGATTTTAATAAAAAAATATTGAATGATAATTGTGTGAATTATTGAAAGACATGTAAAGAATTATAAAAATAATAATTTCATGGAATTTTAAAAATATAAATAAGAAAAAATATTAATCAATAATTATTATATTATCAAAGGATAATTTATGAAATTGATCAGAAATATAATTTTACAAAATTATCAAAGAAAATTACTAGGAATTATCAAGTGACAAATTGTCAAACAATAATTTCTTGAAATTATCAAAGAACAATTACATTATTAATTGAAAATAATTATCAAGATTTATTAAAGTATAATTGAATTAAATTATCAAAGGATAATTTTTGGAAATAAATTATTATAATATAATTGTGAAATTTGGGTTTTTAAGGAAAATTATTATAATATAATTATAAAAATTAACCAAGGATAATTATAAGGTGATTATCACGTGACAAAGACTATTGAAATTATTATAGGATAATTATGTGTATTATCAAAAGATTATTATTAAAATTATCAAACGATAATTGTGAGATTATAAAAGATAATTATTAAAATTATAAAATGATAATTTCAAGATTATCAAGAATAATTATTAAAATTATCAATCGATATTTTCTATATTATCAGAATATAATTTATAGAATAAAAAATATCAAATGATAATTTATTATCAAAGAATAATTATAAATGATAATTTATAATTAATTATCAAATGATAATTATAAAGGATAATTTAATATAAATTGTCAGAGATGATTATGAATAGATAATTTAGGATAAATTATCAATATATAATTATAAAATGATAATTTATGATAAATTATCAAAAGATAATTATTCTTGAGGGGAATATAGTGAGTGCATGCGTTAACCTAAATAGTAATTTGGAAAGTATTGAGGAGAGAGAAAATATCATCACATATGATATTTTAATGATAATTTAGAAATTATCCAAGAGAGATAAAGTATCATCACATGTGATATTTTATTTATTTTTGAAATAAAATTTTTGGTTTTGGTTTTAGGGACTCTTGGAGAACCTCAAGTGTCAACATTTATAATAATATAGCAGTTAAGATGTGTTCATGACTGATTTATCCTTTCCTTTGACATCGATGAATTTTGAGGTAGGAAGCTCCATACTTTCTTGAGATCTCATTCTACATGTTTCCATGGAATGATTATCATGTTGGCATATTTTTTATCCATGTTTGAATTGTGATTTCTTGTGGGTGTGTGTTTAGCCCATGACATTGTATGGCCTTGATCCATGAGAATTGTTGAGATAGATAGATTTCATGTTGATTTTTGATTCACATGTTGTATTTATGATGATGTTATATTTTCTCAACATGTGTGCCTTGATATGTATGCCTTGATTTGTGTGCCTTGATATGATGTCATTGTTTCTTTAAGATATGTCTAGTATATGATATGTTTTTGTTTCTTGTTCATGGTATATATGAGACAGGTAGACCCATCATGGCTTGGTATCCCTATAGGAGGATCATGTTTAGACACTGCATGTGATGTGATGATGAGACTGAGATGGATGATAGTGTATGATGTCCTAGTTTGGCCTAAACTGGGGACATGACAACCATGATTAATCAGACTAATATTTGATGACCATGGGGCATGTTGATCATGATTGATCATACATGCATGGAAACAGTGGAGAATGATGGTATATGTGACCTGGCCTAGAGATAGATCTAGGGAATAATGTCTTAGTGTGGCCTAACCTAGAGGTATAGGGCTTGTATATCTATTGAGCAGCTTGAGGATGGATTTGATGTTGAGACATTTCCATGTTTTTTCTGATGTTTTATAGCATGGAGCTGAAGAAGGTACGACCATAGATTTTTTGTTGCTTAGTTAGCACATGACTACTCTATTTTCGATTTTATTTTTATTCTTGTTATGAATTGATTATTATTATGGAATACATTGTTATACTTAAATACATCTGGTTAAGGATGCCTTGGTGGTGTCCTACCAAGTCTTGTACTCACACCCTACTCGAGCATTTCAATGCACTTGGTGATTTCATGAGGGATCTGGTGAAGGGATGGGCCATGTAATGGACATCTTAGCAGAGAAACATAGATCTAGTATCATATCGGGATGGACTCCAGTGGACCCACTATTTATTTATTAGCTTTTTATACTGCTTTCTACAGTGGATTTTCTTGCCACTTTGGGAGCTTCTTTATTTTTATGACATGTATGTCATATTTATCTTTATACATGCTTTACTCTGATTATTTATTATATTATTGATTATTTATTATTGATCCTATAACATGATAATGAGTTTATATTATCCCCACTAATTGAATCAGACATTTGCTTCTAGTTGATAGCCTCTTACGTATGGGGAGGCACACATGAGGTCATTTGACCTTCCGTCTTGGACCTAGTGGTTTGGTTCGGGATGTTACAAAATGGTACTAGAGATCAGGATTCACAAACTTATTATTTTCTTTTCCATGGGATGGGACAGGATAGATAATAGATGAGACAATTGGGACTCAGACAGGGGAACTATAATAGTGCGTATCCAACACTATATAGTGGACCTATGAGTTTCCAAAAAGTGTGGTAACTATGTTTTTCTCTTACCATTGATTAAATTCACCTTGAGTGATGCACATGATGTTGATATGTGATTTTTGGGATCTTGGTTTCAATCATGCATCATGACTATGAATGTGGGTTCAAATTACATATATATTACTATTTTTATGTTGCATAATAGTTCTCTAATTAAATTTATTATTTTCACTATTTATTCGGGATAGTTTTCTTGTGTGATATATTTGTGAACATTTTGTGTGATATATCCTTATTGGATTTAATTAGTTGAACTGAGTATGTTGTGGTGTCAGTATATATATGATGATTGTGTATAACATTTAGGGATAGAGACAAGGGTTAATGATAGGATGGTTATACCTTGGGATGAGGGTAGACTCCTAGAAAATCCTTTGTGTGATCCCATAGACTAGTTAAGAGAAACCTTGTGTGATCCCATAGACTTATTGGGATATATCCTAAGGACTTTGTTTCTTTTTGAAGTGTTTTCCTTCACATAATAAAAGATGTCACCTCAACATAGTCTTATGGGAATACATGGTAAGAATTTTGAAATACTTCTGTAAGGGTTTGGGTTTTTTCTTTACCACTAGACGTGTAGGAGAATGTAGTTGATCATCCTCTACACCTGTTATATGGTTAGGGTAGAAAGGACACTTAATGAATAAGTCTTTCACTTATTGTATAACCTAGGCATAGAAGTCTAGAGATATGGGAAAACTTTTCATTACTTTCAATTCTAGAATTATCAATCCTACCAAAGAACCAGAGTCTCTCAGGATATTAAGGAATGGATTAAAATCATTGAGAGAATATTTAACATAGTGGAAACTATGAAGGATCATAAATTCAAGCTGAGATGAAAATCATGTTAGGTATAAAACTAGTTTAATACCCTAATATCATATGTTTCTAACCAAGATAATGTATCTAAAGGCATAGCTAGATGACTTGGAGCTGGTATTTATGGTTCACACTCTAAAGTGATGGATACATTGCCTCTTTAGCAAGACATTTTTAATCTACACATTCCATAATATCTTCTCTATATCTTCACACAAAAGGACCTGAATATGAGATAGATTTTCTATATTAAGTATCTATATACATTTGAAATTTATATAGAATATTCTCCAAGTAAATTTAATTTCATTTTGTATTATATTAGTCGTAAGACATAGGTGGATATGGATCTTGGTGAGAGGTGTTTAGAGGAGTGGTGGCACTTTATGAGCATGTTGGATAACCGAAGTATGGATGATTTTAAGGATCATGGATCAATTACTTGTTCCCTTTTAGTGATCATATCCTCACTTGTGGAATGGTTGAATACTAGTCAGGAGTTAGACCTAGAGTGTGTTGTGATGAGGGGACAACTAGCTAGAGGAGACCGGATACCCATATGTTTGATGGACAACAATGATGTGATCATGGTACATGGGAGAGTACTAGTTCTTTATTCCATCAGAGAGGATTTTATGAGATAATTCAATACCTCAATATGTGTGGTACATAATGGTGTAAAAACTATGTATTATGACTTCAGGAAACAATTCTGGTGGCCAGGGATGATGGGGGACATCATTAGGTTCATATCCCAAAGCCTTACCAGCTATAGGGTAAAGGCTGAGCAACACCATCCTAGTAGTTTGCTCCATAAAATTTTTTTCCTCTTTATAAGTGATAGAACATCATGAAATACTTTTTATGGGGTTACCCAAGACCCCGAGGAGTCTTGAAGTAGTCTGGGTGATTATCGATTGTCTAACAAAGTGTGCTCACTTATTACCGATCAGAGAGACTCACTTAGTATAGGAGTTAGGAAAGATCTATGTCTGAGAGATCGTATGCCTTTATGGAGTTACCTTGATAATTTTTTTATATAGAGATGCATGTTTTTTATCACTATTTTAGAAGGTCTTATAGAAATACCTAGGGACTCAGTAGAGATTGTGCACAGAGTACCACCCTCAGACTAAAGGATAGTCTAATCATACTATACGCATATTGGAGGATATGCTTCAATCTTTCATTCTAGACTTTAGTAGAGCATGGGATGATCACCTATACTTGATTGATTTTTCATTCAATAACTATTTTATATGATTTTATTCATATGGTACCTTATGAGGTCCTTTATGAGAGACCATGTTGATCACCACTTATTGGCATGAGGTAGGTGAGGCAGTGGTTTTGGGCCCAATTTGGATTAGGAGGCCTCTAAGAGATTTAATTTGATTAGGAAAAGGTTTATCACCACTCAAAGTATAAAAATATTATATATATACCATAGGAGTAGACCTTTGGAGTTTACTATAGGGGGTAAGATCTTTTTTAGAGTGACTCCTTGGTTTGTCCATTGACATCTGAGGAAGCATGGAAAGCTTGCACCACAGTTTTTGGGACCCTTTGAGATCTCCAAATAAGTGGGGAAAGTGGCATACCATTTGGAACTTCCTCTATGATATTGAGTTATTGGTGATGTGTTCCACATTTCTCAGCTTTATAGGTACATTACTAATCCTATGCATGTTATATATTTCAAGGATGTTGTGTTGAAACCAGATTCGCCTTATGAGGAGCATCCAGTGTGGATTACAAACTAGAGTGAGAAAGTCCTATGGTGGAAAAATGATACCGCTATTCTATATTTGGTGGCAACATGAACATATCTAAGAGGAAATGTGGGAACATAAGTATGATGTTTGAGATCAGTGGTCTAAGTTGTTTGAGCAAGTTCACTAGAGATACTTCTTGTGGAAGAGAAGTCGATAGGGGGGAAATTGTAATACTCAAAATTTTTTAAAGACAATAAAAACTCTTTTTGATGTTAATTTTTTATTATTTTAATGTGGAAAGTAATTTTTTTAATAAAAATTACTTAATAGATGATTTAAGAGATTTTTGTAAGGGTAAAAGCCTAGTTAACACCTTGAAATATTCTATGGAATATTTTTAGAGTTAGGTGATGAGTTAGTATGAGATTGAGGCCTGTAGATCCTCAGTATAGACAGATTAAAAATATTAAATATATTATATTATGTGCATGCGATTTATTTAAACTAATTTAATATCATCCAAATGTACATCAAATGGGAAATCTAAGACCACCGTTTAGTCTAGGGTGTGGTCTTTACACTAGGTGGTACATAACTCTTATGTACATTGGAAATTTGGTCATACTGCACGTGAGCATAAGTTATTTAATATTTTATTACATTATTTTTCTATAAATAATTTAATATCTCATAAATGATGCATCATATGAGAAATATGATACCATTTTTTGGTCTAGGATCTGTGGTTTACCCTAGGTAGGGTATAAATTTTATGCACATCGAGTGTTTTCTCATAACGCTCATTAAATTATGTTATTTAATATTTTTAAGATTAATTTAATTAAAAATAATAATTTAAAAGCTTCATATTCCCAAAAAAAAGGACAAGAATCCATTAAAATGAACTGGAGATTTCATAATCCTCTATTTCATCATTGTTTTGATCAGTTTTTGTTTCAATATCTTAATAAGGAAAAATTAATGAATTCATCTTTAATTTTCGATTTAATCGAGGATTAAATTGGGTGTTTAAAATTGGGGTTTTAATTATTATGATTTTGGGGGTTTTAAATAGTTGAATCATATAGGGTTCAATGTTGGTTGATTCTGTTGAGTTCGAATGACCCCGACACTCTCTTTCTCGCATTTTGTGAAGTTGTATTTGATCAATTTTCATGTGTGTGGGTTTCTTATCCTTCATGAAGTCACTGAATATATGGTTTTAGGTTTGTGTTTTTTTCATTTTGTTTTATTAATTTAGTTTATTATATTTTATCCCCTCTTAATTATGAAAAAAATTATTGAAATAAAATAAAATGATAAAACCTATATTACAAGGGTATTTTCACAAATTATTGATGGATGATTTTAATAGAAAAATATTGAATTACAATCATGTGAATTATTGGAAGATGGGTAAATAATTATAAAAAAATAATTTCATGGAATTGTCAAATGATAATTAATAAGAATTATCAAATGATAATTAAGAAGAATTATCAAATAATAATTATGCTATTATCAAAGGATAATTTATGAAATTGATCAAAAATATAATTTCATGAAATTATCAAAGATAATTACAAGGAATTTTCAAGTGATAATTTATTGAAATTTCCAAATGATAATTTATTGAAATTATCAAAGAACAATTACATGATTAATCAAAAATAATTATCAAGAATTATTAAAGTATAATTGTATCAAATTATAAAAGGGTGATTTTTGGAAATAAATTATCATAATATAATTGTGAAAGGTTAATTTGTAAGGAAAATTATTAGAATATAATTATAAAAATTATATAAGGATAATTATAAGGTAATTATCATGTGACAAAGACTATAAAAATCATCATAGGATAAATACATGTATTATCAAAGGATAATTATTAAAATTATTAAATGATAATTATGATAATATCAAGGACAATTATTAATATTATCAAATGATAATTGTGATATTTTCAAGGATAATTATTAAAATTATCAATCGATAGTTTCTATATTATCAAAGTAAAATTTATAAAATAAAAATTATCAAAGGATAATTTATTATCAAAAGATAATTATAAATGATAATTTATAATTAATTATTATAAGATAATTATAAAGGGCAATTTAAGATAAATTATCAGAGATAATTATAAATGGATATTTTTGGATAAATAATCAAGATATAATTATAAAAGGATAATTTATGAGAAATTATCAAAAGATAATTATTCTTGAGGGGAATATTGTGAGCATATGTGTTGACCTAAATGATAATTCAAAAATTATCTAGAAGAGATAAATTATCATCGCATGTGATATTTTATTTATTTTTGAAATAAAATAGTTTTTTTTTTGGGTTTTAGGGGCCCTTAGTGAACCTCGAATGTCGAAGTTTATGATAATAAGGCTGAAAAGATATGTTCTTGATCGGTTTATCCTTGCCTTTAACATCAATGACTTTTGAGGTAGGAAGTTCCTTACCTTCTTAGGCTCTTGTTATACATGTTTCCATTGTATGATTATCATGTTGGCATATTTGATATCCATGTTTGAATTTTTATTACTTATGGGTGTGTGTGTGTGTCCCAATACACCATATGGCCTTTCTCCCTAAGAATTTTTATGGTAGCTAGATTCTATATTGATGTTTGATTCACATTTTGTATTTATGATGATGCTATATTTTCTCATGATGTGTGCCCTGATATGTGTGACTTGATTTGTGTGCCTTGATATGTGGCCCTGATATGATGTCATTGTTGCCTTGAGATATGTCATATGTTGTTATTTTATTGCTTATGCACGGTACCTATGAGATAAGTGGACCCATCATGGCTCGGTAACACTATAGGAGGATCATTTTTAGATTCTTCCTGTTATGTGATGACACAATTGAGATGGATGATGGGGCATGATAGTCTAGTGTGGCCAAACCTAGTTTCATGATGTTCATGAGTGATCAAGCCCTTATGTGATGATTGTGGGGCATGACGGTCATGAGTGATCATAAATGAGTGGAAACAGCGAAGCATGATGGTTTATGTGACCTGACCTGGAGATAGAATTGGGGTATTATAGCCTAGTGTGGCCTAACCTATTGTCATAGGGTCTGTATGAGTATCGAGAATCTTGAGGCCGGCTCTAATGTTGATATGTTTCCATGATTGTTCAGATGTTTTCTAGTATGGAGCAGAAGAAGGTACGACTAGGGTTTTGTGGTGGCTTGGTTAGTGCATGACTGATCAGTTTTAGATTTTATGTTTATGATTGTTACTCATTAATCATTATTATGGAATACACTATTATACTTGAGTGTGTTAGGTTAAGGACGCATTGGTGGTGTCCTACTGAGTCTTGTACTCACACCCTACTCAGGTATTTCGATACACTTACAGATTTCTTGAGGGGTCCAATGAAGGGAAAGATCCTTATGTTGGATAGATAAGTAGAGGAGTGTGGAGCTAGTAGCATATTGGGATGGACTCTAGAGGACCTGCTATTTATTTATTTACTTTTTCTACTACTTATTACACTAGTTTTTCTTGCCACTTTAATAGATACTTTATTTGTATGACATGCATTCCATCTTTATCTTTCCACATGTTTTACTGAGATTATTTATTATACTGTTTATTATGGATTATTGATCCTCTGAAATTATATTGAGGGTACAGTCTTCCCACTAATGTATTTCGACCCTCACTACTAGTCAAAAGCCTCTTGCATATGGGGAGGCAAGCATGAGGTCATGTGACCTTCCAGCTCAAAGACAGTGGTTCAGGATGGGATGTTACACACATCCTCAAGAAGGATATTTGGTGAAATATTAACATCAATGAAGTTAATGCTCAAGATAAACATGAGTTGATACAAGAATTAATTCCATAGGTCCTCTTGGAAGAGTTTGTTCTTGAGATACAAGTACTATATAGGAGCAAAAAAAGAGGTTATAGAACCAAAATTATATAGTTTTTTAGTCACCAAGGATGGTGACTCATTATTAGTTTTCAATAATTATCATATTTACTATAAGTAGTTATTCGAGTTCTAAAAATCTATAAGATGGAAATAATTCATAAATTATAAGATATATTTCATGTATCAGAACCAAGTATGGGTTTTTTCATTCCACCAATTAACATAAATCCCATAGGTTGAAAATTGGTATTTAATAGAAAAATGGGCATAGAAGTTAATGTGAGTACCTATAAAACACATATAGTGGATAAAGGGTTTCAACAGTTACAAGGCATTTAATAATAAAAAATACTATCTCTTTTTTTCAAGTTTAAATACCTTATAATTCTACTTATTATAAAAACTTTCCATGACTATAATATTTTTTATATGGATTTAAAAATATATTTAATTAATGGGAAACTCTAGGAATAAGTATATATGACACATACATAAAGGTTTGTGACACCAAAGTATTCTAAAAAAGTATGAAAGTTTCAAATATCCATTTATGTATTGAAGAAATCATTCGGTTCATGGAACATTCAATTTGATGGAACCATAGAATAATTTGATTTCATAAATAATACATGCAGAACATGTGTTTATAATTATTTTAGTGGGAGTTTAGTCATTTTACTAGTAGTATATATCAATGAAATATTACTTTTTTTAAAAGAATCAATGAAATGTTACTTATTAGAAATGAAATACCATTTCTACAGCCAGTTAATTACTACTTAAACAAGTGATTCTCCATGAAGGACTTAGGTGAAGAGACCTACATTCTCAAGATCAAAATATTTAATGATATATCCATGAGGATTCTTGTACTAAGTCAAGGTATATAAATTTACCAAATACTAAAGATTTATAGTATGGAACAATTCAATAGGGTATTGGTTTCGATGTCATTTGGTATACATCTTTCCAAAAAAATATTTCCTAATACACAATGGGAAAGTCTCTAGTGAGTAGGATACCTTATGCATTTGTGATAGGTTTCATCATGTATGTTATGTTATGCACCAATCTTGATGTTTCCAACACCGTGATCATGGTAGAAAAATATCATGTTGAACCATATAAACAACATTGGATTGTTCCTAAGGTTATCCTTAAGTATCAAAAGTGTAATAAGGATATGTTTTAGTATATGAAGGAGAAAAGGATATATTCATCAGGGGATATACTAATTAAAGTTTATAAACAAATCATAATGATCTTAAGTTATATTCAGGACATGTCTTCAGTCTCAATGGAGGAGTTATGAGCTGGAAGAGTTCAAAACAGCCAGTTGTCGCTAATTCTATAGTGAAATCTGAGTATATATCCACTTTTGGTCCAAAGAAGTAGTGTGGATATGAAACTTCATTCAAGGTATTGATGTTTTTCATAGAATTAAGTACCATTTCACACTATATTGTGGTAATATTATAATGGTGGAGCTTACAAAGGAGTTGGGTTCACATCAATAGACAAATCAAATTCTTTAGAAGTATCACATATTGAGGGATTTTTCTTAAAGGGGTGAGGTCATGGTGAGAATGGTGTCTATGGAATATAATTTGGTAGGCCCATTTACTAATCTTCTTCTCAGTATAAACATGAATATCATGTGATAGATTGTGGACTGGAGGTTGTTAGTAGTTGGATCTAGTTCAAGTGATATTTTTTTGGATTTGGTTCCATAAAACCAACTTATATATACTATATGATTACCTGTATTCATGGATTCTAAATATTAATAAATTTATTATAACATCATTATTCTTATTATTTATAAAATATTATATAATAATGTTCTAATGGTACTCTCCATAATGAAATTTAATAGCAGTTCCTTACTATGAAGAGTTTATGTAAGTGAAATGATAATATTATTATTATTATATATATATATATTATATGGTCAAATGATATCATTTTATAGAACATTTATGATATAGGATATCAGGGTTAGAGGGATCATAATACATTGAGACTTCATCTCACGAAGTTTTTCCTTAGTAATCTCAAGGAAGGTGGTTATGATAATTTAAACTGCTAGAAGGAAATCCATATTTTCATATGTCATTGGGTATTTTTATCTACATACATGTGTAATGGTCCTTATAATTTAAGATTATCATTAATTCATATCATGATTTGTGTGATTTTATGTATTTTCTTAAACTATGATGACATATATTCATGGTGATTTTTGGAGTGTTGGGTGAATCATGATTGATATAGTATTAATGAATAATGTGATAAAAGATTTTTCCCTTACTTGTTTAGTGTAAGTTGATATTTCAACCCCTTTAATGGAAATATAACTATACTATTAAGTATATGGACATGAAATTCACTTGGTAATTTCATTTTAGTAAATTCAAATAAAGAGACATTGAGCACATAGGTTGATGGCACCAGCATTTAACCTTCTTAATTAGAGATATCATGAAAAAAGGATTAAATTAAATATAGTATGTGTGTATGTGGTTGTATATCATTGTGTAATTAACTTCTTTATCTATGGGTGCCTTAGTATGTTACTAGATTCTAACCTTGAACTTTAGGTAGTTATTCTAAATATCATTGTGAAAAAGGCTTAGAGGGTTACACACTAATTATATCCAAAACCTCAATTAAATTCTATATGAATTTCACATGTTGAATAAATATTATTCTCATACATATTTTAATAATTATACATGTTTGGTTGATCATTAATATTCAGTCACCAGTTATTCAAGAGAATATATATGCGAGTTGAATTTTTAATAAGTATTTATTCACCATTTTAGTGGATATAATATTTATTTATTTATTTATGAATAATGTTGTGATTTTAATTAATTTAAATAAATATCCATTATTCAAGGTCCAATAAATATTGAGTAGGATTAGAGGATCAAGTTTTTTGGTTCTGTGAGAAATGATATATTCAATATTATTTGAATACCTATTAATTTATTTATTCAATATAATAATATTTATTTATCCATGAGTTTAGAAAATGTAAAGTAAATAATAATAATATTATTATTATATAGACATGGGGTTTTTCATGTATTAAGAGAATGATAAACACCCATGTGAAATTATTATTCCCTAACCCCAACTCCATTTAAACCTGATTATACCATTCTCAACCTTAGTCGTTGATGTACACAATGAAATTATAGAGAGAATTATCCCAATACATAGAGATATTTTATTCTAGAATGATCTTAAGAACAGAGAGATATTCTCCACATAAACTCTCTCAACTATTGATATAATGATAAGAATCCTTCATACCTCAAAGATATTCTTATGAAAATCATCATCTAATGAAACAAGCATCATAATCTTTCATGTTATCATCTAAAAATTTCTATAATGATGTTCAAAGGTTCATGGTGCACATGTGGATCACTGTTATAGGGATTATATATTTGAATCACCCTCCTGAAATGATGGTATGATAATAAGTGGTCTACCAAATCTTCAATGAATAAAGAATTCCAAAAGGTGGTAATTAATTATTTACATAAATTAATTATAAATTATATGTTATTATATTGTCTTCTTGGTTATGGAATCTTATATCAATTAATCTTTGAGTTAATTTCAATGGTCATGATGTTATTCATCATGTACATATCAGATTATTCATTTATTACAGTAAAATCAGAGTTAAAAAATGCCCAATAAGTGCTTCTACTACATCTGTTACCTTCAGGTTCATGACATGGGGTCACTCCATTTACAATGGTTTTGGTTTGTCTCACTACCACCCATGGATCACCACATCACACTTCCTTTTTTTCTCACTCTTCCAAATGTAAAAAATAATTTATTATAGGAAAAACCTAAATATTCTCGTAACTGTTATGTATGAACCAGATATGTTGGTGCCTTTGAATTTCTTGGTTTCTCCTTTTCTCACCTTTGTTGCACTGATATAATCTTCTCTTCATTAAACTACTAGACATGATATTTAACACTTTATCCCTTCCTTATTCTTTCTATATATATAAGTGGATTTACACCTTACTACATATTAGTAAAACTATCCTTTGAATTTATCTTTTTTCATAAAAATAGATGCAATGTCGACTCTTCTTCTTCTCTCCCTGTTCTACTAATATATCCAAAAAAATATGCTCTTGTGATATCACTTTCCATATTTTATAATTTTGGAAATACCACTTTTCTTCTCCACTTCCTCTCTCTCCTATCCTTAGTTTGAAATAATTTCTTAGTAGGTACAGTATATGTAAATATTTTATTTCCATCACATCTTCCAAACTATATTATTCAAAATTAGGTCAACTCCTCATTCCTCACACTACATTTTCTTTTTCCTGATTCTATAAAATAGTCATTACATTTAATAACATTTAGTCAAAAATAAACACCATAATATACTTCCATAACATGTATTAAAAATACACTCAAACTATCGTTTCAGAAGTCTCCACACTATCACCTTCCCTTTCCAATATGAGCTTCTTGGTCACTTTCGATTCCATGAGATCAACCTGATATATTGTTTTAAAATAACCTAAATTGCATGGGTTAATATATTTCATTAAAATATGGTTGAATTATAAATTAAAAAACATAATTTATAATATCACAATTAATCTTTATTCTTTTTAAAAACTTATCTATATGCATGAAAGATACCCCAACTTCTTATCTTATGGCATGGAACTCTCCTTGAGGGGAATAATATATTTACTTTCATTTTTCACCACAAAACCAAAATCTCGAATCATGATACTATTATTTATCTTGACATTTAGATCATTTACACTAATGGAAAATGGACCTATACCCATAGTTTTTGGAGAATCTTTGATATAGGTTTGCAGGAAAAAAATTCGTGGGAAAGAATATACCCACGGTTCTCCAAAAACCATGGGCATCGGTTTCGTGGGGAAAAAATCACAGGAAAGACCTATACCCATGGTTCTCAAAAATTGTAAGTATAGGTTGGGCTACACCCACGGTGTTTTTTAATCGTGGCAATAGGTTTCACGGGGAATATTTTTTGACCTATACCCATGATTTTAACACACCGTGGGTATAGGTTGACCAATTATTTTTTCATAAAAATAAAAATAATAATAAATATATTAATATTTATATTTATATTTATATATATGTGAATATATATAAATATATATTTTTTGTACATATGAACATAAAATTTGTGATGGAGTAGTGTTAAGGTCGTTGGATTGTAAGGGGAAGGTGTTGGGATCAAATCCAAGTAGGTGTTTTTTTAATAAATGTCATGTACCCATGGTTTGAACAAACTGTGGGTATATTGGTCAAACCATGGGTAATGGTATTCACACAAAAAATTTCTATACCAAGGGTTTAAAAACCATGGTTATAAGTCTATATTCATGGATAGACTCCTGACGGTTCATAGGACCGTGGGTATAGCCTATACCCACGGTTTTTTGGGCTATACCTGTGGTTTTGAACCATGGGTATAGGTACAAATTATAGTAGTGTGAGGATCGAAACATGAATTATCTAATTTTCTTATATAAAACCTTCAAGAATATTTCAAATATTATACCTTTTGAATTTATAATAAAGTCCCTTAAAATATATTTTAACCCTTTCATTCATATCTTTATAATATTCCTATTTTAATATCATCACAAATCTTCCATATTGAATGCATATTTCATGTGGTACGCTTCAACTGGGTGCAAGCATACTGATATGAAGATTAAATACTTCAATTTATAATAAATGATTTATCATATAAAATCAATTTATTATCTTAATAATTTTTTGATTCAGCCATATGAAGCTTGTATCAACCTTATGAGATGCTCGTGTTAACATTACGAGGGGATACATAAACCTTAATAAATCCTCACCCCAACCTTATGAAGTCACACACCAACCTTATAAAGACTCATACCAACCTTACATGTCTATTATATCAATAGTATGAAGAAGTTCCCTAACCTTAAGATGATTCACACCAACCTTAAAAGACAATGCACCAGCCTTATGAAGTCATTTTAAAACCTTATAAATTCATGTATCATTTTTTATCTAGACCTTATATTCAATTCTCTCAACCCTATGATTATATAGAATCCCTCTATGTATCTAATAAATTTCTCTAAACCTCCAAATATAATTCAAGGGTAGAAACTAGAACCACATCATTTTATATAAATATACCTCCTCTCATTAAACTAATTACTCTAATAAATATCTAAGGATTAATCCATAGCAATCCACCAATAAGCATCACTATCTTTAATAGCTACCTTATCAACCATGTCATTTAATTCCAACTCACTCTAGCATATCATATTTTCAAAAAAAACAAAAATCAAATCTCCACATCTTGTCAACAATTTCAATACAAACCCATTAGTTTTTAACAATCTCCCCCTTTGGATTTTTTTATAATATTCCATTTCATATTCTCCTTTTCCAATGAAATAAAAAATATCAAACTCTAATTTAATATTTACTTTTAAATTTAAAACTTTCTCTCATTTTTTTTACACTCTATGTATAGAAAATCATCAACATGAAAGATCCCCCTTTGTTAATAATCTCATTACTTCATTCTAATTTATCTTTATCCAATTGATGATTAACCTTTGGATCTTTTTAATAATTGATAAAAGAATTTGGTTTGACTATGAAAGTTAAGAAAAACTCCTCTTAGTTATATTTAAGATGATTTATCAACTTTAGATTTCTCTCCCTTTGAAAACACACATTAAGGATCCTATAATTTTCATGTTGCTTTTCACCTACAAATCAATTTTTAACAATGGACACCAAGTTTTAAATACAACTTCATATTTGGATCTCAATCTCCAATAATTATCTTTAAACCATGGATACATAATTAAAATATTTCATTGAATGGACTATCCACTCAGAAATGATTCATGAACAAAGTCTCTAAGCCTAGTGATTTGAATAATGATGTGAAAGCTAATAATATAATGGTTTTATAATACCCTCACCTACTTTTCTATTAAAACCTTACTTCTAAAAACCATCCAATATCCTAAAAAAATTCAACTTGTGATCTCATTACATTTTCTGACCAAACCATTAGTAGATAAGAAAGAAAACAATGAGTGGGAGAAGAATACCACTTTTTGAATCATTTAGTACCACTTGATGAAAATGAACAAGTGATACCACTTGATATTCAATTACTTTCACCTTAATTTGTTTCTTTAATCATAGATAAGGTTGAACAGTCTTGAAAAAATCATCACCAACTCCCCCTCAATTATAGAACCATTTATATTGAGGTTTTATTCAATTTGGGAACACCATTTTTTGGGAATAACACATCTTTTTTAAAAGCTCTTAGTATATTTTTATCATGAAAATAAGATAAAAAATATAAGAAAATAAATATAAAAAAAAATTCCCTAATTTTTCTTCCAATATTTTCTCCCACTTTTTCTATATATGACTTCTCCAAATCTATCCTCCTGTTTTCAACAGTGTGAAACCACTAAATCATGTCCTGATTTTACTTGTAACAAATTATATTTATTATAATACTATAGGTGATATTATATATGGATTTTACACCTATTATTCTCACAATTTAGGCCTTTTCCTATATAGTTTCAAATTTATCATGGAATACCACCACTACATGCAGCTTCTAGCTTCAGTTTTGAAGAAAAAAATACATAATTAACACCACTTGAGGCAAGAATTTCCTTCAGGCTAATCAGATTTTATTTTATCCCCAATCATATGTAATTTTAATCACATTCTACTCCATGTATTGTATATCCCCCTAAATTATGTATCTTTTCAAAACTAGTTATAAATATTTAAGTACATGGGGAGAGGGGTACCTTCCACTTTCCTCAAGTTAAGGAAGATGTTGGTGAGGGACACCATTGTTCCTTGTTATTCCACTTTAAAGACTATTTTCATATATGAATCATATTTAATGGAATTTAATTTCACTGCATCCACTTTGGGATTTTTTTTATGAACAAACCAAACCAAAATCTACTCTTCCTTAGGTAGCCTCACCATCAAGTATTTATCCTCTCATAATAGGTAGTTCTTTATTTTTCCAAACTTTTTTTCTGGTTTGATTGTACCTATATGATTAATTATATTTTTTCAACACAAAACTTTATTTTGGAAACTCATTTCACATTATATTTATCAAATTTAAAAATATGTGAACTTCTCTCTTACCTTTATATATTACTTTTTTTATTTCAAAGATACTGTGGGTTCAGTGGGAGTTTCAAAACTCTTCTTAATACCCTTCTGTCATAATAGTGTTTTTCATCTAGCCCTTAAAACTATTTTTCAAAAGAATAGATTTTCCATTGAATTTAGGGTGATTTCTTCCTTTAATACCAGGTGATAATATTATAAAATTTCCACTTGATACATGGTAATCATGGTAAAAATTATTGGAATAATCGACATACCTTCTATATTATTCTTAGTAATTCATCCTTTCAAACTTTACACCAACTTCACAAAATTTGATGTATTTAAATACCTCAAACCAAAAACTAGAAATTTGTCAATTCATTCCATAAATATATCACATTTATTAATACCTTCTTATAGAGATTATATTATTTCCATTACCTTTTGTAGGTGAATTCTTAAATCTATTTCTATCACCTTCATAATTTTCCTTTTCTTAGGAATTTTTATGGATCTCTTATTCTCATGACTCAAATAGAATTCAACATAGATAATACCACATTTTCCCATATTTCATGGTCTTTGTGACATGAAAATATTTTCATGATTATCTTATGATGTGTCATGATTATCTTACATTTCACTATCACCTACCGATGGATAATCAAATAGTAAGTGCATTTAATCTTTGATTTTAGGTTTACCCTTGTAATTTTATTGTTCCATTTTATTCTTGGTTGATAATAATTCGTATTATAATTATTGGATCTTTTTTCTTTTATTTTCTAGTTGACCATCCATATATTTCTTGAGAGTATTCCCAAAAAAACATCTCATCCTCTAATTCATGGGAAATTTTTTCTAGCATATCACTTTTCTCCTTCATTTTCTTGTTCATTTGAGAAATTTATTCTTTACCACTCATAACTCATTATTTTTATTTCAAATCAATTTTACAAAAAATTGGGAAACTAAATTTCTAGGTACATAAGAATAAAACCTCATATGAAATCATTACTCTATTACAAATAAATTTGAAGTGGTTTATGTTTTTTACCTTGAAAATTTTCCATTCAATGGAGGTGACCATCATGTTTGGGTTATCCTTAATAATATCCTTAAAGTAAAGATCCATCTTGTCCTAAGTTTTCACATGTTCCTCCAAACTGGTTTCACCCTCATTAAACCCTCAGATCAAAATCCAATTTATTTTTATCAATCTAGGAGCCTTGTTTATCACTCATATCAACCTACACTAATATTTTATACATTCTATAGGAATCCACCCTTTATATGTTGATCAAGAAAGACTCTTCGATCATTTCTTCATTACAGTGCATGAGGAGCTCCACATCCTCCATATCAGTATATACTAGGTTAATGATAGGAGATTTCATAATCAAAGATTCAATAGTCTTCTCACAAGGGGAGGCTACCATCTCATGCATTTCAGGACCCTTGGCCTTGCTCTTAGAAGATTCTCTTTCAGTAGTTATCCCCTTTTGAGGGGGGCTAACTTTAATTGATGATAATGCAATCGAAGGATTGGGTAAATTGGAGTAATCCTTCTATCTTCATGGATTCCACACATGTTGGATAAACCCATCATCATCTATAATAGTATTATTACCTTTCCTTGAAGATAACCAAAGATAATCCTCTACCAATTCTGTTTCCTTAGACATATAGGACCAAGTTTCAGAAGTAGGGTCTTCATCTAATCCATCAAACTGGTTCCTATTTTCAATGGTGGAAATGCTTTTTAAATAACTAGGCTTGCTCATTGGGTTTAGTTTTTCCCCCTGGGTAAATTCCTAAACATCCATCCCTTGAGTACGTGTATATGGGTTACCCTCAGAGGCTGATGGGATTGAGAAGCTACACTAGTAGAATGCATAGATTCTACATAAGAGGGGGGTCTTCTACCATTAGTCTCCAACCACTACTTAAAAATATTTCCATCCTTCATACAAATCCCCAACACTATTGGTGAAGCCTGCTCATTTTGTACCACCATCCCTTTAATATCTCCTGAACAAAGTGGGGTTTACCCCTCTAATTTCTCCCCATCTAGATCATTATTCATTCTGTCAAAAAAATATACAACTGATGGGTTCAAGGTCAGAAGGCAAACCTTTTTTCAAATTTCAACACATCTCAGATGAGCAGGTACATCCGTATAAGTGGACTGTGGAACCGTAATGCAGTGGTCCCTTGAATCATCCACCTAGACCTGAACCTTCAGGACGTCATATATGGACTCACCAGGGCCTGATTCTAAGACCATGACCCTCATCTAATTGGACCCTCAGTGAAACACTGGTGGTCAATGGCCCAACCTCTTACATTGAGAATAGAAATCGACCCATGATTCAAAAAAATGGTTGTTTATAATGAAACTCTTATCCTACATCAATCCAAATGAAATCAACTATCTTCATTGAAACATAAACTTTGACACAAATGCGAAACAAAATAGGATGGAAAATTTCACTAGTTCTTTGATCTGAGCAAAGAAAACATCCAATTAAATTACCTAAAATTAGGATTATTGAATGATTCTAAAACAGAAGGGGGATATCAGGTAGACAAACCCAAATCACTGTAGATGGAGAGTCACACTTCATGTGGAAATCATATGGTCACCAGAAGAGGAAGAAATGACATCCATTATAGACTCAGGGGGCTTTGGACTAGTCAGTGATCAAATCACTCTCTGAAACAAAATTAACCACAATATGCCTATTATACAGGTGCCCAAATGTAGCTCAGTTTTGAAGATTCCCAGCATCAAAAACGAACATGTCAAATGGATCTATAGAAGTATTCTAGAGTTTAAAGTAGGAAATCAGAATCAGATCCAGTAGTGATGAAGCCTCTATAAACTCTAAAGATGAAATTGAGAGTTTCAGGTGTCCATGGAACAAAATCAGGACTTTAGGGAAGAGATATATTGGAGGGAATAGGTGGAAACACTTAGGGTTAGATAATGGGGAGAAGGAATGTAAACGAGACACCTCAAAAGGTAGAGGGGGTCCCTCCCCCACTGAGAGGGGAGGGACCAGACCAATGTCCATCGCCGTATAGCTCATTCCGACAGTAATGGGAGCACATAAGTGACCGATATACCCATCAAGAAATAGAGTCTTTAAGGAATACCTTTTCTTATTATAGGATTTGTTTATCCTAAACCAGTTCTGTAATATTTTTCATGATTTCATGCTTCTTGGCCTTTAAATTCTGAACTTTTTTTGATCTTGGACATTTCCCTTTTGAATCATATTTGTGTTCTTACACTTTATAATCTAACACTTCCAATTCCTCAACTTGGGGATAAATATTTTCCCTCAAATTTATACTCACTTCAACTAGTCTCTTTTTTAATATTTTCAACTTGTTAACATTAATATTCAAAACTTTTATCTGAATAACTTGATACTTTTTCTCTACTTTAAGTTTCAAGTTTTCCTTTTTTAAATGTGTATCAATTTCTTTTAAAAATTTGATAGCCTTTACTTTTTACTTGTGATATCTTCATCATCGGTGGATTCAACTCCACTCAGCATATCATGTTCTTTATACATGCCTAGAGAATTATGGAATGAATTAATATTTTTATAATCATAATTATCTATACCTTTATCATTATGTCTATTGGACTCTTTCATTTGGATCTCACTTTTTCAATAAAAAGTTCTATAATATGGAATTCTACCTATGATTTCCTTTTTCTTATTTTTTTTCTACCCTTTTTTATGGCTCAAAAAATGTAAAGAATAACTAAAACTTCAACTTCAAAAAAAAATTGGATCAGGTCAGAGAAAAAATATAGTAAAAATAAACTTTTTCTTTAATACCACTTATCATTCCCATAAGGAACTAAGGTGACAGATACCCTGAGTAGGGGGTGAATAAGGGTATGGGCTCTTTTCCAATTTAAAAACTTTTCATTTAATTCTATCACATCCCTAGATAATCTTAAACCATAATTATAAGGGTCACTTATTTTTTCTCTTTTATTCATATCAATCCAATTATTACTTTACCATTCTTTTCATGTATAATTAATAGTGGCTTTGACCACATTATCAGTTTGTGTCATACATATTGCAATGAAAACAAAAGAACACAGCACATAGATGATGTTTACTTTGTTCACTAGCACTGGAATACTCTAAGGAGCTTATTCACGCTAAACTTTACCCAATAGATGAAGGTAGAATGGTACTTGTAGTCTATCTTGGGATGTCTAATCCACTGAGACCTAACAAGATACCTAAGATACACAACCTAGGAGATGGATTTTTTTGGCTATGAATTTTCTAACTTTGGGTTTATTTTTGATGGTTTTTAAGATAGAACTAATAGACTTATGTGAATTCAATTTTAAAGAATAAGTTGATCCTAGGTTATCACTTGGGGGTGGATTGGATGAAATTCATTTTTTTAACAGTTTCAACTTCTTATATTTGAGATGAGTTTATTCAAGAAGATCAAACAACTTCATCACTTAGTGATTTAATACCAACACACCATAATACTAATCACATATATACTTGGAGGATAAAATTTATGAGCACTCCAAGGAAAAGGTTCGTATTAGCACTTGAAGTATGTGGCCTTAAAATTCAACAAGGACAAAGAAGTTTTAAAATCATCAAATAAAAATCTCAATTAAAATAAGTGGTTAGACATTAATGGGGTGATAAATAAAATCCAATCAATCCCCTTTCTATTTCCTTGGATCAACCCATAAGTGGGTTAGCCCTCCATGTATGTTATGGTTTCAATGGAAGCGGGAAGTAGACTCATGAGAGAGGAATTGAAAAAGTAAGAAAACAATAAAAAGAAAATGATCACTCCACCATTGTGTGAATAATTTCACAAGTTTTGGTGTGAATAAATTCACACCTTGAGGCAAAGGTATCAAAATGATATATAGAAGAACATAATAATAGGAAAAGAATAACTTTTATTAGGAAACTAATATGAATTAAAATAACTTACAACTGAGGAAGAACATTACAAAGGAAAAGTGGCAGCATAACATTACAATGAAATAAAGCATACAAGATCCCTAAATCCTTCAAAAACACTTCCTTAAATAGGAATTTTGGGAGGCTTGGGTAGATACTCCAATAGTACAAAGCATCCCACTTGATTATGATAGGCCTAGTGTGGTGGAAAGTAAGGGATAGTATACTTCTTTAACCTTGACCCAAAGTGGCATCCAGCTTAGATCCACTGAACAGATGCATCAAAAGGACCTTCTATATGTCCAAATTAGAGTGGGTAATAGAAAAAGAAAATGGATCTAAATATGTCTCCTAATATTCTGTGATATTTCAGCCCAAATTTAATTTTGGTTTTCGAGGTATTATCGAAATGGTGGGCTATTTTTCTGGGACGTAGAATCTGGCCCATATTTTGATATTATATTTAGGTCATCTTAATAACCACCATAGAGGACGAATTAGCACTGTCTCCTGAAGGATGATTTTTTCTTATACATGTCTTATAGAATCACACAAAATTTTGGATTTATTGGAACTATATTGTGGACCCCGAATTCTCAACAGTGGGATGGTGTCCAAGCTGGCTTCTCCAGAATTGTTTCCTTTCATCACAAAATATTTCCATCATACTTCATGAATCCTCTACTGATCCCTGAATAAAAAATGTTCACATTGAAGTGTGTATCAATTTAACAAAACATCAAATTAAAATATGGATAATTATATTCCTTAAAATTATATGAATCATTGGGCCTAAATTAGTGTACATTAGGCATGAAGTGCACAAATGATGAGAATGGATGTTCAAAATTAAAATCCACTAACTTAGGCCCATAAGATCAAAAATGAACATTTAATACCATTAAAATATAATTTAACATATGTGTTTTTATTGTATAATCACACCCCCCTCCCCAACTTGATATTTTCTAGTCCTAAGAAAAATGTACCGCAACAATACGAAATTTGAATTCCATTTTCCAAAAACTTTTTAATACTCATTGATCACCAAAAACCATTATACCAAAAAATCATGAAACCCATCAAAATATTTTTATACAAGATAGTTTAATAAGAATATCACAATCCCAAGATCATTTCTTTGTTCAAATTCATCTCCATATTTCATCAAATATCAATTAAGAGTAATGATGTGTTGTGCATCGCATTAGACATAGGGGTTCATCTTTATTCAAGGGGGAAATGATGGAAGCGCTAGGTGGGATCACATTTCAATATTAAGATGAGTATTCAAAAAATTATATTTTTTTGTTTATTTATTTATTTATTTATTTTGCAATTTTTTCATGGTAATTGAAATTGTACTCAAAAGATTCAACCCCTATAGCGAGACTTTACCGATGAATCACAGGCTCAAAGACCTTAGGGAACCAAGTGAATCCCACATACCCGCACATCATCTCAAGTTAAATAAGTCAAAAACAAAGTCAAATTACCATAATTAGAGATAAAATTACTAACTCTGGGCTAGACAACTATGGAGTCATGATCCCCAAGTGCTGAAATCCATGCATTAGGTCATTTCATTGCTCTACGTGCAAATTTATTGTTTTTTTTTATTTTTTTATTGAATACTCATATTAAAACTAAAATAATCGCCAAACCTAAGCTATTTATTTGTGGGACCCCATGAACTACAACTAATACCCTACTATCCAAAGGACGTATGCCATGGATTTTTTTTGGATGAAAATATAAATGATGAAATATCACATTATACAGCCACACTTTCCAAAAATTTATGCTCATAAAATTATACATGGATTAAAATCAGAATCGGGGAATGCAAAATTATTTGAAATTCAGTTTCAAAGTTTTCAATGTGTACTTTCGTGTTCAAAGTTAAAGTAATTTTTCCTTCCATTTGCACACATTTCTTCAAATAATTTTTTTTCACACAAAATCATTTTTCTTACACAAAATCAAATTTTTTATTTCATCTCCCCCCCAACTTAAAATAACACTTTCCCCAGTGTTTGAAGAAAATAAAATTTAGAAGGGGTAGAGGTAGATAAGGGGAGTTCAAAAAGGAAATTGAAAATGAGGATCATGGAATGAATTCACCTGGTGGTTCAAGTTGAAGTCCGTGCTACTCCAATTTATTCCTTTGATATCCATGTTACTTGTAGAGTTCCCTAGTAGAAAAAGGAAAAAAACAAACAAACAAAACACAACAATATATATATATATATTTATTTATTTATAATCATAATAAAAAAGTAAAATATAAGTATATATAAAAATTATATAAGAAGGAAGTACTATAAGTTGTAGGTAAGTGGAAAGCACGCACCCCTGTCTCCCTTCGGTCTTGGGTTCGATTCCCTGCGGCTTCACCGGTTGTGACGGGGTTTGCCCCACAACCTATGACGTGTCCCTTTTTTTAATTATTATTTTTATTTTTATTTTTATTTTTATTTTTATTTTATACTAAAAACACATAAAAATAAATATAAACTAATGATAAATTGTCTTCTTTTTAAATTTCTATGTAAGTTATTACTCAAGGATCACACCACGTGACACGGATGAATATGGTGCTCCCCTTTCATACCCATCTATACTCATAATAGAAGAAAAGGTCAATAGTATATAGTATTATCATATTCAGAGTTAAATATATATATATATAATATAAAATGGATTTATTAATCCTATTTGAAAAATAAATATGATTCACAAAGATTGGAAACCTGAAAACCACGGGTTGCCTCCCGTGTAGCGCTTTTGTTTAACATCGCTAGCTCGACATGAACACCACAACTTATCTGACACCAACTTTTAAAATTTTAGTGATTAAATTTTTCACCACTTCAATTAGATTGTGATTGAGTCTCTAAGGGGGTTTATAAAAAGGTTGTGAAATTGATTCAAGAAAAATTATATAGGTCCCAATGAATGGGCTAATCCCGTGAATATTGATAAGGGGCCATCCAATTGTCTTCCTAATATTTCTTAATACATAAAGTATAATTTTATCTTTATTATCATCAAGAGAGGATGAAATTATTATATAATTTTTTTTATTATCCTCTATAAAGGAAGACTTGATAGAGGATGTAAGGAACTTGAATTTTAGCTCAGATTCTCTAACACTTTGAGACACTGGTAGGAATTTGAATCAAACTCAATTTCATTTTCAAAATTTCTCAACAAAATTGGTTCCTTTTGAATAGAAGATTCAACCACCAAATTGGAAATATCAGTGTTAGGAATGGGTATGGACTAAAATTTTGTGATTTCTACCAATGTTTCATTGATAGGTGTCTTTGAAAAAATCATCAATGGAGCTATAATAGGGACACTTAATCCACAATGTCAAATTTCCCTCTTGTGAATACATGAAATACATTTTATCCTGATTTAAAGACCCTTCAACAATTTCTTGATTCACTTCCTCTACCCCAAATACAAAGGTTGGTTCTTCGATAAATTCATGAGGTTTTGTGGGAAGATAGACACTCCACATAAGGTTATGGAAGGGACAGTCGGTGTAGGGATGAGTTCCTCACAAGTATTAATGCATTGTAGTTCAAATCTCAAAGATGAAACCTCGGAATTCATAATCTCCATTTGATCACACAATTGTTCAAGAATTTTTTGGGGATCTGTTTGGATGGGAGTTTAGACATCATGGAAATCTCTATGATTGATCTCTTCTACTATCCTTGAGAGGGATGTAAATTTATCCTTTAGGTGTGCATCATCCAAAAGATTATACATGTTTCTGGGTGAGGGGTATTCATTCAAGGGTTGATAAAATAAATTTAATAACTTAGGGGATTCAAAATATCTATTTTTATTTTGATTCCAACTTGGTATTATGTTGGAGTATTTTTTATTATATTTCTTTTGATTATATTTGAAAATGAGGATTTTAACTTCTTTGGACACACGGAATAGAAAGGGGAAAAGATAAGAAAACTGGTGGTGAGAAAAGAGAATTTGGGTGAGAATAGAAGGTGAGTTTCTAAGATAACTTAATTGAGTCTCCATAAATGGCGCCAAAATTTGATTCATGCTCAAATTTACCCAAGAGATGAAGGTATAATGGTCCTTGTAGTCTATCTTTGGTTGTCAAATCCACTGAGACCTAAGAATATACCTAAGATACACAACCTATGAGATAGATTTTTTTGGTTATGAAATTTCCAACTTTGGGTTGATTTTTGATGGATTTTAAGATAGAACTAACATAATTAAGTGAATTAAATTTGAAATAAGGTGTTGATCCTGGGTTATCACTTGTTTGTGGTGGATTGGATGAAATTCCTTTTTTTAACAGTTTTAACTTCTTATATTTGAGATGAGTTTATTCAAAAAGATCAAACAACTTCATTAATTACCAGTTTAATACCAACACACCATAATAATAATCACCTATACACTTGGAGGATCAAATTTATGAGCCCTCCATGGTAAATTTTCGTATTATCACTTGAAGTATGTGGCCTTAAAATTCAACAAGGAAAAAGAAGTTTTAAAATAATCAATTAAAAATATCAATTAAAAAATTATTAGACATTAATGGGGTGATAAATAACATCCAATTCATCCCCTTTATACTCCCTTGGATCAACCCATAAGTTGGTTAGCCCTCCATTGATACTATGATTTCAATAGAAGCGGGAAGTAGACTCGTGAGGGAGGAATTGAAGAAGTAAGAAAATAATAAAAAGAAAATGATCACTCCACTATTGTGTGAATAATTTCACAAGGATTGGTGTGAATAAATTCACACCTTGAGAAAACGGTATCAAAGTGAGCTAGATAAGAACATAATAATAGGAAAAGAATAACTTTTATTAAGAAACTAATATTAATTAGAACAACTTACAATTGAGAAAGAACGTTACAAAGGAAAAGTGGCACCATAACATTATAATGAACGAAAGCATCCAAGATCCCTATATACTTCAACAAAACTACATTAAATAGGCATTTTGTGAGCCTTGGGTCAAGCCTCCAATAGTAAAAAATATCCCACTTGATTATGGTAGGCCTAGGGTGGTGTAAATTATGGGATAGTGGACTTCTTTATCTTTGACTCGAAGTGGAAGCCAGCCTGCATCCACTGAACAGACGCATCGCAATTACATTCAATATGGTCGAATTAGAGTGGGAAATAGAAGAAGAAAATTAATCTTCGGATGTCTCCAAACCAGCTGTAAAATTTCATCCCAAATGGAATTTTTGTTTTTGAGGTATTATCGAAATGGTGGTCTGTTATTCTGGGCCGCAGAATCTAGCCCAGAATTTTATATTCTATTTGGGCCTCATTAATTACAACCATGGAGGATGAATTAGCACTAGATCATGAATAATTATTTGTTCCTATACATGTATTCTATCATCCCATGGAATTTGGGCTTTAGTAGGCCTATATTTTGGGCCCCACATTCTCAAAAGTGTGCTGGTGTCCAATATGTTTTCTCCAGAATTATTTACTTTCATCTCCAAATATTTATATCATCCTTTATGAATCCTCTATTGATCCATGAATGAAAAATGTTCATATTTAATTGTAGATAATTTTACCAAAATATAAAATTAAAATATAGATAATTAAATTCCTTAAAATTAGATGAATCATTGGGCCTAAATTGGTGTACATTAGGCATTAAGTGAACAAATGATGAGAATGAATGTTCAAAATTAAAATCCACTAACTTAGTAACATAAGATAAAAAATGAAAATTTAATACCATTAAAATTTAATTTAACATATGTGTTTTTATTAGCTAATCACACCCCCAACTTGAGATTTGCTAGTCCTGAGAAAAATGTACCACAACAATATCAAATTTGAATTCCCTTTTCCAAAAACTTTTTAATACACATTGATCACCAAAAATCCTTATACCAAACAATCATAAAACCCATAAAAATATTTTAATACAAGATAGTTTCATAAGAAAATCCCAATCCCAAGCCCATTATTTTGTTCAAATTCATCACCATATTTCATCCAATATCAATTAAGAGTGATGATGTGTTGTGCATCACATTAGACATAGTGGTTTATCTTTATTCTAGGGGGAAATTATGGAAGAGTTAGGTGGAATCACATTTCAATATTAAGATGAGTATTAAAAAATTTGTATTTTTTTTTTTTGTATTTTTTTTTTTTTTTGCAATTTTTCCATGGTAATTGAAATTGCACTCAAAAGAGTCAACCCCGATAGTAAGACTTTGCCGATGACTCCCAGGGTCAAAGACCTTAGGGCACCAAGTGAATCCCACATACTCGGGCATCATCTCGAGTTAACGTAGTCAAAAAAAAGTCAAATTACCATAATTAGAGATAAAATTACTAACTCTGGGCTAGAAAACTATGGAGTCACGATCCCCAAGTTCCGAAAGCCACGCATTAGGTCATTTCATTGTTCTACATGCAAATTTATTGTTTTTTTTTGTTTTTTATTGAATACTCATATTAAAACTAAAATGATCACCAAACCTATGATATTTATTTGAGGTACCCCATGAACTACAACTAATACCCCACTATCCAAAGGACATGCACTGTGAATTTTTTTTTTTTGTTTGAAAATATAAATGATGAAATATCACATTAGACAACCACACTTTCCAAAAATCTATGCTCATGAAATTATACATGGATTAAAATTAGAATTAGGGAATGATGAATTATTTGATATTCAGTTTCAAAGTTTTCAATGTGTATTATCATGTTCAAATTTAAAGGAATTTTTCCTTTCATTTACACACATTTTTTTCAAACCATTTTTTTTTACACAAAAGCAAAAAAAATTAAAAAAAAGAACATTTTTTATTTCATATCCCCCCCCCAAGTTAAAATAACATTGTCCCCAGTGTTTGAAGAAAAGAAAATTTAGAAGGGGTAGAGGCAGATAAGGGGACTTCAAAAAGGAAATTAAAAATGAGGATCATAGAATGAAGTCACCAGGTGGTTGAAGTTGAAGTCCATGCTACTCTAATTTAGTCCTTTGATATCCATGTTACTCGCAAAGTTCCCTAGTGGAAAAAGGAAAAAAACAAAACAATATATATATAATAATAATAAAAATTAAAATATAAGTATATATATAAAAATTATAGAAAAAGGAATCACTATAAGTCGTATTTCAGTGGAAAGCGCGCGCCCCTGTCTCCCTTCGGTCTCGGGTTCGAGTCCCCGTGGCTTCACCAGTTGTGACGGGGTTTTCCCTACATCCTACGATGTGTCCCATTTTTAATTATTATTATTATTATTTTGTATTTTTATTTTATCCTAAAAACACATAAAAATAAAAATAAACTAATGATACATAGTATTCTTTTTAAATTTCTGGGTAAGGTATTACTCAAGGATCACACCACGTGACACAAATGAATATGGTTCTCCCCTTTCATACCCATCCATACTCATAATAGAAGAAAAGTTCAACAGTCTACAATATTATCATATTCAGAGTTGAATATATATATATATATATTTATTTATTTATTTATTTATTTATATATATATTTATATTTAATATAAAATTGATTTATTAATCCTATTTGAAAAATAAATATGATGCACAAATATTGGAAACATGAAAACCATGGGTTGCCTCCCGTGCAGCGCTTTTGTTTAACATCGCTAGCTCGACATGAACACCACAACTTATCTGAAACCAACTTTTAAAATTTTAGTGATTAAATTTTTCATCACTTCGATTATATTGTGATTGAATCTCCAATGGGGTTTATAGGAAGGTTTTGAAATTTATTCAAGAAAAACTATATAGGTCCCAATTAATGGGCTAATCCCATGAATATTGATAAGGGTCTATCCAATTGTATTCATAATATTTCTTAATACATCAAGTATAATTTTATCTTTATTAGCATCAAGAGAGGATGAAATTATTATAGAATATTTTTTATTATCCTCTATAAAGGAATAATTGAGATAGTATATAAGGAACTTCAATTTGAGATCAAAATCGCTAACACTTTGAGACACTGGTAGGGAATTTGAATCAAACTCAATTTCATTTTCAAAATTTCTCAACAAAATTGGTTCCTTTTTAATAGAATATTCAACCACAAAATTGGAAATATTTGTGTTAGGAATGGGTATGGACTCAAAGTTTTTGATTTATCCCAATGTTTCATTGATTGGTGTTTTTGAAAAATCATCAATGAACTATAATAGGGACACTCAATCCAAAATGTCAAATTTCCCTCTTATGAATACATGAAATTCATTTCATCCTGATTTAAAGAACCTTCAACAATTTATTGATTCACTTACTCAACCCCAAATCCAAAGGTTGGTTCTTCGATAAATTCATGAGAGTTTTTTGGGAAACTAGACACTTCACATAAGGTTATGGAAGGGACAGTCAGTGTAGGGATGAGTTCCTCACAAGTATTAATGCATTGTAGTTATAATCTCAAAGATGAAACCTTGGAATTCATTATCTCTATTTGATCACACAATTGTTCAATAATTTTTTGGGGATCATTTTGGATAGGATTTTTAACATCATGTAAATCTCTATTATTGATCTCTTCTACTATCCTTGAGAGGGATGGAAATTTATCATTTAAGTGTTCATCATCCAAAAGATTATACATGTTTCCGTGTGAGGGGTATTCATTCAAGGGTTTATCAAATAAATTTACTAATTTAGGGGATTCCCAATATTGATTTTCATTTTGATTACAGCTTGGGTTTATTTTGGGTTATTGTTGATTATATTCTATTTGAGTAGATTTGAAAATGAAAATTTTGACTTCTTTGGACACACGGAACAGAAAGGGGAAAAGATAAGAGAACTGGTGGTGAGAAAAGAGAATTTGGGTGAGAATAGAAGGTGAGTGTCTAAGATAACTTACTTGGGTCCCCATAAATGGTGCCAAAATTTGATTCACACTCAAATTTACCCAAGAGATGAAGGTATAACAGTCCGTGTAGTCTAGCTTGGGTTATCGAATCCACTGAGACCTAAGAAGATACCTAAGATACACAACCTATGAGATGGATTTTCTTGGCTATTAAGTTGCCAACTTTGGTTTGATTTTTGATGGGTTTTAAGATAAAACTAATAGACTTATGTGAATTCAATTTGAAAGAATGAGTTGATCCTAGGTTATCACTTGGGGGTGGATTGGATGAAATTAATTTTTTTAACAGTTTCAACTTCTTGTATTTGATATTGGTTTATTCAAGAAGATGAAACAACTTCATCACTTACTGGTTTAATACCAACACACCATAATACTAATCACCTATAAACTTGTAGGATAAAATTTATGATCACTTCAAGGTAAAGGTTCGTATTAGCACTTGAAGTATGTGGCCTTAAAATTCAACAAGGAAAAAGAAGTTTTAAAATTATCAAATAAAAATATCAATTAAAAGAAGTGATTAGACATTAATGGGGTGATAAATAACATCCAATCCATCCCCTTGCTACTCCCTTGGATTAACCCATAAGTGGGTTATCCCTCCGTTGATGCTATGGTTTCAATGGAAGTGGGAAGTAGACTCGTGAGGGAGGGATTGTAGAAGAAATAAAACAATAAAAAGAAAATGATCACTCCACCGTTGTGTGAATAATTTCACAAGGTTTGGTGTGAATAAATTCAGACCTTTAGGTAACAGTATCAAATTTAGATACATAAAAATTTAATAATTATAAAATAAGAACTTTTATTAAGAAACTAAGATGAATTAAAACAAATTACAATTGAGGAAAACATTACAGAGGAAAAGTGGCAGCATAACATTACAATGAAGTAAAGCATCCAATATCCCTAAATCCTTCAACAAAACTTCCTTAAATAGGAATTTTTGGATCCTTGGATCGATCCTAAAATATTAAAAAGCATACCACTTGATTATGGTAGGCCTAGGGTGGTGGAAATTAAGAGAGAGTGGACATCTTTATCCTTGACTCGGAGTGGCAGCCAGCTTGCATCCATTGAACAGACATGTCGAAATGACCTTTTAGATGGAAAAATTAGAGTGAGACATAGAAGAAGAAAATTGATCTCCATATGTCTTCTAACCGGATGTAAAATTTCATCCCAAATGGAATTTTCTTTTCAAGGTATTTTTGAAATAGTGGGCTGTTATTCTTGGCTGTAGAATCTAGCCTGGAATTTGATATTCTATTTGGGCTTCCTTAATAACAACCATGGAGGCTGAATTAGCACTAGATCCTAATTAATTATTTGTTCCTATACACGTATTATAGCATCCCATGAAATTTGGACTTCAGTGGGCCTGTATTGTGGGCCCTACATTCTCAACAGTTGGCTAGTGTCCAATCTGCCTTCTCCAAAATTGTTTCCTTTTATCACCAAATATTTCAGTCATCCTTTATGAATCCTCTATTGATACCTAAATGAAAAAATTTAATATTTAAGTGTAGATAAATTTACCAAAATATCAAATTAAAATATGGATAATTACATTCCTTAAAATCATATGAACTATTGGGCCTAAATTGGTGTACATTAAGCATGAAGTGCACAAATGATGAGAATAGATGTTCAACATTAAAATCCAATAACTTAGGCCCATAAGATAAAAAATGAACATTTAATACCATTAAAATGTAATTTAACATATGTGTTTTTATTGGATAATCACACCCCCCCCCAACTTCAGATTCACTAGTCCCGAGAAAAATGTTCCTCAATAATATGAAATTCGAATTCCCTTTTCCAAAATTTTTTTAATACACATTGATCACCAAAAACCCTTATACCAAACAATCATGAAACCCATAAAAATATTTTAATACAAGATAGTTTCATAAGCATATCTCAATCCCAATCCAATTAATTTGTTCAAATTCATTTCCATATTTCATCCAATATCAATTAAGAGTGATGATGTGTTGTGAATCGCATTAGACATAGGGGTTCATCTTTATTCAAGGTGGAAAATGATGGAAATGCTAGGTGGAATCACATTTTAATATTAAGATGAGTATTCAAAAAAAAATTCAATTTTTCCATGGTAATTGAAATTGCACTCAAAAAAGTCAACCCCTATAGCGAGTCTTTGTCGATGACTCCCAGGCTCAAAGACCTTAGGGCACCAAGTGAATCCCACATACTCGGGTATCATATTGAGTTAACTCAGTCAAAAACAAATTCAAATTACCATAATTAGAGATAAAATTACTAACTCTGGGCCAGAAAACTATGGATTCATGATCCCAAAGTGCTGAAAGCCATACATTGGGTCATTTTATTGCTCTACGCACAAATTTATTGTTTTTTTTTATTTTTTTATTGAATACTCAAATTAAAACTAAAATGATCACCAAACCTATGCTATTTATTTGGAGGACCCCATGTACTAAAACTAATAACCCACTATCCAAAGAACGTGCATTGTGAAATTTTTTTTGGATGAAAATATAAATGATGAAATATCACATTAGACATCCACACTTTCTAAAAATATATTCTCATGAAATTATACATGGATTAAAATCAAAATTAGGGAATTATAAATTATTTGATATTCAGTTTAAAAGTTTTCAATGTGTATTATCATGTTCAAAGTTAAAGGAATTTTTCCTTCCATTTACACACATTTTTTTCAAATCATTATTTTCACACAAAAGAAAAAAAATACACAAAAGAAATTTTTTTATTTCATCTACCCCCCCCTAACATAAAATAAAACTGTCCCCATTGTTTGAAGAAAAGAAAATTTAGAATGGGTAGATCCAGATAAGGGGAGTTCAAAAAGGAAATTGAAAATGAGGATCATGGAATGAAGTCAACTGGTGGTTGAAGTTGAAGTTCATGCTACTCCAATTTAGTCCTTTGATATCAATGTTACTCATATAGTTCCCTAGTGGAAAAAGGGAAAAAACAAACAAACAAATAGAAATAATATATTTATTTATTTATTTATAATAATAATAAAAAGTAAAATATAAGTATATATATATAAATTATAGAAGAAGTAAGAACTATAAGTCGTAGGTCAGTGGAAAGCACATGCCCCTGTCTCCCTTCAGTCCTAGGTTTGAGTCCCCACAGCTTCGCCGGTTGTGATGGGGTTTTCCCCACAACCTACGACATGTCCCTTTTTTTAAATTATTATTATTATTATTATTGGTATTTTTATTTTATCCTACAAACACATAAAAATAAAAATAAATTGATGATAAATTGTCTTCTTTTTAAATTTCTAGGAACAGTATTACTCAAGTATCACACCACGTGACACAGATGAATATGGTGCTTCCCTTTCATACTCATCTATACTCATAATAGAAGAATATGTCAACATAGTACTATCATATTAAGAGTTATATATATATATATATATATATATATTTATTTAATATAAAATGGATTTAAGAATCCTATTTTAAAAATAAATATGATGCACAAATATTGGAAACATAAAAACCATGGGTTTCCTCCCATGAAATGCTTTTTTTAACGTCTCTAGCTCGGCATGAACACTACAACTTATCTGACACCAATATTTAAAATTTTAGTGATTAAATTTTTCACCACTTCAATTGGATTGTGATTTATTCTATAATGGGGTTTATAGTAAGGTTTTGAAATTGATTCAATAAAAACTATATAGGTCCCAATGAATGGGATAATCCCATGAATATCAATAAGGTTCCATCCAATTTCCTTCCTAATATTTCTTAATACATCACATATAATTTTATATTTATTAGAATCAAGAGAGGATGAAATTATTATAGAATTTTTTTAATTATACTCTATAATGGAAGACTTGAGATAGGATGTAAGGAACTTTAATTTGAGATCGGATTCACTAACACTTTGAAACACTGGTAGGGAATTTGAATCAAACTCAATTTCATTTTCAAAATTTCTCAACAAAATTGGTTCCTTTTGAATAGAAGATTCAACCACCAAATTGGAAATATCAGTGTTAGGAATGGGTATGGACTCCAAGTTTTTTATTTCTCCCAATGTTTCACTGATTGGTGTTTTTGAAAAATCATCAATGGAGCTATAATAGGGACACTCGATCCACAATGTCAAATTTCCATTTAGTGAATACATGAAATACATTTCTTCCTGATTTAAAGACCATTCAACAATTTCTTGATTAACTTCCTCTAACCCAAATCCAAAGGTTGGTTCTTCGATAAATTCATGAGAGATTTGTGGGAAACTAGACACTCCACATATGGTTATGGAAGGTACAATCAGTGTAGGTATGAGTTCCTCACAAGTATTAATGATTTGTAGTTCTAATATTAAATATGAAACCTTAGAATTAATTATCTCCATTTGATCACACAATTGTTCAAAAAAAAATTGGGGATCAGTTTGGATAAGATTTTGGACATCCTAGAAATCTCTATGATTGATCTCTTCTACTATCCTTGAGAGGTATGGAAATTTATCCTTTAAGTGTTCATCATCCAAAAGATTATACATGTTTTCGGGTGAGGGGTATTCATTCAAGGGTTGATCAAATAAGTTTACTAAGTTAGGAGATTCCCAATATTAATTTTCAATTTGATTCTATATTGTGTTTATGTTGGGGTATTTTTTATTATATTGAATTTGAGTAGATTCGAAAATAAGGATTTTAACTTCTTTGGACACACAGAATATAAAGGGGAAAAGATAAGAGAAATGGTGGTGAGAAAATATAATTTGGGTGAGAACAGAAGGTGAGTGTCTAAGATAAATTACTTGGGTCCCCATAAATGGAACCAAAATTTGATTCACTCTCAAATTTACCCAAGATATGAAGGTATAATGGTCATTTTAGTATATCTTGGGTTGTCAAATCCACTGAGACCTAAGAAGATACCTAAGATACACAACCTATGAGTTGGATTTTTTTGGTTATCAAGTTGCAAACTTTGGGTTGATTTTTTATGGGTTTTAAGATATAACTAACAGACTTAAGTGAATTAAATTTGAAATAATGATTTGATCCTAGGTTATCACTTGGGGGTGGATTGGATGAAAAAAAATTTTAACAGTTTCAACTTCTTATATTCGATATGGGTTTATTCAAGAAGATGAAACAACTTCATAACTTACTAGTTTAATACCAACACACCATAATAATAATCACCTATACACTTGTAGGATCAAATTTATGAGCACTCCAAGGTAAAGGTTCGTATTATCACTTGAAGTATGTGGCCTTAAAATTCAATAAAGAAAAAGAAGTTTTAAAATCATCAAATAAAAATATCAAATAAAGAAGTGATTAGGCATTAATGGGGTAATAAATAACATCCAATCCATCCCCTTGATACTCCCTTGGATCAACCCATAAGTGGGTTATCCCTCCATTGATGTTATGGTTTCAATGGAAGTGGGAAATAGACTCGTGAGGGAGGGATTGTAGAAGTAAGAAAACAATAAAAAGAAAATGATCACTCCACTGTTGTGTGAATAATTTCACAAGGTTTGGTGTGAATAAATTCAGACCTTGAGGAAACGGTATCAAATTGAGATACATAAGAACAGAATAATAGGAAAATAAGAACTTTTATTAAGAAACTAAGATGAATTAAAACAACTTACAATTGAGAAAGAACATCACAAAGGAAAAGTGGAAGCATAACATTACAATGAAAGAAAGCATCCAAGATCCCTAAATCCTTCAACAAAACTGCCTTAAATAGATATTTTTGGATCCTTGGGTCAAGTCTCCAACAGTAAAAAGCACCCCACTTGATTATGGTAGGCCTAGGTTGGTGGAAAGTAAGGGAGAGTGGACTTCTTTATCTTTGACTCGAAGTGGCATCCATCTTGCATCCACTGAATAGACACATTGAAATTACCTTCTAGATATTAGAATTAGAGTAGGCCATATAATAATAAAATGTATCCTATGATGTCTCATAAATTCCTGTAAAATTTCATCCCAAATAATTTTTTTTTTTTTTTTTGCGATATATTATCGGAATGGTGGGCTGTTTTCCTGGGCTGCAGAATTTGGTCCTGATTTTGATATTCTATTTTGGACACCTTAATAACCACCATGGAGGCTGAACTAGCACTGGATCCTAAATAATTATTTGTTCTTATACATTTCTTATAGCATCCCACAAAATTTGGGCTTTATTGGGACTGTATTGTGAGCCCCACATTCTCAATAGCGGGTTGGTTTCCAATCTACCTTCTCCAGAATTGTTTCCTTTCATCACCAAATATTTCCATCATACTTTAAGAATAATCTATTGATACCTAAATGAAAATTTTTCATATTGAAGTGTAGATCAATTTAAAAAAATATCAAATTAAAATATGGATAATTACATTCCTTAAAATCATATTAATCATTGTGCCTAAATTGGTGTACATTAGGCATGTAGTGCAAAAATGATGAGAATGGATGTTCAAAATTAAAATCCACTAACTTATGCCCATAAGATCAAAAATTAACATTTAATTCCATTAAAATGTAATTTAACGTATGTTTTTTTATTGGATAATCAGGATCCTAAAATAAATAGTGCATCAATGCACCAATTAACCACTAACCTCACAGATCAATTGTAGGATTTAGGCTAGGTCACTCCTATATGAGGTCACTCCCCTTTCAATAGTTTTGGGTTGGTTTACCACCAATCAAGGCTCACCAACTCACACTCCTTACTTTACTCACTAATCCAAAGGGAAATCAATAATGGATTTTAGGATAAACCTAAATAGTCTCACAACTATTATGTGTAGACCAGATGTGTTTGAGCCTTTGAAATCCTCAACTGCTCCTTCATAGACCCATTATAAATGTCACCATGAATGATATATTCTTATTTGGAAGATTCTTCATGAAATTCCAAGATTTATTCTTTCTAGAATAAATTTGGAACACCTTTAAATTTCTAATAATGTAGCTAGAATTATCACCTTTGTTGTACTATAGCAATATTTTATTCCTTCAACTACTAGAAATTGTAGTGAACACCTTATTCCTTACTTATTCTTCTTAGGTATGGTATTGGATTCACACCTTACTATATGGTAGTAAAAATCTCCTTTAATTTTCTAGTTTTTGAGAAAATATAGATAAGATGTAAACTCTTATTCTTCTCTCTCTATTCTACCAATATATCAAGAAAAATATTCTTATATGAGATCACTATCCATATTTTGAAAATACTGAAAAATAATATTTCTTATCCTCTCATTGTATCTCCTATAGTTATTTAGAAAAAACTAATTGATAAGTGCAAGATATGGAAATATTTTATTTCCATAAAATCTTACAAAATATCTTATTTAGATTTGGTTCAACCCCTTAGTCCTCAAGTTTCATTTTATTTTTCCCAGATATAGAAAATATCCCTTCCTTGTCGAAACCTTTAGTCAAAAACAAACACCACAATCTATTTCCATAACTTGCATTAAAATTCACTCAACCTATCACTACAATAGTCTCCATATCATCACCTTCCCTTTCTATAATGTTTTTCATAATTACATTTTTTCAAAATATCAACTTAATATCTTTCTTTAAAATAATCAAAATATCATAGATTGATATTCTCTAATCAAATTTTATAGAATTTTCATTTACAGGTCCTAATTGATAATTTTTTAAGTGATCCATATGGCCTTATCAAAACTTATCTACATGCATTGCAGATACCCTAACTTCTTCTATTATAGATCAGAACTCTACCTGTGGGAAATAATATATTTATTTTCATTTGTAACTATAAAACAAAAATCTTAAATTATTATACAAACCTTTATCATGAAATTTATATTGTTTAGGATTATAAAATTCATCATCTGTATTTAGATAAAAAAACATCATGAATATTAATGATATTTTAAGTTCTAAATTTAGAAAAAATATATTATAAAATGCAGTTTGATCTTATCATTCATCTATTAATAATATTCATTTTTAATATCATCACATATCTTCCATCTTGAATACATATTCCATAAGTCACACTTGGACTTGGTGCATACATGTTAATATTACGATGACACACTTCAGGTTCCAAAAAAGATGAATCTTATGACGTCTACTTCTTAACCTTACAATGTACTACTTCAACCTTAGAAATATTTTCTTAGCCTTATGAGAAGCTCGTATCAACCTTACATGGGACTACATAAACCTTACTAATTCCTCACACCACCCCTACAAAGTCTCACACCAACCTTATAGAGACTCGTATCAACCTTGTGAATCCTTGTCTCAACCTTATGAGAAACCACCAACCTTATGAGGATGTGCACCAATATTTTGGGAGCACACATCAACCTTATGAATTCATTCCCAAACCTTACAAAGGCTTGTCCCATGATTTATCTCAACCATATGCACGGTTGTCACAACCCTACACATATCCATACTTCCTCCATGCCTTTAATAGATTTTTAAAGACCTTTATATATAATTCAAGGTCTTAAACTAGAATAATATTATCCTAGATAAACCATCCATATTCCATGAAAATGATTACTTCAAACAATCTTTAAGGATAAATCCATGATAATCCTCCAAGCATCACCACTTTATTTAACCTTTCTCTTATTAATCATGACATCCAAGGATAACCCACTCTAGTATATAATATTGTCAATAAAACCAAAACTCTAATATCCGCATATTGGAAAAAAATAAATTATAAACCCATGTGGTGTCAACAATATTCCCTTTTAATTTTTTTGACAATATACCTTACTCTATCCCCCTTTAGAAATGAAATACAATAGGGATAACTCCAATATAGTATTTCCTCATAACTTTCAAACTTCATACCCATTTTTTTGTATTCCATAGAGAGGACATCATCAATATAATAAATCCCCCTTTATCAATAATCTCAATGATTTATTCTAATTCATCTTTATATAATTGATGATTAACCTTTAACTCTTTTACCAACTGATATAAATTTCTAGTTAATATATCCAATTCTAGAAAAAATCATCCAAGATATATTTGAAAAAACTTTCTCAACTTTAAATATCTCCACCTTTGACAGTACATGTCAAGTATTCTATAATTTCTAACTTACTCTTCACTTGTAAACCACTTGTTAATAATAGATACCAAATGTTAAATGTCACTTTATATTTGTCTCTCAAACTTCAATAAGTATCCTTCAACTATGGTTTCATACTGAAAATATTTCAGTGAGTGGACTCCCCAATTATAAATTAGTCTTAAAAAAGTCTCTATGCCTAATAAGTCTAATTCTAGTGTAGGAATAAAGATATTAATATAATAACATAAGTGTTGTCCCATACACTCACCTATTTCTCAATTAAATCATAGAAGCTAAAAACCATCCACAATATTCAATGAAACTAAACATGTGATCTCATTACATTCTCACATCAAACCACTAATAGATAATAAATAAAACATTTAGTGAGATAAGTATACCACTTGTTGAATCAATTGATACTACTTACTATAAATTAACTAGTTATACTTATTGATATTCAATTCCTTCCACCTTTATAAGTTTCTTTAATCACATATGAGGTCATACAACCTAGAAAATTTCACCACCAACTCCCCTGGAATTGAAGCACCACATATATTGAAATTTTCACCAATTTGGGGACACCACTTATTGGTAATAATACCTCATGTTTATAATCACTTAGTATATTGTAACCATGAATGGTTGATACCAAATAATAGAAAATAAATTGATAAAAATTTATCCCTATTGCTACTTATAATATTTTCTCCCACTTGTTCTAGATCAGAATTATCAAAATCTTTCCTCCTATTTCCAACTGCCTTCTTCCACTAAATAATAACTTGATATCACTTATAACAACTCAAATTTATCATTATGCAACTAGATATCTCATATGTTACTTTGAAACCTTTTCTTTTAACAATTTAGTCCCTTTTACATGCAGTTTCAGATTTATTATGGAGTTTTACCTCTGCATGCAGTTTACAGCTTCAGTTTTGAAGAAAAAAATACACACTTGACACCACTTTCTTCATGAATTTACCATAGGATAATCAGATTTTATTTCATCCCTAATAATATGTTCTTTGTATAAATATATGTCTTATAGACTATATCTCTCTCTAAATTCTATGCCTCTTAAAATCTACTAGAAATTTATAAGTACATTGGGAGAGGGGTACCTTCTACTTTTCTCAAGTTGAGGAATATATTTTTGAGCCACTATATACCAAAACAATTTTCCTTCGTAAATCTCTTTGGAGTCCATTTTTATATATGAATCATATTTTATGGAATACAACATTACTTCAACCACTTTGAGATTGTTATTTTCTACACAACCCAAACCAAAATCTACTCTTCTTTGGTTGGCCTCACCATTAAGGATTTATCCTATAATAATATTAAGATCTTTCTTTTTCCAAACCATATCATTGGTTTGAATTTCCCTATAGGATTCATGATATTTTTAAACACATACCTTGTTTTTAGACACTCCTTTAATATGAAATTTATCAACTTTAGAAAAATGTGAACTTATCCCTTACCTATAAATATTTATTTTTTACTTACAAGGAATTTTGTGTTTAATATAAATTTTAAAACTCTTATTAACACCACTTACATTATAATGGTGTTCTTAAACTAACCATTTATTTTTTTTTAAATGAATATATTTTCCACTGAATATAGGATGATTTATTTCTTTAATCCTAGCTTGCAATATTCTAAAATTTCCACTTGGTTCATGGTTAGCGTAGTAAAAATTATTGGAATAAAAATCATACAATCTATATTATTCTTGGTAAATAATCCTTTCAAACTTTCCACTTTCTTTACAGAAGTTAATTTATTCTAATTCCTTATAAAAGAAACTAGAAATGTGTCCATGCATTCCATAAAAATAAAACATATCTCTATACATTCTTTAAGAGCATATCTAATTATCATTACCTTTTGTAGGGGCTTTCTTAAATTTGTTTCCATCACCACTAAAATTTTACCTTTTCTTGTTAATTTTCATGGCTCTCTTTTTATCATGTCTTGATAGGTTTCATCGTAGGCAATACCAGATTTTTCCATAGATCTTGTCACACCCGGTTTTTTTTTGTCTTTGTATTGATACGGTCCATTGGAAATCCCAATAATTTTAATGGCCATTTGGTGAGATTAATATTTATTTTTTTAAGTTTCATATATTTATAATCACCCTAATTTGTTTCCCCCATTGTTTGTTTAGGAGTTTTTGAAGAAAGGGTGGTTACTTCAGGATTTGAGCCAACCGTGAGCCCATTTCCAGTTTTAAAAAGCGAATTTGTTTCTTTTATAACTCTTTTATTTTTAATCCTTTTTCACCCATTCAACTTCAAATTTGTCCTATACTGATATATTAAAATATAATTATCCTTTTGGACCCCATATAAATTCATAAGAATTGTTAATTGGGGTTACTTATTTAGGTATTGGGCCAGACCATGGGCCAATTTCCTGTTTTTTTTTAAAAAATTCGTTTCTTTTATATATTTTTTATTTTTTAATATTTTTTGGTGATTATACCTCCCCATCGAATCCAATAACCCTATAATCACCCTCAGAATCGATTTACCCTCTTTGGAGCTCATATGGGTCACGGATTAGGGCGAAAGTTCTCAGGATACCTCAAATCGCCCAGAATTGATAAGGTAAATTATTTTATACATAACTCATTAAATTAGTTCTATTTTTCAAAAAAATATTCTTTACCTAGTTCTACCAGACCTTAATAGACTCTCCATGAAGTTTAATCCCATTACCTTTTCTCTAGGGGTGTATATCTAATGGAATATGAAAAGTTTTCTTGTGGAAAAGGTGAGATTCCATCTCCTTTATCCTCCCTCTTCTTCCTCCTTTCGTTATTTCTTGGTTTTATAATCTCCCCTAGTCATTATCGAACTAGGGTTATGTTATACCATAGTTTTTGATGGATTTTATATTCATTTAGGTCTGGTATTCATAGTTTTAGGGTTTATAAACCCGCGACGGGTGATTTCGGGTGTGCGTTTCCATTACGCCAAGGTTTTGAGGTAGGATACCCCTTTCACAAAACTTTATCATTTAAGTTTCATAATTTTAATTCTATTATATCCTTATTTATATGATATATTCTTATGTTAAACTTTGGTTCTAAAGGTTTTGTTTGCAAATTATGTTTTATGACTTATTTTGTTAAAAATATAGTTGTTTTGGTATAAATATGCACACCTCGTATTTGATAAATTATTCCATGAGATTTCACACTAGGTTTATGGTATTTTGAATATGTATCAGTATCTTGATTAACATTATGGAATTAAAGTGGTTTTTTATCCCTTTTTTAAGTGCTTAACATAAGTTGTTTTGTTAAAGAGTGCATGTCATGTGTTTGGTAAATTTCCCGGTTGGCTTTTATGTGTCTAGTGAAATTTAAAATAATTTGTTTGTATTTTTAAATATATTTTCAGCATGTAAGGAAATTATTTTGGAATCCTTTTATGGATTTAAAATTTGGATTTTTTTTACAAACAATTGGTTTTTTTGTTTACAGCATGTTTTGGCCCGAGTTGCCAAAAAATGGCCCTTTTCACATTCATATAAAAATGTTTGTGTTTTGAATATGTCACCTAAGTGTTTTAAGGGATTTATGAATGTGGTTTTATTCTGTAAATGTTTTTTACACACCTCCTTAATAAAATTTAAATTCATAACTTCATCAAATGTTAGTTTTGAGAAAATGTTTAAAGGCCCTTTTGGCATTTCCTAAAAATGAAGGAGTGTATTACTTGTATATACCAAGTTGTGCAATTGGGATTGTTTTATGATCCATGAAATGATTTTATTAAATGTTTTTAGGGATTAAAAATATTATTTGGCATGTTTTTGATGTGTTTTTATAATTTAAAGAGTGTTTTTGAATGAGTTTTATGTGAAAAGCCTCAATACACTTCTTGAAATTGTTTTATGAAAATATTTAGATGTTTGTTGATTCGTGTAAGAAATGTGAAGAATGTTTATGGTCTGTTTTTGTTTTTATGGTTTTGGAATGTAATTTGGATGTGAAATGTGTATTTTATAATATTTTTAACTTTATTGAGCACTAAAGGGAATCCCGGGTATCTAGGTGGGTGGACGTGTACTAGTATGCTAGTGATTCTGTGGGGTTTGGCCCCTGTTTCACGTAGCAAGTTTGACGATAATAACACTAACTAAACTATGATGATGGTGATGATTGGGGACCACTAGGTTATGGGTATGTTCCCTACTAGTGTCTCGTGCACGAGAACAGATATTTATTATGGTTACTTTCACCAAGATACGAGGTACCTGGGGCTCACAACTGACTAGTACCTAGGGGTGTTCCCATGACTTGTGCTCATTGGATCTTTTGTAGTCACCATCGGAATACAGTGTGTTTGGTTGGTAAATTCAGTAGTGTGTGTTATTTATTTAAAATTTTACAATCTTTAAAGCATCCCTCATTAAAACAATTTTCATTTTGAAGTTGCACCTCTTTGAAAAATTGTTACTTGCATTTTTGGTTTATAAAACATGAAAGTTTTTTTCTGATAACTATTATATCATGGAACATCATTTGAAAAATATAATTTTATATCTTTTATTTAACACATGAAATTGATGTTTCTTTTAGTTTAAAGTAAGTTCATTAGGAATAGAATATTGGGCTAACCTACTGAGTTTTAATACTCACGCCTATAGTATTCTTCTTTTTTTAGCCCTTGTGCAGGTTTCAGCTTGAGTTCGATCTCCTTGGGCAATGTTTGATCATTGTGTTGGAGAGTGACCAGAAGTGTCACATGGATTTAGTTAGTCATCAGGATTGTTTAGTTGAGTTGTTGGTTTTGTTCTACTTTTAGTTTCTTGTACAAATAATGTTTACTTCAATGTTTATATAAATTCATTTTGGGTTGTCTCTTTATTTCCACTATTTGTTTGATTGTTTATGTATGGTAGAAATCCTTCCCTTGTGTGCTCTATTGATTCCCTTGGTGCTTGTCGCCATCCCGGGAGGATCAGGAACTCCTCTCGGGACTTGTTGCGAGCTGGCCTGGGTGATCGGTTCAGGGTCGACTCGGACCGGTTCGTGACAAAATGGTATCAGAGGAGGTCAGCTCTTATAAGACCTTTCTTTTTAGAGCACCCTTGTTATTTTGGGGTTTTCAAGGTAGATGGAGTAGGATTATTTGGACTTGATGGGTAATTGCAAGAAGAGCGTCACGAACTCTTTCTCGTTCTAATCCTTGGGTTTCCATGGGAAGTCCGGTTTTATTAGTGTCCTTTGTTCTTGTTGATTGTTTGGTGTTGGGATATGACAAGGGGAGTCTGACTAATGGCCTTCATGAGCTCGTAGGGACTGTAAAGCCATGTGTATTTGGGGAATGGTCCTAATAACTCTCTCTGTGTTGGTGTTGTGTTTGACCTATGGCCGCTAACCATATGGTCAAGTCACGCACTGACACTAGTTCCCTTTTTTTGGGCCTCTTGAACCTTTCTTGAATTCTGAATTTTTGTTTTTAAAATCCTTGTGTGAGAATTGTGGAAATGGGTTTTAAAGTAAGGATTATATTTTGAAAAGTGAAAAATGGGGTTTTCAAAAATTAAATATAAGAATGGTTTTGGAAGGTTGTGTTTTGCGAAAAAAATAGAGGGAAGTGGAAATGATTTAATGGGATTGGATTATCAATAATCTAAACTTGTGGTTTGTTGGAATAAATTATTTTGAAATTGTGAATCATTTTAAGGTGATTCTAGATCTTTGTTTTAAATTGGGTATTTTAGGATGTAAAAAAGTTTTTGAATCGGATAAATTAGTTTTGGAAATTGTATTTGATCGGTTGGTATTTTCCTAGAAAGGGTATTGGTCTCAATGGAACTCGGATTATGAAAATATACCTTTCTGAATTTTTAAAAAAATGGGAAGGGGTTGTTTAGAGTGTTTTGGTTATTTTAAATGTTGTTAAAAATGAAAAGGGGTAGTTTTTTAAGCAAATGGTTCTTAATGAATTATGGTTTTTTTGTGAAATATGAAAAGGTTTTTTGACTTGGTGGTTGGTGTTCCTTTTGAAGGTAAATGATTTTTGGAATGATGTTGTTTTGTTTTAGCCTTTGGTGCTTTCATGGGTGCTCACATGCATGGTTTTATTGATATCTGGAAGGATGGAATATATGTCATGGTGGTTGGGTGCCTGGGTTGTCATAGAAATGTGCATGTGGGTGAGACTTGATGAAACACCATTGGTGAATGTGGAAACCCACCAAGTTAGTTTGTTTTTCAAAAGTGTTTTGAGTTGAAAAATTTTGGCATTTTTTTTATAAACCAATGGTTATGTGGATAGTTTTTTTTCTATGTCTTAGAAGATTTGTTTATTCAGTAATCTTCCTTGTGATCTAGAATTCATACTCTTGTTGTATCTTGAGATGAGTTCTTGTTGGTGGCTCAGTTTTTGAGTAATTTTCATTGGGTTTCTAAAGATGTGTTTGATGTTGTGATGTGGCCATGAATAGTTCTCCGTTGGAAATCTTTCCTACTGATCAACCTAAGGATTCATTTCAAATGTTAAATCCACCTCTTTTGATTATGCCTCAACATGTTTGTTGGAATAGAGCTGTTTGGGATCTATTAAAAGTGCTTCTAGGTCATGATAATTCTTTTGGACAGAGCAGTTGTGTTCGGTGATGTTGATGTGTTTCGTCGTATTCCTTGTCCATTCTACCCCTCATTCGGAGTGAGACAAAATTTTGATATATATCTATGAGTTCCTATTTAGATAAAGGTTTTTGTTTGGTGAGAAAGTGAGTTTTTTTAGTGGTGTGATCCTTATCACCTGACTGTGGTGCAGTAGATGCTTCAAGAATCAGGGCTCCAGCCATAGGCCTTGGAGTGAAACTTTTCACGTAGTCAGGAAATCACCAGAGGTGTGGAGTGTTTGATTAGGATCATTCCTCCTCTATTTTGGTAAGTTAGTTTCTATGTAAATGTTTTGGGTCCTCATTTCTTTTAATTTCCCTTTGTCGCAACAAGCGTGGTGGACTTACCCCTCACACAGTGTCTATGGTTATGCCTTCATGGATGTGGGTTTTCAATCAATGTCCCTGTGTGGACCATCTGTGAAAATCAGGTGCAGTATCGATGTTACCTATTCGTAGGTGGAGATTTTTGGGTAGATTCTTTGTTTCTTTTGTGGTTTTAGTGGCCAAATTATTGGGTCCCCTTCCCTCTCATCCCTGAGTGGTGGGGGTCCAGATCTATGCTAAATGTGTTGGCCAAGTTCTTGTACCCTCCGTTCGGGAGGGGGTGGTTTATATGTCCATGTTGTAACCCTATTAACTTGGTATAGTAGGTTTTTGTAGGAGTTTTTTTTTTGGGCTTGTGTGAGTGAGGCCCAATTCTAGCTCATGTTGAATTCTTGTCTGTTCATTGCTAGTTGGTTTCTAATGGTGGGGAGACCCACCATGGGTCTCCTGGATTTTCATCATAAGAACTTTTCTAGTAATAGTTGTTTCTTAATATTGGGGATTAAATTTTGGAATCCCCTAGAATATTTGGATTTTGTGAGTTCTCTTTGGTTTGGGTGATGGTTGGGTTCATTGGGAGAATGCCCAACAATCGGGTTCTTGGTTTGGTTGTGGAGGTGGTGGCTTCATCTTTCTGTTGATTCTCCGGACGTGGTTGTGAGTTGTGTTTTTTTTTGGGCAAGAGTATTAAGTTAAATTGTGGGTGATTGATATTTCCTTATATTTATAGGCTGGATTATTTTGTTAAGGAATCATTAGGTGTAGATTTTTTCATTCGGAAAGTGTCATGGCTTTCTGGGGGCGGAAAGCTTTAATGGGGAGGAGAATTGTTACACCCGATTTTTTTGTCTTTGTATTGATCCGGTCCATTGTAAATACCAATCCTTTTAATTGGTATTTGGTGAGATTAATATTTAGTTTTTAATTTTCATATATTTTTAATCACCCTAATTTGGGTCCCCCATTGTTTTTTTAGGAGTTTTTGAAGAAAGGGTGGTTACTTCAGGATTTGGGCCAACCGTGAGCCCATTTCCAGTTTTAAAAACCGGATTTGATTCTTTTATAACTCTTTTTTTTTCATCCTTTTTCACCCATTAAAATTATCACTTGTCCTATACTTCTATATTAAAACATCCTTATCCTTTTGGACCCCATATAAATTCATAATAATGGTGAATTGGGGTTACTTATTTAGGTATTGGGCCAGACCATGGGCCCATTTCCTGTTTTTTTAAAAATAATTCATTTCTTTTATATATTTTTCATTTTTTAATCTTTTTCGGTGATTCCACCTCCCCCTAGAATCCAATAACCCTATACTCACCCTCAGAATCGATTTACCCTCTTTGGAGCTCATATGGGTCGCGGATTAGGGCGAAAGTTCTCAGGATACCTCAAATCGCCCAGAATTGATAAGGTAAATCGTTTTATACATAACTCATTCAATTCAGTCTCTTTTTCAAAAAAAATATTCTTTACCTAATTTTTCCAGAACTTAAGAGACTCTCCATGAAGTTTCATCCCATTCCCTTTTCTATAGGGGTGCAGATCTAATGGAATACGAAAGGTTTTCTTGTGGAAAAGGTGAGATTCCATCTCCTTTATCCTCCCTCTTCTTCCTCCTTTCATTATTTCTTGGTTTTATAATCTCCCCTATTCATTATAGACCTAGGGTTATGTTATACCATGTTTTTTTATGGATTTTATATTCATTTAGGTCTGGTATTCATAGTTTTAGGGTTTATAAACCCGCGACGGGTGATTTCGGGTATGCGTTTCCATTACGCCAAAGTTTTGAGGTAGGATACCCATTGCACAAACCTTTATCATTTAAGTTTCATCATTTTAATTCTATTATATTCTTATTTATATGATATTTTATGCTGTGAAACTTTGGTTCTAAAGGTTTTGTTTGTAAATTATGTTTTATGACTTATTTTGTTAAAAATATAGTTATTTTGGTATAAATGTGCACTCCTCTTGTTTGATAAATTATTCCATGAGCTTTCTCACTAGTTTTATGGTATTTTGAATATGTTTCAGTAGCTTGATTAACATTATGGCATGAAAGTGGTGTTTTATCCCTTTTTAAGTGCTTAACATAAGTTTTTTTGTTAAAGAGTGCATGCCATGTGTTCGGTAAATTTCCTGGTTGGCTTTTACGTGTCTAGTGAAATTTAAAATAATTTGTTTGGATTTTTAAATATATTTTCATCATGTAAGAAAATTATTTTGGGATCTTTTTATGGCTTTAAAATTTGGATTTTGTTTTACAAACAATTGGTTTTTTTGTTTGCAACATGTTTTGGCCCGAGTTGCCAAAAAATGGCCTGTTTCACATTCATATAAAAATGTTTGTGTTTTGAATATGTTACCTAAGTGTTTTAAGGGATTTATGAATGTGGTTTTATTCTGTAAATGGTGTTTACACACTTCCTTAATAAAATTTAAATGCATAACTTTATCAAACGTTAGTTTTGAGAAAATGTTTAAAGGCCCATTTGGCATTTCCTAAAAATGAAGGAGTGTATTACTTGTATATACCAAGTTGTGAAATTGGGATTGTTTTATGATCCATGAAATGATTTTATTAATGTTTTTAGGGATTCTAAATATGATTTGGTATGGTTTTGATGTGTTTTTATAATTGAAAGAGTGTTTTTGAATGAGTTTTATGTGCAAAGCCTCAATACACTTCTTGAAATTGTTTTATGAAAATATTTAGCAGTTTGTTGATTCGTGTAAGAAATGTGAAGAAATTTGATGGTATGTTTGTGTTTTTATGGTTTGGGAATGAAATTTGGATGTGAAATGTGTATTTTATAATATGTGTAACTTGATTGAGCACTAAAGGGAATCTCGGGTATCTAGGTGGGCGGACTTGTACTAGTATGCTAGTGATTCTGTGGGGTTTGGCCCCTGTTTCACGTAGCAAGTTTGACGATAACAACACTAACTAAACTATAATGATGGTGATGATTTGGGACCACTAGGTTATGGGTATCTTCCCTACTAGTGGCCCGTGCATGATAACAGATATTTATTATGGTTACTTTCACCGAGATACGAGGTACCTGGGGCTCACAACTGACTAGTACCTAGGGGTGTTCCCATGACTTGTGCTCATTGGATCTTTTGTAGTCACCATCAGCATACGGTGTTTTTTGTTGTTAAATTCAGTATTTTGTGCTATTTATTTAAAAGTGTACAATCTTTAAAGCATCCCTCATTAAAACAATTTTTATTTTGAAGTTTCACCTCTTTGAAAAATTGTTACTTTCATTTTTGGTTTATAAAACATGAAACTTTTTTTCTGATAACTATTATAGCATGGAACGTCATTTGAAAAACATACTTTTAAATCTTGTATTTAAAACATGAAATTGATGTTTCTTTTATTTTAAAGGAAGTGCATTGGGAATAGAATATCGGGCTAACCTAATGAGTTTTAATACTCGCGCCTATAGTATTCTTCTTTTTTTAGCCCTTGTGCAGGTTTCAGCTTGAGTTCGATCGCCTTGGGTGACATTTGATCATTGTGTTGGAGAGTGACCAGAAGTGTCACATGGAGTTAGTTGGTCATCGGGATTGTTCAGTTGAGTTGTTGGTTTTGTTCTACTTTTAGTTTCTTTTACAAATAATGTTTACTTCAATGTTTATATAAATTCATTTTGGGTTGTATGTTTATTTTCACTGTTTCTTTGGTTGTTTATGTATGGGAGAAATTGTTCCCTTGTGTACTCTATTGATGCCCTTGGTGCTTTTAGCCATCCTGGGAGGATCAGAAATGCCTCTCAAGACTTGTCACGAGCTGGCCTGGGTGATCGGTTCAGGGTCGACTCGGATTGGTTTGTGACAGATATTGGTCTTTATGACATGATAGTCTTTTCATATTTCCCCTTAGATGTGGAATAATTATTTTTCATTTCATTATAACCTTCTAAAGGATAGTCAAATAATAAGTTCAAATCATCTTTGAGTTTTTCCTTACTATTTACATTTTATTTTTCTATTTTCATCTTGGCTAAGTCCTATTAAAATTATTGGATATTTTTTTCTTTTTATTGTCTTGTTAAGAATCCATATCTTTCTTGAGAGTCTTCTCATTAAACATCTTATCCTATATTGCATGGGAAATTTTTTCCAAAATATCACTTTTCTCCTTCATTTTCTTATTCATTTGAGAAATAGAGACTTCAAGGAATACCTTTTATTATTATATCCTTTCATTATACTTAACCAATTATATTATTTGTGTTGTGATTTCATCCTTATTGTTCTTCAAGTTTTGAACTTTTTTTAATCTCATAAATTTCTATTTGGAGTCAATATTGAGTTCTTGAACTATAGAATCTAACACTTCTAATTCCTCAGCCTGAGAATCATTATTTTACCACAAATTTATAGGCACTTAAATAAGTCGCATGTTTACGATTTTTAACTTTTCAACCACCAAATTTAGAAATTTGATCTGAATATCTCAATGCATATTATACTCTTTAAATTTCAAGTTTTCCTATTTTAAATGTTAATAAACTTCTGAAAAGTGGATAACTTCCACTTTTGGCCCTCTTGGGATCTCTTCATCATTGGTGGATTGAACTTCACTTTTCATATTAGTTTCTTTATCCATGCCTATAACATTATTGAATGAATTATTTATTTTAGAATATGAAGTTTTTATACCTTTCTTCTCAAGGCTACTCAATTTCTTCATATGGATCTCACCTTTTTCATAAATAGTTCCAAAAAATGGAATTTCACATGTGATTTGATTTATTTACTTATTTATTCCATTTCCTATGGATCAAAATAATGTAAAGAAGAACTGAAACTTCAAATTAAAAAACTAATTGGATTGGTTCAAATAAAAAAAATACAATAAAAATAAACCTATACTTTGATACCAATTTTTAAGCCCAAAAGGTACTTATGTGAGAGGTACCCTAATAAGGGGGTAAATCAGGGTACGAAATATTTTCTATTTAAACACTTTTCCATTAATTCTCTCACAACCCTATATGATCTTGACCTTTTAATTATAAGGTTCATATTTTTTTCTATTTTTTAACATTTTTCTAGTTATTACTTGACTAGCCTTTTAATTTATAGATAATAGTTCCTTCACCTACTTAATTAGTTTTTTTCATGCAGAATGTAAAGAAAACAAAAGACTATAGGACACTAGGTATTTTTACTTGGTTCACCCATACTGGTCTACTCAAAAAAAGCCTGCAATAGAAAGTGCATCGATTCACCAATTAACTACTAACCTTACTAATCTATGGTAGGGTATAGGCTAGGTAACTCCTATCTATGTTAAATCCCCTTATAATGGTTTTATGTTAGCTCACTTATATATAAGTCTCACCGCCTCACACTCCCTCCTTTTTAGACTAATTTAAAGGGAAAACAACAATGGATCACTAGCCAAAACCTAAATAGTCTCACAATAGTTATATATACACTTGATGTGTTGGATCCTTTAAACTTCTCAACTGCTCCTTCACAGTCCTATTGTGAATTTCACCATGAACAATATCTTATTATTTGTTATAATATTTATGAAACTTTAAGATTGTTTATTTCTAAAATAAGTACAGAACACCTTCATCCCTCCAATAGTATGACCAGAATGATCACATATGTTACTTTACTAATATCTTATCTTACTTCAACTACCATATTTGGTATTGAACACCTTCTCCCTTATTTATTCTTCTTGGATATGGAAGTGGATGCATCCCTTGCTGCATGGAAGTAAAAAATCTCCTTCGAATTGATGGTTCTTTAGAAAAGTAAATGTAGTGTTGACTCCTCTTATTTTATCCATGATTTTCTAATATATCCATAAAAATATGCTCATGAAATATCACCTTCCATATTTTAAAAATATGAAAATATTCCTTTCTTCTCATATTTTTCTCTCCACTATCCTTGGTTAGAAATAAATGTTTAATAGGAACAAGATATGGAAATATTTTATTCCCATCACATTAGAAAAAATATATTATTTATCCCCAAATCCTCATTCCTCATACTGCGTTTTCTTATTACTGGATTTATAAAATAGACCTTATATGTCACAACCTTAAATTGAAAACAAACACTGTAAGTTACTGCTATAAAATTATTAAAAATACACTCAACTTATTGCTACAGTAGTCTCCATGTCATCAACTTCCCTTTCAATGATGTGATTTTTGTTCACTCTTGGTTTTGTAATATTATCCTAATATCTCTTTATTGTATTTTCCCCTGCATTATTTCATTTAAATTACTTTAATATAGTTTTATATGATTTATTCATATTGAATTAAGGGTGTTCAGTTTTCATGGGGTATATGCATTCATGGCGCCAGTCATGTTGGTTTTATTTATCTTTAATATGATTATTTGTTTACTGGAATATTTTTTTTCCTTAATTATAGCTATTTACCTGGACTATTGATTGGCTGACATCTAATGGTCTTGCTTCATCCCGGGTGTGTTTATTTTTCTCGGCTTCGATGTGGGGTGTACCTACCAATCCCATGGAACCACATGTCTCATGTTTTGTCCTGCATTTAATTATGTGAACTAATGACCTTGATCTGGTCCATCCACACAGATGTGATCCTAAGATTCCACTTGATTTCCTATCAACCTCTGGAATGACCTCATTGAATCTAGATGGTGGTTTGATTCCATAGAGATTCATTCAGACATAGATCTCTCTTTTGTATGGTCTAGTTCATTCTGTGAGTTACTAAAGAAAAGCTCCCTTTGATGTCTAGAAAGGTACTTAGAGAAGAAGAAGTAGAATGAGGTTCCTCGACCACCCACACTCCCCATCATTGAGTTTGTTCTACCTCTTAGAACTGGAGTACTTCTCCAGTGGAGAATCAATGGAGATCAGACCATTCTTGGGTCTGGGAAAACTGTACATCAAGGAGGTTCCCGATATTGACTCCAATTTTTTATCATAGCCAGGTTTTTGTTTAGTTTCTTGGATCTGTAGTGATCTATTATTTTCTATCATGTATTGATTTTTATCCTTTTTATGTGTGTGTGTGAGTCCATCCGGGAGTGGATGGAGTTGACTCTATGTGATAGATTTCAACACTGCCACCTTGTTCAACAAGGCCGGACTCCTCTGATAGTTTTTATGGTTCTTCTTTTATTTTATTCGGATCTTTATTCACTTTTCTTTCTTTCTTTATTTGTAATAAAAGTCTTACCTAGGTGGTGTTCTCACCATTCACATAAGATCACACTAATCCAAACCATGTTATATAGATTGTCATTTTCTTTTCTGCACTCTATGTTTTCATTGTTCTAGTAGCTCGATTTTGGAAGAAACCTATTTTTTTCTTTATATCCATTTGTTTAATCGAACATTCAAATTTTTACCCCTAATATACATGGCATTGGATCTTGGGTGAATTAGGGTTTATAGGTTTAACCCCCAAAAGTTTTATCAGATCCTACTTTAATTTTAATTATGGGTTCTACTAAATTTGATATAGATAAATTTGATGGTGAAAATGATTTCAATCTATAGAGAATTAAAATGGCATACCTACTAGATCATAATTATTTTATTGATTCCCTTACTGGTTCTAAAATGAAAATTACCACCCCTTCCCCATATGGACATATTTTCATTACTTATATAGATTTCCATAAATAAAATCTTAGGAAAGCCCATAGTTTGATCATTTTATCATTATGAGATAAAGTCCTTATATATGTTGCAAATAAATCTTCTTTCTCTAGTATATGGTTTATACTTGAATCCATTTCTATAATTAAGTCTCTTGTTGTTATATTATACAAAATAATGAGATTATATAGTTTCAAAATGAACCATGGAACTATAGCCAGGATACACATTGATGAATTTAATAAAATCTTGTTAGAATTATCCAAAATTGACATTAAATTGGATGATGAAGATCATACCATTATACTATTAACTTCATTAGATGATTACTTTAATTCGGTTAAATATTCTAGGATATATGGAAAAGATGCACTCGCTCTTAAAGATGTAAAATATTCTTTACTCTCCAAAGACCTTCAAAGTAAAGGTAATTTAAAGACAGAAGGTGAAGGTTTAAATATTAGGGATATAAGTGAGTCTAGGGGTAGAAGTGATTCAAGGGGTAGGAGAAAAGTGTTTTTAATTCAAGAAACCTAAACACATTAAGAGGAACTTCCCTAATAAGAAAGGTGACTATAGAGAAAATAGTAATGACCATTCTTTATTAGTTGATAAGGACTTTGACACTGATGATGTGATAAATTTCTATGAAATTTTAATATTTGATGAATAGATCCTAGATTCAATATGTTCATTCCACATGTGTCCTAGGAGGGAATTCTTTACTAAGTTTAGGGAAATTGAATCTGGTGAGGTATTTATAGGGAACAACAGGAGCTACCAAATTATAGGAATAGGATCATTTTTATTAGAGCTTCATGATAGTACTGTCAAGACTATTGATGATTTTAGGTGGGTGCCTGAGTTAAATAGAAACCTAATATTCCTAGGAATCGTTAACCAGAAGGAATATAGTTTTAAGTCATACTTTGTAATCCTTAGATTTGCCTAAGGATACCTCACAATTATGAAAGGAAGCCTTTACAATGGTCTTTATGTGTTATATGGTAAGTTTCATAGAAGTCATTTGAACAACTCTTGTAGTTCAAAACTTGATTCCACCACCCTTTGGCATAGAATTTTAGGGAACATTGGTGCCAAGGGACTTAGTGAACTCAAAAAATAGGTACTTTTGAGTAACGTGTTTCCTAGTAGTATCTCAATATATGAGGATTGTTTATATGGGAAATCTAGAAGAGTCAACTTCAGTAGGTCAATGTATAAGGATAAATAACCCCTTGAGTGTGTTCATTCTGATTTGTGGGTACTTATAGGGCCACCTACGATGGTGGAGGCTTATACTTCATGAAATTCATTAATGACTTCTCTAGGAAAGTATGGATTCATATACTCAAATGTAAGTTCGATACCTTTTAGACATTTAATAAATGGAAATCTAGGGTAGAAAGTGAGTCTAATATGAAACTCAAAGCCTTAAGAACTGATAATGGTTTAGACTATTTATCCATATAATTCATTTAATTGTATGAATCTGAGAAAATAAAGAGATACCCAACAATTTTGGTAACTCTACAGCAAAATGGGTTAGTAGAGAGGATGAATAAAACTGTTCTTGAGAGGGTTAGGTGAATAATGTCCCACTCAAAACTCCATAGGTCCTTCTAGGACAAGGTTGACTCAATAGTAGCCTATATTATCAACCATTTTCCATACTCTACTAATTATTTTAAAACACCTGAAGAATTTTTAAATGTTTTACCCCAAGCCTTTCACACCTTAGGACTTTTGGATCCATATCTTATACTCATACACGCACTGGTAAGCTAGCTCATAAGGATGTTAAGTGTATATTTGTGGGTTAACTAGAGGGTGTTAAGGGGTATCATCTGCAGGTAGACAAACGGGGTTATTAAAAAATTATAGTTATCTGATATTTCATGTTTCATGAGTCTGGTATCTCCAATGATAAGGGATCTAAACCTGTGGATTCCTATAATGACATTATAGAACCCTCAAGATTCCCAACACCCTTAGGTGTTGAAGTCCCTTTTGAATCCATTGACCACTCCTAGTTTGGGACTATTCCTACTCCCCCCATTGTCCAAACCCAAGTTGAATCTAATTCTAATTTGGATTCTGAACCTAAACTAGAGGAACCAGATAATCTAAACAATTATCAACTCACTCGGGATAAAGAGAGAAGATTTATTAGGCCTCCATCCCATTTCAATCAAGCATACATTGCTGCCTATGCATTTAATGTAGCATAGGATTTTTTTAATGATGAACCTTAAACTTATGAGAAACATATTAAGTCCAAAGAATTCACTAGGTGGTTGAGTGCAATGCAAGAAGAGATGAATTCACTTCTTAAGAATAACACTTAGATTGTTTTTTTGAGACTTAAAAACCAAAATTTCATAGGTTCTTAATGGATATATAAGAAAAAATAGAAGAATTTTAGAGAAACTAAAATAAAATTCAAATCCTGAATGGTTGCTAAAGTCATTCTTCAACATGAAGGCATTGATTATAGTGACATTTTCTCCCCAATTTTTAAACCTACTAGTATTCCTCTAGGAAAACATTTTAAATTGAATTTGGATCAATCCCCTAGAAATGATTATGAGGCTACCTTTATGAGTAAGATTTTATATGCTAATATAGTAGGAATTCTTATGTATGTTATGTTCTATTTTAGGAAATACATTGCATTTTTTTATACTTTAAGAAGGTTTATAGGGAAACCTAGTAAGCATCATTGGCATGAATTGAAATGGATACTCATGTATGTATCCATGTCTGATAAATTGTGCATCCAATATAGATTAAATAGTAGTTTTGATAATGATATTGTTGGATTTATCAACTCTGATTATGCTGCAAATGTTGACACTAAAAAGTCTATTAGTGGTTTTGTGTTTCTTTCATATGTAGGACCGGTCTCCTGGAAGTGCAATATGCAGTCAGTGGTTTCACTCTCCACTACTGAGGTAGATTATATTTCCTTGACAAAATCCATAAAAGAGGCTATATAGTTGAAAGGTTTTCTTTCTGATTTATATTTATCTATTGATAGCATAGTAGTCCACTGTGATATCCAATATTCATTGAATTTATCTAACAACTATATATTCCATGGTAGATCAAAGTGAGTTGACATTAGACTTCATTTTATTAGGGATATTATGGAATCTAGGATGGTGAGTGTCACTATGATACCCAATAGGGACAATCTGACTGATAGTTTGACTAAGGTCATGCCATTGTCCAAATTCATGTATTGCCTTAAATTAATGAATTTAGTCCCAATTCTATAACTTAGGTTGTGAGAACATCATCCTTAAATTATATTTAATTTAAAGGTGGATATTTTTTGTATTTTTCCCCTACATTGTTTCATTTAAATTCCTTTAATATAGTTTTATATGAATTATTCATACTGCATTAAGGGTGCTCAATTTTTATGTGGTATATGCATGCATGGAACTGGTCACATGGGTTTTATTTATCTTTCATTAGATTATTTTTTTTCTGGAATTTTTTTTTTCTTAATTATATCAGTTTTTTACAGACCATTGATTGTTTGACATCCAATGGTCCTTCTTCATCTTGGGTGTGTTTCCTTGGATCAGCTTTGATCTGGGGTGCCACCGACCTTCCAATCCCATGGAACTACATGTCCCATGCTATTTCACTCCTTAAGTTCTATGAACCACCATCCTTAATCTAGGTCATCTACACGTATTCAATCCCACAATTCCACATGATCGCATGTCGACCTCTAACATGCCATCATTTCATTTAGATGGAGGTTTGATTCTGTATTGATTCATTGGGACAGAGTTCTCTCTTTCATTTAGTATGGTTCGTCCTATGAGTTCCCAAAGTGAAGCTCCCTTCGCTGTCTAAATGGTTTATTAGAGAAGAAGAAGGAGAACGAGGTTCTCCGACCACCCACACTCCCCATCCTTGAGTTTTTTCTGCCTCCTAGAGCCAGAGTACTTATCTGATGGAGACTCAGTAGATATCAGCTCATTAATGGGTCTAGAATGATTGTGCATCAAGGAGGTTCCTGATCTTGACTCCCCTTTTTGATCGTAACTAGGTTTCTGTTTAGTTTCTTAGCTCTATGGAGATCTATTATTTTCTTTCTTGTATAGATCTATATCCTTTTTGTGTGTGTTCATGATTCCATCCGGGAGTGGATGGAGTTGACTCTATGTGATATATTTCACCACTTCCACCTAGTTTAACAAGTTCGGCCTCCTCAGATAGTTTCTTTGTATCGTTGCTTGTCTTCAAGTCTTTATTCTCTTTTCTTACTTTCTTGCTTCGTAATAAAAGGATTGCCTAGGTGGTGTTCTCCCTGTTCACATAGGATCACACTAATATAAAGCACATTATATCTATAGTCATTTTATTTTCTGCAATTGTGGTTTTCATTATTCTAGTAGCTCAATTTTGGAATAAACCTATTCTATTTCTTTATCACTGTTTATTAAATTGAACATTTGAATTTTTACCCCTAATATACGCAATAGTGGCTCCTAGGTAAATTAGGTTTTATAGGTTTAACCCCAACATTACTTTAAAATAATTGAAATAACATGGAATGATCTTCTCCATTAAAATTTTTCTGAATTATCAATTACAAATCATAATTGATAATATCCAAAATAATCCATGTTCCCTTGTTAAAACTTATTTGTATGCATGGAAAATACCCTTGCTTCCTCTCTTATGAATTAGAACTCACATTATGTTGTATATTATATTTATTTTCATCTTTCACCACAAACTAGAAGATTGAGTCATGATATTAACCTTTATCATGATATATGGATTGTTGAGGGTCAAAACATTCATCATTTGGGTTTGTGGGTAGAAGACCTTTTGGAATATCACAGATATTTTAGATTCTGAATTTAGAATAATATCTCTAAAAATCTGGTTTGATATTCTCATTCATCTCTTCTAAATATTCATCTTAATGCTATCATATAAATTCTAACTTGAATGCATATTCCATGTGGAATGCTTCAACTAGGTGCATGCATAGTGATATGGTGATGACACACTTCATGTTATAGAAAAAGATGAATCTTATGAAGTTTGCTCCTTAAACTTACAATGTCCTACTTCAACCTTATGAAACTTGTCTCAACCTTATGTACAACTCACATAAACCTTATGAGGGATTTCATCAACCATAAAAAGTACCTTCACCAACCTTAAAAAGTCATCCACCAACCTTATGACAACTCGTTTCAACCTTATGATGTTGTTGTCTCAACCTTGCAAGGGCATGCACCAACCTTATAGGAAAAGACATCAATGTTATGAAGTCTTGGAAAAATCTTATAAAACCTTGACCCATGATCTATCTTAACCTTACGCACATTTGTCTTAACCCTATTCATATCCATATTTCCTTCATGCCTTTAATAGATTTCTCCAAACCTCAATATATAATTAATTAGAAGCATCCAGAACCACATTATCCTCTATAATTCAGCCTTCTTTCATGCACTCAGTTACTTCAAGAAATATTTAGGGATAAATCAATAAAAATCCTTTAAGTATCACTAATTATTTAACAAATACTTTATCAAGTATGACATTAAATATCAACTCACACCAATATATCATATTGTCAACAAAACCAAAACTTCAATCTCCACATGTTGTTAACAAATCCAATACAGTTGGATTTGGTGTCCTAGAACCAACTTCTTTTTTAATTTTATGATAATTTATATTCATGGTTTTGAATATTAATAAATTCCTTATCACATCATGATTGTTCTTATGCATGACATTGGATGTGATAATGTCCTAAGAGTAACTGTTTCACTAAAAGGTCATAGCAGATCCATGCTATGATGAGAACTCGTAAGTGCTATGAAACTATTCTTGAATATATGTTCTATAGCTGGATGATATCATTTTAGGGAAACAAATGATATAGGATATCATGGGTGGAGACTCATAGGACTTTTAGGAACCTTATCTTGGTGAACGACCTTGGTAATGTTTATGAGGATATTATGAGAACAAGACTCGCCAGTAGAAAATCCGCATTTATATATATCATTGGATGTTCCTATCTATAGATGTGTGTATTGGTCCTTAGACTTTAATAATATTATTAATGAGTATTATGAGTTTTTCACTTATATGTATTGATGAAAAATGTGATGATAGATGTTCGTGATGAGGTAGGATATGTTGGGTGTGTCATGAGTAATATTGCATTAATGAATAATGTGAGAAAGGATTTATACCTTCCATTCTTAAATAGAAGATAATATCTCATTCCCTTTGATGGAAATGATATGGCCTAAATAAATCCATGCACATGGTCATCAATATGTAATTTATATTTTTAGAAAGTCAAAGAAATAGATATCGAGCATATAGGTTGATGGCATTGGCATGCAACCTACTAAATTTGAGATATTGTGATAAAGGTATTACATTACATGATAAGCGTTTGTATGAGGTGACATGTCATTGTGACATTATCTTCTTTCTCTATAGCTACCTTGGTGTGCTACTAGACACTAAATTTGGACTTTAGGATGTTTTGACTAATGCCACTAAGAAATAGGCATAGAGGGTCATACACTAAGTGTATCTATTATCTCAGTTAAATGTTTATTATTTAACAAGTTGAATATATATTATTCCCAGTCGTGGTTTAATAATTATGCATGAATGTATGATCGCATTTATTCTGACACTAGTTATTTGAGAGAATATATTGTGGTTGGAATATTTAATAAATATTTATTTTCTATTTAGTGAATATAATATTTATATATTTATTAGTGAATAATGTAGTGATATTTATTTAATAAATAAATAGACATTATTTAAGGTCTGATAAATATGGTGGAGGATTGGAGGTCCGAGTTCAAGGATCTGGTGAGAAATAATAATGTCAAAAATTATTTATTAAATAATATTTAATTATAATTCACAAGTTAGGTTCGTGTCAAGATATAATAATAATAATAATAATACTTTTATTATTTGACATGGGGTTTCTCTAGGATTAATAAAATAAATAAGGGCACTTGTGCAATTATGTTATTTTAACCCTAGAAATATAAATACCCAATTATGATTATTTGCTCATAACCTCGCCAAGAAAATCATTGTGCACAACTGATTGGAAAATTTCTCAAGCCTAGAGAGTTCATCCCTCTCAAAGAATGCTCTCAAGAATGAGAGAGATCCTCCTCCACTGGATCAAGGAGAATGCTTTGGAAGTGGTTCTTGAGATGAATGAAGGCAAACATTGCAAGAGCAAGGATCTTCTGCGTTAACATCCAAAGACTCCTTTAGTGACATCTGAAGATTTGTAGATCATGTGTGGATCACCACTAGAGGAATCCTACACTTGGATTCTATAATGCAACAGTGGTGCACTACAGGACGAACGCATCAATTAAGAAAGAATAACCTTGGACGTAATTCTTATTTATTTAAATTAATTATAAACAACGTGTTTTTATCTCCTCTCTCTTTGTTCTAGGTTAATAACTCTTTCTTGTTATTTGATTCAAATCTATTGATCATGATGTTCATCATCGCTTGATCTTGGATTAATCATTGATAATGGAAAAAAGAAAAGTTGGGCACCATCCCTCTCGCACTTCCTTTGTGCCCTGAACCTACAAGTGTTATCAGAGCAGGAACATCATTGTTTATAATTATTTAGTTTCATTGGTGATTTACACATTCATAATTTAGTTTTTCAATTCGATTTTAATAATTATTTAAATATAAATTACAAGATCTATTTCTTTCTCTATCATTTCTCGCATATCTAATAGAAACAATTAATTTTATGACTAAAATAAAATTGAGGATCTCATATGGAGGATCCAAGGATCCTGGTCGTACAACACCAGACTGCATGCCATGTAATCGGCATTACACTTTGTGTAGTCATGTTCAACACAAAAATATTTATTCAGAAATCAATTCAAGATAGTTCATTTATTAGGGAATTAATTACACCATTAATGCACCATATTTTGACCAGGATTAGCTGGCACACGGTCATCCGGACTACGCGTCGTGTGGCCCAATGGACACGAAGTGTAGTCCCTTCGAGTTAGGGTTGGGTTGTGTATTCCATACATGGCCTACCTGACCGGTGACTATGTAATACGGATTCAACACAGAGTGTGGCCCATTGGAAATTCCATGTACTCCAAGAATTTTGAAGTCTTCCTCACATGCCGAGTACCTAAGCATATACTTCGAATAGATGATGAAGGGTGTACACGCTGTGTAGATCAGATCTACATGCCATGTACTTTTACCAGAATATGCAGATTTAAAATTTATTTATTTATTTTACTATGTAAACCTTGAGACATGTACTTTTGTGTGGTAATAAAGATAGGGCATTCCATGTGATAGGTTTTAATATACATAAATATTTAAAGGTTTAATTAATATCTATGTAATGTTCAATATCTACATGTCATGTATGAGTTATATTATAGTTATTATTCTACGTGCATTAAATCATGACATGTTGCTGAAAAATCATGTAATTTGTGTAATCATCTATGAAGTACACGTCATGAAAGTATGTGATAAGTCATGCATGATATATGTTACAAAGAGTAAATGGTATACAAGTATAATAAATGTTGGGTAGATTTAGGCGAGTATTCACCGGATTACCTCCAAGGCATGAGTTATGTACACAGTTAATTTTAAATGAATTTATTTAATTTGTTTAAAATTATAAAGTATGAGAATCTCAATAAAATTTGGATAAGTATCAAGATAAAATGATTTATTAATTAAAGATAATAATTAATCGATTTTAGCGTGATTTATCTTAAATAAGAATGATTATGAATTAAATGCTAATTCTATTAAATGTGTAATTTGTTGCATGCTAGTGGATGATCATGAGCTAAACCATACCTTTTTATGTGATTGGTTTCATTTTAATTTATTATTAAATTAAATTGTTGGCATGTGTTCCTTCTCTCCTCATTAATATCTAGGTCATGTGTGCCCATGGTTTCTGTTATATAAACCCCATTTTACCCCTCACCAGCGTGTGAGTAAAAGCATATGCAATAGATGGAGCTCCCAAGTTAGTGGAGGTGGTTCAAGTTTAGATATGAGGCGAAACCAATCCAAGGAGATATAAAGGTGGATAGGTGGAAATATATAAACATGAACCTAATTAGTTCAAGGTGTTTCTCTCTTAGGTCAGCAGTTAGTTTATCAACCGCTAGATAAACTAATCATTAGAACAAGCTCATGATCATACCCTTTATTTTAATTCTATTATTTTCATGGTTATTTCATTATGGATGGTTTTTCATGATCACATAATTAATGAATTAACAAGCATGCAATATGGAACTAAAATAAACTGACTTATGTGTAAATATTATCTAAAGACATGGTTAATCACTTAAGTAATCTCACTTAATATTAACAAGAATATGATAAATATAATAATTAGAAATTTTCACATAAAGGATAAAATCACTCAATAAAATATTAAGTCGGTATAGCCTTTCATTACTTCGGTTATAATCAAACCATAGTTCAAAGTTATTGACAAGCCAAAGTTGGGAGGATTTCAATTATCGGGGAATTCTAACATGAGGTTTTGGGTTGAATTGACTTGGTTCACATCAATGGTTGACTTCTAAAGTAGTACTTGGTGTAACTAAGAGGCAAATATTGAGGAAATCTAATTAAAGTATTCAGGATTGGGGAGTCTACTCAATAGATCAAAGAACTATGATTTAATGCAGTTGGCATTTGGGATGCTTACCTAAAACCTTTCAAGTTGCTTGACTAACCAAAGTTGGGGTAATGATAATGGGAATATGGATCCTTTCCACTTGAATGTTCAAGTAATGAGATATTCCAAATCCTATTATAAGGCCCCAACCTTAAACCTTACTTAATCTTGAGTTATTACAAGATTACACATTGAGGATCTTTTCAGGTTTAGAGTTTTAGAGAATTAGATCATGAAACTTGCATTACATTCCACATTTAAAAAAAGTGGTTACATAAAAGACAGTATTCATTCTTCCCATCAACGGAAACATATTTAAAATAAAACATTGATTCTTTCTTGACACATCCTTGACACTATCATCACATCATGTACCTTTCCCTTGACCTGTGAAAAACATTTCAAAAACTTGGGATGAGCATAAAAAGCTCAGTAAGGGTTATAAAAATATGGAAAGGAAACATGAGTTCATATATACATAAGAATGAAATCATACTTTACCCATAAAACATAGGCACTTTAACATGCCTCATCAAATCATGAATAAATCATAGAAATCATAAGACATAAAAGGTAACTTGAGGCATTCATAACAGTCTTACGTAGGGAGTAACCCTCTTGGTTACGTTTGGAATACCCACCACAGTATATTCCCTAAATATCTTCGGAGAAACCTTAACGTTTCACTCCTTCGCGTTACCCAATGCATTGGAGAGCTATATCGGGCTCACCCGCCCTTAGTTTATCACAGAACCACCCGTCTTCATAATAATGCCCAAGAACCATAACATAATCGTATCACATAAAACATGCATAAAGGAAACATAACATTTACACATTTCAATCACAAGATATCAATACAACACATTGATATAATAAAAACATTATGAAAACCATTTTCAATACCAAAATAAAAGAAAATTAAAACATGGTATTTATTTTTCTTTTAAAAAGAAGGTATGGCTTGTAGAGGAAGACGAAACTCAAATAATGGTCACGACGCCGGAGAAGTCGTTGTCGCCGCATACGTACGACAAAAACATTCCCTTTTTTCATTTAGTAAACACTTCGTATAAAAAAGATTCCTTTTGAATAAACGTAAAAGTCAAATGAGTTTATACACCATATAAAAGAAGGTTGTGTATAAAACAGAATATGCCTCAATGAAAGGAGATTGAGACGAAGTCCCTTACAAAGACGGTATCCTTGGTTTAAGGATAAATCAATTACATAATTATTTGTGACAAACGAATACACCAAATATAAGTGGATATTAAGTTTAAAATAATCAAAGGTAATTCACACATATTCAAAGGATGACATATTCAATAACTACATGTTGAACGCAAAGAAATCGAAATTGGGTTAAGAAGTTCCCTTGACAGCCTAACGGCGTCACATCAAAATGAGTTTATGAGAGATAAAAAAAAGGGTATCTCATCACTTGGACATAAAATTTACATCAATAAGGATATATGAGAACATATCCCAACATAACAATATGTAAATTAAAAGACCCAACAAAATAAGTCTTTTAAAAAGAGGAGGGTGAAAGGTTCCCTTACCGACATGGGTATCTTTCGAAACAGACACCTCGTGAAAGAAGGACAACACAACATTGATGTAAATACTCATAAAAGAAAGTATATTACACAATGAGTAAAATAATGGGCAGTACATACACCACTCAAAGGAAATTTTGGCAAATGTAGCATAAATCTCACGGGAATAAAAGTGAGATGAAAAATCCCTTACGAAAACTCGGCAGCCTAATGGCGCCACATAAAACTTACAAAAATGGATTGATGAGATAAAATAGGATATCTCATCATATTAATATAATGTTTATATAAAGAGTAATATAAAATATCATCCCCCAACATAACAAAGAGGATCTTAAAATAAGTGACATAAAGGAGAGTACTTAAAAAGAAAGAGAGAGGTTAGATCTCTTACGAAAATTCGGCAGCCTAACGGCGCCACTCAAAACTTCAAAAATGGATTGATGAGAGAGAATAAGGTCTCTCATCACATGGAAATAAAAATTACAGTAATATTAATATAAAATAACATCCCAATAACAAGAAATATGAGCTTTAAATGGAATGACATAAAATAGTGTACTTAAAAAGAAAGAGTGGAGTAGGATCCCTTACCTCAGGTCCGACTTGACTCGATCATTATTTAGTCTCCTGAATAATAAACTTGAGTTAATTTATACTTCCTTAAGAACCATTTTTCAAGTTAATTATTCCTTTTATATCACTTATTACCATGTCGTGAACACTATGTTATTATTTAAGTTAATAATGGTCGTTTTAACGATCATTGGTACTTGAGTCAAAAAAATAAACTCTTTATAATTACAAGTTGTTCATGTGGTAAAATATCCATTATATCCAGAATTGTATTCATGATGTAGATATCATATATATCATATATATCCAGTATATTCATCCATTTATAATATTACATAACATTTAGAGTTAAAGAAATGAAATGCACCGTTCATGGAGACGGTAAGTCGTACGTACGCATGAACGCTACTTCCATTTCTATTTCATATTTAATGGAATTAAAACATAATGATAAATAATAGTATTTTAATTCCAGTATGGTATCATATATAATATCATTAAATATATCCTTTATACGTACCACATATGGTATTAACGAATCAAATCACTTTGAGGGGGCGGTAGTCCGCACTTCCTAAAATGAAGATATCGCGTATACCCATAATGGAAGCCATAAAGGTATGCCATAAATGAAAAATACAAAAGCTTAAGTAAAACATAAACATATTATATATCATATATAAATATAGTTTCATCTTAATGTCCACCTTTTAAGGTGTTAAAATAATGTTGAACAATCATCGTTTCGGGAGGCAGAAATTCGCCATCCACAGAAACAGTATGTTCTTTAACCATTAGATGTAGGTGTGTGTAAGTGTATCTCGAATACTTCTTATAACAACATCCTAGTATATGTAAGATACTGTTTTTGTTACAAAAGAAATTAATAAAAAGAGTTTAGGGGGTTGGAGAAGCAAAATAAAACAAAAGGACTCAAGTGAAGACATTACCTTAAAATCGAGTAACTCCCTTTGGTTTGAGCTAAAAGGCTTCCTTGGGAAGGCTTCTGCCCAATGTGAGACTTCAAGGAGTTATAGAGGGATGTGGAGAGACAAAATGGGCAGGTGTTGGCCAAGCCAAAGGCTTTGGAAGTGTGGGTAAGGAGGTACAGGTGGGGTCCTTTTATAAGAGGAGAGGAGGGGCACTCTTGGAAAGGTATAAAATGTAACTTTATTTTCAAATGAGTTTCGGATTTTAATGTTCCCGCATTGATGTGTTTCGAGGATAAGGTGATAAGGGTTCGAAATCCACCCATAAAATAGGTTTTGGACATGTGTAGGTCTTAGATTTTACATTATCTTTCCATTTTATTTAAATCCTTTATTAATGAGGTAATTGTTGCATCATCATGATGTCATAAATAATTTAATAAATTTAATGTCTAAAATTTATAAAAAAATATCATAATGTAGGAAATATTTTTATCTTTATAATGAATATTTATAGTCCAAAATATCATTTTTGTAGACAAAATTAAAAAAAAATTTACTTTGGTGATACATTCTTTGTTACATTTAACATTCTTTAAAAATAAAAAGATAAAAAGTAACTTTCTCACAAAAGTGATTCCATGGGGCCCCCAAGTTTGGCACAAGGCATCCCATGGTCGGCCATGATACAACCAATAGCCTTAGGACACATTTTGTGGTCATTTTTTATTATTATGATATTATTTTATTATCTTTAACTACCTGATTACTCATTAATCAAGATAATTAAAGATAATTACCGTCGTTACTATTCATAATGTCCAAAAACAAAAGAGTCTTAATTACATAATTTGGACCTTATGATTCCAAATATTTAATCTATTTTACCAAATTCCAAACACATAAATTGCAATAATTAATTTAAAAAAACTTCTCGTTGTCAAAACAAATAGCGGGTTTTTTAGAAACAATATTTATGAAAAGTTTGGCACTTGTTTATGCCTAATTCCAAAGTGAAATTAATCCCAATGACCATAATTTAATTACATGGTAAAAATATATTCTAATTAAACTTTAAAACAAATTAAAAAGATAATATAACCATATAATTAAATTACATGAAAAAGTAGTTTTTATGTAAAATGCAGTATTTTTCACTGTTCATTGAAAAATGAACATTGTCAAAAAAATACCAAAAATTAACCCAATGTAAATTTCAATGTCCCAATCATAAATAATATTTTTATTTTGAAAAATAGATCTTATAAAATTGTCAAAATTTTGATTTAAAAATGGTTTGGCATCAAAAGGTAGTAAAACAATCTTTTAAAAATACTAGTGTATTCAATGCTTAAGATTGGATTCATTTGTATTTTAAGCCTCTAAAATTTATTAGACAAAAGTAAAAACATTTAACAAACATATATAATCATATTTTAGTTATTCTTATTCATTTCTGTCAATACAACGGCTATGTGTTAACTACCATTTAAAATAATATTATTTTATTATTAGAGTGCAGCGTATGATTTCAAAGGAACTTGTTGTTGCATATTGGGTACGCCATCGAGCATAGCGTTCCCTTTAAAGTAATATTAATATTTTATTCACAAATATGGATAAATGTGAAAATTTCATACTCTTTATTTACCTGGGGTGTTACATCCTTCCCCCCTTTTGGGAATTGCATCCTCGCAATTTTAAAATTGAGCTTGGAAACATCCTTGAACGTCCCACATCGGAATAAGAGTCGGTAAAACAATCACTTTAAAATAAAGAAAGATAAGTACAAAGGTCACCCGAGTTAACCCATACTAGGATTCCATATAGGAAAACATGGACATGGAGGAGAAAACATAGGTTCATGTTCTGATGGAGAGTGATAGAAAACATGTTTAGGAGAAAGTTAACTACAAGAAAATCACAAACTTGTGATGGGTTAAACGGTATTCGATTCCCCAGTAGGAAAAGTTAATAGACAACATTTTTGTTTTAAGTTACTTTTTATTGAGGAATTTATTCATAAGGAAACATAATCACTTATCATGTTGACTTTCAACTTTTATTAGATTCCTTACAGAAACTCATATTTTCTCCAAAAGACGAGTATTTAGGAAGACTTGTTCACATTAAGAGTACTATAATAAACTTCTAGAGAATCACCTAATCCACCAAAGAGAACTATATACTTCCCATGTCTTTATACTTTAACCAAAACCAAAACCAAAAAGGTTAGTACAAGATTAGAAAATCCATAAAAGGATAACCATTTATAAAAATAAAATCTATTCTTAATCTCCAAAATTTGTCCAACAAACCCAAAGTTCAACAAGGACCATTTGATAAACAATTTGTCCATAAAATACTTCAACGTAAACCAAACTAAGATTGAAACCCAAATATTTGAAGGTTTTAGTCACATAGTCTTCCAAGTTAAATCGTAACATTTATCTCCAAACAACATCAGTTGCTCTTAAAGTCTCATATTGAAAATTAATTAACCTAATCACATATCCTCCATGATAGGTTAATATATTTCCATAGATAACCCAAAATCAAATTACTCTTAATTCATAAAATCATCTAACTAAAAAGAATTAGTCAAACTAACCAGGGACTTCACGTAGTCCAGTGGTAGGCGATAAATACCAGTTGCACTTTGGTTGTGGGTTCGATTCCCGTAGCTTTGTCCGACGCGACGGGTTGTCACACGGTCTGCGTGTTGTCCTTTTTCCAAAACTATATAATTCTCAAAACATTTCCCAAAACGAGATAAAATCTTCAAAAATAAAAATAACATATTTTAACCTCAAGTTTATCTCATGCCTTTCACTTCCATCATAATATATAGTAACCCATAATCACCTCAAAAGTAAGGATCATATAAACCCAAATGGTTCTTTATAACTATGTCCACAAAAGAACAGATAACTATTACTTGAATAAAATTTTCATATGTTAAACATTAGGGTTACACGTACTATAAAAAGTCTTCTAATGTAACCCCATCATCAAAAGAGACTTAATACTCTTAAGAATTTCACCATAACTCTTGAAGCCCTTATATGTTGACTTCTTACTCATTCAACATTCTTCATGATCCATTAACCATTCCTTTCCAACTTATTCTGAAATACTTCTTTCCTACAAACAAAATCATGAATCATATCCTAAGATTCCAAAATAGGAAAACAATAGTTATGAAATAATACATACCTTTGATTGGTCATTGTCAGTTTCTTCATCCTCAATCGGAATGGAATTAGGTATTGGTAAAAGAATATTTGTACGATCTTGGTGATCCCATTCATGAAACTTCTTCATAGGACATGTGTTTTCATAATGACCATGCACACCACATTTAAAACATTCAATTGATCCCTCAGAAAGAACTTCTTTACCTTTCCTCGAGTCAACTGGATGCTTCCTTTTTCCATGGCAGGTTCTTGCTTTATGACCTTCATTTCCACATCTATAGCATATTTCTGTCCCCTTGAAACATTTTCCAAGGTGTTTCTTTCCACATATTTGACACATAGGTTTTTGGACACACTTACCTTTATGATTATTACATGTACTTCCGTAGGGATTTGTTTCTCGCATATATGATGCCTTATAGAAATCACCAAGGTTTAGGTGGTCAATCATGACTCCAGATAGTTGGTTGAGGATAATCACAAGAGTTCTCATTGCAGCTCCCATATCATTCAGTTGCTTGCCCAAAAAACTGTCACAGTTTCCTTCACATCCACTGTTACTTTGGTGCCTGCTAGATCTAGCCATTTACTAAAACAAAAAAGGTCAGTGTGAGTATATCAACAAAACCATAATGTACTAATGAGGAAGATAAAAACTAAGATATACTTACTCATTCACTTTATCTAAAACTAGGAATCTTTCTGAATTCCTAACCATTATGGTAATGTCACTTATGCTTAAAGAATACCCTAACCTCTAAAGTTATCTAAACCGACCTCTGATACCAACTATAAGGCCCCAGCATTAAACCTTACTTAATCTTGAGTTATTACAAGATTACACATTGAGGATCTTTTAAGGTTTACAGTTTTAGAGAATTAGATCATGAAACCTGCATTACATTCCACATTTAAACAAAGTGGTTACATAAAATACAGTATTCATTCTTCCCATCAACAGAAACATATTTAAAATAAAACATGGATTCTTTATTGACACATCCTTGACACTATCATCACATCATGTACCTTTCCCTTTACCTGTGAAAAACATTTCAAAAACTTGGGATGAGCATAAAAAGCTCAGTAAGGGTTATAAAAATATGGAAAGGAAACATGAGTTCATATATACATAAGAATGAAATCATACTTTACCCATAAAACATAGGCACTTTAACATACCTCATCAAATCATGAATAAATCATAGAAATCATAAGACATAAAAGGTAACTTGAGGAATTCATAACATTCTTACGTAGGGAGTAACCCTCTTGGTTACGTTTGGAATACCCACAACAGTATATTCCCTAAATATCTTCGGAGAAACCTTAACGTTTCACTCCTTCACGTTACCCAATGCATTGGAGAGCTATATCGGGCTCACCCACCCTTAGTTTATCACGGAACCACCCGTCTTCATAATAATATCCAGGAACCATAACATAATTGTATCACATAAAACATGCATAAAGGAAACATAACATTTCCACATTTCAATCACAAGATATCAATACAACACATTGATATAATAAAAACATTATGAAAACCATTTTAAATACCAAAATAAAAGAAAAGTAAAACATGGTATTTATTTTTCTTTTAAAAAGAGGGTATGGCTTGTAGAGGAAGACGAAACTCAAATAATGGTCACGACGGCGGAGAAGTCGTTGTCGCCGCATACGTACGACAAAAACATTCCCTTTTGTAGTTTAGTAAACACTTCGTATAAAAAATATTCCTTTTGAATAAACGTAAAAGTCAAAGGGGTTTATACACCTTATAAAAGAAGGTTGTGTATAAAACATAATATGCCTCAATGAAAGGAGATTGAGACGAAGTCCCTTACAAAGACGGTATCCTTGGTTTAAGGATAAATCAATTACATAATTATGTGTGACAAACAAATACAAAAAATATAAGTGGATATTAAGTGTAAAATAATCAAATTTCATTCACACATATTCAAAGGATGACATATTCAATAACTACATATTGAACCCAAAGAAATCGAAATTGGGTTAAGAAGTTCCCTTGATAGCCTAACGACGTCACATCAAAATGAGTTGATGAGAGATAAAAAAAGGGTATCTCATCACTTGGACCTAAAATTTACATCAATAAGGATATATGAGAACATATCCAAACATAACAATATGTAAATTAAAAGACCCAACAAAAGAAGTCTTTTAAAAAGAAGAGGGTGAAAGGTTCCCTTACCGACATGGGTATCTTTCGAAACATACACCTCGTGAAAGAAGGACAACACAACATTGATGTAAATACTTATAAAAGAAATTATATTACACAATGAGTAAAATAATAGGCAGTACATACACCACTCAAAGAAAATTGTGGCAAATGTAGCATAAATCTCACAGGAATAAAAGTGAGATGAAAAATCCCTTACGAAAACTCGGCAGCCTAACAGCGCCACATAAAACTTACAAAAATGGATTGATGAGATAAAATAGGATATCTCATCATATTAAAATAATGTTTATAGAAATAGGAATATAAAAGAACATCCCCCAACATAACAAAGAGGAGCTTAAAATAAGTGACATAACGGAGAGTACTTAAAAAGAAAAATAGAGGTTAGATCTCTTACGAAAATTCGGCAGCCTAACGGCGCCACTCAAAACTTCCAAAATGGATTGATGAGAGAGAATAGGGTCTCTCATCACATGGAAATAAAAATTACATTAAGATTAATATAAAAGAACATCCCAATAACAAGAAAGATGAGCTTTAAATGGAATGACATAAAATAGTGTACTTAAAAAGAAAGAGTGGAGTAGGATCTCTTACCTCGGGTCCGACTTGACTCGATCGTTCTTTAGTCTCCTGAATAATAAACTTGAGTTAATTTATAATTCCTTAAGAACCATTTTTCAAGTTCATTATTCCTTTTATATCACTTATTACCATGTCGTGAACACTATGTTATTATTTAAGTTAATAATGGTCGTTTTAACGATCATTGGTACTTGAGTCAAAAAAATAAACTCTTTATAATTACAAGTTGTTCATGTGGTAAAATATCCCTTATATACAGAATTTTATTCATGATGTAGATATCATATATATCATATATATCCAGTATATTCATGCATTTATAATATTACATAACATTTAGAGTTAAGAAATGAAATGCATCGTTCATGGAGACGGTAAGCCGTACGTACGCATGAACGTTACTTCCATTTCTATTTCATATTTAATGGAATTAAAACATAATGATAAATAATAGTATTTTAATTCCAGTATGGTATCATATATAATATCATTAAATATATCCTTTATACGTACCACATATGGTATTAACGAATCAAATCACTTTGAGGGGGCGGTAGTCCGCACTTCCTAAAATGAAGATATCGCGTATACCCATAATGGAAGCCATAAAGGTATGCCATAAATGAAAAATACAGAAGCTTAAGGAAAAAATAAACATATTATATATCATATATAAATATAGTATCATCTTAATGGCCACCTTTTAAGGTGTTAAAATAATGTTGAACAATCATCGTTTCGGGAGGCAGAAATTTTCCATCCACAGAAACAGTATGTTCTTTAACCATTAGATGTAGGTGTGTGTAATTGTAGCTCGAATACTTCTTATAACAAAATCCTAGTATATGTACGATACTGGTTTTGTTACAAAAGAAATGAATAAAAAGAGTTTAGGGGGTTGGAGAAGCAAAATAAAACAAAAGGACTCAAGTGAAGACATTACCTTAAAATCAGGTAACTCCCTTTGGTTTGAGCTCAAAGGCTTCCTTGGGAAGGCTTCTGCCCAATGTGAGGCATCAAGGAGTTATAGAGGGATGTGGAGAGACAAAATGGGCAGGGGTTTTCGAGACAAAGGCTTTGGAAGTGTGGGTAAGGAGGTAGAGGTGGGGTCCTTTTATAAGAGGAGAGGAGGGGCACTCTTGGAAAGGTATAAAATGTAACTTTATTTTCAAATGAGTTTCAGATTTTAATGGTCCCACATTAATGTGTTTCTAGGATAAGGTGATAAGGGTTCTAAATCCACCCATCCAATAGGTTTTTGACATGTTTAGGTCTTAGATTTTACATTATCTTTCCATTTTATTTAAATCCTTTATTAATGAGGTAATCGCTGCATCATCATGATGTCATAAATAATTTAATCAATTTAATGTCTAAAAATTATAAAGAAAATATCATGATGTAGGCAATATTGTTATATTTCTAATGAATATTTATAGTCCAAAATATCATTTTTTTAGACAAAATTAAAAATATTTTACTTAGGTGATACATTCTTTGTTACATTTAACATTCTTTAAAAATAAAAAGATAAAAAGTCACTTTCTCACAAAAGTGATTCCATGGGGCCCCCAAGTTTGGCAAAAAGCATCTCATGGTCGGCCATCAGACAACCAGTAGCCTTAGGACACATTTTGTGGTCATTTTTTATTATTATGATATTATTTTATTATCTTTAACTACCTGATTACTCATTAATCAAGATAATTAAAGATAATTACCGTCGTTACTATTCATAATGTCCAAAAACAAGAGTCTTAATTGCATAATTTGGACCTTATGATTCCAAATATGTAATCCATTTTACCAAATTCCAAACACATAAATTGCAATAATTAATTTAAAAAAACTTCCCGTTGTCAAAACAAATAGCGGGTTTTTTAGAAACAATATTTATGAAAAGTTTGGCACTTTTTTATGCCTAATTCCAAAGTGAAATTAATCCCAATGACCATCATTGAATTCCATGGTAAAAATATATTCTAATTAAACTTTAAAACAAATTAAAAATATAATATAACCATATAATTAAATTATATGAAAAAGCAGTTTTGATGTAAAATGCAGTATTTTTCACTATTCATTGAAAAATGAACATTGTCAGAAAAATACCAAAAATTAACCCAATATAAATTTCAATGTCCCAATCATAAATAATATGTTTATTTTGAAAAATAGAGCTTATAAAATTGTCAAAATTTTTATTTAAAAATGGTTTGGCATCAAAAGGTAGTAAAACAATCTTTTAAAAATACTAGTGTATTCAATGCTTAAGATTGGATTCATTTGTATTTTAGGCCTCTAAAATTTATTGGATAAAAGTAAAAACATTTAACAAACATATATAATCATATTTTAGTTATTCTTATTCATTTCTGTCAATACAACGGTTATGTGTTAACTACCATTTAAAATAATATTATTTTATTATTAGAGTGCAACGTATGATTTCAAAGGAACTTGTTGTTGCATATTGGGTACGCCATCGAGCATAGCGTTCCCTTTAAAGTAATATTAATATTTTATTCACAAATATGGATAAATGTGAAAATTTCATACTCTTTATTTACCTGGGGTGTTACACTATGGTGAGGGAAATTGGGTTTCGATAAAATAGTGGGAGACTAATAATATAATATTTATTTATTTGTCTAAATTTACTAGATAAAGTACTAAATCTTTACTTATCTTATTTTTAGAAACAACATTAAAAATGACATCAAACATATTATTGTGATCCATACTCGAGAAGGTAAACCTTCTCACTAATATGAATTTCTAGGAGTGGAAAAAGCTCTTATAGGTCATCCTTTTCCATGAAAGGAAATTATATGTGCAGGAAGAACCTTTACTAGTTGCACCCGAAAATGAGGCAAGTGATGAAGAACAATATCTCTATGAGAAACATCTGAATGATGATACATATGTTCAGTGCTTCATGTTATCATCCATGTCCAATGAGATTTTAAAGAAACATGAGAATATGGATTCCTATAGCATGATGTCTCACCTTAGGGATCACTATTAAGAGAAGGTGAGACAAGAGAGGTATGAGATCTCCAATGCTTTGTTCACAACTAAACTTGGAGAGTGTACGCCATTTGGGCCTCATGTAATCAAGCTTATTAGCTACATTGGACTTCTGAACATCTTAGGGATTAAATTCCTGGATGAGTTTCATACAGATCCCATACTTTCATCGTTGCCCAAGACCTTCTCTAGTTTTATTGTGAATTATAATATGATAAATAATGATAAGAGTCTATCATAACTTTTGACCTTGATTCGCCAAGTGGATAAGGACATTGGTCATGAAAAACCCACAGTCCTTATAGTGAATAAGAAAATTAAGAACAAGGGAAAGGGGCCCAAGACCTATAAATAGTCTAAAGCTCTTGAGCACTATCATTCCAAGAAGGGGAATATCCAGAGGAAGGGCAAGGAAAAGGAGGAGGTATGCTTTGTTTATGGAAAGTCAGGACACTAGAAGAATAACTACACCCAAAATCATGGGGAAGCTAAAGGTGTGTTTGTTATCGAGTGTAATATTTCCATATCTACACATTGGGTATTAGATGCAGCTTTTGGTGCTCACATCTATATCCAAATGTAGGAACCAAGTAGATTCTGGAAGATTTCAAGGGGAGAGGTGGATCTATGAGCTTCCAATGGTGTTAGGTTGGTTGCTCTTTCCATTGGTAACTACCACCTTTCATTGCCAACAAGAATTATTTTTGTTTTACGCGATTGTTATTATGCACTTACTGTTACCAAAAACATAATTTATATACCAAGTTCATATACATATGGGTTTATTTTTAAATTTATAAATAAAAGTGGTTTCTTTTACAATGTCTAAATATGTTATGGTAGGACACATTTAAATTATGGTTTGTATGTATTAAATTACAAAAATCAAGTGTTAGAAATTAATAACAAATCATGTTCACATGAATCATATAACACCCAACTTTGGCATCACTATCTTGGTCATGTAAATGATAAGCATTTGAAAAAGCTCTGTCAAGATGGCTATTTAGACTCTTCTAAGATAAAACCACTTGATAGATTTCATGCTTATTTACAAGGAAAAATGATTAGACTTCCATTTAGTGGATAGGGTTAAAGGGCTATAGAGTTTCTAGGATTAGTACACACTGATATTTTTGGACTATTTCCAGTAGAAGATAGAGGTGGATATTCTTACTTCATAACTTTTTTTGATTACTTGAGTAAATATGGATATATTTACTTGATGAGTTATAAGTCTGAGTCCTTTGATAAATTTAAGGAATTCAAGAATAAAGCATAGAATCAACTTGGTAAGAATAAAAAGATTCTTCGATTGGATCGAGGTGGTGAATATCTTAACCAAGAGTTCATCGAATTTCTATGAGAGTTTGGGATTCTATATCAACTCACTCCACCTTATACACTACAGTGGAATGGTGTTAGTGAAAGAAGTAATTGTACCTTATTGTACATGGTAAGGTTGATAATGAGTCATACAGATATTCCATTATCCTTTTGGGGATATTCATTAAAAATTGTGGCATACACGTTAAACCAAGTACCAACTAAAGTGGAAAATGGAATTCCCTTCAATCTATGGAATGTAAAGAAACATGTTTTGTCGCATACATAGGTATGGGATTGAGAGGAATTTGTTGAGGAATTATCGAGAAAAAACTAGCACCTCAGGGCACAAAGTGTATCTTTATAGGGTATCCTAAAGAAAAAAAATGGATACTACATATACAACCCCTTGGAAAAAAAAGTGATTGTTGCCAGACAAGCCATATTTCTTGAGAGGGAGAACATTCTTAAAAAGGATAGTGGGAGCAAGGTTGACTTCAATGTATTTTATACTCAAGATACACAGAAGTTGGTATAGGAATAAGTTCCACAGGTCCCTATGGAAGAAGTAGTTCCTGAAACACAAGTACTACATAGGAGTGTAAGAGAGGTAAGGGAACCAGAGAGATATGGTTTTTAAGTCACTGAGGATGATGAATCGTTATTATTGTATAATGATGAAACTCTCTCTTATAAATAGGCAATAGAGAGCTCAGAATCTGCAAGATGGATAGAAGCTATGAATTATGAGATGGATTCCATGTATTAGAACCACGTATGGGTTCTAGTCGATGCGTCAGTTGATGTAAATCCTGTTGGGTGTAAATGGGTATTCAAGAGGAAACTGAACATGGAAGGTAAATTAAGTACCTATAAAGCAAGGCTAGTGGATAAAGGGTTTAAACAACATCAAGGAATTTAATGTGATGAAACTTTTTCACTAGTTGTCCTGTTTAAATCCATCAAAATCATATTTTCTATAGAAGCTTACCATTACTATGAGATTTGGCATATGGATGTAAAAACTTCATTCCTTAACAGGAACCTTCAAGAAGATGTTTATATGAAACATCCAGAAGGGTTTGTTAATCTAGGTGATTCCAAAAGGATTTTCAAGTTGCAGAGATCCATTTATGGATTGAAGCATGCATCCAGGTCATGGAACATTCGATTCGATGAATCCATAAAATAATTTGGTTTTATTAAGAATTAATGTGAGTCATGTGTTTATAAAAGGTTTAATGGGAATACGGTCATTATCCTAGTAGTGTATGTTGATGACATATTACTTATTGGAAATTACATACCAATATTACAATGTGTTAAGGACTAGTTGAAAATTTTATTCTCCATGAAGGAATCAGGTCAAGTAGCCTAAATTATGGGGATCAAGATCATTCGTGATAGATCCAAGAGGATACATGGACTAAGCTAAAATGCATATATTGGCAGACACTAAAGAGATTTAGTATAGAACAATTCAAGAGGGGATTGGTTCTAATGTCACATGGTTTAAATATTTCTAATAAAATGTATACCTAAACACAATAGGAGAAAGATAGAATGAGTAAGATATCATATGATTCAGTGATAGGATCAATCATGTATGTCATGTTATGTACTAGACTTGATTTTACCTATGCATTGAGCATGGTAGGAAGATATTAAGTATATCTAGTAGAACAACATTGGATTGATGTTAAGACTATCCTTAAGTATCTGAGAAGAACTAAGGATATGTTCCTAGTGTATAGAGGAGACAAGGAGCTTTTCATCAGAGGGTATGTTGATGCTAGTTTTCAGACAGATCAGAATGATCTGATATCACAATTAGGATATGTTTTCTATCTTAGAAAAGCAACGGTGAGCTGGAAGAGTTTAAAGAAGTCAGTTGTAGTTGATTTTACAATAGAGCCCAAGTACATAATGGATTCTAATGAAGACAAAGAAGCTGTCTGGAATCGGAACTTTTTCCAGGAACTTGATGTGGTACCTAGCAGTAAAGACCATATCACATTATATTGTGATAATACTATAGTAGTGGATCTTGAAAAAGAGCCAAGGTTACATCAACAGAAAAAGCACTTACTCTGGAAGTATCACCTCTTGAGGGATTTTTATCAAAGGGGTGAAGTTATAATGAGTAGAGTACCCATAGAAGATAACGTGGTGGACCCCTTGACTAAAGTTATATCTCAGTAGAAGCATGAATATCTGTGAGAGCTAGCGGACTGAAGGTTGTTAGTAGTTGGCTCTAGTGCAAGTGGGAGTCTATTGGAGTTGGTTCCCTAGAACCAACTTCTTTTGTACTTTATGATAACTTATATTTTTGGTTTTGAATATTAATTAATTCCTTATCACATAATGATTGTTATTTTGTGTGACATTGAATGTGATAATGTCCTAAGTGTAATTGTCACACTAAAAGGTCATAGAGGATCCCTGCTATGATGAGAACCTGGAAGTGTTATGACACTATTCTTGAATATATGTTCTATAGTCGGATGATATCATTTGAGGGACACAAATTATACAGGCTATCAGGGGTGGAGACTCATAGAACTTTGAGGCACCGTATCATGGTGTACGCCCTTGGTAATATTCAGAAGGATATTATGAGAACAAGACTTGCCAGTAGGAAATCCTCATTTATATATGTCATTGTATGTTCCTATCTGCGAATGTCTGTATTGGTCCTTAGACTTTAAGATTATTATTAACAAGTATTATGAGCCACATACTTAGATATATTAATGAAAAATCATGACAAAAGATGTTTGCAGTAAGGTAGGATATGTTGGGTGCGTCATGAGTAATATTACATTAATGAATAATGCAAGAAAGGATTTATCCTGTATGTTCTTTAATGAAAGATAATATATCATTCCCTTTGATGGAAATGATATAACCTAAATAAATTCATGGTCATGGTGATCAATAAGCAAGTTTTATTTCCGAAAATCTAAAAGAAAGAGATATCGATCATATAGGTTGATGGCACTGGCATGCTACCTGCTCATTTTGAGATAGTATGATAAAGGGATTACATTACATGGTAAACGTTCATATGAGGTGACATGTCATTATGGCATTAACTTCTTTCTCTATGGGTGTCTTGGCGTGTTGCTAGATTTTAACCTTGGACTTTAGGCTACTCCACCTAATGCCACTAAGAAAGAGGCTTAGAGAGTCACACACTAAGTGTATCCAGTATCTCAGTTAAATATTTATTATTTAACAAGTTGAATAAATATTATTCTCGATTGTGGTTTAATAATTATTCATGTATGTTTGATCATATTTATTCCGACACTATTTATTCGAGAGAATATATTGTGGGTAGAATATTTAATAAATATTTATTTGTTATTTAGTGAATATAATATTTATATATTTATTGGAAAATAATGCGATGATATTTATTTAATAAATAAATAGACATTATTCAAGGTCCGATAAATATGGTGGAAGATGGGTGGACCGAGTTCAAGGGTCCGGTGAGAAATAATAATGTTGAATATTATTTATTAAATAATATTTAATTATAATTCCCAAGTTAAGTGTGTGTCAAGAAATAATAATAATATTATTATTATTATTTGTCATGGGGTTTGGTTAAGATTAATAAAATAAATAAGGTAACTTTTAACATTATATTATTTAAACCCCAGTTATATAAATACTCAATTATGATTATTTTCTCATAACCCTACCCAAGAAAACGGTTGTGCACAACGGATTGGAAAACTTATCAAGACTAGAGAGTTTACCCCTCTTCAAGAATGCTCTCAAGAATGAGATAGACCCTCCTCCATTAGATCAAGGAGAATGCTTTGGAATCGATTCTCAAGGCGATTGAAGGTGGACATCGCAAGCGCAAGGATCTTCCACACTAGAACTCGGAGACTCCTTCAGCGGTGTTTGGAGATTCATGGAGCATGTGTGGATCGCTGATAGAGGAATCTTATTCTTAGATTCTATGATGCAATAGTGACGCACTGCAGATCTGTGGCTGGACGCATCAACGAAGAAAGAATAACCTTGGTGGTAATTATTATTTAATTAAATTAATTATAAATAATGTGTGTTGATCTCCTCTCTCTTGGTTTCAAGTTAATAACCCTTTCTTGTTCTTTGATTCAAATCATTGATCATGGATGTAAGAACCCATTTATTCTTATGAGGTAATGTTTCTTTTTTTTCTTTTCCTTTGTGTTGTTTTTGAGAAAACAAGGAAATTTGGAAAAATGATAAGTTTTAGTAGATCACATCATGTACTCCTATGTACATTTCATGTAATCTAGTAGAGTAAGATGGGAAGAAATGGTGTGTGATTTTGTTGTCCTAGGAGAGAAGAAAAAGCCACTACACACCGTGTACTTCTAAGTACACGCCGTGTAGTCATGTCGGCAAGGTCGGTGCGGGATGTGTAAAGTAATTCGGCAAAGTTATGAATAGTAAAATGATATGCACACTGTGTATATGGATTTACACATCATGTACTAATAAATTTCATATTAAAATGGGTAGTAGAATCATTTTTACTTCTTCTGGATAGAGGATCTGCTGGGTGAAGAAGAAAGAGCCGCAGGAATATTTCCTCCTCCCATTTCATCGTCTGAAACCCGATTCGAGTGTCATCGGTCTTATAGGATTCTTATCGATAAGATATTTCTTCTCCTTGATCCGTTATTGATTATTTATATTCTTGAGTAAGTTATTCAAGGTTGAATGACTTATCTTCTTTCATATATCTACGCCATTCTAGGATGATTCAGGGGTTGGTGTCGGGTTATATCGCTCATGCGACATTGAGGTAGGTGGTTTCATGCCTCTCGTTAATTGTTGAGATGTTTATATGTCGTTGTGCCATGCACCCATGTTTAGGGTGTTTCCTTGAAAGTAAATTGATCCTTCTTATTATCAAATGCTATTGTGATAATGAATTCAATGAATTGAATCTTGTTTAGCATCATTGATTGGTTAAGGGCCACCCTGTGGGTGTATTTCCCATAGTTTTGGGTTTTTTCGTTTCACCTAAGGATGTATATGGTCATACATTCATTTTACATTTTTGGGTTATTTAAAATGAACTTGGTTATTGTCTGAAATTGAAATTGCGTTAGAATTGTGAGTAATTGATTATGGCTCTGGGATTGTGTTTTCCCCTTTATCATGCACTGTTTTTCCTTGATAAGAAGGTTGGAATGTTATATTAAAATTTTAATGGGTAAATGGTAAATAGAATTGGATGATACATGGGTTCATCTTAGAATGTCATGAATGGACTCACTTGACTATTGTACCTTGCACCTTGGGTGATACATGGGTCCATCTTAGAACGCCATGGACGGACTCAAGAGGTATTTATTTATACATCATTAGTGACACTTGGGATCCCTAGTAGGACTGCCAGGGATGGAATAAATTGACATAAAATTATACATATAGTGATACCTTGGGGCTCCCTAGTAGGACCACTGAGGACGGACTCATTTGAACTTATACCAACATCGAGAGTGATACTCAAGATCCCTAGTAGGACCACTGAGAATGGACTCGTAGGATGTTGGTAGAATTACACCTGTAGTGATACTTGAATTCCAATTTAGGAATATCAAGAACGGACTCAGGTTATACTTATATAATGAAATGGAATGAATTCTTACATGTATGCCAAGCCAAAGCACAATATTGAGTTCAGACTTTACTTACTTGTTAGGAGGTCTTCTGAGACTTCTTTTGTTCATACTTTGCTACAGGGAATGTCAGGCTTAGGTCGAGTTCCAATATTTAAATACCTTAAGTAAATGGACTACTAATTAATATAGTAAACTCTATAAATGAATACCAATATTTGTAGGAATGTTTACTTATGATTGTATACTACTTTACTGTATTTCATTACTATACACAATTGTTGCATATACTCACTAACAGGTTAGCACAGACCTTTGGTGGTTTCCTACTAGGATTCATTTCTCACACCCTTTTTGAGTCATGTTTTTGGGACCAAACAAACTATATTACTGTAGGTTTCGATAGGGGAAATGCTCCTTTCACAGGTATTTGATTGTTTCTTAGGAGCAGGAGAGCATGGGACCAATCTTTGGTTTTCAATGCTACTGAGTCTCATTTTGTTTTACTGTACTTGGGTATTGTATTGTACTTGATCGTATTATATCCTATTTTCACTTTTTTCTTAGAACATGTGACACATTGCATCATTTTAATATTACATACCTTCTGGCTATCTTGATCTTAAATCTTCAGTTGTTTACTTCAGTTTCATGATGTTTGCTTCTTCTTCTATTGTCGTTATTTATTTCGATGTGTTACACTCTTCCAATGAGGTCATAGTTCCCCCACAATCACACCCTAGGCCCTCACTCCTAGTCGTCAGCCTCTAGCATTTAGGGAAATGCGCTTGAGGCCTTGTGACCAACCGGGTACGGGGCACCTTTTAGTGGAATCCAGATCTGGGATGTTACAAAGTGGTATTAAAGGTTTCTTTATTCTTTGACTTTCAATTTGGAGCTAATAGACTAGATAGGAAGGAATGGGGATTTGGTAATTAGTTGTGCTTGGGATTAGCTACCCCACGTATAGGGAAAATCCAAATTACCTCAAATTGAATTGTGCTTTTAGATTTTGATATATTACAGTTGATTCGATTTCACCATTGGGTGACACAATTGATTTCTTATGTTATTATTGATGCAATTGTGGGTTCGATTTTAGTTGAAACCTGATGAAATGAGGTTATTCCATCTCATGCATCATATAGAAAATTGTTAGAATCACATGCCATGCATTATACCATTCCATATAGGATGCATTAGTTATACCTGCTATTTTGATAGAGGATGTGATAGGTATACCTGTTGTTGTGATAGGTTTATTGGTACGTGTTATGGTTTGGATTGGATGGATGAAAAACTTTGGTTCCATAGGTGTATGGGATCTGTTGGACTAGAATTTGGTGGATCGTGATTTGGTTTTTATCTATGTTAGTATCACAGCATGTTCTGCTTGGGTGCCAAACTTTGATCTGTGGGGAGTGTGGGCCCTCATGGATTGGAATTTGGCATCTCGTTGGTTGATTTTATATAGAACATGGGTTTTCTAGGAAATCTAGAGTTTTTGTCCTGAAAAACCCAGTATACACGACGTGTAGTCTAGCCTAACACTTCATGTGTTCTTCCTATTCGGGGAAGAATGTGTTCTAAATTTTAAGAAGAACACGTTGTGTACCATGTGTACACACTATGTAGTCCTTGGCCGTGTAACCTGTCGTGTGAGGAGGTAACATGGGTTGTCGATCCTTGAGTAGTATATGTCGTGTATCTAGAGTACATTCCATGTGTATGTTGACCGTGAATCCAACCGTGTGACTAACAACACTAGTGGATGGAAAAATTTGATGTACACGTCATGCATAGGGTGAACACGTCGTGTAGTATTATAATGGAAGAACTGTGTAGTTCTAGCAGTGTATCAGTACCTAGGTAGGAAGGAAACTCAATTACACGTTGTGTCTCTCAGGGAACACACTGCGTACATGGGGTGTTACATGGCCATGTTGGGTAGAAGTAAACGCCCATGTAGAGGCCTAGGAGAACATGCCGTGTAAGGAGTTATACATATCGTGTACTCCTATTTTGAAAAACTTGAGAGTTTTTCCTTCTCTGTCCCACTTTGCACTTATGATTTGTAGTTTTCTCTTTATAAAACTTGTACTGAGGTGTGTGTGATGGACTTTACAGAGAAATTCCACCGTGAAGACCTCGATCAGTGTGCCAGGAGAGTGGTGGTGAGTATACACTGAAGGTGGTGGGACATGGGCTACCAATGGATCCTCTAATTGTTCCAGCTGAGACACCATCTGTTATACCAGACACGGGTGCAGACGCACAGTTCTGAGAAGGTTTTGTGAGGTTCATGCAGACCTTATAGGGATCACTGCAGGCTACCACATCTATAATAGTTGACGCATGTATTCGAACAGTAGCATCCATCTAACTTTTCAAGAGATGGCGGACCATAGGTTGTGGAATCATGGCTGGAATCAATGTTGACTATCTTTGAGCATCTGGAGACACCTCTTGAGAGGAGGGTCAAGCTCGCGACGTATGTGTTGTGTGATTCTTCCAAGAGATGGTGGGATGTTATCACTCAGGAAGGGAGTCATCAGGATATGACATGGGAAGAATTTTAGGTGGCCTTCTATGATTATTATTTTCTCGAGATGCTGAGGGTCGACTGAGCCCAAGAGTTCATGCACTTAGAGCAGGGCGCATTGTCAGTTATGGATTATTCTACCCGATTTACTAAGCTTCAGTGATTCGCACCTATTTTGATGGGTGATGACACATCAAAAGCTATATGTTTAGAGGATGGTCTTTAGTATGACATCTAATCATAGGTGAATGTCTTCATGCTTCCTTTTTTTTTCTTCTATTGTGAATTAGGTTCTAGTTACTGAGTGCAACCTACGAGAATCTGGGGGTGCGAGCCAGGGTGGTTCGACACCAAGATCTGGTACTATTTCGACCGGAAGAAAGAAGTGTAGTATGAAGTTTTCTCGTAGGGATACAAGAAACCAGAACTTTTCTTCTAGTAGCTAGGTAAGGTGTTACTAGTGTGGTAGGCTAGGACATTTGAGGCCGAAGTGTCTGAAGGACCCAGTTGAGTGCTGAGCTTGTGGAAAGATGGGTCATCTCCAGCGTTTCTGTAGGACATTTCCACCGATGGCTAGTGAGAGAGGTTATGTAAAGACTCCATGTAGAGGATCAGGGTCAATAGCTTTTCACTAGTTTGGAAACTGGAATATGTTAGGGCATGAAGGCTAAGGCGGGGGGCATGACCGTGGTAGCCATACCCCAGGATCTCAGCGACAACAGGGCATGTCATCTTTGGGTATCCATGCTATGTCACAGGGCTACGGTACAAGTCAGACATATGCAGTGCAATAGACCCAACAGGAGCAAGATCCCAGACCTTCTACTGTAATAGGTATTATTCTGGTCACCTCTGTTTTGTCTTCTGCACTTTTTGATACTGGTGAAACACATAGTTTTATATTTGTTACCAATGTGGAAAGACTTGGGCTCTGTGTTTCTACTACTTCTAATGTTATGATGGTAGACACTCCATTAGGGATTAAAACAGCAAGTGTGTGTCTGTTCAAGGAGTTCCCCCTTGATATTAGTGGGTTTCACTTTCTATGGAACCTCTATGTCTTAGAGATGACGAGCTTTGATGTCATTCTCAGAATGGACTTTTTGGTTTCTTTTTGTGCCTTTGTTGACTGCTATCTCTAGAGGATGAGTTTTACATCACCAGAGGGTGGGTCTTTTCTATACAAGGGTGAGGGGATGTCTAGACGAGCCGAGCTGGACCTGAGCATCGTGGGATGGGCGGGATAACAGCTTAGATTATGAGTTTATATCTGGATGATCAGGGAACATGTCTGGAAGATTTTCATTCAGTGGTTGATCATTTCAGGGACATTTTCCTGGATGACTTATCAGGCTTACCTCCAGTTAGAGAGGTGGATTTCACTATCGACCTAGTTCCAGGAGCTGCATCAATATCCATTCCTCCTTACAGGATGGCTACGACAGAGCTGCAAGAGCTCAAGAGGCAGTTGGAAGATCTATAAGCTAAGGGTTTTATCTAACCCAGTACTTCGCCTTGGGGTTCACTAGTCCTTTTTGCAAAGAAGATGGACGTTACTCTTATATTATGTGTGGAATATCGTAAACTGAACTAGTTGACGGTTAAAAACTGATATCCCTTACCGTATATTGATGAACTATTTGACCAGCTTTGAGGATCTTTAGTGTTCTTAAAGATTTACTTGAGTTCGGGATATCACTAGGTACGTGTTCGATTAGCATACATACCTCACACAACCTTTCGTAACAGGTATGGTCTCTATGAGTACTTGGTTATGTTGTTTGGTCTCACGAATGCACCATCGGGTTTCATGGTGCTAATGAACCGAGTGTTCCATCCTTACCTAGATTCTTTTATGGTGGTTTTCATTGATGATATCTTGGTGTATTCTTACAATCAACACGACCATGTCAAACACCTTGATATCATTTTGAATATACTAAGAGAGAATTGGTTATATTCTAAGCTCTCAAAATGCCACTTTTGGATGGATCAGATTCACTTACTGGGTCACATCATCTTAGAGACTGGAGTATCAGTGGACCCAGATAAGGTGAGATCAGTAGTTACTTGGGATCATCCCAAGAAAGTTTTTGAGGTGTAGATCTTCTTGGGGATAGCTGGTTACTACAGGCGTTTTATACAGGACTTATCACGCTTAGCAGTGCTGATGATGGGCTTGACTAAGAAAGGTGTGAAGTTTGAATGGTCAGATTCTTGTGACGCAGCCTTTCAAGAGTTGAAGGGACATTTCACTTCAGCACTGATACTAATATTTTCAGAGCCAGGTAAGAGTTACACTGTGTACTGCGATGCATCAGGTATCGAGCTGGGAGCAGCGATTATGTAGGGAGATCGAGTAGTTTTGTATGGGTCTCAGCAGTTGAGGCCACATGAGAGGAACTACCCGATGCATGATATGGAGTTGGCTATAGTTGTTCACGCCTTGAGCTATTTGAGACATTATTTATTGGGAGATGTTTCGTGGTATACATAGACCACAAAAGTCTCAAATACATCTTCACTCAGCGTGATTTGAATCTGAGACAGTGGAGGTGGGTCTAGTACCTATATTTCTTTGACTTTGATCTTGCCTACATGCCTAGGAAGGGCAATGCAGTGGCCGATTCCTTGAGTAGGAGAACCCAGATATAGGTATTGCAGGAGGCCAGTGGTGAGTGGAAGCTTATGGCTTTGTTCTCTGAGATGCATTTAGAGGTGTACAATAGTCAGGGACAGACTTACTTTTCATCTTTGGTTGTTACCTCTACCCTACTGGACAGAGTGAGGATGAGGTAGTTATTAGATTCTGAAGGCCTAGTTCTAAGGGAGAGTGTGGCATGTGAGAAGCCTCCACCTAGATGGACGATGGGCGAGGATGAAGTTCTGCATGTCCATGGATGTGTGTGGTTTCCAAGGGATATGTGTGAGGATTTGATGCAGGAGTTTCATGCTTCATCTTGGTCAGTGCATCCTGGAGTCACCAAGATGTATTGTGACTTGCACTGTCAGTACTGGTGGTCATGGATGAAGCGTGAAGTAGTTGGTTTTGTTATGAGGTGTTCCACCTGTCAGCAGGTAAAGTTGGAACATTAGTGGCTGGATGGAATTTTACAGCAGTTATCCATTCCTGAATAAAAATGGGATAATGTCGCTATGGATTTTGTGATGGGGTTACTAAGGTCCCCTAGAGGAAATGATGTTATGTGGGTTTTAGTTGACAGTCTTACAAAGGTTGATTACTTCTTACCGATCAAGGAGACCTTTGGTGTTAATAAGCTCGGGAAACTATATATTCGATAGGTGGTATGACTTCATGGGGTTCCTCGTTCTATCATTTCAGATAGGGATGCCTGCTTTACATCTCATTTCTGGCAGATTTTTCAGAGGGCGTTGGGTACATAAGTGCTTCTGAGCACATCTTACCATCCTCAGACATATGGTCAGTCAGAACGTACGATTCAGGTGCTAGAGGACATGTTTCATTCATGTTTCCTAGACTTTGGGGGATCTTGGGAGAAATATATACCCCTGGTTGAGTTTACCTATAATAATAGATTTCATGCTACTATTCAGATGGCGTTGTTTGAGTCTTTGTACGGTAGGTCATGCCGATCGTCCTTGTGTTGGCTGGAGGTAAGAGAGGCAACTATGATGGGACCTCATCTTGTCTAGGAGACTACTGAGTTGGTTCACTTGATTCATAGATGGATGGTGACTGCATAGTCTCATCAGAAATCTTATGTTGGTCGACAGAGACAACCTCTTGAGTTCGAGGTTGGAGATCAGGTTTTCCTATGTGTCGCATTGAGATTGGGACACAAGAGGATCAAGAGACAGGGTAATATTTCATCGCAATATTTCAGACCATTTGAGATTCTGGAATAAGTCGGGTCAGCTTCCTATTGGTTACAGTTTACTCAGAGGTACCGAGTTATGCATGACGTCTTCCACGTATCTCAGCTGCGCCGCTATCAGTCAGACCCGTCTCACATTTATCAGCTCGAGGAAGTTGAGCTTCAGGTTGATGCATCCTTTGAGGAGCATTCGATTCATATAGTTGATAGGAGCATGAAGGTTCTCTGAGGCCGGTCAGTTCCTTTTGTATGGGTGCTATAGCAGCACGGTTGAGTACACGACGAGACTTGGGAGAGGGAGGCTGAAGTACATGCTTAATGGCTGGAGTTATTCTCAGATATCACTTCACTACCCTTTTGGGGATGAATTGATTTAAGGGGGGAAGTTTTTAAGAACCCGATTCTTCTTATGAGGTATTGTTTCTTCGTTTTTCTTTTCCTTTGTGTTGTTTTTTGAGAAAACAAGGAAATTTGGAAAAATGATAAGTTTTAGTAGAACACATCATGTACTCCTATGTACACGCCATGTAAAATATCCATGTAAGATGGGAAGACACAGTGTGTGAGGTTGTTGGCCTGGGAGAGAAGAAAAATCCACTACACACCGTGTGCTTCTAAGTACACGTCGTGTAGTCATGTCGGCAAGGTCGGTGCGGGACGTGTAAAGTAAGTCGGTGAAGTTATGAACAGTAAAATGATATACATGTCATGTATATGGATTTAAATGTTGTGTACTACTAAATTTCAGCTTAAAACAGGCAGTAGCCTCGTTTTCTCTTCTTAGGGACAGAGGAACTGTCGGGTGAAGAAGAAGGTGTTGCGGGAATATTTCCTCCTCTCATTTCATCATCCAGAACCCAATTTGAGTGTCGTCGGTCTCGTAGGATTCCTCACAGTAAGAGATTTCTTATCCTTGATCCGTTCTTGATGATTTTTGTTATTGATGAAGTTATTCAAGGTTGAATGAATTATCTTATTTCGTATATCTACACTGTTCTAGGCCGATTCAAGGGCCAGCGTCAGGTTATATCGCTTGTGCAACATCAAGGTAGGTGGTCTTGTGCCTTTCGTTAATTGTCAAGATGTTTATTCGTGTAGTTGTGCCACATACCCATGTTTAGGGTGTTGCCTTGAAAGGAAATTGATCCTTCTTATTATCAAATGTTGTTGTGATAATGAATTCAATGAATTAAATCTTGTTTAGCATCGTTGATTGGTTAAGGGCCACCCCACGGGTGCATTTCCCTTAGTTTTGGGTTTGGTTGTTTCGCCCAAGGATGTTGATGGACATGCTTTCATTTTCCATTTTTGGGTTGTTTAAAATGAACTTAGTTATTGTCTGAAATTGCAATTGTGTTAGAATTGTGAGTATTTGATTATGGCTCTGGGTTTGTGTTTTCCCATTTGTCATGCAGTGTTTTTGATTGATAAGCAGGTTGGAATGTTATATTAAAGTTGTAATGGGTAAATGGTAAATAGCATTGGGTGATACATGGGTTCAGCTTAGAACGTTGTGAACGGACTCTCTTGACTATTGTACCTTGCACCTTGGGTGATACATGGGTTCAGCTTAGAACGCTATGGACGGACTCAAGAGGTATTTATTTATATGTCATTAGTGACACTTGGGCTCCCTAGTAGGACTGCCAGGGATGAACTAAATTGACATAAACTTATACATAGAGTGATACCTTGGGGCTCCCTAGTTGGACCACTGAGGATAGACTCGTTTGAACTTATACCAACATCGAGAGTGATACTCGGGCTCCCTAGTAGGATCGTTGAGAACAGACTCATAGGATGTCGGTAGAATTACACTTGTAGTGATACTTTAATTCCAACTTCGGAATATCAAGAAGAGACTCAGGTTATACTTAAATGATGAAATGGAAGGAATTGTGACAGGTCTGCCAAGACAAAGTACAAGCTTGAGTTTAGACTTTACTTACTTATTAGGAGGTCTTTTGAGACTTCTTTTGTTCATACTTTACTATGGGGAATGTCAGGCTTAGGTCTGGTTCTGAGATTTAAATACTTTAAGTAAATGAACTACTAATGAATATAGTAAACTCTATAAATGAATACCTGTATTTGTGGGATTGTTTACTTCTGAGTGCATACTACTTTACTGCATTTCATTACTATACACAACTACTACATATACTCATCACTAACAGATTGGCACAGACCTTTGGTGGTTGTCTACTGAGATTCATTTCTCACACTCTATTTGGGTCATGTTTTTTGGCCCAAACATACTAGATTGTTGCAGGTGTCGATAGGGGCAAGGCTCCTTTCACAGGTACTTGATTGTTTCTTAGGAGCAGGAGAACATGGGACCAAGCTTTGGCTTGCAATGGTGTTGTGTCTCATTTTGTTTTACTGTACTTGGGTATTGTATTGTACTTGATCGCAATATATCCTATTTTCGTTGTATTCTTAGAACATGTGACATGCTGCATCATTTTGATATTACATACCTTCTGGCTATCTTGATCTTAAATCTTCAGTTGTTTACTTCAGTTGCATGTTGTTTACTGCTTCTGCTATTGTCGCTATTTATTCCATTGTGTTACACTCTGCCAATGAGGGCATAGTTCCCCCACTATCACACTTTAGACCCTCGCTGCTAGTCGGCAGCCTCTGACGTTTGGAGAAATGCGCTAGAGGTCATGTGACCAACCGGGTACGGGGCACCTTTTAGTGGCATCCGGATCCGGGACGTTACAACGACGTTCATCATCGCTTGATCTCAGATTAATCATTGATAGTGACAAAAAGCAAAGTTGGGCACCGTCCCTCTCGCGCTTCTGTTGCACCAGAACCTACAAATACAACCCTATGGAGTATCAACACACGTGTGTGCGTGCGCCAATCATTGGAGTATAGGGAGGCGTACTTGGGGTCATGAAGCGTTCCCCAAGTTGGCCATACAGTTTGGACCCAGGGCGGGCAATGATACAACTCTAGTCCCTCGGCCAGTGATGAAGGAAGTTAAAGGGGTTCTTGGTTTTTGTCCAACTGTTGTGGGGTCAAAGGTGGTGGTTAAGGGGTTTGCTTCGAGGACATCTCCTTCATTAGCTTTGGCTGTCTACTATGCCCCTTTGTTGGGTTTTGGTGTTTGTTCAAGCCAAGAGCTAGTGTCCCACACAACCAAATCAAGAGGTTTGCATCAAAGAGCCTTCTTTAATTGCATTTCATAACTCGTTTGACGTGCTTACTTCTATTAAGGATGGAGACTCGTTTCTAGTGGCTTTGACAACCCGCTATCCTAATCAGAAAAAAACTCCCAGGAAAAGTGTGTCCGCGTGTGAGGTGGTCCCAAATTTGTTTATCATGCATGATTTTGTTTCAGCTTAGGGTGAATCTGTACTTCTTCGACTACTTGTAAGCTGGGTGCGTCGTAAAAGTTTTATGGGATATGATTTTGATAATAATGGTTTTGATATTTAGAAGGATGTTGTCTCCTTTGTGCTTGTTTTCTTTTGTGACGAGTTTTCTTTTTAAACCTGTTTTGATATTTGCAAGGATTTTGTCTCCTTTGTGTTTGTTTTCTTTTGTGATAGATTTTCTTTTTTGTGCTTGGTTTTTGCCTCATGCGCTATGGTGGTACAAGGGTTTGAGATTTGAGGTGTCGGTCGTGGGGTTGAGTTCTCGACCAGTTTTATTCCTTAGGTGCGTTATATATAAAACAAGTTTTGTATATCTAAACGTGTCATGGGCGGCTGAATTTTAAGTTGGAAAAAATGTTTTAAAAGGTTAAAAAAATGCCACCCTTAAAACACGTTTTATTGAACATCTTTGAGATGTTGTACTGGTGGTATGTCAACCTCGACCAATACATCGCGAACAGAATATGCTGGTTGGATTCTGGAGGAGTAAAATATCATAGGCTCCAAATTTAATTTAATGGATGATTAAGCTTCTCTCCTACCACACCTGCGGGATCCAAATCTCGTCTTCCTCGTCCGATGCTGCGCGCGGGGCTCTTCCTCATCCTTTTACTCCCGCCGTTTCTCAACCCATCTTCGGCTTCCGAAGTCTCCATATCAGTTTCTCCTCAAGTTCTGCCCAGATCAGGCGACCCGGTCCGGATCAGCTGGAGCGGCATAGACGCGCCCTCCGATCTCGATTGGCTCGGCATCTACTCTCCGCCGACCTCGCGGCACGACAATTTCATTGGCTACGTCTTCCTCTCCGCCTCCTGCCCGTCATGGCTGTCTGGTACGGGCTCCCTGGACCTCCCCCTCGTCAACCTCCGATCCGATTACGAGTTCAGAATCTTCCGGTGGACGAGGGAAGAGGTCGATCGGAAGCGCCACGACCACGATCAAAACCCCCTGCCCGGGACCAAGCACCTGCTGGCGAAGTCGGCTCCTCTAGGGTTCGAGCGAGGCCGCGGGCCGGAGCAGATCCACCTCGCGTACACCGATCGGGACGACGAGATGAGGGTGATGTTCGTCACGGGCGAAAAGGTCGAGAGTTTGGTCAGGTATGGCCTGGAGGAGGACCGGCTGGGGGATGTCGTTCGGACCCAGGTTGTCACCTATCGGCGGGAGGAAATGTGCGATTCTCCGGCTAACGAGAGCGTTGGCTGGAGAGACCCTGGTTACATCCATGATGGGGTGATGAAAAATTTGGTGGGGGGCAAAAGATATTACTACAAGGTAATCTTTCTCAATCACGGAACTGATTTTCAGTTTTTGAACCATGAGGTGAGCTATTTTTTGCTGGTGAGCTCATTTCTGATGGTCCAATGTAATGAGAAACTCATTTTGTTGCTCGTTCATTCTGTGTTCTCATTGATAATCACTTCACCGCCTTGTTATGTGAGTTTTGTTAGGTTTTATGATTGATTGTTGACATATGAATTGTGTATTTGGGAATTTCGGGATGAATTAACTCATTCTAACCTTGAAAATTATCTTTTATGGGTTTCTTTCCCCATACACTGTTTATGGTATGTATTTGCGTTGGTGACCTGTTTTAAATGTGACAGTCTATTTAGATCGATATGTCTTCTCCATCACGCTTTCAATGCTCCTTTGATTCTTGTCAACGTGTTAATATCTTGTTTTTAGTTATTTTTTACTTCTGAAAATGATCTGAACACCTGTATTGACATTTTTAAGCATAATTGACGTTTTTTCAGGACTCTAAGATAGAGGTGGCAATTTTTGAACTGACATGATAACCCGACACAACATGAGCTAAATAGGTTTTGGTCAGACATAAATGGGTTTGAGTTGTAATTGGGTGTAGTGATCTAGAACGAATAATTCTAAACCATGTAGCCTGATTAAAATCATAATGGTAATATAAAATATTAAAAATACAATAATAATCAACTTAATTTTAAATAATTCGACATGTTTTTCATTTTAAATAATAGAATAACATATTTTTCATATTAATTAGTTTTTTTTAGTTTAAATGGGATAATTCTATTTGGCTAGGTTATTGAGTTTATGTGATATTAAAAATCTCGACATATGGTGATGCAGTCTGTTATATATTTAAAGTTAAATGAGTTGGCAGGTAGGGTGAGGGTTGACCCCTTCATAAATGGGTTGGGTCAGGTCAACAAGTTTAATTAAATGATTTGGGTTAAGGTTCAGCTTAAATGGATTCACGGGATGGCCAGCCTGACACGAACTTGACCCGTGGACCTAAATTGCCGCTTCTACTTTTCAAAATGATCTGAACACTTGTATTGACATTTCTAAGCATAATTCTCATTTGTTCAGTACTGTCATAGTTTCATACCCTTGGAAAATTAAATAACCCAAACCAGTTCTTAACTTGTGCGAGGCATGTGCGATACTCATGATTTTTTAGATTAATGATGGTTCATTTGATTCATTTAAAGTTTGCATGCATTCAATCAAGTTCTTTTTCTGGTCGACAAACCTATGTTTGAATGTTTATAAGGATTAGTGGGCAGAGAACATTGTTTGAAGTTTTCATTATTAGTGATGAGTCTATAATTGAATGTAATGATGGGAATCCATGGCAGGTTGGAAGCGATTCTCTGGGCTGGAGCCCAATCCACAGCTTCATGTCAAGAAATGGGGACTCGGATGAAACCCTAGCCTTCCTCTTTGGAGACATGGGGGCTGCAACGCCCTACTCCACCTTCATCCGCACACAGGAGGAAAGCAAGTCAACAATCAGGTGGATCCTCCGTGACCTCGAAACCCTCGGCAACCGGCCCGCCTTCGTCTCACACATCGGCGACATCAGCTACGCAAGGGGCTACTCGTGGGTGTGGGACACCTTCTTCACCCAGATCGAGCCTGTTGCGTCCCGGGTTCCCTACCATGTTTGCATCGGGAACCACGAGTACGACTGGCCGAACCAGCCCTGGCGGCCCAACTGGTCCGCGCCCATCTACGGAAAGGACGGCGGCGGTGAGTGTGGTGTGCCTTACAGCCTCCGGTTCCACATGCCCGGGAACTTCTCCGAGCCAACTGGGGCCCGCGCCCCAGCGACCCGGAACTTGTTTTACTCATTCGACATGGGTTCGGTGCACTTCGTGTACGTGTCTACCGAGACGAACTTCCTCCCCGGGAGTCCCCAGTACAGGTTTGTGAAGTGGGATTTGGAGTCTGTTGACCGTGGGAGGACACCGTTCGTGGTTGTTCAGGGGCATCGGCCAATGTACACAACGAGCAACGAGTACCGGGACACACCTCTGCGGGAGCGGCTGCTCCGGAGCCTGGAGCCACTGATGGTGCAGAACAACGTGACCCTTGCACTGTGGGGCCACGTGCACAGGTATGAGCGGTTCTGCCGGCTGAGCAACTACACCTGTGTTGGTGCGGGCAAGGGCACGGTGCAGGCAGTGATCGGGATGGGGGGACAGGACTGGCAGCCGAGCTGGGAGCCTAGGAAGGAGCACCCAGAGGACCCAATATACCCACAACCAGAGCGGTCGATGTACCGCGGCGGTGAGTTCGGGTACACGCGGATGGTCGCGACAAAAGAGAAGCTGACGCTGTCTTATGTTGGGAACCATGACGGGCAGGTGCATGATGTGTTGGAGATTTTGGCGTCTGGTGAGGCCCTTAGTGGTGGTGGTGTTGACATGGTTGAAGGTGAAGAGCTTGTGTTCTCTGGGTATTTGAAGGCGGCGGCGGTGCTGGTGCTCGGTGCGTTTGTGGGATATGTGATTGGATTTGTGTCGCGTGCTCGGAGAGATGCTGCGTCCGGGAAGAGCTGGGTGCCGGTGAAAAGTGATGAGATATGAGGCTGTTAGAGTTCAATGTAACTGGTGAGCTGCGCCCTTTGGGTTGATATGTGGTAGATTGGTTGTTCTGTTTGTGAATTGAAGTGTTTATTGCCTGTTAACTACTGTATACATATATAGATAAAGTTGCCAGTGAATTGAAGTTTACTGTGTTTATTACTGGAGGTCTTTTGTCATGTATGTGTGGGTGATTTTTTTTATTATGTATCTATTTCTGCTTTTAAATTACAGTGATTATTAAAAATATTTGTGAAACTTTTTTTTTGCAACAGTCACTTTGTGTACTAGTTGTTTTGTATTAATATAATTATATATGCATTACACTCTACTTTATATTCATATTAATGAAAGATAAAACACAATGATCACATCAAATGTATGAATATGTGGATTTGGTGGAAACTTTATCCGGTACTACTACATTGATCATATAAGAGGGGATTTCTTTATTCCATTTCTCCCCCCTTTTTTTTCTTTTATCTTTATCCCCTCTCATTAAGTGCCCCTTGGAGGTTTCGAGCGTAGCGAAAATGTCCTTTATTGGTATGATCAACTCGGCTTTTAGTTGTGAATCACGTGTAATCATTGTTTAACATGATCAAAAGGCTATGTCCAACGATAACAGTAGATTACTTAACTGGATTAAAACATCGGAACCATGATTGAATGATCTTCACATGTAATTTATAATTAATTTATAAGCTTATATAGAATTACCTTAACTCATAATTCTCTATTCGTTGATGATTGGTGGAATAGATCTCGTCGCACCGTCGTTGCGCTACAGAATCCAAGTGTAGAATCTTTCTAGTGGTGATCCACACATGCATCGTAATCTCTAAACGATGTCGTAGAATCACTGGGTGCTAGCACGACCGATCCAGATCGGTTGCGTTGTTCGTGATTGATCGCAACAAAATTCTTCTCGAGAGAGGAAAAACTCTCGATAATCTCTCGTTGGCTTGAGAGGTGAGGGGAGAAGAGCACTCTAGATCTATTGATCTCTCTCTAGGGCTTGAGAGAGCCTCACTCTATCCTCTGCGCACACTAATTGTGTTTTATGAAAGAGATTTAATTAGATATTTATTTTGACAAGTTTAAGGTTGACAAATCGCACATAAGCCTTTTCTCAATTTCATAATTCTTAATTGACCCAATGTTCAATAATAATAATATAAATATTATTATTAAACGCTTGACATGTGCAATGCATAAAAAATATAAATAAATATCATTTATACCATTTCCAATCGAACCATTAAACTCGGTCCGCTTTTCCTCGTCCACATTTACTGATCCTTGAATAATGACTATTTATTTAATAACTAAATATCACTGCATTATTCATCGATAAATATAATAAATATTATATTCGTCAAACTTGCAAACAAATATTTATTATTATTATTATTATTTAACTCACTTATTCTTTTGAATAACTTGTGATTAAATTATGGCGATCAATCAAACCCGAATAAATATTATTTATTCTAACTTGTTAAATTTAATACTAGAATTTAACTCACATTGCAGATATACTTAGTGTGTGACCATTTAGGTCTCTTTCTCAGTGACATTAGACATAACTGCCAAAAATTTAAGGTTAGCGTCTAACAACACACTAAGACATCCATAGAGAAGAAAGTTAACATTAACGACGTGCAATCACCTACGAACGTTTACCGTGTAATATGATCTTTTTATCACAATATCTCAAATCAAGTTGGTTGAATGCCGGTGTCATCAACCTATACGCTTGATGTCTCTTTCTTTGAATTTCTTGAAATGAACTCACCCATCAAACACCATGAGCATGGATTTATTCAGGCGATTCCATTCTCATCAAAAGGTTTGAGATATTAACTTTCATCAATCAACAAAAGGGATAAATCCTTTCTCGCATTATCCATCAATAATATATCATTCATGACACACCCAACGTATCCTACTTCGCCGCAAGTATATGTCATCATAGTTTTCGTCAATATATCAAAGTACGTGGGTTATGATATCCATTGATGATAATCTTAAAATCTAAGGATCAATACGCACATCTGCAGATATGAACATCCAATGACACATGGAAATGTAGATTTCCTATTAACATGTCTGTTCTCATAACCTCCTATCTTAGAGATTATCAATGACAAACACCACGAGAAGACATCTCAAAGTTTTCTGCGCCTCCTACTCATGAAAGCCTGTATTGTCTGTGCCCCGTCAAACAATATCATCCGACCATAGAACAAGGTTAAAAAATAATGGCGTGACACCTCTAGATTCTCATCATAATGGTGAACTATGACATTTCAGCACGACATATATTCTAAGGAATTATCATATACAAATATCATACAAAAGAATAATCAAGATGTGGGAAGCAAACTTCTTAATAATAAAAACATGGAATCAAGCACTAAACAAGTTGGTTCTAGGGCACTAACTCCAACAGACTCCCACTTGCACTAGAGCCAACTAACAACAACCTTCAATCCACTAGCTCTCACATGATACTCATGCTTCTCTTGAGATAAAGCCTTCATCAAGGGGTCTTCCAAGTTTTCCTCTGTGGATACTCTGCTCACCGCAACTTCACCTCGTTGAGAAAAATCTCTCAAGAGATGAAACTTCCAAAGTATGTGCTTTATCCTTTGGTGTGACCTTGACTCCTTGAAGAGAGCCATCACTAAAGTGTTATCATAGTAAACTATGATAAGATCCTTATTGCTAGGTACCACATCAAGCTCTTGAAAAAATTTGTGAATCCAAACTGCTTCCTTGGCTGTATCAGAAGGCACAATATACTCGGACTCTACTATAGAGTATGCGATAACTGGTTGCTTTGAACTCTTCCAGCTCATAGCTTCTCTGTTGAGACAAAAGACATATCCAGACTATGACTTTAGATCATTCTGATCTGTCTGAAAACTAGCATCTGTATAACCCCTAATAACTAGTTCTTCATCTCCTCCATACACCAGGAACATATCCTTAGTACGCCTTAGATACTTAAGGATAACCTTAACAATGGTCCAATGCTATTCACCTGGATTTTCTTGATATCTTCCTACCATGCTCAAAGCATAGACAACATCAGGCCTCATACATAACATAACATACATGATGGATCCTATAACAAAAGTGTATGAGATCTTACTCATTCTCTTTGTTTCCTTTTGTATCCGAGGACACATTTTCTTGGAAAGATGTATACCATGTGATTCTGGAACCAATCTTCTCTTGGATTGTTCCTGTTGGAGTTGGTTCCATAGAACCAACTTATTTTTTACTTTATGGTAAACATGTATTCATTGGATGGATATTAACAAACTCCTTATCACATCATGATTGTTCTTTTGTTTAACATTGCATGTGATAATGTCCCAAGAGTAGCTGTCGCACTAAAAGGTCATAGGAGTTCCCCGCTATGATGAGAACCCAAAAGTGCTGTGACACTATTCTTAGATATATGTTCTATAATCGGATGTTATCATTTGAGGGACAAAAATGATACATGCTATAAGGGGTGGAGACTCATAGGACTTTGAGACATATTCTCATGGTGTACGCCCTTGGTGATATCTAGTAGGATATTATAAGAACAAGACCAAATAGTAGAAAATCCACATTTATAAGTGTCATTGGATGTTCATATATTCATATGTGTGTATTGTTCCTTAGAATATAAGATTATTATTAATGGGTATTATGACTCGCACACTTAGATGTATTGGTGAAAATTGTGACGACATATGTTCGCGGTGAGGTAGGATATGTTGGGTGCGTCATGAGTAATACTGCATTAATGAATAATGCGAGAAGTGATTTTTCCCTTTTGTTCCATAATGAAAGTTGACATCTCATTCCCTTTGATGGAAATGATATAGCCTAAATAAATCCATGGCCATGGTTTTTTATAGGTAAGTTCAATTTCCAGGAAGTCAAAGAATGAGAAATTGAGCACATGGGTTGATGACACTTGCATGCAACCCACTTGATTAGAGATATCAAGACAAATGGATTATATTACATGGTAAGCGTTCGTATGAGGTGACATGTCGTTGCAACATTAACTTCTTTCTCTATGGGTGTTTTGATGTGTTTTTAGACGCTTACCTTAGACTTTAAGATTCTCCGCCTAATGCCACTGAGAAAAAGGCATAGAGGGTCACACACTAAGTGTATCAAGTATCTCAGTTAAATAATTTATTATTTAACAAGTTGAATAAATATTATTCCCAGTTGCAGTTTAATAATTATTCATGTATTCTTGATCATATTTATTTCATCTCTAGTTATTTGAGAGAGTATATTGCAGATGAAATATTTATTTACTAGAAAATAATCTAGTTATATTTATTTAATAAATAAATAGTTATTATTCAAGGCCCGATAAATATTGAGGAGGATTGGAAGACCAAGTTTCGGATCTGGTAAAAAATAATATTAAATATTATTTGATTAAAATAATATTTAAATATAACTTGCAAGTTAAGCACATTTCATGAAAATAATGGTATTGTTTTTATTATTTGACATGAGGGTTTCACATGGAATAATAAAATAAGTAACGACACTTGTGTTAATTATTTATTATTAACTAGTGAATTAAATTCTCGATTAAGTTATTATTTTCTTATTAGCCTAGGGAAAGCGAGAGCTAATCACCAGTTGGTTGTGAACAACATTTGGAGAAAAATATCTCAATCCTTGAGAGCTCTCTTTTCTCCTAGAATGTTCTCAAGAACGATAGCAACCATCCTCCACCGGATCAGAGAATGCTTTAGAAGCAGCTCTCAAGGTGATCGAAGACGGACGATGCAAGTGCAAGGATCTTCCATGCTAGCACCTAGAGACTCCTTTGGTGATGTCCATAGATTTACAGAGTATATGTGGATCAATGTTAGAGGATATCTATTCTTGATCTCTACAACGCAACGAAGGCACACTGTAGATCTGTGATCGAATGCATCAACAAAGAAAGAATCACCTTGGAGGCAATTATTTAATTAAATTAAATTAATTATAAACAAAATATGTTAATCATTTCTCTTGGTTCTGAGTTTCCATTCCTTTGTCTAAATCCTTGATTCAAATCTATGGATACTGGCATTCATCGTCATATTGATCCCAGATTATTCATTGAATATGGAAAAAATTAAAGTTGGGCACTACCCATCCCGCACTTCCGCTGTGCCCAAAACCTATAAGTGGTATCATAGGGAGGTTTCAATCCTCCGACCTGAGGGTTATGGGCCCACCATGCTTCCGCTGCACCCAGAACCTACAAATGGTATCAAAGCAGTCATATTTTTGTTTATAATTATTTAAATAATTCGTTGATGTTTTAAACTTTAATAATCTAGTTTTTCAATTCAAGTTTAATCGTTCTTGTAATCTGAATTTTGAGATCTGTTCCTCCTTTATCATTTCTCACAGATCTAATAGAAACGAATAATTTTATGATTAAAATTAAATCGAGGATCTCATCAGGAGGTGTTGATTATTCTTTCCAGGTAACACGATAGTATACTCCGTGTAATCTTCCATACATGACGTGTAATCTGGATCACACACTGTGTAGTTGTGTTTAGTGCATCGGAAGTAATTAGGCAATTACTCATGTCGTGTGCATTAAGGACACATGGTGTAGTTAATTCTTACACCGTGTGTTGAACAAGACAGACTGGAGCATGGTCAGCTGGACTACACGCCGTGTGGCCCACTGGACACAACATGTAGTCCCTTTCAGGTCAGGGCCGGGATGTGTATCCCATACACGGATTAGCCAACCGATGACCATGTAACGCAGAGTCAACATAGCATGTGACCCATTGGACACACTGTGTACTCAAATATTTCTGAAGTACGCCTCATATGCCGAGTCCCTAGGCGTGTACTGCAGATACATGATGAAGAATGTACACGCCGTGTAGATCGGATCTACACGCCATGTATTGTTACCAGTTACGGAGATTTAAAATTTATTATTATATTATGTAACCCTTGAGACATATACCTTTGTGTGGGTGTAAAGCTGGGACACAAAATGTGATAGGTTCTTGATATATATATATATATATATATAAATGTTTAATTTACATCCACATAATGTTCAAAGATCTTCACATCATGTATGAGTTTTATTACAATTATAATTTTGTGTGCATGCTACATGTCACAAAGAATAAAGTGTATAAAAGTATAATACATGTTGGGTAGTTTTGGACAGGTATTCACTGTATTTCCTCCAAGGTACATTTATGTACAAGGTTAATTTTAAATGAATTTATTTATTTAAAATTATTATGGATGGGAATCTCAAGGAATTCAGCAAATGATTAAGATAAAAGGATTGATTAATTAAAGACAATAATTAATCGATTCAAGCACGATTTATCTTAATAAGAATGATTAAAGAATTGAATGCTAGTTTTATTAAATGCATAATTCATTGCATGTATGTGGATGATCATGTGCTAGACTAGACCTTTGTATGTGATTGGTTTCCTTTTAATTAATTTATTAAATTAAATTGTTGATCTGCATGCCTTCTCTTCTCATTAATATGCAGGGCCTATATACCTACAGTTTCTTTTATGCAAACCCCCCTTTGACCCTCACCTGTGCATGAGTAAAAGAATATGTAATGGATGAAGCTCCCAAGCTAATGGAGGCAGTTCAAGTTAGGAGCCAAGGTGAAACCAATCCAAGGAGATACAAAGGTGGACAGGTGGAAAGCTATAAATACAAACCTGAAATGGTTCAAGGTGTTTCTCCCCTAGGGAAGGTTTAGTTTATCAACCTCTAGGTAAACTAACCATTAGAAAATCTCATGATCATACCCTTTATTTTATTTCTATTAGTTGCATGGTTATTTATTATGGATGTTTTGTTGCAATCACATAATTAATGAATTAATAAGAATGCAAGATGAAGCTAAAATAAACTGGCTTATGCATAAATATTATCCAGACATGGTTAATCACTTAAGTATATGCCACTCAATATTAACAAGAATGAAAAAGATAATAATCGGAAATTAATGCATAACAGATAAAATCCCTCAATAAAATATTAAGTCTGTATATCCTTCCATTACTTCGGTTAGAATCAGACTAATCATTCAAAGTGATTGACCAGCCAAAGTTGGGGTTCTTTCAATTATTGGGAAATTCTAATTTGAGGTTTTGGGTTGACTTAACTTGGTTGAAATCAAGGGCTGACTTCCAAAGAAGGACTTGGTGTAACTGAGAAACAAAGGTTGAAGAAATCAAAATAAATGATTTCAGGATTGGGGAGTCCACTCAACAGATCAAGGAGCTGAAAGTTAATGCAGTTGGGATTTGGAATGCCTACCTAAAACCTTTCAAATTGCTTGACCAGCCAAATTTGGGGTAATGTGATGGAAAATATAGATCCTTGCCGCTAGAATGTCCAAGCAACATGATATTCCGAATCCAATGGTGAGGGATATTGGGTTTTGATAAAATAGTGGGAGACTAATGAATATTTATTTATTTATTTGTCTTAATTTTATCAGATAAAGTACTAAAACTATGTTTATCTTATTTGTAGTAATGTTATTAAAAATGACATCAAACATATTGTTGTGATCCATACTCGAGAAGGAAAACCTTCTCACCAGCACTAATTTCCAGGAGTGACAAAGGAAAATTCAGGCCATCCTTCTCCATGAAAGGAAACTATATGTGTTGGAAGAACCTCTACCAGTTGTGCCTAAAAATGAGGTGAGTGATGAGGAGCTCTCTGTGTACAAGAAACATCTGAATGATCTATATTTGTTGAGCGACTCATGCTATCATCCATGACCAATGATCTATTGAAGCAACATGAAGGAATGTATGCTTATAGTATGATGTATCACCTTCAGGATCTCTATCAAGAGAAGGCGAGACAAGAAAGGTATGAGATCTCAAATGATTTGTTCACCACTAAGCTTAGAGAGTCTGCGCCAGCTGGGCCACTTGTAGTCAAGGTTATTGGATACATTGAGCGTCTGGACATCTTAGGGATTAAATTCCCAGATGAGTTGCATACAGATCTCATACTATCATCACTTCCCAAGACCTTCTCTAGTTTTATTATGAATTATAATATGAGAAATAATGAGAAGAGTCTACCGAGACTTATTACTTTAATTTTCCAAGTGGATAAGGACATGGGGTGTGAAAAACCTGCATTCCTTATGGTGAATAGGAAGAGGAAGGACAAGGAAGAGGAAGGAAAAACCCTTGATAACCATCCAACCAAAAAGAAGAAGATCCAAAGACAGGGTAAGGAAAAAGAGGCAGTATGCTTTGCATGTGGCAAGTCAGGCCACTGGAAGATGAACTGCACCAAGAGGTAAGGGGAAGCCAAAGGTGTGTTTGTTATTGAGTGCAATCTTTCCATTTCTACACATCAGTTATTAGATACAACTTGTGGTGCTCACATATGTATTTAAATGCAAGAACTAAGTAGATTCTGGAAAATTTCCGGAGGAGAGGTGGATCTGTGAGCTGCCAATGGTTCAAGGTTGGCTGCTCTTTCCATTGGTGACTACCACCTTTCATTATTGACCGAGATGATTTTGGTTTTACATAACTTTTATTATGTACCAAGTGTTACCTAGAACATAATTTCTGTATCAAATTTAGATATAGATGAGTTTATTTTCAAATTCGGAAATAAAAGTTGTTTCTTTTATAAGGACAACACATGTTATAGTATGACATATTTAAATAACAACCTATATGTATTAAATTATGAAAACCAAGTGTTGAAAATTGATAAATAATAAAGTTCACATGACTCATATAACACCCAGTTGTGGCATCACTTTCTAGGCTATGTAAACAAGAAGCGCTTGACAAAGCTCTATCAAGATGATTATTTAGACTCTTCTAAACTAAAACCACTTGATTGATGCCATGATTGTTTACAAGGGAAAATGACCAAACCACCATTTGGTGGACAGAGTGAACGGGACATAGAGATTCTAGGATTAGTACACATTGATGTGTGTGGACCATTTCTAGTAGAATCTAGGGGTGGATATTCTTGCATCATAACTTTTACTGATGACTTGAGTACATATGGCTATATTTACTTGATAAAGTATAAGTCCGAGTCATTTGATAAATTCAATGAATTAAAGGATAAAGTAGAGAATCATATTGGTAAGAAGATAAAGAAGCTTTGATCAGATCGAGGTGGAGAATATCTTAACCAAGAGTTAATCGACTTTCTGTGGGAGTTTGGTATTATATCTCAACTCACTCCACCTTATACACAACAGTGGAATGGTGTTAGTGAAAGGATAAACTGTACCTTGTTGGAAATGGAAAGGTCGACGCTAAGTCATATAGATCTTTCATTATCCTTTTGAGGATATTCATTACAAACTGTATCATACACATTAAACCGATAACCAACTAAGGTGGAAAATGGAATTCCCTTCAAGTTATGGAGTGGAAAGAAACTCATTTTTTCGCATACAAATATATGGGGATGCATGACATTTGTTAAGGTTTTATCATGAAACATACTAGTACCCCGAGGCATGAGGTGTATCTTTATAGGGTATCCCAAGGAAACAAAGGGATACTATCAATACAACCCCTCAAAAAAGAAAGTAAATGTCGCCAGACAATCCATATTTCTTGAGAGAGAGCACATCCTCAAAAAATAGTGGGAGAATGATTGACTTTGATGAAGTTGATGATCAAGATACATAAGAGTTGGTATAGGAACAAGTTCTACAGGTCTTTGTAGAAGAAGTAGTTCCTAAAACACAAGTACTGCGTATGAGTGTAAAAGAGGTAAGGGAACCAAAGAGATATGGTTTTCTTGTCACCAAGGATGGTGAATCATTATTGTTGGACAATGATGAACATATATCCTACAAATAGTTAGTAGAGAGCTCAAAATCTTCAAGATGGCTATAGGCTATGAATTCTGAGATGGATTCCATGTATCGGAACCAAGTTTGGGTTTAGGTTTATATGCCAGTTGATGTAAATCCTATTGGATGTAAATGGGTATTCAAGAGGAATTTGGACATAGAAGGTAAATTAAGTACCTATAAAGCATGGATAGTGGCTAAAGGGTTTAAAAAATGTCAAGGATTTGACTAAAATGAAACCTTTTTTCCAGTTTCCATTTTTAAATCCATCAGAATCATATTTTCTATAAAAGCTTACCATGACTATGATATTTGGAAGATGGATGTCAAAAATTAATTCCTTATCAGGAATCTTCAAGAAGATGTCTATATGACACAAATAGAATGGTTTGTGACACCAGGTGATTCCAAAAGGATTTGAAAGTTATAGAGATCCATTTATGGATTAAAGCAAGCATCTAGGTCATGGAAATTTGATTTTATGAATCCATAAAAGAATTTAGTTTCCTTAAAAATGAATGTGAGCCATTTGTTTACAAAAGGTTTAATAGGAATGTGGTCATTATCCTAGTAGTATATGCTGATGACATATTAATTATTGGAAACGACATACTATTCTTACAGTCAGTTAAAGACTGGTTGAACAAGTGCTTCTCCACGAAGGACTTAGGTGAAGTAACCTACATTCTAGGGATCGAGATAATTCATGATAGATACAAGAGGTTTCTTGGACTAAGTCAAAGTACTTATATTGACCAGATACTAATGAGATTTAGTATGAAATAATCCAAGAGGGGATTGGTTCTAGTGTCACATGGTTTACATGTTTCTAAGAAAATGTGTCCCCAAACACAACAAGAGAAAGATAGAATGAGTAAGATCCCATAAACTTTAGCGATATGATCTATCATGTATGCCATGTTATGTAATAAACTTGATGTTTTCTATGCACCGAGTAGGGTAGGAAGATATCAAGAAGATCTAGGAGAACAACATTGGATTGTTGTTGAGACTATCCTTAAGTATCTGAGAAAAACTAATGATATGTTCCTAGTGTATGGAGGATAATAAGAGCTTTTCATCAGAGGGTATGCTAATGCTAGTTTTTAGATAGATTAGAATGATCTGAAGTTGCGATCTAGATATGTTTTCTGTCTCAATAGAGGAGTTGTGAGATAAAAGAGTTCAAAGTAGTCAGTTATATCTGATTCTATAGCGGAGTCTGAGTATATAGCAGCTTCTGATGTATCCAAGGAATCCATCTAGATTTGAAACTTTGTCTAGGATCTTGATGTGGTACCTAGTAGTAAAGACCCTATCACATTGTATCGTGATAATACTGTATCGACGTCTCTTACAAAAGAGCCAGGGTCACATCAATGAACAAAAAAAATACTTCAGAAGTATCACATATTGAGAGATTTATATCAAATGGGTGAAGTTGCAGTGATCATAGTGTCCATAAAATAGAACGTGGAAGACCCCTTGACTAAAGGCCATCTCAGCAGAAGCATGAGTATCATGTGAGAGCTAGTGGACTGAATGTTGTTAGCAGTTGTCTCTAGTGCAAGTGGAAGTATGTTGGAGTTGGTTCCCTAAAACAAAATTCTTTGTACTTTATGATAAAAATGTATTCATTTTATGGATATTAATAAAATATTTATCACATCAGGATTGTTCTTCTGTGTAACATTGCATGTGATAATATCCCAAGAGTAGCTGTCACACTAAAAGGTCATAGTAGTTCCCTAATATGATGAGAACCTGAAAGTGATATGAAACTATTCTTAGATATATGTTCTATATCCATATGATATCATTTTAGGGACACAAATGATATAGGATATCAAGGGTGGAGACTCATAGGACTTTGATGCACCTTCACATGGTGTACACCCTTGGTGATATCTAGTAGGATATTATGAGAATGAGACCTGACAGTAGGAAATCAACATTTATAAGTGTCATTGGATGTTCCTATATACAGATGTGTGTATTGGTCTTTATAATTTAATATTATTATTAATGGGTATTATGACTCGTGCACTTAGATGTATTGGTGAAAACCGTAATGAAATATGTTCGCGGTGAGGTGGGATATGTTAGGTGCGTCACGAGTAATACCACATTAATGAATAATGAGAGAAAGTATTTTTCCCTTATATTCCATAAGGTAAGTTGATATCTCAGACCCTTCGATGAAAACAATATAGCCTAAATAAATCCATGGCCATGGTTTTCAATAGGAAAGTTCAATTTTTGGGAAGTCAAAGAATGAGAAATCGAGTACATGGGTTGATGAAACTTGCATGAAACTCGATTGATTAGAGATATCGAGACAAAGGGATTATAATACATGGTAAAAATTTGTATGAGGTGACATGTCTTTATGGCATTAACTTCTTTCTCTATGAGTTCCTTGGCATGTTTCTAGACGTTAACCTTGGACTTTAGGCTGTTCCGCCTAATTCGACTGAGAAAGAGGCCTTGAGGGTCACATACTAAGTTCATCTAGTATCTTAGTTAAATAATTTATTATTCAACAAGTTGAATAAATATTATTTATGGTTTTTGTTTAATAATTATTCGTGTATACCTATTCTCATTTATTTCATCACTAGTTATTCGATAGAATATACTGCGGATGAAATATTTATTTATTAGTGAATAATAAAATTATATTAATTTAATAAATAAATAGTCATTATTCAAGCCCTAATAAATATTGAATAGGATTGGCGAATCAGTTTTTGGGTCTGATGAGAAATAATATTAAATAATATTTGATTAAAAAAATATTTAAATATAACCTTCAAGTTAAGCACATGTCATGAAAATAATGGTATTATAGTTATTTTTTTGACATGGGGGTTTCACATGGAATAATAAAATAAGTAATGAAAGTAATGATATTTATTTATTATTACCTATCGAATTAAATTACTGGTTATGTTATTATTTTCTTATTAGCCTAGGGAAAGCAAGAGCTAATCACTGGTTGGTTGTTCACAAAATTTGGAGAAAAATATCTCAAGACTCAAGAGATCTCTTTTCTCCAAGAACATTCTCAAGAACGATAACAACCATCCTCCACTAGATCATAGAATGCTTTGGAAGTGGATCTCAAGGCAATTGAATGGGGATGATGCAAGCGCAAGGATATTCTGTGATAGAACCTAGAGACTCCTTTGATGATGTCCAGAGATTCAAAGAACATGTGTGGATCACCGCTAGAGGAGATCTACTCTTGATCTCTACAGTGCAACAAGGGAGCACTTCAGATCTGTGGTCGAACACATCAACATAGAAAGAATCACCTTGGAGGTAATTCTATGATTTAATTAAATTAATTATAAACAAAATACGTTGATATTCTCTCTTGGTTTTGGGTTTCCATTCCTTTGTCTAAATCCTTGATTCTATTCTATTGATACTAGCATTCATCGTCGTATTTATACCAAATTGTTCATTAAATATGGAAAAAATTAACGTTGGGAACTGCCTATCCTGTACTTCCGATGTGCCCAAAACCTATTGTTCTATAATTAACATTTCCAGTATGTGGTCAATATATGTACCTTGAATTAGTTCTAGATTCCTCTTGGATCCATCACACATGATCTTAATCCCTAGAATATAGGATGCTTCACCTAAGTCCTTCATGGATAAGTATTTGGTTAACCAGGCCTTAACCTCTTGTATGGATAATATATCATTTCCAATTAACAATATGTCATCAACACACACTATTATGAAAACAACTATACTCCCACTAAACCGCTTGTAAACACATGTCTCACATTATTTCTTAATGAAAGAAAATTCCTTTATAACTTCATCGAATCAAATGTTCCATGACCTAGATGCTTTCTTTAATCCATAAATAGATCTCTATAAATTGCATACATTTTTGGCACTTTCTAGAGTTACATATCCTTCTAATTGTGTCATATAATCATCCTTTTAAAGGTTCCCATCAAGGAAATATGTTTTGACATTAATTTTTCAAATCTCATAGTTATGGTAAGATGCTATGGAAACCAGGATTCTGATGGATTTAAACACGGTAACACAAGAAAAGATTTCATCATAGTCAATGCCTTGATATTGTCTAAACCTTTTGGACACTAGTCATGATTTATAGGTATTTACTTTACCTTCCATGTCTAGTTTTCTATTAAATACTCATTTACACCCAACATGATTTATATCAACTGGAAGATCGATAAAAATCCAAAATTGGTTTTTATTCCTGGAATCCATCTCAAAATTCAAGGTTTCTTTCCATCTTGTAGCTTCTAAGATCTCTACTACCTCCTTGTAGGATATATGATCATTATTCTCAACTAATAATTAGTCACCTTCATCAGTGATTAGAAAACTATATATCTCTAGTTATCCCACCTCTATACTCCTACACAAAACTTGTGTTTCAGGAACACCTTCTTCCATGGAGACTTGTGGAATCAGTTCTTGTACCAAATATTATGTATCTTGAGTATCAACTTCATTAAAGTCAATCTTGCACCCACTATACTCCTTGAAGATGTTCTCCCTCTCAAGAAAGATGACCTATCTTGTGACAGTTACATTCTTGTCCAAAGGGTTGTATGGATATTATCCCCTTGTCTCTATGGGACACCTTATAAAGATACACTTCATGCCTCGGGGTTCTATTTTGTTTCTTGAGCCATCCTTTACAAATTCCTTACAACCCCATGCATGACCATGTGACAAAAAAGGTTTCTTTCTACTCTATAACTCAAATGGAATGCCATTTACTTCTTTGGTTGGTACTTAGTTTAGCAAGTATAATACTATCTATAATGCATATCCACAAAAGGATAATAGAAGGCTTTCGTGACTTGTCATTGACCTTACTATGTCCAACAAGGAACATTTCCTTCTTTCACTAACACCATTCCATTGTGATGTATAAGGTGAAGTGAGTTGAGATAAAATCCCATACTCTTATAGAAAGTCGATAAATTCTTGGTTAAGATATTCACCACCTCGATCCAATCAAAATTTCTTTATCTTCTTACCAACCCGATTCTTAACCTCATTCTTTAACTCTTTGAACTTCTCAAAGGATTTATACTTGTACCTAATTAATTAGATATAACCATACCTACTCAATTTATCGGTAAAAGTAATAAAGTTTGAGTATCCACCTCTAGATTCTACTTGAAAATGTATACACACATCAACATGTACCAATTATAGAGGATTTGTGACCCTTTCACCTTGACCAATGAATTATGGTTTGGTCATCTTTACTTGTAAACAATCATGACATCTTTCAAGTGAATTTATCTCAAAAGAGTCTAAATAACCATGTTTATGTGACCAAGATAATGATTCCACAACTAGGTGTCATATGACTCACACATATTAATTTCATTATCAATTTACAATATTTGGTTTTAATAATTTAATACATAAAGACCATTATCCAGCTGTGTCATACCATAACATATGTCATCTTTATAAAAGAATCAACCCTTATTTTCAAATATGAAAATAAATCCATCCATATCTAAATGAGAAATGGAAATAATGTTCTTGGTATCACTAGAAACATAATAAAAGCTCTTTAAAACCAAAAGTATTCATGTCAACAATGTGAGATGGTAGTCTCCAATGGCTAGAGTATCCAACCTTGATCCACTGGTAGCCTGTAGATCCACCTCATCTCTGGTAATCTTAGGAAATATACTTGGTTCATGTATTTGGATACAGATTTTAGAACCACATATAGTATCTAATAGCCAAATTGTAGATATGGAAAGATTAAACTCAATAATGAATGCACCAGAAGCTTCCCCTTGCATTTTTGGATGGGTGCAATTCCTTTTCTAGTGGCCCTTCTCTCCACATGTAAAACATACTTCATCCTATTCCTTTCCTTTCCTTTACATATTCTTCTTTTTAGAGAGACAATGATCTGGAGTGATAGACTTGGAATGAGTCTTCAACCCCTTTTCCTTATTCATATTCTTCTTATTTACCATAAGGATAGTGGGGTTTTCAAACCCCATGTCTTTATCAACTTGGTGGATAAGAGTAAGAAGTTCTGATTGTGTCTTCTCACTATTGTTCATATTATAATTCACATTAAAACTGGATAAAATTTTGGGTAGTGAGGACAGAATGAGATATGTGTGTAGCTCATCAAGGATCTTAAAACCCAATATATCCATGCACTCAATGTAGCCAATCATCTTGACTACATGTTCCCCAACTATCACCAACTCTCTAATCATGAAAATTAATAGTGAATTGGAGATCTCAAATCTCTCTGATCTCGTCTTCTCTCGATAAAGATCCTTAATGTGAGAAATAATTCTATACACTTTCATATACTCATATTTATTTAAATTATCATTGGAAATAGAGGATAAAATAAAACATTGGATATCCATAACATCATCCACATGCTTCAGTTAGAGATAAAATTCTTCCTCATTAGTCTCTTTGGAAATGAACTTAGGAAGTGTGGTTTCCAGTATGTATAATTTCCGTTCATGGAATAATATAATGTGAAATCACCTATATGATTCCTATAAATTCATCCAGGTGAGAATGTTATCCTTATCTAGTATGGTTCATAGTGATATTTTTGATTTCATTTGATTTTAAATTTATACAAATTAATATAAGAGAATTAGTACTTGTTTTGATTACAAAAAATAGATTAAAAAATTTAAATTAAATTAAATTCCATTAATCTCCCACTATTTTTTGAAACCTAATAGCTCTCACTGTCAGTTTTGGAATATCTCTTCACTTATATATTCTAGTGGCAAGGATCCATATTCCCTTCTCATAACGCATACATGGGCCTAACAAAAGGGTTTTAGGTAGTCATAACTTTTCAACTATAGTAAATCATAGTTCCTTGATCTGTTGAGTGGACTCCCAATTTTAGAATCCAATTTTTAAGATTTCCTCTACCTTTTCCTCTTAGTTACAATAAGTCTTGCTTGGGTAGTCAACACTTTATGTAAACTAAATTAAGTTAACCTAAAACTTCAAGCTAAAATTTCTATGATAATTGAAAGCACCCCAACTTGGGTTTGTCAAACACTTTGAACTACATATTTGATTCTAACTTAAGTAGTGAAAGTCTAATCTAAATTAATATTTTAATTAAGGTATTTCCATCCTTATACGTAAATCCCATTTTATCCTTTTACATGACTTGTTAATATTAAGTGGATTTTACTTAAGTTATTAACTATGTATGATAAAACATTTACGTATAATCCGATTGTATTTTATTCCATATTTCATGCTTGTTAATTCATTTATCAGGTGATCATGTGACATTTAAAAACAAAAATAATTATCCATAAAATTGAAAAAAATAAAATATAAGTTGCATGATCATGAGATTATCTAATGGTTAGTTTATTTAACAGATGATAAACTAACCCTTAACCCTAAGGGAAAACACCTTAAACCATAGATTGGTCCATGTTGTAGTATTCGAAATTGGCTCCTATTCATTGCCTTGATTGGTTTCACCTTAGCTCCTTGACTCTGACCACCTCCACTCATTTGGGATCTCTATCCTTACATAATATTTTACTCACACATAGGTGAGGGGTCCAATGGATTATATAAAAGGGGTTTAAATAAAATAAACCATGGGAACACATATAGTTACATAATAAGGAGGACCATTAATAATAATTTAACTATAATAAATTAAAAGAAACCGATCACACACAAGGGATGGTCTAATATCATGATCATCCACACATCGAGTAATAAACATATATTTTAAATCTTGTTATCAACTACTTTGATTCATTCTTTAATTAAGATAATGCTCCATGAATTAATCTAATTAATTAAATTTATCTTAATTACTTCCAAACATCCTTAACTCACCATCATCTATAATTTTAAACAAAAATTAATTTTATTTAAAATTATTGTAGTACACAAGTGTACTTGGATACAACATCATGTGTTTTTTAAAATTTTAACATGAAAATTATTTTAACATATAACTATTAATCCTATGACATGGTGTGTACTATCAAATGAATCATACATGGAACACATAATCAATAGGTATAATTATACATTTAATTCATATTTCCATGAAAATTTGAAAACACTTTTGTAATAATACTACATGACATATAAAAAAGTACACGATGTGTACTTATCTTATACCTATGTCCATAACACACCCCTTGGGTCTGGTCGTGTTGTCTATTGTGGATGTGTTCGAGGCACACAACTTGTACTGAGAATATATGAAATATAACCCCGGATTACATGGGATGTCATTCCTCATGTTGTGTATATGATATATTACATGCATGGGACACCATGTGTACTTAGCCATGAGAAAATAGGGAGTATATGTTGCAGGTTCTGAGTGCTATAGAAGCGGTAGATGGGGCATGTCCAACTTGGAATTTTGTCTTGATCGATGCTCAATCCAAGATTTACATGATGATAAATGTCATGATCAACAGAATTTAATCAAAGAATATAGACAATAGATAAATGTCAGAACCAAAGTGCATTATCATTACATATTATTTATAATTAATTTAAGCAATTAAAGAATTACCTTACAAGAAATTATTTCTTCATTGATAGATCTGACAACGTCTCTACATCGTAAAATCATTATGTTTTAGGAATAAAAATGGATTCCATAAAATGGTAATCCATACATGTCCCATGAACCTTCGAACGTCACCATTTGGATTTTTGGATGCTAGCACAAGGGATCCCAATGCTTGCATTGTTCATCTTTGATTGCCCAAGAAATGCTTCAGGAAAGGGTCCCCATTGATATATTTATACTTGAGAGTATTGGTGGAGGAGGATTTATCTCTATTATTAAGAGTGTTTTTGGTGAGGGAGTTCTCTATGGATTTGATAGGATTCTATCCAAATCTCATTGTGCACAACACAAAATGAATTGTCTTTCTTAAAAAATAATATAATTGGGTTTATATACCTATAGAGTTGGAATATAATAATTGTTCATGTGACCTTATTATTTATATAATCCCTATGTAACCCCATGTCTATAATAGTAACAATAATAATATTATTTCTTAAAATATGATAAACTCGAAAATTAAATTAAATATTATTTATTCAAATTATATTCAATATATATTATTTCTCACCGGACCATAAATTTGGTCTTCAATTCCTACACAATATTTATAGAGCCTTGAATAATGAATATTTATTTAATAAATAAATATAACTTTATTATTCACCAATAAATAAATAAATATTATATTCACTAAATAGAAAATAAATATTTATTAAATATTCTGCTAACATAATATTCTCTCGAATAACTGGTGAAAAAATATATGAGATCAAGAAAACATGAATAATTATTAAACCACATGCGAGAATAATATTTATTCAACTTGTTAAATAATAATATTATTTAATTGTGATTTTGGATACACTTTGTGTGTGACCCTTTAGGCCTCTTTCTTAATGACATTAGGAGAAAAAGCCTAAAGTCCAAGGTTATCATCTAGAAACATGCCAAGGAACCCATAGAGAAATAAGTTAGTTCCACAATGACATAATACCTCATATAGATGCTTACCATGTAATATAATTCCTTTATCATGATATCTCTAATCAAGCAGGTTGCATACTAGTTCCATCAACCTATATGCCCAATGTATCTTTATTTGACTTTAAAAAAATAAAACTTTCCTATAGAACACCAGGGACATGGATTTATTTAGGCTATATAATTTACATAAAATGGAATGAGATATAAACATATATTAATGAAAATAAGGGACAAATCATTTCTCACATTACTCATTAATGAAATATTACTCGTGACACACCCAATGTTTCATACCTCATCATGAACATATGTCATCATAGTTTTCATCAATACATCAAAGTATGAGACTTATAATACTCAATAATAATATTAAATTCTAAGGATCAATACACACGTTTGAAGATAAGAACATCCAATGAAACATATAAATGTGTATTTCCTACCAATGAGTCTCGTTCTCATAATATCCTATACTAGATATTACCAAGGGCGTACCCCATGAGAAGGTGCCTCGAATCCATATAAGTCTTCACCCTTGATTGAATATATCATTTTTCCCTCAAATGATTTCATCTAACTATAGAACATATATTTAAGAATAATATCATGGAACTTATGGGTTCTCATCATAGTGGGGAACTACTATGACCTTTCAATGCAACCGCTACTCTTAGGACATTATCACATAATATGTCACACATTAGAATAATCATGATTTTATAAATAGTTTATTAATATTAAAAATAATGAATAAAAGTTATCATAAAGTACACATAATTTGGTTCTAGGTCACCAAATCTGACAGACTCCCACTTTAACTATATCTAACTATTAAAAAATTTTAGTCGACTAGATTTCACATGATACTCATGCTTTTGCTGAGATAGACCTTTAGTCAAGGGGTCCTCTAAATTTTCTTCTATAGTAAATCTTCTTACTACATCTTCACCCATTTAATAAAAATCCATCAAGAGGTGATACTTTTAGAGTATGTTCTTTGTATGTTGGTGTGACCTTAGATATTTTTCAAGATCCACCACTTCAGTATTATCAAAATACAATGTGATAGGTTATTTACTGCTAGGTACCACATCAAGATTAAAAAAGAAGTTTTATATCCAAATGGATTCCTTGGATACATCATAAGCCTATATATACTCATACTCTACTATAGAATCAAAGACAACTGGCTGCTTTGAACTCTCCCTGCTCACATCTCCTCCATCGAGTTAAAAAACATATCCTTACTGTGACTTCAGATCATTATTATTTGTTTGAAAACTATAATCATTATAACCCTTGATGACTAGCTCCTCATCTCCTCCATACACCAAGGAAATATCCTTAGTTCTTCTCAGATACTTAAGGATAACTTTAACAACAAAACAATGTTGTTTTCCTAGATCAACATGATATCTTCTTACCAGTATCAATGCATAGGAAACACAAAGTCTAGTACATAATATGATATACATGATTGATCTTATCATTGAATAATATGAGATATTACTCATTATATATTTCTTCTTTTATGTCAGAGGACACATTTTCATGGAAAGATGTATACCATGTGACACTGGAACTAATACCTTCTTGGATTGTTCCATAATAAATATCTTTAGTATCTGGCCAATGTATGTACTTTGACTTAGTCTAAGAAGTCTCTTGGATATACCATTAATGATCCCAGTACTTAGAATATAGGTCACTTCACATGAGTCCTTTAACGAGAAACACTTGTTTAACCAGTCCTAACATATTTTAAGATTTGAATGTCATTTTCAATAAGTAATATGTCATCAACATATACTACTAGGATAAAAACCATATTCCCAATAATACTTTTTTAATCACATGGCATTCATTCATTCTTAATTAAAAAAAATTCTTTTATTGCTTCATAGAATAAAATGTTCCATGACCTGAATGCTTTCTTAAATCCATAAATAGATCTTTGCAACTTGAAAACATTTTTGGAATAACCTGGAGTCACAAACCCTTCTGGTTGTGTCATGTAGCCATCTTTCTGAAGGTTCCCATTAAGGAAAGCTATTTTAAAATCCATATTCAAAATTTAATAGTCATGGTAAGCTGCTATAGCAAGTATAATTCTGATGGATTTAAACATGTAAACCGGTAAAAATGTTTCATTATAGTCAATCCTTTGACATTGTTTACACCCTTTAGACACCAACCTTTCTTTATATGTATTTACTTTACCTTCTATGTAAATTTTTCTCTCGAATACCCATTTGAACCCTACAAGTTTTACATAAATTTTTACATTGACCAGAACTCAAACTTAGTTATGATACATGGATTCCATTTCAGAATTCATGGTGTTTTTCCATCTTGTAGATTCTAAGCTCTATACTACCCCTTTGTAGGAGAGAGGTTCATCATTGTTAACTAATAATGATTTACCATTTTCGGTGAATAGAAAACCATATCTCTTGGGTTTTATTACCTTTCTAGTGATCCTATGCATTAATTGTGTTTCAGGAACTACTTCTCCTATAGGGACCTATGGAATCTATTCATGTACCAAATATTGTGTATATTAAGCATCAAATTAATCAAATTCAATCTTTCTCCAAATATCATTTTTGTATATGTTCTACATCTTAAGAAATATGTCTTGTCTAGAAATAATCAATTTCTTATCTAATGGGTTGTATAGTTCGTATACCTTTGTTTACTTAGGATACCCTATAAAGATACACCTTATGCACTGAGATTCTAGTTTGTTTCCTGATTATTCCTTAACAAATTTCTCGAAACTCCATACATGTATATGTGATACAACATGTTTCTTTTCACTCCATAACTCAAAGGGAATTCCATTTCCACTTTATTTGGTACTCGGTTTAGTGTCTATGTCATAGTTTGAAATTTATATCCCCAAAAGGATAATGAAAGATTTGCATGACTCAACATTGACCTTACCATGTATAACAAGGTACTATTCCTACTTTCACTAAAAATATCACAATGTGGTGTTTAAGGTGGAGTGAGTTGATATATAATCCCAAATTACATTAGAAAGTCGATAAAATCTTGGTTAAGTTATTCACCACCTAGATCTGATCGAAAGTTCATTATCTTCTTTCTAATTCGATTCTATACTTAATTCTATAATTATTTAAATTTATCAAAGTAATTAGACTTATACCTCATTAAGTAGACATATCCATATCTAATCAAGTCATTAGTAAAATTTATGAAGTAATAATACCCAACTATAACTTCTACTTGAAATGGTCTACACAAATCAGTGTTTACCAAACCTAAAAGCTCTATGTCCCCTTCACCCTATTCACTGAATGCTAGTTTAGTAATTTTTACTTATAAACAAGCATGACATATTTTAAGCGGATTTAGATAAAAATAGTATATATAAATTTCTTTACAAATATTTGTCAAATTCTTCTCATTTACATGACCAAGATGGTGATTCCATATCTAGGAGTTATATGAGTCGTGTGAACATGATTCATTATCTATTTCCAATACTTATTTTTCATAATTTAATACATAAAGACCATTATTTAAATGTATGGTAGCATAAAATATGTTTTATTTATAAAGGAAACAAATTTTATTTCCAAACTTGAAAATAAAACCACATGTATCTAGGAAGGATACCAAAATTATGTTTTTGGTAACAGTTGGAACATAATAACAATATCTTAAAACCAATATCATTATTTCTAGAAATGAAAAGTAGTAGTCTCCAATGTCTAGAGAAACCATCATCACACCATTGATATCTCACAAATTCACCTCTTTTCTAGAAATCTTTCAGAATATATTTGGTTCCTACTTTTGGACATAGATGTGAGCACCACAAGTTGTATCTAATTCCCAATTTATAGATATTAAAAGATTACACTCGATAATAAATAGACCTTTATATTCCACTTGATTCTAGGTGAAGTTCATCTTCCAATGGCCTTTCTTTCCATATTCTAAACATACTACTTCCTTTTCCTTTCCCTACCACTAGATCTTACTCTTCTTAGAAGGATTATGCTCAGGATCTTTAGAATTGTTATGATTTTTAGGACCCGTTGGCTTGTTATTCCTTTTCTTATTCACAATAAGGACCGTGTATTTGTCATTACCCATGTCCTTTTCAACTTTGGTAATCATATTAATAAGTTATGAAATAATATTCTCATTTTTGATCATGTTATAATTAATAATAAAACTGGATAATGACTTAGGTAGTGAGTAAAGTATGAGATCTGTGCAAAAATAATATGGGAATTTAATCCCTAAGATGCCCAAGTGTTCAATGTATCCAATAATCTTTACTAAATGAGGCCTATATGGTGATGAATATCCAATATTAGTTATAAAAATAGCATTAGAGATCTAATATCTCTCTTGTCTTTCCTTCTCTTAATAGAGACCCCAAAGGTGAGACATCATGCTATATGCATCTATGTCCTCATGTTGCTCCAAAAGCTCATTAGTCATGAATAATATCATGAAACACTGAAAATTTGTGGAATCATTCAAATGTTTCTTATATAGATATATCTCTTCCTCACTAGCCTCTTTATCAGGTTCATCGAGAATAGGTTCTTCCAGTACATACAATTTTCTTTCATAGAGTAAGATAACATATAATCGCCTTTACCACTCTTGGAAATTTGTGCTGGTGAGATGGTTATATTTCTCAAGTATAGATTACAATGATATTTTTGAAGTCATTTTTTATTTTTTTCTAAAAATAATATGATAAGATTTTTAGTACTTTATTTGATAAAATTTGGACAAATAAATAAACATTATATTTACTAATCTCCCACTATTTTATCAAAACCCAATATCCTTCACCATTAGATTAAAAATATTCTATTTCTTGGACATTATTAGTAGAAATAATCCATATTCCCCTTCTAATCACTTTTTATTTGGATGATCAATCAATTTTAAGGGTTTAGGTAGGCATTCCAAATTCCAAAAACATTAACTCATAGTTCCTTGATTTGTTGAGTGTACTCCCCATTCCTGAAATCATTAAATTGGATTTCCTCAACCTTTTCCTCTCAGTTACACCAAGTATTTCTTTGATAATCAACCCTTGATGTGAAATAAGTTAAGTCAACCCAAAAATTCAAGTTGTAATTCCCCAATAATTGGAATCACCCCATCTATGGCTGTTTAAGCACTTTGAACTATGGTTTGATTTTAACTGAAGCAGTATATGAATATAATGACTTAATATATATAATTGATGGATTTTATCTTTTATGTGTAACTTTCCAATTATCTTTATTAAAATATTGTTAATATTAAGTGTATTCACTTAAGTGATTAACCACACGTTAGATAATATTTACAAATAAGTCAATTTATTTCTTTTTTATATTGTATGCTTGTTAATTCATTAACTCATGTGATCACAAAAAAACATCCATAATGAAATAACCATGGAAATTTATAAAAATAAAATAATAAAGTGGTATGGCCATGATCTTTTACTAATGGTCATATTATATAGTGGATAATAAACTAGCCATAGACCTAGGGGTAAAACACCTTGAACCATTTATGGAACGTGTTGTAGATTTCCACCTATCCACCTATGCATCTCTCTTAGATTGGTTTTAATTCGACACAAAACTTAAACCACCTTCACTATCTTGGGAGATCCATACATTACATATAATTTTAGTCACACATAGGTGATGGGAACCAAAGGAGTAGTTAAGAGGTTTACATAAAAGAAACCATGGGTACACAAACCCTTACATAATGAGAGGAGGGATGACATGCAGACCAATAATTTAATTTAATAATAAATTAAAAGAAACCAATCACATAAACGGTCTAGTATAGGCTCACGATCATCCACATGCATGCTGCAAATTACGCATTTAATTCTAATTGTTCTTATTTAAGATAAATCATGTTTGAATCAAATAACTATGTTATTTAATTAATCAATTATTTTATCATAATTTCACCCAAATTTTCTTTATATTCTCATCCATAATAATTTTAAATAAATAAAATAAATTTATTCAAAATTAACTATGTACAGACCTTGGAGGAAACATGGTGAGTACCCTTTTGAACTACCCAATGTGTATTATACTCATATACTATTTACACCTGTGACATGAGGCATACAAGACTTATCAAGTAATTTTTGTGTAATGTACTATCAACTTAATAACCACATAGAACACATGGTATTTACATAGTGTGTCATGCTTCAATGCATGTAGAATAATAACTGTAATATTACTTATACATGATATGAATATCTAAACATTATATAGAAATTAATTACACACATATATATAAAACCAATTACATGGATTGTAATATAAACTTAATGACCACAAAAAACACATATTGATAATGTTTTAATAGTATAAGAAATTATTTTTTAATTCTGTGTAATTTGGTAAAAGTAAACAACGAGTACATTGGAGCTACACATCATGTATTATTCTCACCATCTATTTGTAACACATGCATAAGGACTCAACATGTAACCGTTCCATAGAAAATATTGGATTACATGGAATGTACATGGGCTACATGTCATTTTGTCTTTGAGTTACACAACCACTAGTCAAATAGGATGTGTAAGAAGATACACAGCCCGTCTGTGACTAAAGGACAACACATCATCTATGGAAGTTACACGATGTGTACTTCAGTTGGCCATGCACCAGGATGGCCTGACCAACATGTGTTGTGCAATTAAATTCACCATGTGAAATAAATGTATACTAATTAAATTAATTTTGAATTAATTTTCATTAAACACTAGTACATGGTGTGTACCTCTGGGTTACACGGTGTGTGCTCTTGTGTTGTCCATCCAGACTCCTCAGCACCTCCAGATGAGATCTTCAAATTTATTTCATTCAAAAAAGTAATCAATTTGATTATATTTTTGAGAAATTAAGAGAAATAAATAATATCTCATAATTCATATTAATGAAAAATTAAATTTTAATTGAAATGAAAAATGCATAAATCAATCAATGATCTTTAAATAATTTTAAATAATTATGCGACCCCTATGATACCAATTTTTGGTTTTGAGTGCAGTGGAATCAGTGGATGAGGCATGACCAAATTATATTTTTTTCATGATCAATGATTAATATGATATTTATAAGATGATAAATTCCATGATCAAAAAATTGAATAAAAAAATATAGACAATAGATAAATTCCAAAACCAAAGCACAGGATCATCACATATTATTTATAATTAATTTAAGAAATTAAATAATTACCTTGCAATAAATTCTTTCTTCATTGATAGATCTTCCAACATATCTATTTTATACTATCATTTAATTGTATTAATCAATAATATATTCCCTCTAGCGGTGATCCACATGTGTTCCAAGAACCTCTGAATGTAATCGTGGGAATCTCTAGGTGTTAGCATGACAGATCCTAATGCTTGTGTTGTTCATCTTTGATCGCTCAAGAAACATTTCAAGGAAGGTTTCTCTTAAATCTCTCTAGACTTAATATTGGTGGTGGAGGATGATCTCTCTCCATTCTTGAGAGTGTTCTTGGAGAGGGGGCTCTATAAGGATTTGAGAGGATTCTCTCCGAATCTCATTGTGCACAACACAAAATTGATTGTCTCTCTTGAGAAAATAATATAATTAGGTTCATATACAACTAGGTTTAGAAAATAATAATTGAACATATTCCCTTATTATTTCTATAATCCCTACGGAATCCCATACCTATAATAATAATAATATTTTTTTTTGTTGACATGCACATCATGAATGAAATTAAATATTATTTATTCAAATAATATTCAATATATATTATTTCCCACCAGACCATTAAACTCGGTCCTCCATTACTCTAAAATATTTATTGAGCCTTGAATAATATATATTTTTTAATGAATAAATATCACTCCATTATTTACTAATAAATAAATAAATATTATATTTAGTAAATAAAAAATAAATATTTTTTAAATATTTTTCTTACATAATATTCTCTCGAATAACTGGTGAAAAAATATATGCGATCAAGAAAACATGAATAATTATTAAACCACATGTGGGAATAATATTTATTCAACTTGTTAAATAATATTATTATTTAATTGAGATTTTAGATAAACTTAGTGTATGACCCTCTAAGCCTCTTTCTTAGTGGCATTAGGCGAAGAAACCTAAAGTCCAAGGTTAGAATCTTGAAAAATACCAAGGAACCTATGGAGAAATAAGTTAATGCCACAAAAACATAATACCTCATACAAATGCTTACTGTGTAATATAATCCCTTTATCATGATATCTCTAATCAAGTAGGTCGCATGCTGATGCCATCAATATTTTTGCTCCATGTCACTTTCTTTAACTTTATAGAAATTGAACTTGCCTATAGAACACCATGACCAAGGATTTATTTAGGAAATATAATTCTCATCATAGGGTTTGAGATATAAACTTCTGTTAAAGAACAAAATGGAAAAAAAAAATCCTTTTTCACATTATCCATTATTGAAATATTACTCATGACGCACCCAATATATCCCACCTCACCATAAACATATCCCATCACTATTTTAATCAATACATCAAGGTACATGACTTATAATACCCATTAATAATAATATTGAAGTCTAAGGATCAATACACATGTACATAGATATGAACATCCAATGACACATATAAATGTTGGTTTCCTACTGATAAGTCTCATTCTTATAATATCCTACATTGGATATTTCCAAGGGTGCACACCATGAGAAGGTGCCTCAAATTCCTATGAGTCTCCACCCTTGGTAGTCTGTATCATTTGTATCCCTCAAATTATTTCATCCTACTATATAAAATATATTTAAGAATACTATTAAGAAACTTCTGGGATCTCATCATAGCGGGGAACTGCTATGGCCTTTCAGTGCAATATATACTCTCAAGACATTATCACATACTATATCACGTAGAATAACAATCATGATGTGATAATAAGTTTATTAATATTAAAAAATATTAATATTGGTTATCATAAAGTACACAAAAGTTGGTTCTAGGGAACTAAATCCAACACACTTCATGTACAATGGTTACACATCGTGTAGTTCTTCCGGTCATGTGCTAGTTTGTTCGAATCTGCACGCCTTTATGATATATTTAGATCTTATATCTGATTTTTTTCAGATATGACAGGATAGAAAATGTAACACCCAAGATTTTTATGAGTAATATTTTGTTTTTAAGTTATATATATATCATCAAAGGAATCTTTCACTACACACTAGCTTGACTTACTTTACACGCAATCGCGACCTTCCTCGATATCTTGCGTTGTACACAATACCGAGTTTCACTAAACAACGATATGCTATTAAAATATTATTAAAACTAGCCGTTATGAATAGTAATAACCACTTTCTGAAATTTTATAAATTTTATTTTTCAAAATGGACTTCATTTTTGGATTCGGAATACCGAAATTAGCCTAGGGTGAAATTTTGGTATTTTTCTGAAAACTTTCAATTTTTGATGAATAGTGAAACCACTAAGTGGTAGGTTAAAAACTGAATTTTGCATAAAACTTAATTTTACCACTTCTGTGAATGGAATTTCAAAAATCCGAAAAACATGGTTGATATCAGTAAGTAAAATGTGGTTCAATGAGATAAAAATAATTTTTTTGGTGAATAGTAACTTTTTACTTTTTTTACTGCGGTTAATAGTAAATAGGGTAACTAAGGGTAAATATGATATTACTATTACCCTAAAACATGTCCTAATTCTATTGGATAAGTGTAATTCGACCAAAAACAACCTTATGAATATAATATGACCATTTAGGTCCACTTGGATTAGATTATGACATTTAATATTATTTTATTTAATGAATAGTTAAAATAGTTAAAAGCAAAGTTTAATAACTAAAACATTTTTAATATGGGGTTATACATAAGATAAATTCGACTATAAATATTCATTAGAAAGATAAAAATATTTCCTACATAATGATATTTTATTTAAAATTTTTAGACTTTAAATAAATTAATTTATTTATGACACAACGATGATGCAGTAATTACCCTTTTAAGGAAATGTTAACATAATTGATGTTATAAATGCTCAAATAAATGTAATTTGAGACTTTTTATGAATTCCACTAATTTTCTAGGTTACTATGATATATTAGTGTTGATTTAATCAACTTGGTTCGAACATATAACTCTGTTATGACTTTCACAAAAATCATATATCAAATAGTGTCAAAATTGACACAAAATAGTTTTTAAATCAAATATTATATTATTAATTGTTATTTTATTTCTAAAAATATAAGGTTCGGCCAAATGATTTATATAAGGATATATATATTAATAATAAACAACTTGGGGTTCGTTTGGCATGTTATAGTAAGTGTATTAACCATATAGTGTAAGAAAACAAAAAGTCACGGTAAAAGTTAAATTATTTAACTTAGAGTTAAATCTAATTGATAAGGTTAAAATAATAACCTAAACTTGTCTAAATCCTATTGGTTGATAGGATTTAGACCCATTCCCACTTTACCTTCGAAATAAGACCCTTTAAAACCATTATAAACCGATTTTGACTTTAATATAAAATAATATTTTGAGATATTCCTAAGGTGCCCCTCTCCTCCCTTATAAAAGGGCACCTCCTCCCCCTCCTCCTCACACCAATTTGAGCACTCAAGCTCGGACAACCCCTGCCAAAATCCCTTCTCCACTTCCCTAGAATAATCCTAGAGGTCATGGTCTTCTTCAAATACCAATCTTATTTCCCTAAGTGGAGGATTCAAAGAGGCATTTCAAAGAAGAGGAGCTTCGGACACGTACAAAGCAAATTGGACCTAAGGTAAGGGAAATATCACAATCTCATTTTTATCTGAGATTGTTTATACTTTAGTATTTACTTGGGTGTATTTTATCATCCACATCCATGTTTCCTCAATATGTAATATTATTTCCATTCACCTACAATTGTTTAAATCCTATTTTACCCTTCGGTGAGTTTTTAGTAAAAGATATGAAAGGAATCTTTTGTCGTTTTTCGTACGAGGTACTTTTTTGATTTTTCCAAAAAAAGTACACGAAGAATGTTTTTTTAACTTATACGGAAAGAATGGATTTTTAAAACATTATTTCCAAGAATCTTCCTTTATAAGTTTTCAAGTTTATTTTTAATCAACTTCTTTTAGTTTATAATTGTATGACATGTTAAGAAAAGAAAAGTGTTTTTGAAGTAGAAAGGATATTTTCCTCAAGAATGGAGTTCAAATGTTTTATCAAAATTATTTTCCATCTAAGATAATATAGGGTTCTGTTTTTATCCCTATTATTACATTTATTTGATTATTTTTTGAGGGAATTATTTTTATGAAGTCATTTACCTTATATGATTTGTTTTATGATGTCATGATGTTTCAAGAATCCCATTTTTGTTACATGTGTTATGCGATGATGTATGATTTATGATTATGTGGCACACATAAGAAATGACTCATTATAATATGGGTGGGACCTATATCTCCCTCCAATGAATTGGGTAAATATTTATATCTCATGAGATAGACATGGCTGGAACAGAAGGTTATTTCGGTTCAGTGATACAGGACTGAAACGAGGAGTGAAATCGGTTCAGAAATGGACTTTGTCCGCTAAGATAGTCTTGGAAATGACTCATGACTAACAATAAATGATTTTCCATGATTATGTGTGCATTCCACAAAGTTTCAAGTTTTATGTTATGTTTATGGGGATCTCATTTTCACTTCTATGATTTATTCCATGATAAGATATTATGATCTCTTTTGCAGGTTATGATTTTCAAAAAAATATGATATGATTTTTATTTCCTTTATTTTCCCTTGCTGAGCATTTGAGCTCACCCTTTTTTGTATGTTTTCTTTTCCCCATGTCAGGAAGATGGATATTAAGTAGAATATGCTAAAAGGGACCCTAGATATGATGAAATAAATGGGAGACACTGTAGAAGATTTATGAACCAGTTGTTTATGTTTCCCAGTTTCTAAAGACATTATACTTATACGGTCCTTTGTGGTTTTTGCATATGTTGTAATAAGTGTGCTTCAATTTTGAAGTATTAACAATGTATGTAAAGTATGGGTCGTTATAGTTGGTATCAGAGGAAAGGTATAGTCAACCTTTGGAAACTAGGATGTGAAATCCTTAGTAAGAACCCTAAGGATAAGTCTAAGCATAGAACACAATCTTAGTGTTTTAGAAATGGCCATGAATAACCTAGGATAAGACCTTAAGCGTGAAAATTTTATTCTTGAATTATGTGGTTTTACTATTATAATTAGTGTTGCTCACACTATTCTTCTTGGTTTTAGTCAATGGATGGAACCCGAAGGAACCGTGTTAATGCGGAATGTGATGGGCAATGCAATGATTGTCCCCCTGAGAAACCAAACGATATGGGAGCTGGAATGAAAAATCTTGTAGCCATGCTCACACAACTTTCTCAAGCTATGAATCATGCAGGAATTCCAAACGAGCAAAGGAAGGAGCAACATTCTATTGAATCCTTCATGAGGCAGCATCCACCTTCTTTCAGCGGGTCTACTGATCCATTAGTTTCTGAACAATGGATTAGTACTAATGAAAAGATATTTTCAGTTCTTCAATGTTTTGAGCATGATAAAGTCATCTTAGCGGTGTATCGTTTGGAAGGTGATGCTGATCAATGGTGGAATCTTATTAAGAATACGAGGCAAAGGGATGAAATTGAGTCCATGGAATGGGACGAGTTCAAGAACTTATTTTTCAATAAGTACTTCCCTCATATTCTCCGAACAAAGATGGAGAAAGAGTTTCTCGAACTGAAGCAAAAGGATGATGAATCTGTTGGTACCTATGAAGCAAATTTTACAAGACTTTCAAGGTACACTTCTGGTATTATTATCCAACCTGAGAGTAAGATCGATCGATTCTTTAGTGGCTTAAAACCAAGTCTTCGAAGGGCGTTAGCCATAAGGGACTTCAATAGCTACGAGGAAATCATTCGATGTGCTCTCAAAGTCGAGATAGAGATTGGAGTAACCCATCAGTCATATGGGTTTGATAAGAAGAGGAAAATGGAATTCAAAGGAAAATCTAAAGAGCACACTGAAAAGAAGACGAGCTTTCCCTTATGCTCAAAGTGTGGAAAGAAACATGGAGGGATTTGTCTTAAAGGGACAAGTAAATGTTTCAAATGTGGAAAGGAAGGTCATCGGGCATTTGAATGTCGTGATAATGGGAAGAAGATGTCTAATGATGTAAACAAAGGAAGGGATACATAGAATGAACCTACTACACTTCAATGTTTCAAGTGCAAGGAGATAGGGCATTATGCCAATCAATGCCCAAATACAAGGGTTGATGATGATGGTCGACGTCAACAAACTCTTAAGGCTAAAGACAAAGGAAAGTCACATGCAATTTCTATTAGCGATGTGGAGTACGATAACGAAGTGGTGAAAGGTACACTTACCATCCACTCTAAAGTAGCAAATGTTTTATTTGATTCTGGATCCACCCACTCTTTTATTTCTGAAGAATTTTATAAGGGTATCACCGTATTACCTCAACAATTAGATGTTGAGTTAGCTGTGACAACACCTAATGGCACATCAATCGCATCAAAAGTTTATAATTCTTCTCCGATAGACGTTTGTGGGAAAGTGCTTCCTGAAAATCTTGTGATCCTTCCTTTAGTGGAATTCGATGTGATTCTTGGCATGGATTGGCTTTCTTTATACGGAGCTCATATCAATTTCCAAAGAAGGGAAGTCACATTTCATATTCCAGATCAATCTATGATAGTCTATCAATGCAAGGATGAACATAACCTTCCAGTGGAAATTTCTTCCATTTTATGGGTATTGATTCCACTAAATGAAGGTTATTTATCTCAAATGGTTGGTGAGAAACTCGTGATTAAGAATATTCCCATCGTACGAGAGTTCGATGATGTCTTTCCGGAGGAATTACCGGGTCTTCCACCGAATCGTGAAGTTGAGTTTTCAATAGAACTCGTACCAGGTGCTTTTCCTATTTCAAAGACACCTTATAGAATGGCCCCAATTGAGTTGCAGGAATTGAAGAAGCAACTCCAAGAGAATCTTGATAAGGGATTCATACGCCCTAGTGCATCACCTTGGGGAGCACCTGTTCTATTTGTTAAGAAGAAAGATAGATCAATGAGACTCTGCATTGATTATCGAGAACTTAATAAGATCACTATCAAGAACAAATATCCCCTCCCACGCATTGATGACTTATTTGACCAACTACGCGGAGCTCAATACTTTTCCAAGATTGATCTTCGTTCAGGGTATCATCAATTAAGGGTCAAAAGGGAGGATATACCAAAGACGGCTTTTCCGTACAAGGTATGGACACTATGAATTTATAGTGATGCCATTTGGTCTTACTAATGCCCCTTCTATCTTCATGGATCTAATGAATAGAGTCTTTAGAGACTATCTTGATCAATTTTTGGTAGTCTTTATAGACGATATTCTTGTCTATTCAAAGATCAAGGAAGAGCATGAAGATCACTTGAGAATTATATTGAAGACCCTGAGAAAGGAGAAGCTTTATGACAAATTTACCAAGTGTGAATTTTGGCTTCAAAAAGTTGCATTTTTGGGTCACATAATCTCAAAAGAGGGGATATTTGTGGATCCAGCAAAAACAGAGGTTATCGAAAGATGGTCGAGACCAACAACAGTAACTGAGATCCGAAGTTTTCTTGGTTTGGCTGGATATTATCGACGTTTTGTAAAAGATTTTTCACGATTATCTAACCAACTCACCAAGTTGACTCGGAAAGGAGTTAAGTTTGTTTGGACAGAGGAATGTGAAGAGAATTTCAAGGAGTTGAAAATAAGGTTATCCAGTGCACCTATGCTCACCCTGCCTTGTAGTGGAGAAAGGTTTGTGATCTATAGTGATGCATCCAAGAAGGGATTGGGGTGTGTTCTTATGAAAAATGATATGGTGATAGCTTATGCCTCACGACAGTTGAAAATCCATGAGCAAAATTACCCAACACATGATTTGGAGTTAGCTGCGATAATCTTTGCATTAAATATTTGGAGGCATTACCTTTATGGTGAAAGGTGTGATATTTATACTGATCATAAAAGTTTAAAGTATATTTTCACACAAAAGGAGCTGAATATGCGTCAAAGAAGATGGTTGGAGCTGATTAAGGATTATGACTGCTCAATCCATTACCACCCTGGGAAAGAAAACAAGGTGGCAGATGCATTAAGTCGACAAGACCATGCTAGTTTATCCATGATAAGGATAAAAAAAGATCCAATATTTATGGATTTACAAAGGATGGATCTTGGAATTATAATGGAATGGGAAAAATCTTATCTTTCTCAAATGAATGTTTAACCATCTATACATGTGAAGATTAAAGAGGCACAGAAAGAAGATGTCGAGTTACAAAAGAAGGTGAGAAATGTTCCTGAATTCAACCTTGATTGTGATGGGATAATAAAGTTCAGGAATCGGGTTTGTGTTCCTCCCATCCCCGAATTAAAGAAGGAGCTGCTGGATGAGGCTCATAGTTCTTCATTCTCTATTCATCCTGGAAGCACGAAGATGTATAGGGACCTGAAAGAGTACTTCTGGTGGGATGACATGAAAAGAGATGTTGCTGAATATGTCTCTCAATGCTTGGTTTGTCAACAAGTTAAAGCTGAGAGATAGAAGTCTAAGGGGATGTTACAAACATTAACCATACCCGAATAGAAATGGGAAAACATCACTATGGACTTTGTCACAGGACTTCCTAAAACATCCAAAGGCAATAATGCTATCTGGGTCATAGTTGATCGTCTTACAAAGTCTGCACACTTCATTGCTATTAGAGAGGATTTATCTCTAGATCAGCTTTCCAGGATATATGTAAAGGAAGTGGTAAGATTGCATGGAGTACCACTTTCTATTATATCTGATCGGGATCCGAGATTTACCTCGAAGTTCTGGAGAAGTCTTCAGCATACTCTGGATACAGAGTTGAGTTTCAGCACTGCTTATCATCCTCAGAAAGATGGTCAGTCTGAGAGAACAATTCAAACCCTAGAAGATATGTTGAGAGCTTGCTCTATGGATTTCAAAGGAGGTTGGGATCAACACCTACCTTTGGTGGAATTTTCTTATAATAATAGATTTCACTCCAGTATTCAGATGGCTCCTTATGAAGCTCTCTATGGAAAGAAATGCAGGACTCCAACTTGCTGGGATGAATTTGGGGAAAGAAAGCTATTAGGACCTGATCTCGTTGATGAAATGGAAAAAAAGGTCAGATCTATTCAACAACACATAAGAGCAGCTCAGAGTCGACAGAAAAGTTATGCCGAAAACCGAAGAAAATACCTAGAGTTTGAAGTGGGTGATAAACTGTTCTTACGAATATCTCCCTGGAAGAGGGTTATGAGATTTGGAAAGAAGGGGAAGTTGAGCCCTAGATATATCGGTCCTTTCGAAATACTGGATCGTGTTGGAAAGGTAGCTTACCGATTGGCGCTTCCACCGAATCTCTATCAAGTTCACGATGTGTTCCATGTATCTCTCCTGAGAAAGTACATACCTGATCCTTCACATGTACTCAGCTCAGAAGTTGTACCGCTGGAGCAAGATCTTTCTTATGAAGAACAACCGATAGAGATTCTGGATCGTAGCGAAAAAGTCCTACGAAAAAAGACCACTCTACTGGTGAAAGTTTTATGGAGGAACCACCAACTTGAAGAAGCTACATGGGAGCTTGAGGATATGATGAGGGAGAAGTATCCTCATCTGTTTGTTACAAAGTGACGAATTTCGAGGGCGAAATTCTTTTTAAGGGGGGTAGAATGTAACACCTGAGATTTTTATGAGTAATATTTTGTTTTTAAGTTATATATATATCATCAAAGGAATCTTTCACTACACACTATCTTGACTTACTTTACACGCAATCGCGACCTTCCTCGATAGCTTGCGTTGTACGCAATACCGAGTTTCACTAAACAACGATATGCTATTAAAATATTATTAAAACTAGCCGTATGAATAGTAATAACCACTTTTTGAAATTTTATAAATTTTATTTTTCAAAATGGACTTCATTTTTGGATTCTGAATACCGAAATTAGCCTAGGGTGAAATTTTGGTATTTTTCTGAAAACTTTCAATTTTTGATGAATAGTGAAACCACTAAGTGGTAGGTTAAAAACTGAATTTTGCATAAAACTTAATTTTACCGCTTCTGTGAATGGAATTTCGAAAATCCGACAGACACGGTTGATATCAGTAAGTAAAATGTGGTTCAATGAGATAAAAACAATTTTTTTGGTGAATAGTAACTTTTTACTTTTTTTACCGCGGTTAATAGTAAATAGGGTAACTAAGGGTAAATATGATATTACTATTACCCTAACACATGTCCTAATTCTATTGGATAAGTGTAATTCCACTAAAAACAACCTTATGAATATAATATGACCATTTAGGTCCACTTGGATTAGATTATGACATTTAATATTATTTTATTTAATGAATAGTTAAAATAGTTAAAATCAAAGTTTAATAACTAAAACATTTTTAATATGGGGTTATACATAAGATAAATTAGACTATAAATATTCATTAGAAAGATAAAAATATTTCCTACATAATGATATTTTATTTATAATTTTTAGACTTTAAATAAATTAATTTATTTATGACACAACGATGATGCAGTAATTACCCTTTTAAGGAAATGTTAACATAATTGATGTTATAAATGCTCAAATAAATGTAATTTGAGACTTTTTATGAATTCCACTAATTTTCTAGGTTACTATGATATATTAGTGTTGATTTAATCAACTTGGTTTGAACATATAACTCTGTTATGACTTTCACAAAAATCATATATCAAATAGTGTCAAAATTGACACAAAATAGTTTTTAAATCAAATATTATATTATTAATTGTTATTTTATTTCTAAAAATCTAAGGTTCGGCCAAATGAGTTAGATAAGGATATATATATTAATAATAAACAACTTGGGGTTCGTTTGGCATGTTATAGTAAGTGTATTAACCATATAGTGTAAGAAAACAAAAAGTCATGGTAAAAGTTAAATTATTTAACTTAGAGTTAAATCTAATTGATAAGGTTAAAATAATAACCTAAACTTGTCTAAATCCTATTGGTTGATAGGATTTAGACCCATTCCCACTTTACCTTCGAAATAAGACCCTTTGGAACCATTATAAACTGATTTTGACTTTAATATAAAATAATATTTTGAGATATTCCTAAGGTGCCCCTCTCCTCCCTTATAAAAGGGAACCTCCTCCCCCTCCTCCTCACACCAATTTGGGCACTCAAGCTCGGCCAAACCCTGCCAAAATCCCTTCTCCACTTCCCTAGAATAATCCTAGAGGTCCTGGTCTTCTTAAAAGACCAATCTTAGTTCCCCAAGTGGAGGATTCAAAGAGGCGTTTCAAAGAAGAGGAGCTTCAGACACGTACAAAGCAAATTGGACCTAAGGTAAGGGAAATATCACAATCTCATTTTTATCCGAGATTGTTTATACTTTAGTATTTACTGGGGTGTATTTTATCATCCACATCCATGTTTCCTCAATATGTAATATTATTTCCATTCACCTACAATTGTTTAAATCCTATTTTACCCTTCGGTGAGTTTTTAGTAAAAGATATGAAAGGAATCTTTTGTCGTTTTTCGTACGAGGTACTTTTTTGACTTTTCCGACAAAAGTACGTGAAGAATGTTTTTTTAACTTATACGGCAAGAATGGGTTTTTAAAACATTATTTCCAAGAATCTTCCTTTATAAGTTTTCAAGTTTATTTTTAATCAACTTCTTTTAGTTTATAATTGTATGACATGTTAAGAAAAGAAAAGTGTTTTTGAAGTAGAAAGGATATTTTCCTCAGGAATGGAGTTCAAATGTTTTATCAAAATTATTTTCCATCTAAGATAATATAGGGTTCTATTTTTATCCCTATTATTACATTGATTTGATTATATTTTGAGGGAATTATTTTTATGAAGTCATTTACCTTATATGATTTGTTTTATGATGTCATGATGTTTCAAGAATCCCATTTTTGTTACATGTGTTATGCGATGATGTATGATTTATGATTATGTGGCACACATAAGAAAGGACTCATTATAAGATGGGTGGGACCTATATCTCCCTCAAATTCATTGGGTAAAGATTTATATCTCATGAGATAGACATGGCTGGAACGGAAGGTTATTTCGGTTCAGTGATACAGGACTGAAACGAGGAGTGAACTCGGTTCAGAAATGGACTTTGTCCGCTAAGATAGTCTTGGAAATGAGTCATGACTAACAAGAAATGATTTTCCATGATTATGTGTGCATGCCAAAAAGTTTCAAGTTTTATGTTATGTTTATGGGGATCTCATTTTCACTTCTATGATTTATTCCATGATAAGATATTATGATCTCTTTTGCAGGTTATGATTTTCAAAAAAATATGATATGATTTTTATTTCCTTTATTTGCCCTTGCTGAGCATTTGAGCTCACCCTTTTTTGTATGTTTTATTTTCCCCAGGTCAGGAAGATGGATATTAAGTAGAATATGCTAAAAGGGACCCTAGATATGATGAAATAAATGGGAGACACTATAGAAGATTTATGAACCAGTTGTTTATGTTTCCCAGTTTCTAAAGACACTATACCTATATGGTCCTTTGTGGTTTTGGCATATGTTGTAATAAGTGTGCTTCAATTTTGAAGTATTAACAATGTATGTAAAGTATGGGTCGTTATAGAAAAAGATACATGTGACAAAACAAAAGTACACAATGCATACCCAAGAATTACATGTCGTGTACTCTATTTTGTCTAGATAGAGCCTTTTTCACCTCTATATAGTGTGAATCACATGCTTTTTCATTATTAAACATTAATATATTATTGATTATGTTAATGGGAATGAATAAAGATAAGAGACGATGATATAGGATATTAAAATGAATCATTTTAATAAGAATAAAATGAAAACACATGAAATAAATAAATAAATAATTATAAATTATAAATTAAACATGCGACAGCTCTGATACCACTTATAGGTTCCGGGCGTAGTGAATGTGTCCTTTGTTGATATGACCAACTCAACTTTTATCCATGAATCATGTGTAACCATTTATTTACATGATAAAAAGGTCATGTTCAATGATAATAGTATATTACTTGACTGGATTAAAATTTTGGAACCATGGGAGTAAGATCTTCACATATAGTTTTTAATCAATTTATAAGATAATATAGAATTACCTTAACATGTAATTATATCTTCATTAATGATCAATGGAATAAATCTTGTTGAAACTTCATTTCACTACAAGATCCTAGTGAATAATCCATCTAGAATTGATCTACACATGAACCACAATCTCTAAACAATATCATAGAATCATCAGGTATTAGTACAGATGATCCTGATCACTTGTATTGTTTGTTGTTGATCGTAGTATAATTCTTCTTGAAAGAGGAAGAAATATTTATGATATCTCATTAGCTTGAGAGATGAGGGGAGGAGATAACTCTATATCTCTTGATATCTCTCTAGAGATTGAGATAGTCTCACTCTACTTGTTATGTACAAAAATTATGTTTTAAGAAAGTGATATAATTAGATATTTATTTTTATAGGTTTAGGGTTGGAAAATCGCACACATGACCTTTGTGAATTCCATAATTCTTAATTGACCCCATGTAAAATAATAATAATAATAATATTATTAAACACTTGACATGTGAAATGATTAAATAATATAAATAAATATCATTTATACCATTTCTAATTAGACCATTAAATTTGGTCTTCTTTCCCTAGTCCACAGTTACCATTATTTGAATAATGACTATTTATTTAATAAATAAATATCACTACATTACTCACCAATAAATATAATAAATATTATATTCACTAAACATGAAAATAAATATTTATTATTATTATTTAACTCACTTATAATTTTTAATAACTTGTGATTAAATTATGTGATCAAGCAAACCCGAATAAATATAATTTATTTTAACTTGTTAAATTCAATACTAGAATTTAACTAAGATTGCAGATACACTTAGTGTGAATTTTTAGGCCTATTTATCAGTGGTATTAGGAAAAACTGCCTAAAATATAAGGATTTCATCTAAAAAAATTCTAAGGTATCCATAGAGAAAGAAGTTAATGTCACAATGATATCTAACCTCCAATGAATGTTCACCATGTAATATAATCCTTTTATCATAATATATCAAATCAAGTAGGTTGCATGCCTATTCCATCAACCTATATGCTTGATCTATCTTTATTTTAATTTTTAAAAATGAAATCACCCATTGGACACCCTTTCCATGGATTTATTTAGGTGGTTCCGTTCCCATCAAAGGGCCTGAGATATTAAATTTCATCAAATGAAAAAAGGGATACATTTTTTCTCACATTATCCATTAATTCTCTATCACTCATGATTCACCTGATGTATCTTACTTTTCTGTGATAATATGTTATCATGGTTTTCATCAATACACCTGAATACACTAGTTATGATATTTATTAATGATAATCTTAAAGTATAAGGATCAACACACACGTCCGCAGATAGGAACATCCAATGATATATGGAAATGTGGATTTCCTATTAACGGGTATGCTTTCATAAACTCATATATTACATATTACCAAGGTAGAACACCATGAGAAGGTGTCTCAATATATTATAAGCCTCCTACCCCTGATATCATGTATTGTATATGTCCCGTTAGACAATAACATCTAGCATATGAATAATGTTCAAGAATAATGTCGTGGAACCTCTAGGTTATCATCATAATGGGGAAATACTATAACCTCTCAATATGAAATATATTCTAAGAACATTATGAAATATAAATATCATGAAAAAGAATAATTAATATGTGATAAAAAAATTTCTTAATAAGAAAAATATGTAATCAATCACTAATTAATTTGGTTCATGGGTACCACCTCCAACATACCCTCTTCACAGTAAAATGTATCTTTTAGAAATATAAGTAAGAGGGTATTTATTTATTTAATTTTTATCTTTTTCTTTAAAATATCTAGAAACCTATGAATTTATCTCTTAACATATTAAAATGTTTCAATACTCTCCCTCATGATGATTTTATCATATCTTGTATGGTATGATATTTTCTCCCTTTTATTCTTACTTTCTATTATTTTAGAAAAGTTAGAGTTGGTTCTCCCTGACTTTCTCCTTTCCTAAAACTTTTTAGGTTTCATTTTAGGTATTTAGAGGTAAAGTTCATTTTCATAGAATTATATTTTTCTTGGATTTATTTCTTTTATCAACACTCTCCATCAAAATTTTGTTGAGTCAATTTAAGGTAAGCGGTCATCTATTTTGCTCATGTTTAAAAGCATTAAAATTGACTCCACCTTGATTCACCCCTACTCTAGTGAAAATCTCATTTGGTATAAAAACATATAGGTTTTGTTATATCTCAATTTATTTATAATTTTAAATTCTATGCGATTTTTTTGATCCCTCATGTCTATATTTATTAGAAAATAATACCATGTTTCTGACTTTTTATTAAGTTTTAGTGAAATTTTGTAAATCATATTAAAGAATATGATTTTTTTTCATAAATCATCACATTTTTTGATTTATTTTACATTTCATATTGAACGGAGTGTAGTTTATATCATAACATTAATTTTACTAGTAAAATTAGATTTCTAGAAATTATGTGTATTTTAGATTTTTTTTGGACATCATGGGTGTGGCATTGATGAGTATATAAGTAATTATTTTTATATAATTAATTTAAAAATTAAAAAAAATAATGATTTATCATTTCTCATCTCTTGGAAATTAAGTGTTTTAATATTTTTTTGCAGGAATTTATTTAAGTGATGTCACATGTGATATTCTAAATAAAATTGTTAAAAGAAAAATGATTAATGATGTTAAAGCACTATATAAATTTATTTTTTAACTTCATGGTAGAAAATATTTGAGGATTATAAATTTTGGAATTACCATATATATGTGACCTAAATTATCAAATTTGTATGATGGAAAATATAAGATTAAAAATACATAATCACATAAGTTTAGAAAAATTTTAAAATCCTGTCATAAGAATTTAATTCAATGATTTTATCCATTTAAGAGAGGTATGTTTAAAAAGTTTCTCTTAATAAGTTATATAGAACATTAGTTTTTTATGGGATGAGGATAAAATCACCATATTAAATATATATTTCATTAATCACAAATATCATATTGTAAGATATTCCATAAGTTGTATTGTATGAAATGATTTCCTAGTTCTATAATATGTTTTATCATACTATTAATGGATGTTACCATATTCCACATATGTTATTTTGTTATCTAGATCATTATTTTATGAATTTAAGGGAGTTTAATACATTTCATTAATCATTGAAGTGTTCAATAGATTAATTATGACTTGGGTTTTTAAAAGATTCATTATAAATAACAACTTAAAATGTTTGAATGTTGACCAAACATTTTTGAAATGTTATAAATCTTAGAGATGCTTACATTAATTAAGAAGTTATATAAAAGAAGTATTATCCTTAAAGCGTGGCTCGTTTTTGTGTGAAAACTCCATAAGTTGGAATTATCTTCTTCTACATACTTCAATTATAGTAAGGAGGTATCAAAAAACCTTGGAAATTTAATTAGGTCCAATGATTGAGTATCATGATTCCATAGCTGGTGGATCACCTAAGGTTACAAAAATATATTGGTTTTTTATTAGAAATATTCATCAAGATCACCATTTAAATCAAGGAATTATAGTTCTACGGTATTGATCCTATCTTTGTTACAGGGCACATTTATAATTCCTTCTTCACCACTACTTTATTGGTCCCTTTGTATGTCCCAGAATAATTCTAAACACCAGGCCTCTATCTATGAGAATGAGAACTTTAAAATTATCATCCATTTCACTATAAATTATTAAATTCCATTGATTAAAGGCTTTTATAACAACATATTTCAACCCAAGATTCCTTCTATCATATCACCTCCTCATCCTACCACATGATTTAGTAGACAAGGTAGATAGATCACTTGGACTCCCCCATCAGTTGGACTTAAACTCAACATATATGGTACATACATGCATGGATTCATCAAATGTAGTGTAATTATTCAAGGTTTAAATGGATAGTGTCAGATAAAGGTTCCAGACATAGAAAAAGTTCTTGGTGGGTATAAAACCATAAAGGTTTTATCATATTTGGTGGATAATTTTCAAATTATATAATATGTAAACATAATGAAAAACAATTTTTTTCACCAAATATTTACATAGATAATCCTAGAATCTATAAAGGATATTTTCACATTAAATTTATAATTAATTTATATTAGATCCAAATAAATAATACCTGATCTGGGGATATTTATATGTTGAAGATGTTGATCATAAAACCCCCTTTTCAAATTAACTTAATTGTAATTATATGATCCAATTATAGAATCTATCTAGTGATGATCCACACAATCTCCTTAGATTGTCAAAAAATCACTGATTGAACACGAGGTGCTTGTGAATTAACAACTTAGAACTTACACTCCCAGATCCGATGCTAAAAAAATAAACCTCACATTTATGGATTAATACTGATGAAGGTGACCTAATTTTATCCATCCAAAACTTAAATCATCAAAAGGATATGTTGGATCACTTACATACCCAAGGAACTTTTAGGTTTATATTTTTATATAATTAGGAAAAAATCTTACAAAAATAATACCCATGAATTCAATGGAGTATTTTCCACAATATACCAAGATTTTTATATTTCATATTAAGTTTTCAAAATCTCCCACAAAATTCATCACATTAGAAAACTTTATAGACACAAATCATTTAATTTTAATTATTTATAACCTAAGGAATATGAAATATAATAAGGGTGATATCAAATGATCAATAAGGGTAAAAATAAATATTAACAATTGAATTTTATCAATGAGAATAAGAATATCATTAGTGTATGATGACATAATCAAGGTTCATGAGCATAAAATAAGAATATTCATACCCATCAATACCTGAATCATCAATAATAAAACATGGCATAATGATTTATCAAAGGAAATATTCATAAGAATCAATAATCATCATCCATGTGATTTCAATCTTGATCAAAGTAATAATTAAAAACCCATAGAAAAAATAAATAAAATGCATTTGTATCTTTGGAACATCATATTTATATAACCCTTACAAAGCCCTTAAAAATTGGAATAACCATATGGATGAATTACAATATAATTTTCTAGTGAACATAATTATTACACAATGCATTGGAGAGCTATAATAGGGATCACATATCATATCTTTAGCTATAATGGGGTTCAACCGATCATATAATATGTATTGGGATCACCCATTAGCTATATTAGGTCTTAAGCCTTTGTATCTTGACCTATAATAGGGCTCAACCTATTTTATAAGCTATATCAGTCTCACCCATGAACTATACTAGGGCTCAACCCTTCATTTCTTGAGGTATAATAGGGATCAACCCATTTTATTAGATTTATCGAGCTCATCCATGATATATAAGGGGTTCAAACCTTCACATATTGAGGTATAATGGGGCCCAACCTATTGTATAATCTATATCGGGCTCACCCATGAGCTATAATGGGGATCAACCCTCTGTAAACAATTTCCAAGAACCGCATCATAAATAAAACTCTTATAAATAATCATTATTCCTTTCATAACTTCATTGACCCATGTAAAATAAATGGGTTCCATGAAAATATCTTAAAACAATCATTATTCCTTTCATAACTTCATTGACCTGTGGAAAAGAAATGGGTTCCATGACAATCTCTTGAAACATTCATTATCCTTCCAGAGAAAGAATAAGGATGGTATCATTTCTACATATACTAGTGGAGCACAATTAACATCAAGGGTTGTTGATATTTATGAATAGAAATACCATTAAAATATCATTAAAAACATTATTGAGGAAAATGTCCTTTTCAATTTAAGTAATGTCAAAGTAAGTAATATTAGATGGAAAATGATTTTGAAATATCACTCGGAACATTTCTTGAGGAAAATATCATTTCCATTTTGAAAAACCTTATTTAAAATATAAAAATTTCTAAAATATTGAAGAAATAATTTTCTTTGAAAATAACTTTTGAAACTTAAAAAGGAGGCTTCAAAAAATTTAGTGGCCATGACAGTAGAAAAGTTCGCTTATGCTGAGTACATTAAAAAAGATTCATTTCACATTTTTGGTAAAATTTAAAGAGTGCCTCATTGGGAAAATAATAGAAAGAATCCTTTTAATTTTTTTAAAATAAAATTATGGATAAAATGAATTTAAAAAATCATAGTAAAACATTTTTAATTTTTTTAGAAAACATAGATTTGGAAGAAAAAGGATTTTCGACTGAAGAAAAAGATAAAGTTGGATTTTCTTAAAAAATATTCTTAAATAATTTTAAGTAATAAAGAGAGTAAAATGGTTCTATTTCTAAAAAAACTCATGAATAACCATAGGATAATAAAATTAAAGAGTTTTATTATACATTAATGGAAATTAAAGCATAAGCAATCCCGATTAAAATGAGATTGAAACGTAAATCTTTTACCACTTTGGTAACTTTTCAGTCACATTAACCATGAAATAATAACATAAGATGAAACTTTAAATATCATGAACATAAGGATATTCATGACATACATGTGAATGGGGTAGTATATTAACCTAATAAAATATGATAGGTTCACATCATAGATTTATGTCCCAAAGAAAGGAAATTTGAGATGAATAACCCTTATAAAAATCATACCATTGAATTGAGAGTTAATTAATGGATACATTACGTGTAACAAATGTAAATCCACAAAAAAGTTTAAATACATAATAAAACAATTTATATATACATTCACACATAATCATGGAATAAAAAATTCAGTTAAAAAGAATTATAACCTAACAAAAGGAAATTGAGTTAAGAAACCTTTACCACTTAGTAACATTCAAGTCAAATACCCTTAGAGGAAATAATTCAAATTTAAAATTAAAATATAATTAAGTATAAATAATTCATCATATAAAATGTAAAAGGGTAATTATATACACCACAAAATATAAATAAGTGGTGAATATGACATATGTCTCATAGAAATAAAAGTGAGATGAGAAACCCTTACCTTGAGTCCGGAATTTCTATGTATATACTTAAAATCCTATATAATAAACTTATATAAATTATTTTATTTTTTAATAATATTTTATAGGTTTAAAAAATTGTAATTAAATCATTTATTTTATTTATTTTTAATGGAATATATTAATATATAATCAGTTAAGTCCATATCGGGTGTTTTAAGGATGTTTGGTCCATATTTTCATAATGGATTCAATATGTTGAATGTGGTCAAAGGGGTCATTTTTTAAACACCTATATAATAATAATAATGAAATAATTATAATTTTATTCATCATTTATTATTTTAAAACTAATCATGAAATATTTTTATGAAAAATTAATTACGTTACATTCATGGAGATGGTAGGCCGTACGTACATGTGAATAACATTTCCAATTTTCATCGATCATTATGGATTGATGGTAAGTATTATTTCCATTGGATATCTTTTTAATGACCCTAGGGTTGGTATTTTTTGAATACCATAAGCACTATAACATTTATAAGTATGTTGGGGAGTAATTTTGATAGGGTTTGGTCAATAAAAATGGCTTCGAAGGTGTGATAAGTCAGGGTAGGAGGTGAACTTTTATAATGGAGGAGTGACATTTTTTTAAGTACCAAAAACTATTCCATAATGAGAAGTCACTCTCACCCCAAGCACCTAAAAAATTGATAATTAAAGTATTTGAGGGATGATATGGTCGATCCACATCACCATAAAAAACATGTTTTAAACTTGTTATTCCATAACCTTTAAGTTTACTTAATTTTATCATTTTAGTATTCAACAAAGTAACTATTTTTTATTTACCTAGGTGATTTATCCCTTAAGTATACAAATAAAATGGGTATTATTATATGTATTTAACCCAATGTTTCTAAAAATTACTTCCAATCTATAGAATAAAAATACCATGTGTGAGGAAAATTAAATTAAACACAAGCTCATGTAACATGAAAAACCCTATTTTACCCTTTACCATAGTAACAACATTTTGAATATTTAGGGGTAAATATAATTATTATAAAAGAAAAATTGGTCCATGAATGGAATATGGTTGATTTCCCTAAGACCTTCGGGTCATGTAATCTCCTAAGCATACGGGCCATGTAATCTCTGAGCCTACGAGCCTTGTAAGGGTTGCCACTCATCCCTTGAAAGGGGGGTTATCAAAAATCAATAAAAATGAAGGCCTTAGGGCCATTTAGGCTAATTTAATTTGAATTTAAAAAACATAAAGAAAAAGTTGGAATTAAAATATATTATTTTTTATCCTTTAAATCATGTTATATTTATCTAAAAAATCATGAAATACAATAATTCATTCAATTCATTATAACATCCTAGACCCAGATGCCACTCAACAGTGCTCCGAGCCCGGTTGGCTACATGGACTCATGAACATCTCCCAAAATGCCAGAGGCTTCCAACTAGCAGCGGGAGACTATGTGTGTCTGTGGGGAGACTATTCCATCATTACCAGAGTAGACACAACAAAATATCAATAACATACCAATAGCATAAGGAGATACATCAATCAAACAAATGATAAATAATCAATATAAAAATATATAACAAAGATAGAAATAATCTCATACACTGATGATGATAATGAAACATGTCATATGTCTAAGAAAATAGTAAAAACAGGTACACAATAGTAAAATAAAATACATGTATCCAAAAATACCAAAAAGAAAAAAGTGTTATCCCAATAGCATCACAATCCTCAACTTGGTCCCCTGCTCCCCTGCTCTCCTGCTCCTAACAACAATCATCAACTTGTATTAGGGTGATTTCCCTTATCAATACCCACAACCATATAATCTATTTGGGTTCCCTAAGGTATTCCAAAATATGGTGTGAGATAACATCCTAGTAGGAAACCACCCAATATCTATACGATTAATGGTGTACAATATAGCAAGCTATACAAGTAAACAGTAAAGCATATGAATAGTAAATAAAAGTAAAGTGCCCAAGGCATGTCCAATACTAAGCCAGTGATACTAACTATCCTCTCAAGGTTCCTCACAAAAAAAGTATCAGTTATTGTATCCATGAAACTATAGAAAACAGTAGTAAACCACATGGACTCATCATAAATCCATACATATCAACCACCACGGCCTTACCATATACTCTAAGTGATTCACATTCCAATGAACACACTATAATAACTAAAGTATCAGACCATAAATGACCATATCCAAGGTGCCCTGACCATGGTATCCTCATTGATTTCCAAGAGCGTCTCAATGGAAAATTAGTATAGGCACTGGTTGGAGTCCTAGGAGCATGTCATACCAGAAAAGTCCTATGTGAGTCTAAGAAAAATTGATCCAAGGGTTAGAAAGGCCTAATAAATCCTACAGAATCAAGATTCAAGGGTCATAATAAACCCAAGGTGTCCACTAACACACTAAAGATCCATAGAGAGCTTTCCATGGCATCTCTAAAATCATCCATCCATTCATACCATTTTCATACATTACACATGAATCTACCCACTCACATAATCCATTCACGTTACACCATACAACATGGGTATACCCACCCATTTATCACCATTCACAATTAAGAATAACACATGGGTATACCCACCCATTTATTACCATTCAAATTCATGGAATTTAATGAGTAGACCCACTCAAAATCAATTATTCACATTAGGTTACCTTCAAAGAGTAAATACACTCATTAACCAACTACCAAACAATCCAATTAAGAAATTACAAGTGAAATATTAACCATTTGATCAATTCATCAATCAACAAATTCAATTACAAATTTAATAAAATAAACAAAAGTGTTAAACCATCAACTAAGCAAGTAAGTCAATTCAGTTTCATCATAATTAAACTCCATTTAATTAGGAAACCATGAGAACACATCCCATGGATGGTTCAAAAGGGAATAAACAAAGAATTTACATATGGAACACCGCCTAGGTTACCATGGTTGAGTTAGAAACCACCAATACACCTCAAAGAATCCTAAGGGAATCCCTAACAGGTCCAAGTTCATTTAATTCAATTGGCCAATTAAATTTTGGGTCCGTTCCTGAAAGTCTGGTGGGCAGTTTAATGGTTTATAGCTCTATAAAGCACCAAAAATTGAAATAAAAGTATAGGAAACCTACCTTGTCTCATTAGTGGAGTGCTCGTCTAGTATCAAGTCCTGATTGAACTCTGATTAAGAGAAATATGAACAATGGATGAAGAATGAGAAATTAGGGCATATGGGCCTAAATCCAAATAGTGAAATCGATAGCCATAAGAATCAAGAATAGATAAAAATGAATTTAGATCTTACCAATGTGGATAAGATGTGACATACCACACTCAAATTGGAGGTGGGACAAAGGATTGAGATCTATTCCTAGTTTATCTTATCAAGGGATCTCTTAAAACATGAGCTTTCTATACATAGGGTGATAAATCAAATTTGGTTATAAAATGGATTTCTAATTTAATTAAAAATCATAAAATTACAAAAACTACCTGGGTAGCATGGTTTAGGTTCACGGTTTGGAAAAAAGTTCACCAATCATACATAGATTCCTGTAGGCTAAGGGGAACCCACAAAGTTTGTAAATTGTGTTGAAACCATGTGAAAATCCTCTGTCAAGTTCTGAAAAAACTGAAGACCTAGACATATGTATGTGAACCTCCTCTCACACAATTTCCTCAAACCATGTGGCCTTTTCACCCCCTATGTCTAGACTCACACGGTTTAGTCAAACCGTGTGGCCTACCCCGCACGGTTTTCACTAATCGTGAACTAGTCTAAAAACACCCCAAAACTCTAGTTTCGGGCTTCGAACAAGTCCCAAACACCCCCGAAACCTTAATGAACTATAAGGGAATTCACATTATGTAATAATTAGCCATTAAAACTGAAAAAAGGGGTTCATACCTCAAAAGAAACCCCTAGTTCTTACAATATTCCCCCTTAAAGAAATTCATCCCTAAATTTCCCTATGAAGGGTGGTCAAGATTAGTCTAAGAATAACTCTAGACACCAAGAATGTATGTTAGCCTCCCACTACCTGTATCATCCTATAAATGATCATGCTTTCATAACACCCATACTAGAGGAACTGACCAGCCTCAGAGAACCTTCATGCTCCTATTAATGATACAAACTAGATGTTCCACAAAGTACGCATCAACCTATTACTCAAACTCCTCAGGATGAAAAGCATGAGATGGGTCCGAACGATAGTTTTATATATAAGATATGTGGAAGATGACATCTATGGCTAGGTACCTATGAGGTAACTAAAACTTATAGGACACTGATATGACTCTCTCCAAAATCTCAAACGACCTGGCATATCACTATGAAAGCTTACCCTATCTCATGATCTATCTATGTCCCAACCTTGGTGAAACATGTAAAAATAACTTATCCCTGACCTCAAACTCTAGAGGTCTTATGCGGCAATTGGTCTAAGATTTTTGATGAGACTATGCAGTATCCATCCACTTCTGAATCAACTAGACTTACTCAGAAGTCTCCTGCATGAGACATGGTCCTAGTAAAGATGCCTCACCTACCTCTAACCAGTACATGGGTGATCGACATGTCCTACCATATAAATCCTCATAAGTTTCCATCTGTATCGTCGCCTGATAATTGTTATTGTAGGAAAATTTAACAAGGGGTATATGCTTCTCCCAAGAGCCCCCAAAATCTAGGAAACATGCTCACAACATGTCCATAAGTACCTATATCTTACGCTCTGACTAGATATCAGTTTGAGGGTGGTATTCTGTACTCAAAGGAACCTCTGTACCCAGTTCCCTTTGAAAAATATCCCATAAATGAGACTTAAAGTAAGATTCCCTATTAAAAATTACAATGTGTGGGACCCCATGGAGTCATACTATCTCTCACATATAAAACCTCCCAAGATCATCCACACTAAAGGTCTCATTGATTAGTAATAAATGAGAAACCTTTAGGATATTGTCAACAAAAACCCACACACCATTGTTACATCGAGCCGACCTTGGAAAACTGATCATGAAATCCATCGTGACATCATCCCATTTACACTTTGAAATAGGTAAATAATGTAAAATATCAACTAGTTGTTGATGTTATGCCTTGACCTGCTAATAGATGGAACACCTCGTAAAGAAACCATCTACCTCACGCTTCATACATGGCCACCAGTAATGATGAAGCAAGTCACAGTACATCTTGGTGACTCCATGATGCACTACCCAAACTGAGGCATGAAACTCCTGCGTTAACTCCTCGCGTATTTCCACTAGAACCCAAACATGTCCATGGATTCATAGGATCTCATTCTCACTCACAGCCTAACCAGGAGGTAGATTCTCACCATCCACACTCTCTTATAGGACCAGGCCCTCTATGTCTGATATCTTCCTCATCCTCACTCTATCTAGTAGGGTAGATGACACAACTAAAGATGATAGATAGGTCTGTACCTATCTATCATGCACCTGCAAGTTTATATTAGAGAAAAAAAATCCATGATCCACCACTCGCTACTTTCTTATTAAAATACATGTATCCGAGTCCTCCTACTCAGTGCATCGGCTACCGCACTGCCTTTACCAGGTGTGTAGGAAATCTCAAAGTCAAAATACTGTAGATTCTCCACCCACCATCATTGCCTTGGATTCTGATCATGTTATGTAAATATTTACTTGATGATTTTTTGGTCAGTGTACACCACAAAATGATCTCCTAGCAAGTAGTATATCCAAAAACACCATGCATGAACAACTGTAGCTAACTCGAGACCGTGTTTCAGGTAGTTCCTCTCATGTGGCCTCAACTACTAAGACCCATATTCCATGACTCTATCCCCCTACATCAGCACTGCTCCAAGCCTTATACCTGATGCATCACAATACACAGTGTAAATTCTACCATACTCTAGTAGTATCAGGATCAGTGTTGATTGACCGCATATCGATTCACTATTCATTTCCACCATGACACCACTATTTTAAACTGGTTTTGTATTGAAAATTAAAAATATAATAATAAATTGAACATCATATTTGATTCAATGACTTAATTTTTATCACTATTTAATGGAGTAATTTTACTTGTTTCAGTGTTTACATTGTAGGAGGAGGTGATTTGGAGAGCCCGTGATGGAATTCAAGTAAAACGGGCCAAACTAGGTGAGAGCCCAAGCATGCATGTGAACATAAATATGTACTATGGATAATACATGCATCCAATTAGTCTAAAAATTGGTTTATGAATGAAAAAATTCATGGGATACATTTCTCTAGAATACCATGGATCCCAATTCATCCATTTGAAGTCCCAAAATAGGCTCACAATGTAAAGAAATTCTGGGCGGGCTAAATTGGACCACCATTCTATATTTAGGGCATAACTCGGGGTTCATAACTCCAATTGAACTTATTCCACCTCTATCAGACAACCAACTAAAATACCCACCTCTCCACCAAATTTTATTACAATTTAACTATTTTTGGTTAGTCAACCATCCAGATAAAGAAGGAGTAAAAAGATTGTCATGAATAGTGAACTAGTCCCTTAGGCACTTGACTTATTTTGTGGAAAGTGTGATGTATTTGTCCAAAAATCACCCCTAAACCTCATTATTTCATGTTAAAATACCAGGGTCAAGTGTGAGTCAAACTTGAGTGCTCTCTTCACCCATTTTAGTCTTCTTATCTATCATGTACTTCTAAACATCTAATGATCAATTTGGGGGGTGTTTCTTGTTGTAATCCCGAGATCCTTGCCTATAATCTTTGGAGGATAATTGAATTTCCATATTTTTAGTCTATTTTTATTCATTTTTTTATTCTAGTATGATAAAATATAAATAAAAGGAACAAGAATCATCATGCTTCCATTCATAACCCAGATCTTGTGATGATTTGAGTATGGTTGCCTCTTTTCTCACCCCTTTACTTTCATGAGTGTGCGAATGGATTGTATCGATCGATAAAATACAAGATATTGAACCCATGAATATTCATTTTTTTATCTTATGAAAATATTATCATTGACACAAATATGGTCATCTCATCACGTTTTTGATGTGATGTCTTGATTGAGTTTTGTTTTTACATCAATTCAATAATGTTTATTTTGAGAGGTTTTAGATAATAAATATCTTTGATTGATAAAATTATAGGTGGTAAACTAGTTATAATTCACATACCATACTGGTTTCAGTGCGTATAAAATCAAGGAATTAGTAATCCTTCCCATTCCCTTGAGAGCGATGACAGATTGAGCATCAAGTGACACTCACCTGAGTTAATCACGATTTCTCCAACTTATTTCTCTTACTTTGTGATATAGTTTCAATTTATAATTTTAAATCATAAACCCACAAGTTTTAAAAAATCTCATTTCCATTTTCTTTTCATAATCATAACCTTATTTTGGAAGTAATGATCTAAGGCTCCATCGAGAGAAGACCTAGGGTTCCTTCTATACTGCAGAAATTCTAGTAAAAACTAAACAACTAATTTGATGTGCTCGACATCACAATCACTGATGTCAATCTCTATTTCAGCTCCCAAAAGGATGTATCACATGAATCTGACCACACAAACTTTACACCCTTTTTAGTCAATCCCATCAATGGTGTTGTTAAGCATGAGAAGCCTTGTATAAAATATCTGTAATAGCCAGATAGCCCCAAGAAAATTCATATATCAAAAAAATTATTGGGTTTCTTCTAAGAAACAAAAACTCTCACCTTCTCTAGGTCTAATGATACCCCTATCTCTAAGATAATGTGACCTAGGAAGTTAATATAATCCATCTATAAGTTTCATGTTGTAATCTTATCATATAACTGATTCTCTCTCAGTGTATCCAAAATGATCTCAATATGTTTGGCATGGTCATGTTGATTATGAGAATACACCGAGATGTCATCCAGGAAAACCATAATAAAAAAATATAGATAAGGATGGAACACTCAGTTCATCAGTGCCATGAATACCGCTGGCACATTCGTGAGACCGAATGACATAACTAGATACTCATATAAACCATACATTCTATGAAAATTTGTACGGGGTATGACTCCAGGTTTAATGCACACATGGTGATATCTAGATCTCAAATCAATTTTCAAGAACACACGAGATCCTAAAAGTTTATCAAACTTGTCATCTAACTATGGAAAGTGATATCAGTTCTTATCTCGTAGTTGGTTCAACTTCTGATAATCCACGCATATCCTAAGAGTTCCATCCACCTTTTTTCATAAAAAGGACTGGTCAACCCCACAAAGAAGTATTGGGTCATATAAACCCCTTCACCTTCAAATCCTCTAGCATCCTCTTGAGATCTTGAAACTCTGTTGTAGCTGTCATATAGGGAGAAATGGATACCAGTGCATCTCTTATAACTAGCTCGATAAAGTATTACACCTCTCTCTTAGGAGGTAAACAAAAAAAGTCGTCCGAAAATACGTATCTTAAATTCTCAACCATTGGAGGAAAGTCCACCTGATGTGCTCCATGATCATCCAGATACAAAAAAGTGATCTGGGCTGTCATCCCACTCATCCCACAATGCTCTAGTCCATCTTGGATTGCCTAAACATCCCATTCACCCTTTTAAGTATAGACTACACCCTCTAGTGATGTAAAATTCACCCTCTGATGATAGTAGTCCACATAATCTCAATAATATACCAGATATTCCCTCCTGATAATGATGTCAAAATCGATCATCTTGAGGACATAACAGTCTCAGAAGAAGTGACACCCACCAAACTCAAGGGGTAACTTTCTAAACCGGAGTACAACCACCATTCTAATCTCTAACAGAGTGTCTAATGTCATAAAAATCTCAGAATAAAAAACATAGAGTCCAAGTATTTCCACAATAGTCATATATATAAAACTATGTGAAGAACCTATATCAAAAAGAGAAGATGCAATATTATAGGCCACTAGAATCGTACCTCTCACCATAGACGATCTAACACCCTACACCTCAAGGGTAGTCTATAAAGAATAAATTTGGATTGAACCAAAACCATATAATACTACCTCACTGCCTAGAGTAGGCCCGGTCTGATGTCTTAGTGTAATTGGTGTCTGGATTCCATGACCACAACCACCACTGCCTCAAATTGATTGACTAGACCCGTTACAACTCCCTGTCTAACATGAAGCTAATAAACCTTCTCTAGAACCTGATGTCGGAGTTAAACCCTACTACTCATAGTTGGAGGTAAGGTCTTTCAGAAATGTTTCATGTGGCCCATCTTGCTGCAAGATCGATACTCGACTCAGTTTAGATCACATTGATTCTTTACCTGGCCTCACTTACTACACTGATAGCAGAATATAGATCTACCAGTATTAATAGCCTATCTGGTGCTCATCTCATGGGATGTCTTAAAATGGTGTTTTCTGCCTAAAGATGTTAAACCATTAGGTCAAGAGACAACACTGACCTACTCTACGCACCTATATTCCCTTAGGTTCTGCTCTATAATTAGTGCATGATTCAAAAATTTTAGTAATAAAGTTAAACCTGAACACATTGAACTAAGATCTAATATCACGTCAGTGACCTTCCTTAAAGTGTCTCACCCTTTATAGCTCATAAATAAGGAACATCGGTGAAAAATTCTACAACTCTATAAAGCATGATGATTACTCTATAATAGTTAATGCACCATTCTCCAGACACATGAATTCACTAGCCCTCTCTTCCCATAGAGTATCGTTGTTGAAGTAGTCATAGAAGAGTGTTTGGAAATCCTCCCAACCCATATCTCACAACCTATCATCCTAGTTCAATACATCCCACCAATGATTTTTTTCCCCACATAGAATATACGTTACAAGATTTACCCTCCTCTTATAAGGCATCTCAAGATGATTGAATATCACTAGCGTAGTCTCAATATATAGCTCAGAAGCCTGTGGTCCACCATCCCTAAAAAATGTGGGATGCTGCTGCTACTGGAACACCCACATCAGCTCAGTAATAGACAAGTCATGATATAGTGCTCCCTGATAAGTATTCATGAAGAGAAATAATCCCTTGTAGAATCGAGCCTCAACACCTATTTTTGAAACTGCAACTGGTGCTGTAGTTGGCACTAAATAATGATTTTTTAGTATCCCATGGCCCACCACCTCCGGAGCTTGGTCGTCGCCACCCTCTTGGTGCACCATTAGTGGTTTTCATGGACAAATTCCTCTAACATCCCATACACACACCTTAGAAAAGAACAATATAAAAGTCACAAATCAAAAGAATAGGAGAGGTCAAAACCCTCCTAAAACCAAGTCAACCCACAACCCACTTCTAAGACCAGGACTATAGAAAAAATGACCAAAAACATCACTAGAAACACTTCCTCATACCCACTCAAAAGCCGAGTCTAGGTTAGGTTTATATTTATCATTTCAAGTTTCTATTTCATTTTCATTTGAATTCACATTCAATTGAGTTCACATATCCATTCCCATTTTTCCATTTGAATTCATGGTCATTAAAATTTACATCAAAATTCAAATTTAAAGGTTGAACCATGGTTCTCCAAATTCTGATCCATGAGGGCCCATAACACCTCATGATACCAAATCCAGTGTCCATATATTCCATACAAAGTCAATTCAATTTAACAATTGAAACAAAGGTGCATCACTTCCCATTACACAAGGCCCCATACAACTTATGAATTGAAAGGTGATGTCACTTCCTCTATCACTACACAAAATCAACCAAAAAAACATGCACATCTATCACAACACCTATAACAACAACATGCATCAATTAATTCACCCTAAATGGAATGGAATAATGCATGGCATGTGATTTCTAGCATGTTCCTATATGATGCATGAGATGAAATTCCATCATCTCATCAGGTTGCAACATGACAGAACCCAAAATCATATAAATACTAATAATATAAATTGAGTTCATCACCCAATAGTGGAATCAAATCAACTATAATAGTCAAAATATAGAAAATAACAATCTATTTGAGGCAATTTGGATTTTTTATGTATACGGGGTAGCTACTCCCAGGAATAGGTCATCACTAAAATCCATTCCCTTACCATCCCTATCTATTGTCACAAAATAGTAAAGAAAACTAGAAAAAACCTGCCTATGACACCAATTTTTAACATCTCAAACCCGGATTCCACTTGATAGTGCCCCGATCCTAGTTGGCTACATGGAATCAAGAACATCTACCCAAATACTAGAGCCTTCTAACCACCAGTGAGGGCCTAGGTGTGTTAGTGGGGAGACTATTCCGTCATTACCAGAGCATACACAGTAGAATATAAATAACATACCAATAGTGGAAGCATACAAAAAAAATAAGACAACTGATAAATGATCAAGATAGGAATATATAACAAAGAAAAAAACAATCTCATACACTAATGATGATAATGATACATTTCATATGTCTAAGAAATAGAAAAAATAGGTACACAATAGTACAATACAATACATGTATCCAAAAATACTAAAAAGAACTAAGTGCTATCCCGGTAGCATCACAAGCCTCATCTTGGTCCCTTTCTCCCCTACTCTTAACAATAATCATCAAACTGTATTAGGGAACTTTCCCTTATCAATACCTGCAACCATATAATCTATTTGGTTTAACTAAGGGAGGCCCAAATAGGATGTGAGATAACATCCCAGTAGTCAACCACCCAAGATCTATTGATTCATGGTGTATAATATAACAATATATACAGGTAAATAGTAAATAATATGAATAGTAAAGAAACGTAAAGTGCCCATGGAGCGTCCAATACTAAGCCATTGATACTAACTAACCTCTTAAGGATCCCTACAAAACAACTATCAGTTCCTGTATCTAAGAAACTATAAAAAATAGTATTAAACCACACAACCTCGCCATACATCTATCCTTATCAACCACCATTTCCTTTCCTTATAATCTAAGTGATTTACATTCCCACAAACATCCCATAATAACTAAAGTACTAGACTACAAAGAGTCGGATCTAAGGCATCATGACTAAGGCATCCTCATCGAGTCCGAGGAGCATCTCGATGGAAACTTGGTATAGGTACTGGTTGGGGTCCTAGGAGCATGTCATACTAGAAAAGTCCTATGTGAGTCCAAGTCAGTTAGATCCAAGGGTTAAAAAGGCCAAAGTTATCCTATGGAATCAATACCCAAAGGGAATAATCAACCCAAGGTGTCCACTACCGCACTAAAGATGCATAGAGAGCTATCCATGGCATCTCTACAATCATTAATCTATTCATACCATTTCCATACATTACACATGAGTCTATCCACTCATGTAATCCATTAAAATTACACCATAAAAAATTGGTATTCCTACCCATTTATCACTATTCACAATTAAACATAACACATGGGTATACCCACCCATTCATCACCATTCACAGTCAAGGAATTTATCGAGTATACCCACTAAAAATACATTATACACATTAGGTTACATTAAAATAGTACACCCACTCATTAACCAACTACCAAAAAATCAATTTAATCAATGATAAGTGAAATAATAACCATTTGATCAATTAATCAATTAAAAAATTCAATTCAAAATTTAATAAAATAAAATAAGGTGGCAACCCATCACTTAAGAAAGAAACTCAATTCAGTTTCATCATAATTAAAATCTATTTAATTGGGAAAACACGAGAACACATCCCATGGATGGTTCAATAGGGAATACACAAGGAATTTCCATTTGGCACACCCCCTAGGTGACCATGGTTGGGGAAATAACTACCAACTCACCTGAAAGGATCCTAAGGGCATCCCTTACAAGTCCAAGTTCATTTAATTCAATTGGACAGTTTAATTTTGGGGTCGTGCTAGAAAGTCTTATAGGAGACTTAATGGATGATAGATCTATAAAGCACTAAAAATAAAAAAAAGTATATACCACCTACCTTGGCTTGGTAGTGGAGTGATCTTCTAGTATCAAGTCCTGATTCAACCTGGATTGGGAGAAATTTGAATAATGAATAAAGAATTAGAAATTAGGGAATATGATCATAAGTCCAAATAGAACAATAAATATCCAAAATAATTGAGAATTACTAAAAAGGAATTTATATATTACCTATAAAGATCTGATGATACAAACCGTGCTCGAATCAAGGGTCAGATAAAGGATAAAGGTTGATTTATAGTTTAGCTTCTCAAGGGAGCTCTCAAAACATGAGATTACTATACATAGGGTGAGAAATCAAATTATGTTATAAAAAGGATTTATAATTTAATTAAAAATTATAAAATTCCAAAAAAATTCTAGGTCGCATAGTTTAAGCTCATGGTTTTGAAAACCGTGCACTAATCATGCCTAACTTTTTGTAGGCTAAGGGGCACCCACAGGGTTTGCAAACAATGCCGAAATTGTGTGAAAATCCACTTTCAAGATCTGAAAAGACTATTGACCTGGCCACATGACCGTGTAACTCCTATCACATAGTTTTATAAAAAATTGTATCCTATAAACCCTCTCTATCCATCCTCACATGGTTTAGTCAAACTGTGCGGCCTACCCTGCACGATTTTCACTAACCATGCACTAGGATAAAAACACCCCAAAACTCGGGTTCCGGGCTCCAAACAAGCCCCAGACACCCTCAAAACCTCCATGAACTCCAAGGGAATTCACATTAGTCCACAATTAACCATTAATACTGAAAAAGAAGGGGTATTTACCTCATAAGAAAACCCAGGTTCTTACATTCAAATTACTTTAAAATTTTTTAGTATCATTTATTTTATTTTTCTACTAATTAAATAATCAATGCATTGAAATTTATTAAGAATTTAAAGCAATTATATAAATAAAAAAATTAAAAATAAATTACCCTCATGAAATTATCTTCAATTTTATCAAAATTACCAAAAATATTTATTCACATATTTTGTTTTTCCGTATGTGAACACATAATTGAAATTTAAAATCAATAGGGTGACATTTTGTCTTTCTCCTTACTTAAATTATTATATTGGAAACTTTCATGGAAAAGTTTCCCAAAATAACATAAAAACTAATACTAAGGTAATAAGGGTAAAAAATGGATATAAAAAATATTTTAGAAAAGTATTTGAGTCATTTTAACCAATATCATTTTAGTTTAACCCCCCATAAACCTGTTTTAACCTTAACCATGGTAATTAGTTTTTATTTTTTTCATTATTAATTTTGAACAAAAATTAAGTTAAAATTATTATATAATATTAATTATTATGATTCAAAATATAGAATATATTTTTAAAAATTCTATTCATATAAGTGTAAAAATTTTAATACAAAATTAAAACATGCAGACATGATGAAAAATTGGGTTTTCAGAAATATATTTTTCAAGCACAAGATGGTATTATATTAATTCTATGACTAGTAATAATTATTATATAAATTTTAATTAATATTTATCAATATATAATCTATTAATTTCATCTAAATCATCCCTCATTAGGGTTTATTTTAATTAATTAAAATGGATAATCATTATGTACTAGTTTTCAGGAAAACATGTTTTTAAGGCTAAACATAAACTTATATTAAAATTCAGTATAAATATAATTCAAATGTAATTAATTGGATTAAATATAACTAAATAATACTTATGTTACATTAAATAAAAATAATATCATAATTGGACCTTTAAATTACTTAATTTATTGAAAACAAATGATAATTTTACAAAAATCAGTTTTTTTCACCATTCATTAAAAATAAATATTTTTCAAAAAATGTCAAAATTTCACCCTATTTTAATTCTGATATTCTAATTAAAAAAATTAATTTAATTTTTTAAATAAATTTTCTAAAAGTTTAATAAATTAGCTATATTATTTTCTCACAAAAATCAATACCAATACTTTTTTTAAGAAAACATATTTTTAAAGAATAAAATTACTTTACTAAAAATTGATTGATTATTTACTAAAAATTTATCAATAAATTTATACTGAGTAGGAAATTTATATTTCATAATTTAGTTAATACTATTCATAACTTCCAATTTAATGGATAGTTTATAACTATCATATATAAATAATAATATTTCTTGGTTCATTTAGGCTCAATGTTGCATGTCACATATGATATGAAATGTAGTTTCTCTTCTTTTAAAAAAACTCGGAATGTTAAAAGTGTATAAAATTAGCCATCTTGTGTTTTTCACCTTGGTCACTATAAGAACCTTTAGGATTAAAGTATTATCTCTTTTTCTTCTCATTCTCGAGAGGATGAGATAAGGAGGAATTCAAGAGAGAAGTCCGTTGTGGGAAACAATTCTCAATTCTCATTTTTTTGGTTAATAGCACACAACAGACATAACTATATATTTATAGAGATAAAGTTTAGGTTAAAATATTATTTAATTACGTACTAACCTTAAATAATGTAATAATTTTTATCCAACCCCATGTAATATAATAATAATAAAAATATTATTATTATTTTGTGGCTAGTGCTAAATGGTGCGATGATAAATATTATTTTACCAGCTTTTAAATTAATATTTATCCCAAGACATGATCTTGGTCTACTCCAACTCCTAAAAAATTATTAAATACTCAAATAAATATTTTATTCATAAATAAATACTTTATTCAAAAGCTACTAAATAAATATTTATTAAATATTCAATAAATAAAATAAATATATTTTATTCACAGTCTGGTGAATAAATATTTATTTAATTTATGAAATTAGTAAATCTTAAATAAAATTATCCATTGGTCTTGGAAATAATATTTATTCCAATAGTTAAATTCAAATAGAATTTAATCAAAATCAATAGAAACAACTAGTGTGTGACCCTCTAGGGTTCTTTATCGTTTGTATTAGGAAGGCTTAACTAAATTCCAAGATTACTATCTTATAATGGGTTAAGAAACCCAAGAGAAATAACTTAATGTCACAATGTTGAAAACCACATAAAAATTCTCACTATGAAATATAATCCATTTTTCACAATATCTCATCAAGAAGGTTGAACATTCATGTCATCAACATATATGCTTGATACATCTTTCTTTGACTATATGAAATAACCAGGTTGTTACACAATGACCATGGAATTTAATACGAAAATTATATTCCAATAAAATTGACAAGATATAAACTTCCATAAAGATTGAAGGAACAAATCCTTCCTCTACTTATCCATAAATAACATGTCATTCATGACACACCCAACATACCCTACTTCCTGTGAACATATGGTGTTGCGATTTTGGAAAGTAAATATAAGTTTGTGAGTCATGACATGCATTAATGACAATACTAATGTATAAGGACCATTAAAAATGCTCATAGATCGGAATATTTGATGACACAAAAACATGTGGAGTTCCTATTGGTAGGTTTGTTCTCATAATCTTTCATCTTGGAGATTACCAAATGAGATCTTCATGCCAGGAAGTATCATCCACTTATGATTACTCACACATGATATTATACATACTATGTGACCTGCCATTTTATGTTATTCGACCATAGAACTATATTTAAAAATATCTTCATGGCACTTCAAGGTTCTTATCATAGAGGTGAACTGCTATAACCTTATCAATACAATATATACCCAGGTCATTATTACATCAAATTCATGAAAAAAATGAAAAATATGCAATAATTTCTTTTATTAATATTCAAATATTTGAATATACATGTAATAAAAGTACAAAAATTTCGTTCTAGAACACTAACTCTAACAGGCTCCCACTTGGAATAGAGCCAACTGCCTAGGAATTTCAATATGTTAGACCTCACATAATGACCATGTTTCTTCCGAGTTAAGGATTTAATCAAGGGGTCCACCAAATTATCTTTTATAAATATTATTATCATTAAAACTTCACCTCTCTGAGAAAAATCCATCAAGAGATGATACTTTTGAAGTATATTCTTCATTCACTGAGGTGAACTTGGCTCTTTAGCGAGAGCCACCGCTATAGTATTATTATAATAGAGTGTGATAGTATCTTTACGAATAGGTATTGGGTCAAGCTCTTGGATAAAGTTTCATATCCATACTACTTATTTATCTACTAAAAAATCCACAATATACTCAAACTCTAATGTAGAATCTGTGACCACAAAATTTTTTGAGCTCTTCCAACTCACAAAACCTCCATTCAGAGTGAAGATATATCCTGTATACGATTTTAGATCATCTTGATTTTTTAGGAAACTAGAATTTTTATATCATTTTATGATTATTTCCTCACCTTCTCCATATTCGAGGAACATATCCTTAGTATGCCTCAAATACTTAAGGATAGTCTTGACTGCCATCCAATGGAGGTCACTTGAGTCAGCTTGATATTTTTCTACCACACTCAGGGTATAGGAAACATATAGCATAGTACATAGCATATAATTCATGACTGACCTAATCCTAGAAACATGTTGAATCCTTCCCATCCGTTTTCTTTCCTCATGTGACTGAGGAAACATTTTCTTATAAAGAAAAATGTCATGTGACATTGGAAACAATATCCTCTTGGATTGTTCCATGATAAATCTCTTCAGTATATTGTCAATATATATACCTTTACTTACGCCGAGTAGCCTCTTGGATCTATCACGACATATCTTGATCCTAATAATATATTTTTATTCACCTAATTACTTCATGAAGATGCATTTATTCAACCAGGAATTAAAATATTATAAAACTGGTATTTTTTCATTAAGTAACATGTCATCATAATATAATATTAAGAAAACAACAACACTCCCACTAAACCAATTATATAAAAAAGTATCACATTAATTATTTATGAATCCAAATTTCATTTTTTATTCATAAAACCAAATGTTCTATGACCTAGATGCTTTATTTAATCCATAAATGGATATTTACAATTTTAATACCTTTTTGGAAGTTTTTGGAGAAAAAAACCCTTCAGGTTGTGTCATATGGACATCCTCATAAAGGTTCCCATTAAAGAAGGATATTTTGACATCAATTTTTTAAATCTCATAGTCATGTAATACCACAATAACATGTATAATTCTAATGGATTTTAACATTTTAACTAGTGAAAATGTTTCTTCATTGTTTATGCGTTGACATTGTTTCAACCATTTTAAAACCAGCCATGCATTATAAGTACTGAATTTTCTATCCATGTATAGTTTTTTCTTGAATACCCTTTTACAACCCACATAATTTACATGAACTAGAGGATCTATCAAAATCAAGACTTAGTTTTGGTACATGAAATCCATTTCATAATTCATATCTTCTTTCCACTTAGAAACATCTATGAAACTTATAGATTCATTGTAGGATAAAGGATCATTATTATCAACTAATAATGATTCACCATACTATATGGATATAAAACCACACCATTATAGTTCTATAACCTCTCTTGTAACTCTACATAGTACTTGTGTCTCTAGAATATCTTCTTTCATAGGGATTTGTGGAATATGGTCCAATTCCATCTCTTGTGTACCTTGATCTTGGACTTCATTGAAGTTTATCTCACTCCCCACTATATATTTTAGAGATATGATCCCTATAAAGGAAAGTTGCATGCCTTTACACCATTATCTTTTGTCTGAGGGGTCTTATAGGTAACACCCCCTTATTTCCTTGGGGTATCCTAGAAAGGTACACTTTTTGTATTGGGGTGATTTTTTTTCATAAAGAGGACTTAAAAAAATGATTTGAAACCCCACAAATATAAGTATGAAAACATGGGTTTCTTTCCATTCTGTAATTTGTATGGTATACCATCTTCTTCTTTATTTGAAACTTGGTTTAATATTTATGCTTCTATTTTTAATGCATATCCCCAAAAGGATAATGGAAGACTCACATGAAACATCATTGATATCACCATGTCTAACAAGTTGTGGTTCCTCCTTTAACTTACACTATTCCACTGAGGTGCATAAGGGGGAGTGAGTTGAGATAGAATCCCAAACTCCTATAAATAATAAATTTGATTAAGATATTACCCATAATGGTCTGAGTGGAGTTTCTTAATCTTATTAACAATATGGTTCTCATATTTATTATTGTATTCCTTGAATTTCTTAAAGGAATATTACTTATACCACATTAAGTAGAAATATCCATATCTATTAAAATCATTAGTAAGAGTTTTGAAGTATGAGTACCCATCCCTTGATTCAAATGGAAATGGTATACACACATAGGTATAAACTAATTAAATAATCTCCTTGGTCCTTTCACTTTTTCCACTAAATGGTTCAAAGGAATCTAAATATCCATCTTGGTGTAATTTATTCATTTTTTTGTTTACATGACCTTGCTAATAATTCCATAGTTAGGTGTGGTATGAGTCATGTGATGTAGTTTCATTATCAATTTCTATTACTTGGTTCATGTAATCCAACCCATAAAGACCATTATTTATATGTGCCTTACCATAACATTTTCTATCTTTTTAAAATAAGAAACATTTATTCCCACTCTTGAAAATAAATACATTTATATCAATTCTAGATTCATAAATAATTTTCTTAGTAACAGATGAAACATAATAACAATATTTCAAAACCAAAATCATTCACATTGACAAGGTAAGGTGGTGGTCCTCGATAACCATGATAATAAGTCTGGCCCCATGGATTCTTGTAGATCTATATTACCTTATTCAATCTTTCTAAATCTACTTGGTTTCTATATTTGAATACATATGTGAGAACCAAAATCTGTATCTAATACCCAATTTATAGAAATAGATAAATTTCACTCAATTAAAAATGCACCTGAAGCTTCCCTTTGACTCTTTACCTAGGTGTAGTTTTTATTCCAGTGGAATTTCAACATTATTCTCCCTTTCTTTACCCCTGATACTTCTCTTATTGTAAGGGTGTTTTGAAGAAGAATTGGGATTTTAGATCTTTACCTGAACTTTCCTTTTATTCTCTATAAAGATAGAATTATTTTTACACTTTGTCTTATTATCAACTTAGTGAAGAATATTAAAAAAATCCAGAAGATACTTCTTAATGTTGTTCATGTTAAAATTAACAATAAATAAAGAGAATCTTTGAGGTAGTGATGCAAGAATGAGATCAATTTGTAGTTATTCAGAAATTTTAAACCCTAGAATCTCTAGGTGCTCAATATATCCAATTATTTTGACTAAGTGAGACCCTTATAAAAAACCCTATCCAATATTTATCTAAATGATCACTTTGGATATCTCAAACTATTTCTATCTATATCTCTCCTCGTAAAAACTATGATGATGCTCAAGCATGCTATAAACATCCATATTTTTATGAGAAATTATGAGTTTACTTGACATGGATGAAATCATTAAACATTAAATGTTGACTTCATCACTCAAATGTTTATCATTGATAGATAACTCTTCCTTAATTGACTAATTAGTAGGATTATTAGGTAATGAGGATTCTAGCATGTAATATTTATGTTAATATAGAAACACACAAGAATCTAAACCATTATTGGAAGTTTCTTCTAGTAAGGATATGTTATTTATACAATATTGATCATACAGATAAGATAGATGATGAAATTTCTATTATTTTCCAATTATAAAAGTTAAAATTATTAATACTTTTCTTGATTACAAATTATGCGATACATAATAAAAATATTAATTTTATTAAGTATCCCACTATTTTATCAAGTCCCAATATCCCTCACCATTGAAATCAAAATGACTTATTGCTAGGAAATTCTAGTGGAAATGATCCATATTCCCTTTCACATAACCCCAATGAGGGTTGTTTAAGATATTTGAAGGTATTTAGGTAGGAATTTGTTTTCTAATTGTGGGATTGTAGCTCCTTGTTCCATTTCATGGAATATCCAATCTAGAAACCATGACTTGGATTTCCTCAACACAATCCTCCAAGTTATATCAAGTCCAAAGATGACTACTTATCTTGATGTAATATGGTTAAGTCAACTCATAACCTTTATAAGAACTCCATAGAAAAATTAAGTGTCCTAATTATGGTTATTAAAACACTTAGTTCTATGGATTTCATCCCTACTCAATTAATGGAAGGCCAAGTCTAAATTAATATTCAGTTGATGGATTTTTTTGTCATGTGTAAAAATTATCTTGTCATTTTCTTTAAATGCATTCTTAATATTAAGTAGATTTTACTTAAGTTATTAACCATATTTTGATCATTTTGTTTAATCAATTTATTTATATTCCATATTTGTACATTAGTTAATTTATTTATGTGATTGCAGTCCTACATATATAAAATAAACAATGCATAATATAGATATAAATAAATAAATAAATAAATAAATAAATAAATGACCTGATCACGAGCTTATCTAACGGTTGATTTATCAAGTGGAAATAAATTAACCTATTATCTAGGGGGAAACTCAGTGTACTGGTCTTGGCATGAGTTACAACATTCCACCTATCTATCTATGTATCACTTGGGTTGGGATTGTCTTAGTTCCACCTTGAACCGCCTCCATGCACCTTTTAATACTTTATTTAGCACATGTATTTATAACTCACACGTAGGTTAAGGTAAATAAAGGATTGGTTAATGGAAATTATATGAATGACCATAGACATGTAGGTCCTATATAATAAAGGAAGGAGGGATGACTGATAAACCATCATATTTGATTTAATAATTAATAATTGAAAAACAATGTAATAAATTAAATTAAAAAATTCTGACACATACACATGTCTTGACCAAGCTTATGATCGGTTACACACATGACACAATTACAAAAAATTAAACAAGCTAACATTCATTTCTAATCATTCTTTATTATTAAGATAAAAAATCTTTCATTAATTAATTAATTCCCTTTACTTATTGACCTTATGAATTTTCTTATAGATATATATCATAAATGAATTTATGGAAAATTAGAAGCAGGACCATTATTTACATATAATTACAATAAATTAATTGATCGTTTAATAATTATTTAAAACCTTTATTAAATTTTCAAACACATCAAGATCCAATCAATATAATAAGGTTTTACAAATGTAATTAGTAATTTAATGTAATTTAATTGTATCCTTTATTGGGAGACTACATGGTGTGTACTTATGAGATACACATCATGTAACTCGATTATCATGTACCCGAGATAAATTACCAGGGATTTGGTGTGTACCACAGCTGGGCTACATGATATTTACTAGACAACTACATGTCATGTACCACATTTTCCATGTTTCTGTGAAACTCTCCAAAGAACTCAGAATTTGCTTTAGACACGGGACCACACGACATGTACTCTAGCTATACATCGTGCATTCCACTTCATGTGTCCACATAACTAGAAATATAACTTGACATGTATTTTGGATATGAGAAATAATGAACGAAATTATGTTTATTCTAGCTACACATCGTGTATTTCATTAATGTTACATGCTATCAGTATCACATAGGATTTAACCATGTATTTGACTGAATGGTTTGCATGAATTTTAACACTAAAACATGTAGACTACACAACATGTATGCCAAATACATGCCATGTAATCCCAAAAGCCATGTGTAAGGTTAAAGTGGTCTATACATGGTGTTAAATAAATGCACCCTTTGTAATTACTACTTGGCTTGTCATGTATCCTACGATATTTCTAGGTGTAGTGCACTTGGGTACACAACATGTACTCCGACTACACACTATGTTACCTAGTGTTACTAGCCAAAATACTTGGCACTTATTGATGTAATCTCTGGTCATTATTTATATATTCTTATTCCTTTAAGAAAATTAAACACTTAATGATAATGATTAATATGTCAAAAGTATGTGAATTAAAATTAGATTAAAGAACAAATTTTCTGGAAATGAAATATCTAACCACAATTGTGCATAATAAATTAGTAATAAAATAAATAATTATAAATTTAAAACTTAACCCCTATGATACCAATTGAAGGTTCCAGATGTAGCGGAAACACCGGAGTGGGAGACAAACAATAAAGGTCTTGTCAGATTCAGTGGATTATTAAAAAAATTTACAAGTTGTAAACATCATGACCAATGAATTTTTTCTACCAAATATTGAAATAGAGAAGCTTTAAATCTAGATAGGATCATTTGATGTTAAAATTATAATTAATTTATATTATATCTAAAGAAAGAATACCTTATTTGAGAATCTTTCTAAGATAAATATGTTGATAATTTGAAACCCATTTTGGATAACCTTCATTGTTCTTATAGGATCCAAGTGTAGAATAACTCTAGTGGTGAGCCAAACACACTCATTTGATCCTAAACAAATCACCAATGGAACACTGGGTGCTAGCACAATTGATAAATTATCTTATGTTATTCATCTTGATTACTATAAGATTCTTTGGGATTAAAGGATTCTCTCTTATTCTTCTTTTACTTTAGAGGATGAGAGGAGTAATTTAAGAGAGAATTTTGTTGTGCGTAACAATTATAAATTATCTATTTTTTGATTAACCCAACACAATAGACATAACCATCTATTTATAGAGATAATTTTTAGGTTAAGATATTATTTAATTTCATACCTTCTCTTAAATAATATAAAAAACTTTATCAAACCCCATTCCATATTATAATAATAATAATAATATTATTATCTTATAGAGCATTTTAACTGGAGAAATGATAAATATTATTTTATCGGATAGTAAATTAATATTTATCACCAGAAATAATTTTGGTATTATCTAACTCCTCAGTATTTATTGAATATCCAAATAAATATTTTATTCATAAATAAATACTTTTATCCAAAAAATAGAAAATTAATGTTTATTAAATAATAAATAAATAATATAAATATATTTTATTCACAATCTGGTGAATAAATATTTATTTAATTTACACGATCAATAAAACATGTATAAAATTATTCCCTGATCTTGAGAATAATATTTATTATAATAATTAAATTCAAATAGAATTTAATCACGATCAATGGAAACACTTAGTATGTGACCCTATAGGATTCTTTCTCATTGGCTTTAGGATATCTTGCCTAACGTCCTAGATTATTGTTTAGAAATAGGTAAAGGAACTTATGAGAAAGAAATTAATGTATCAACAACAACAACCACATATTAACACTCACTGTGTAATGATGTGGCCTTAAAAACACATGTTTTCCACATATTTTCAATTTACTTTTATCAATTTATTTATTTATTTTAACTCTTTTAGATAAATAATGAAACTTTTATATTTTTATTATTAATTTTAATAACTAATCAATTTTTATAATAAATCATGTATTATAATCTTTAAAATAATTAATTAATTTATTACATTAATTTTATAGTATAATTACTTTCTATTTAGTTTGGTATCCTTGTCAGCATGATTAATAATTTAACATTTATTAATTAATTAATTAATTTTGTTTTTTCACTTTAATAATATAGATGTTAATTTAGCATTTCATGTACTAAAACATAATTAAGGTAAAATAACATAATCAAAATAACATAAATTTTAAGATGTCTTTAAATAAGTCATTAATTATAATATACGATCATAAAATTACTTCATTTACTGCATCTCTTTAATTTAATTTCATTAATTAAGATAAACTGTTTAATAAAAGAATAGTTATCTGATTACTTTAAATTTATTTAATTTGATATATTAGACTTTTATAAATAATTAAACTTTGTTTTATATTTGTTTTAATTAACTTTTAATAATTTAATTTTTTCTTAATTTATTTTTCAGTAAAGTTCCAATTTTAGTTATGTTTAAATGGTTTTATTATTTTATTAAAGTTTATGAATTATATTAACTTTATTTTGTTTCAAATAAGTTTTATTTTTTATTAATTATTTTGTTCATATTTTATTTCAGTTTTAATTTATTCTATCCCTCTGTTTATTTTGCAGGTTTACAGTGTCACCAGTTCCAAGCTATATCACCATAACCTTTGGCACCGTTTCACATTTTTCATTATGGTGGCACCATAACACCACACACCGGTTCTTACCTATTCCACCGTGAGTTCATATTTACTATCTCACAGTCTCCCTTTGGTACCTTTCTCATTCACAGAGCCACCGTAACATAACCTGAAACCGGGTTTCCTTCCACCGTTTTCAACACTACCTCTCCTCCCTTTGCTTGCTTCCCCATTGAACCGCAACACATCATCGCAAACACCTCAAAACGGATCAGAATCAAGACCCAAACAAAATCAAATTCAGTTTCAAAGTCCTATCCTAACCTTGTGTACATATTGAATAAAATAACACAACAACTAGAAAATCCAGATCCGATGAATCTGTTAATTTCCAAAATAGGTGTTCAAGAAGAAGAGGTGTCTTTGAACTGTCACTGTAATTTTGAAGCTGAAGGAGGACTGCGTGTTGTCATGGGAAGAGGTCCGCTACTGATTTTCCTGAAGTAGGCGGATCTGAGGAGCTGAGTTGTGCCACTGAAGAAATGAGAAACCACTCGTGCCACTGCGTTGGTCCACAAGCCACCGCGAACTGAATAGCCCGCTACCAAATCTAAACAGGTTGCCGTCCGAGGTGAAGCCGCTTGCGAGGAGATTAGAGGAGAGGATTCTCTATGCCGTGGAGGAGCCAGGCCACCGTGGATCTATTCGCTAGGAGGCCTTGCTGCCGCCTTGAATCACTGTGTTGCGAACCGCGAAGGAGGAGGCTGATCCAAACAGTTTCCCTGGTGAAAACGCACCAATGACCCCGCCTTCTCCTAGGGTTGCACTGAATTGGGGGGGGAGATAGAATAATATTTTTAAAATAATAATAAAAACTTAATTAAAAATAACTAAATTAAATTATTAGACATTAATAATTGTAAATAAACAATTAACATAATTTTTTTAATAAAACAAAATTATTAAACATAAATAAAATTTTATTAAATTAAAATTTAGTTGATTGTAACTTCTAAAATTGAATTAGAATAGAGTATTAAATTTTTTATTAATTATAATTTAATTTATGTATTAATAATTGTTTAATTATACAAATTGTTAATAAAATAAAATACTAATAATAAGTTATAAATTAAATTAAAAATAAGCTAAACTCGTTAATTTAGAATGTTAACAATGTAAATTTTCAAAGTAATAATAAACTTAATGTTTATAATTTACTTTAATAATGTTAATTAATTAAAAATAATAATAACTTATAAACAATTTAACATCAAAATTAATAATTTATAAAACCTTTTATTTTTAATAATAATAATAAAAAATCTATTAATAACAAATTTGATCAACTTATAATACGTGAATTATCATAATTTATCTTTTGTTATTAAATAATAACTATTTTTAATAATAATATTTATTTCATTATAATTATTTAAAATATAATTACTAATATTTAGTAATACTAATAAAATAATTTATTTAATACCATCATTTAAAGGTTTATTAATTATTTTAAAATACTTTCTAATAAACTATTTTCTTAAGTTATAATTATTTATTTCCTTTGTGATTTAACTGTGTTGCTTATTTATCTTAAAAGTTCACCCTAAGGTCTTAAAAACATCTAGGTTCACGCAACTAACTCACCCGGAGTTAGTTACATGGGTAAAACTAGTGCGACGTGCCAATTGCGAAAAAACACACACGTGTGGTGCTTAAGTGAAGGACTTTTTAGAGTCGGTGGAAGTGAGCGGTGATGTGTAGTAGACGATAGTAGGATATAAAAACAGAGTTGCAGTAGAATTGAAGCAGATTTCATTCGATCAACCACTTCCATTGAGAGCAGATCAGAGAACCTGGAGCGAACCCTAGAGCACTTCTCAGAGAGCTATTCTTTGGAGTTCCAAGGGCCTAGAACAGTAGCAATTCGAGCTAGAAGAGGAAGTTTTCTTCCTCTGTTTTCTTTCAATTCTCTTCTTCTATAATAGAATGATATTAGTCCACGTAGTTGGGACAATGTTAGGATAAATATTACTGTTCGGGGTTAAAAATCGAATCTACTGGTTATCTTCCTTTTCTCTTCTCACTATCATTTTTAATGTGATCAGAATTTATTGGAGAGATCAATTCTGATTTCATTCAAATGTAACGTACCAACTTTTCTTAATATCGAGATTCCACATTCATTTGGTGAGTTTTATTGGGGATTGAAATGAAAATTACAGAACATGCGGTGAGTATGTTCTGTCACCTTTTACAAAATAGTATTCTCAAGTTGATTAATCTAGGAGTGGAGAACTCCAAGACTTATCAGCTTGAGTGATTTATCTCCTGGAAAGAGAAATAAATCACTACCTTCAATGGAATTGGCTGTGAACATTATTTTGAGAAGAAATATTTTCTAAACCAGTATAATTAAATTTTTCCCCGAGCGTTTTACCAGACAGTTCGTTTATCAGTGTTGTTGTATCTATGTTTTCCTATGTTTTCAATTGTTTCTCGCTTAAACTTAGTTTAGATACAGATTTTATAATGCTTTGTCACTTCACTACTTAATAAATAATATAAAAAAAGTAAAAAAAATAGAAAATTTACTCCACTGCTGACAATAGTGGGGTCGTTTAAAAAAATAGAAGATTAATGGTCAAAATTGCCTTCTCTGTGGGTTTGACCCTGCTTGCCACATATACTGTAGTTAGTAGGATTATAAATTTTAAAATTTGACCAGATTTAACTATAGTTTAGGTCAAGTTTATGGAACTGTTTTTGGGGAAGGCATGATCCATTACTCTAAAAACAAACTAAAAAAACACATATATAAAAAATTTTAAATTTAAAAATTTGAAAATTGTAAAAAAAATCTGTTTCACTTCTTGCTGAATTGTTACTACTGAGTACTGTCGGTTGCTATTTTTATGAGAACAAGACACTCTTCTGTTAGTCTAGATCCACTGAACCTAGAAATAGACAAACATCTCACTAATCTAAGAAAGAAGAACAAAACTGAAATGGAAACTTAGATAATAGAGTTATTGATAACAACTTTCAAAATCATCCAGAACTCTTAGAAGAAAATGAAAGGCCTAGGATGAGGAAATTCCAACTCCCTCAAGTTTCAAGCAATCCATCATCCATCAGACTTAGTCCTAGGGCCTGAAACTATGAATTGAAACAATCACACATTTCACTATTGCCTGCTTCTAATAGACTCTCTAATGAGGACTCTCTAGCCTTCATTAGAGACTTCTATAATACTATACAACAATTAACTCTTCTAGGACTCACAAAAAATGAACTAAGAATGAGATTATTTCCCTTTTTCCTTAAGGGGAATGCTAGGAATTGGTTTTTGAGTCTAGATGAGAACATTTTCAAAAACTGGGATCAAGTTTATAACTCTTTCATTATGAAATTCTATCCCCAAATATTAAAAGGTGAACTTAGAACAAATATAACTAGTTTTTATCAAGAGGATGGAGAATATTTTCATGAATCTTGGGATAGATTTAGGGATCTGCTTAGGTAGTGTCCCCATCATCAACTCCCATCTCACCTTCTCATGGATACTTTCTATGAAGGGCTGTCATCCTCTATACAGAATCTAGTAGATCAGGCTGCTGGGGGTAATTACAATGATAAGAAAGATGAAGAACTTAGATTTTTTTTTTCATAATATTTCTCTGAATTCACAACATAAAAATTCAAGAAGGAAAAGATTCAATAGAAATGTTTACCCAAACACTGGTTCAATGAATGAAACTCAAGATCAATTGGATAAAATCACCAACCAAATTCAATCCTTAATGAACCAGAATTCAAAAAAAACTGTTAACCAACTTGGCTGTCAAAATACCAACCAATCTTTAAGGGAACAGTGTGTCCAGTGTGGTATGTTTGGGCATACTGAAAATTTTTGTCAAAATTTTGATATTCCAGCCCAACAACAAGATAATTCAAACTTTGTTAACTATAGTCCTAGAATTACTCTTAAAGAAGATCCATTTTTTAATAATTACACTCAAGGCTATAGGAATCATCATAATCTATCCTGGAAAGATCAAGGATTAATCAAACAATCCACTACCCCTAATTACTCTAATCAATAAAGACCAAAATTTCAAAATCAACAAAGGGGTGAGTCTTCAAATATAAAAGGAAAAAATGATAGTCACATGTCTTATAAACATGATCTAATCATGAACAAAATCAAATCTCAAGAAGAAAGATACATGACTCAGGTAACCAAACATCAAAATAAATATGAGTTAGATAAAATGAAAACTGATGTGAGAATGAAAAACATGGAAACACAACTTGGTCAACTTGCTAGAGGTTTTTAGTTTAAGGTAGACTTCTTAGTACCACTGAACTTAACCCTAGAGAGAATTACATGGATGTTGTCACTAGAAGTGGTCTTAATACTCAAACTATTTCTAAAAAAGACCATGAAAATATCTAAAATGAAAATCTTCTTCAATCTAGAAATAAAAATCTACTTTTCACATATGCTGGAAATTTATAGAAAAGTCTTGAAAATGATCTAAATATAAATTTATCACCTGAAACTCAAGCTGAAATTTCATCTAAAAATCAAAGGAATAAAGGAAAATAAAAAGTTGAGGAATAGGTGAGGGATATACCTACTGTCCTTAAATTTTTTTCCCCACCCATCCCTTTCCCTGAGAAGCTGAAACCTCAAAGTAACACCAAGGCTGAACTTCTTTCATTCCGTGGAATTCTTTCCAAGCTTCAAGTAAAAATTCCTTTCATTCAAGACTTAATTAAAATCCCATATTATCTAAAATCTTTGAAGAAAATTGTTTCAAACAAAAAACTCTAGAAGAATTTTCTACTTTCATCCTCACTGAAGAGTGCAGTGCTGTACTCCAAAAGAAAATTCCACCCAAACTGAAAGATCCAGATAGTTTTGTCATACCTTTCACACTAGGAAACTCTGATCAGCTCAGCTGTTTGTGTGATTTAGGTGCTAGAATTAATCTGATCCCATACTCACTGTTTCAACAGTTTATCTTGGGTGACCTTCAACCCACCATAGTTATATTGCATTTGGATAATAGATCATCCACTCATCCTATGGGTAGGATAGATGATCTACTAGTTGGGGTTGGGAAGTTGTTTCTGCATGCTGACTTTTTAGTCTTGGATATGGAGTGTGATCAAGAGGTTCCCATCATCTTGGGTAGGCCCTTCTTGGCCACAGGTGGTGCTGTCATAGATTTTTATAAGGGTCAACTTATTTTTAAAATTAGAGAACAACAAGAAGAGTTCAATGTGTTTAAAAATGTTAAAGGACTAACTTTTTCGAAAAATTGTTCAATGATAGAGTCCTTAAAGAATGAGAACTCAATTGGAAACTCTGATGAATTTGAAAATCAATCCTATATTGAAAAAAATAATTGTGAAGCTGAAAATATTTGTGAATATGTTTTATAAGTTAAAAATACTGTTCAAATACCAAAACTGGAAAATATTATAGAACTAGACAACTGGCTAGTTTTTGCTATAGAAGAGTCCACTGTTTCTGAACTTAGGAGCTTTTTGAGTGAATTTGAGGGTTTTTCTGTTAACACCAACCTTTCTGAAAACTTTGATGATATTGAGGGAGAACTTATAAGAAAACTAGATGATTCTTCTCTGATTAACTTGTTGAATTATGATTTAGAAAATCTGGATAGTGTACTGCCCACTTTGGATAGCATCACTTTTTCTTCTGAATCTAAGCATGAAATTGAAAATCTTCCACCATTCAATACTACATAAAAGAAATATGTTGAAGATATTGGACCTCCCAGGCCTAAGAGTCTTCCTTCTAGTGTAGAACCACCCACTCTTGAGATGAAACCAATCCCTTCCCATCTTAAATATTCATTTCTGGGTGATAACTCCACTTTTCCTGTCATTATTTCTGCTGCACTTAATGAAAATTAAGATGAAAGATTGTTAAATGTTTTGAATAAGTTTAAATATACCATAGTCTGGACAATATCTGATATAAAGGGTATTATTACCTCATTCTGTATGCATGAAATACCTATGGAGGCTGATCATAAGCCTATGGTAGAATGTCAGAGAAGGTTGAATCCAATGAAAGAAGTTGTGAGGGAGGAAGTGATCAAATTGATGGAAAATGGAATGATATATCCCATTTCTGATAGTTCTTGGGTCAGCCCTATCCAGGTTTTTCCCAAGAAGGGAGGTTTCACTGTAATTAAAAATGAAAAGAATAAAAAAATACAAGTTAGGAAATCCAAAAAATGGAGAATCTGTATAGATTATAGGAAGCTTAATGCAACCACTATGAAGGACCATTTTCCAATGAACTTTTTGGACCAAATACTTAAGAGGCTTGCTGGAAATGAGTTTTTCTGTTTCTTGGATGGGTATTCTGGTTACAAACAGATTCTTGTTGCTCTAGAGGATCAGAAAAATACAACTTTCACATGCCCCTTTGGGACATTTTCCTACAGGTGGATGCCCTTTGGGTTGTGTGGAGATCTAGCCACCTTTCAAAGGTGTATGATGGCTATCTTTTCAGATATGATTGAGAGAATCATTGAAGTTTTCATGGATGACTTTTCCATTGTGGGTATTACTTTTGATACTTGTCTTGTAAATCTTGAGTTAGTCTTAGAGAGATGCATTGAAACCAACCTTGTTCTTAATTGGGAGAAGTGTCAATTAATGGTCACAGAAGGTATAGTGATTGGTCATAAAGTGTCAAAGAGAGGTCTATAAGTTGATACTGCTAAAATTTATGTTATTCAAAAACTGCCTCCTCCTATAAATGTTAAAAGAGTTAGAAGTTTCCTAGGGCTTGTCGGTTTCTACCAGAGATTCATAAAATATTTTTACAAAATAACTAAGACCTTGTGTTCTTTTCTGGTCAAGGATGCACCATTCCATTTTGATGAGAACTATTTGAAATCATTTATTCTGCTTAAAGAGAAACTCACTACATCACCCATTATCACTGCACCTAATTAGAAACTACCTTTTGAGCTTATGTGTGATGCTAGTGACATGGATGTTGGTGCTGTCCTTGGACAGAGGAGAGATAAAAGTTAAATGTGGTGTATTATTTTAGTATAATGCTAGATGAAGCCCAAAATAATTATACTACCACTAAAAAAGAATTGTTTGCTGTTGTTTTTTCTCTTGAGAAGTTTAGATAGTATTTGTTAGGCTCCAAAGTCATCATTTTCACTGATCATTATACTTTAAAGTACTTTCTATCTAAGAAGGAAACTAAACCCAAGCTGATTAGATGGATTTTATTGTTAAAAGAATTTGATTTAGAGATTAGGGATAAGAAGGGAGATAAAAATTTAGTTGCTGATCACCTTTCTAGGATTCCTCTTACTCAATCTGAATATAACGATCCTTGGGAGATAAACTCTTCTTTTACTGATGAGAAGCTTCTCACTATGTCAATCAGGCAATCTTCTTGGTTTGATGAATTTTCCAACTTCCATATAGTAGGTGTATTTCCCAAAAATCTATCCAATAACTAAAGAAATAAATTCATTTCTAAACTTAAATACTACCTTTGGGATGATCCCCTGCTGTTTAGAAGGTGTGCTGATGGTATTCTTAGGAGGTGTGTGCCTGAGGAAGAGATGCTACCTAACTTAGAGAGTTGTCACTTATCACCTTGGGGAGGTCACCATGATGGCATAAGAACTTCTTAGAAAGTTTTACAATCTGGTTTTTATTGGACCACTCTTTTTAAGGATTCTAAGAGCTTTGTAGTTGGTTGTGATAGGTGCTAGAGGCTAGGCAATGTGGGTAGAAAGTAGGAGTTACCCTAAAAATGGATTCTAGAATTTTAAAATTTTGATGTCTGGGTTTTAGATTTCATGGGTCCATTTCCATCATCTCATGGGAATGAGTATATTCTTATTGCTGTTGACTATGTTTCAAAATGGGTTGAGGAAGTGGCACTGCCCAACAATCAAGCCAATTATGTAATTAAGTTTGTGAAGAAGAATATATTTACATGATTTGGAGTTCCCAAAGCCTTTATCACTGATAATGGAACACATTTCAAGAACTATAGATTTAAATATTTGATGGAGAAATATGGTTGTGTTCATAAAACTGGTACTCCTTATCATCCAAAGTCTAGTGGATAGGTGGAAATATCAAACAGGGAACTTAAAAAGATACTTGAGAAAACTGTGTCAAACTCTAGGAAAGACTGGTCTCTTAAATTGGATGAATATTTATTGGAATATAGAACTACTTTCAAGACCCCAATAGGTATGTATCCTTATAGGATGTTGTATGGGAAATGATGTCATTTACCTGTGGAGTTGCAACATAAATCTTATTGGGCAGTTAAGGCACTAAACTTTGATTTTAAGAGTACTGGTGAGAGAAGATTACTTGATCTGAGTGAGTTGGATGAGATTAGGAGATATAGTTATGATAATTCAAGAATTTATAAATAGAGGACTAAAATATTTCATGACTCTATCATACAAACCAAAGAATTCAAACCTGGATAGAAGGTCCTCCTCTTTAACTCTTATCTTAAACTTTTTCCTAGAAAGATGAAGTTTAAGTGGTCTGGAACTTTTACTATAGTGAGAGTTCTAAAGAATGGAGCTATTTAAATAGTATTTGAAGAGAATAAACCCATGTTAGTCAATGGGAAGAGAGTGAAACTTTATTTTGAGGGACAACCAAAGGGCTTGGCTGCCTTCACTATGCTTGAAAATTGTTCTTGAATGAAGTCTGGCTGGGGACTTTAAATCTAGCACTGCATGGGAGGAAACCCATGGTTTTTTGTGTTAATAAATAAAAAATAGTAATTAAATAAAGTCTAACTAAAGACTTTAAATTTAGTGATTCATGGGAGTCAACACATGCTCCTTTTTGTGTTCACTTTTGTATTGTTTTACTTTGAATAAAGTGCTTCCATGTTGCATTCTGTATGTACTGTCTATGCTATGTTTTTTTGTCTGTGGTTTACATGCACTGTGTTTTTATGATGATGCTGCTGTCATTTAAGGAGTGTAATTTCCATGATCATTTTTGGACAAGAACTTAGTCAGGGAAGCACTTCAATTTTTTGCATTTATTTCTTCTCCTATTTTTGTTAATAAAATTCTACTTACTGAAAAATTCTGTTTGTATTAGAAAACTCTGCTATATGTGTACTGAAAATTTTGTTGCATGATTTGAACTGTATTAAATTCTGCTGCTTTTATTGCTACTGAAATAAAAATTCTGTATAGTTTAAAATCCTACTTGAATTAAAATGAAATTTTGCTGTATGTCACTGTGTAAATAAAAAAATCTTCATGCACTTCATTATTAGAAACTAAACTTTATTGTTATTAAAATCAGCCACTGCTTGAACTTAAGTGGGGGGATACTTACTTGCTAGTGTTTTTGTTTTATTTAATCTTCTTGTATCTTTGGGGTGTTTAACATGAACTTAGTCTGCTGAATTGAACATCCATCTAAATCATAGTTATGAACATGCTTACACCCTATTCACTCTGCACCCACAAGTTACATGCTTGGTTTGAACTTTAATGGAAACTTTGTGTCACTAAAATTAAATGATAATGCATGTACTTGCTAATGAACCTGCTATTAATTTATTCATTGTGGCGAACAATATCTTTGAACTTTAATGCGACCTTTATACATGTCATCTATCTACTAAATTGAAAATATATTTTGAACTTTAATTGTTTAATTGTTCTTGTCCACTGTAGAAGTCAACTTTGGGGACAAAGTTGGGTTTTAAGTGTGGGGGAGGGGGTGGGGGGGGGGGGGGGTCAATTCTTGACTGTGCTAAAATGTGATTAATTGAAATCCCATCAATTCTCACTACAACACAAAATTTCTTGTAAAAAATGGTGAAATGTTTTCAATTTTTTTGCACAATTTTAGGTTTTACACTGTACTCAATTGGGCCTTGCCTTAGGAAAAGCACATTTCTAGTAGTTAATAATTGCTTTGAATGTGAAATTAGTGATAATGGACGATTTCTGAGTGGTCTTTCTTAGTGGTATAATAATATCTTGGTTTATGACTACTTCTGAGAGTGATATGGGTGAACTGTTAGTGGAGTAATGATCATAACCCCTGGAACTGGAAGTTTGAATTGATCATAGGGGATTAATTTTTTTTTTAATTTATTAAAGTAAATATCTTATTGAGACAATGTAAATGATTTTTCATAGAAATATTTTGAAACTGGAGTAATTTGGGCATCTGGGATCCCACTGTGAGTCTCTGAGACCCTAGATGCTGGGTGCATTTCTGTTTACTATAAGTCCTGTGTACACTTTGAATAAGTGCATTGCACAGTGCTCAGCACAGTGATACATGGCTTGGAAAAAATTAAATAAAGTGTTTAGGGTAAAAAATGAGTTCATTAAGGTGAGGGGAATGATGAACGCCAAATGAATATGGGGTCAACTAGTTTTTATGGGAGTCATTTAGGTTGTATCATTAGGGTGATTCAAAAAAAAAATTATTTATTTTTGGAACTTAGGAGAAAATTCGAAGTATAAAGTTCCTACTATTAAGTTCTTAATTGCACATAAATTTTACCACTTGTCACTCTCGGACTATGGACTTAAGTCTGGATTGAAGTTAGTCACTAAAAAGTATCTCATATGAGGTATGCCATCTTCATTACTTGATGGTTCATAGTTATCTTGATTACCCTTTGTGTACTTTTTCTAGGAAAGATTCGTATAAGAAATTTATTTTCTAAAATCCTAATGAAAGTCTTGAAGTCCTCTGTTGAAAGTTCTGGACATGTTACATTTTGAGAAGTTTAATAAAAACATTTTTTCTATTTCTCAATGATAATAAAACATGGGAGTGTTTGAGGACAAACAATGCTTAAGTGTGGGGGAATTTGATGCGACCTTAAAAACAAATGTTTTTCCACATCTTTTTAATTTAATTTTATCCATTTATTTATTCATTTTAACATTTTTAGATAAATAATGACACTTTTGTATTTTTATTATTAATTTTAATAATTAATCAATTTTTATAATAAATCGTATATTATAAGATTTAAAATAATTAATTTATTTCTTACTTTAATTTTATAGTATAATTACTTTCAATTTAGTTTGGTATCCTTATCTGCATGATTAATAATTTAATATTTATTAATTAATTAATTAATTTCTTTTTCACTTTAATAATATAGATGTTAATTTAGCATTTCATGTACTAAAACATAATTAATGTAAAATAACATAATAAAAATAACATAAATTTTAAGATGTCTTTAAATAAGTCATTAATTATAATATAAGATCATAAACTTACTTCATTAACTGCATCTCTTTAATTTAATTTCATTAATTAACATAAATTGTTTAATAAAAGAATAGTTATCTGATTACATTAAATTTATTTAATTTGATATAGTAAACTTTTATAAATAATTAAACTTTGTTTTATAATTTTTTTAGTTAACTTTTAATAATTTAATTGTTTCTTAATTTATTTTTTTAGTAAAGTTACAATTTTAGTTAAGTTTAAATGGTTTTATTATTTTATTAAAGTTTATGACTTATATTAACTTTCTTTTGTTTTAATTAAGTTTTAGTTTTTATTAATTATTTTGTTCATATTTTATTTCAGTTTTAATTTATTCTATCCCTTTATTTATTTTACAGGTTTACAGTTTCATCAGTTCCAAGCTGTCTCACCGTAACCTTTGGCATTGTTTCAAATTTTTCATTACGGTGGAACCATAACACCACACACCGGTTCTTACCTATGCCACTGTGAGTTCATCTTTACTATCTCACTGTCTCCATTTGGCACTGTTCTCCTTCACGAAGCCACTGTAAAATAACCTAAAACTGGGTTTCCTTCCACCATTTTCAACATTTCCTCTCCTACCTTTGCTTACTTTCCCATTGAACCACAATGAATCATCAAAAACACCTAAAAAAATATTAGAATCAAGACCCAAACAAAATCAAATTCAGTTTCAAATTCCTATCCCAACCTTGTGTACATATCGAACAAAAAAACACAACAACCAGAAAATCCATATCCGATGAATATGTTAATTTCTGAAATAGGTGTTCAAGAAGAAGAGTTGTCTCTGAACTGTCGCCATAATTTTGAAGCCGGAGGAGGACTGCAAGTAGTCATGGGAAGAGGTCTGCTACTGATTTTATTGAAGGAGGTCGATCCAAGGAGCTGAGTTGTGCCGCTGAAGAAATGAGAAACCGCTCGTGCCATCGTGCTGGTCCACAGGCCACCACAAACTGAATAGCCCACTACCAAAGCCGAACTGGTTGCCGTCTGAGGTGAAGCTGCTTGAGAGGATATTAGAGGAGAGGATTCACCGTGCTGTAGAGGAGCTGGGCCACCATGAATCTATTCTCTGGGAGACCTTGCCACCGCCTTGAATCACTGTTTTGAGAACCACGAAGGAGGAGGCCAAGCTGGGCTGTTTCCCTGGTGAAAACACGCCGAAGACCCCCCCTTCTCCTAGGGTTGCGCTAAATTGGGGGGGGGGAGATAGAGTAAGATTAAAAAATAATAATAATAAAACTACAATAAAAATTTAATTAAAAATAACTAAATTAAATTATTAGACATTAATAATTGTAAATAAATAATTAACACCAGTTATTTAATAAAACATAATTATTAAACATAAATAAAATTTTATTAAATTAAAATTTAGTTGATTGTAACTTTTAAAATAGAATTAGAATAGATTATTAAATTTTTTATTAATTATAATTTAATTTTATGTATTAATAATTATTTAATTATAAAATTTTTTAATAAAATAAAACACTAATAATAAGTTATAAATTAAATTATAAATAATCTAAACTCATTAATTTAGAATGTTAACAATGTAAATTTTCAAAGTAATAATAAACTTAATGTTTATAATTTACTTTAATAATGTTAATTAATTAAAAAAATAATAACTTATAAACAATTTAACATCAAAATTAATAATTTATAAAACTTTTTATTTTTAATAATAATAATAATAACTCTATTAATAACAAATTAGATCAACTTATAATATGTAAATTATCATAATTTATCTTTTTTTATTAAATAATAACTATTTTAATAATAATATTTATTTCATTATAATTAATTAAAATATAATTACTAATATTTAGTAATACTAATGAAATAATTTATTTAATAACATTACTGAAAAGTTTATTAATTATTTTAAGCAACTTTCTAATAAACTATTTTCTTAAGTTATAATTCTTTATTTCCTTCGTGATTTAACTGTGTTGCTTCTTTATCTTGTAGGTTCACACCAAGGTCTTAAAAAATCTAAGTTCACATAACTAACTCACCCAGAGTTAGCTACAAGGGTAAAACTAGCGTGACGTGCCAGTTGTGAAAAAATGCACACGTGCGGTGCTTAAGTGAAGGACTTTTTGGAGTCGGTGGAAGCGAGCAGTGATGTGCAGAAGATGACAGTAGAATATAAAAATATAGTTGTAGCATAATTGAAGTGGATTTCAATCAATCAACCACTTCCATTGAGATCAGAGTAGAGAACCTAGAGCGAACCCTGGATCAATTCTCGGAGAGCCATTCTTCAGAGTTCCGAGGGCCTAGAGTAGTAGCAATTGAATATAGCAGAGGGAGTTTTATTCCTATGTTTTCTTTCAATTATCTTCTTCTAAAATAGAATGATATTAATCTATGTAGTTGAGACAATTTTAGGATAAATATTACTATTCGGGGTTAAAAATCGAATCTAATGTTTATCTTCTTTTTATATTCTCACTATAATTTTTAATGTGATCAGAATTGATCAGCAAGATCAATTCTGATGGCATTCAACTACAACGTACCACCTTTTCTTAATATTGAGATTCCACATTCATTCAGTGAGTTTTATTGTGGATTGAAATGAAAATTATAGAACATGCGGCGAGTATGTTCTGTCACCTTTTACAAAACAGTATTATCAAGTTGATTAATCTATGAGTGGTGAACTCCCAGACCTGTCGGCTTGAGTGATTTTTCTCCTGGAAAGAGAAATAAATCACTCCCTTCAATGGTATTAGTTGTGAACATTATTATGAGAAGGAATGTTTTCTAAACCAGTAGAATTGAATTTTTCTTCGAGCGTTTTATTGGACTGTTCGTTTATCAGTGTTGTTATATCTTTGTTTTCCTATGTTTTCAACTATTTCTCACTTCAACTTAGTTTAGATATAGGTCCTGTAGTTCTTTTTCACTTCACTACTTAATAAAGAATATAAAAAAAATTAAAAAAATAGAAAATTTACCCCACTACTGACAATAGTGGGGTCTTTTAAAAAAAATAGAAGATTAATGGTCAAAATTGCCTTCTCTGTGGGTTCAACCCTGCTTGCCACATATACTGTAGTTATTAGGATTATAAATTTTAAGCTTTTATTGGATTCAATGATGGTTTAGCTCGTGTAATATAATCCCTTTATCACAAAATCTCATCAGGTGGGGTTTATATCCATGCCATCAACCTCTATGCTTGATACGTCTTTCTTTGACTATATTAAATAAACACATTGTTACACCATGACCATACAATTTAATGTGATGGTTCTATTCCAATAAAATGGACGAGATAAAAACTTCCATAAATATGTAAGGGATAAATCCTTACTCAACTTATTCAAAAATAACATGTCATTCATGTTACACCCAACACACCCTAATTCTAATGAATATATGGCATCACAATTTTGGTCAATAAATCTAATTGTGTGAGTCATGAAATGCATTAATGGTAATCTTAAAGTCTATGGACTATTACACATGCTCATCGATAGGAATATTTGATGGAACCAAAACAAGAAAAATTACTATTGGTGGGTCTATTCTCATAATATCACATTTTATAGATTATCAAGTGTGAAATTCAAGAGAAGAAGTCTCATCAACTTACAGGTACTCAAACTTGATATTCTACCTACTATGTTTCCTATCATAGTAAGTTATATAACCATCAAACTATATTTAATAATATTATCATGACACATCATGGCTCTCATCATAGTATGGAATTTCTTTGACCTTATCAATGAGACAGATACCCTTTGACATTATTAGATCAAAGTAATGACTAACAATGAACAATATGTAATGAGATGTTTTATTAATATTTAAATATTTAAATATCTATAATAAAAGTACAAACAATTGGTTCTAGAACAGTAAATCCAATATCGTATAGGCTTTAGTGCTTTCTATCGGTCTGGTAACTTCATCATGGTATAATCCTTGACTCTCCACAACAGTCTTTCGCTTTGTAAATATCGGTGTGTCTTCCTTATAGAAGTTAAATTGGATTCCATTATAATGATTTATTCCTTAAATAGTTTTATTTCTACTCATTGGAATTTTTTTACACTCTCCAAGAATTCAAAAAAACTATTAGGTAGGAGGTGTGAATTCAATATACGCTACATGAAGGGAATAAGGAACTAGACCTCTTGGAAGGGAAAGATAATCCTAAAAATACTTATATTTTATATCCCAATATTTTTTCCCTCCCCATAATATAAATTCATTGAGATTAGTGACAAGATTATCCTATACCACTTCAGGAACCCATAATTTCCACTTTTGGGTGTTTTTTCCTTGATATAAATAAATAAATAAAATGTTTAGTAGTAAATTTTTTTTTCTTGTTTTATGTTTAAAGTAAATTTCTCTTAATTTTATTCCATATGATCATGGTTTTGAGTTTTTTTTATTGGAAACTATTAAAAACTATTATGTTGAAGAATAAATAGTTAAAAATTATAATAAAGTGGAAATTTTTCTATAAAAAATTAATATGGAAGGTAAATGAAGATTGAAAGTAAAGTTCCCCATATCAAGTTTTATTATGGCCCATAAGCCTTTGCTTATTGGTATTATTGAAACAAAGCTTAATTTTAAAAACTATAAAGGATTCAACTAGGGCTCTATTGGGTACCAGTTTGTGTCAAACAATTTTCATGATTTTGAGATGGATCATTTGTGGGTTTTACAACATGAATCCATTCAAATCAATTTCTATTTGAATAGGTCTCAGAGTGTTCTAATTTCTTGCAGCATAACTAATTATGAATTATCAGTCTCGTTTGTGTATGAATCCAACTCCTATATTAGGAGAAGGTAATTATAGTAGGATCTCAAAGAGGTTTCTAGGTGGATGGAACAAAAATGGATATCTCATGGAGACTTTAACGTGATGTTGAGACCTGAGGAAAAAACTGGAGGTAATTTTAATAGGATTTCGGATTCTGATTTTTCTATATTCCTTGACCGGTTCTATCATGTTGAGGTCCCACTTGCTGGAGATGAATTCACATGGTTTCTTTACACCTAGAATGGGAAGAAACCAAGAAAACTTGATAGATGTTTTGTTCAAATGGATGATCAAGGTGCTACTCATGGGATTTCTAGTTTTACATTATCTAAACATCACTCTGACCAAAATCATATTATTGTAGATATCAATAAACAATTGGTATAGTCAGGACCCATCCCATTTAGGTTCAATAATGGGTAGATTATGGATCATGGATGTAGGGAACTTGTGATGGAATCTTGGAAGCTTGAACTTATTGGCTGCCCCCTCCTAAGGTTGGATGAGAAATTAAAATACCTCAAGACACTTCTCAAGGAATAGAGAAGAAAATATTTTTCTAAAATTGATTGTGACATTAAGGCTATTGAGGAGGATATTTCTTATATTCATATTCAAAACCAACAAAAACCTAATCTATCTCGAGATAAAATCATGGATCATAACAAGTTGGATGACTTACTAATGATCTAAGAAAGGCTGGCTAGAAATCAGTTGAATGTCAGATGGTTAAAAGATAAAGACAAGAACTCTAAATTTTTCAATAGATTTCATAAAGATAAGAGTGTCCGAGAAAGGGATAAGGAAATCAACATCAATGGTCATCTCTATACTTCTAAAAGTGATATCTCATTGGTGGTTATGGAACATTTTAAAGGGTTATATTATGATTATGGGAAGTTCAATACTAACAAAATGGTTGGGAACATAACTTCATTCATTGAGGATCATGATAATCAATCCCTTGTCACACCTCCTCTTAAAGAGGAAATTCGAGCAGCTCTTCTCTCTCTTAATGTGGATAGCGCTCCTTTTCTAGATGGATTTACTAATTTTTTTTTCATATCTTATTGGGATGTTTTGTAGGATGATATTACCCAATCCATAAAGGATTTCTTTACTCACTGTTACCTTCTGTATGGGATGAATTCTTGTTTCATTGCCCTATTGACTAAGAAAGGTAATGCTCTTGATATCAAGGACTCCAGACCAGTTTCACTTGGGAACACTATCCCTAAGCTCATTATCAAGATACTAATGAATAGAATGGGATGAATGGTTGGTGACATGATCACTGCAAATCAATTTGGATTTGTTTATGGGAGAAATATTTAGGATTGTCTTTTCACCGCTTCGGAAAGTGTCAATCTCATGAGGAGAAAGACGAAGGCACATAACTTTTCACTGAAAATTGACATCTCAAAGGCCTTTGAAACATTAAAATAGAGTTTCCTCCTAGATTTCCTTAAAAGGTACGACTTCTCCACTACCTTCATTAAGCTGATTAGTACCATTCTTTATTCATCAAGGTTGTGTCCATTCTCATCAATGGAACACCTAGAAGATTTTTTCCCTACACCAGAGGTGTGTGGAATGGTGAACTGCTATCTAGTCTTATCTTTACTATTGATGAATATTATCTCATCTGATGCATTAATTACCTTGCTCATATGGGTTTCTAAAAGAAAATCAAGGCTGATAGGAATGATTTTTCTCCATCTCATTTGTTGTATGCTGATGATATTCTCTTGCTTGGGAAAGCTTCAAGGAGAACCATTTCTTCCATCAAGGCCCTCTTTGAACACTACGAAGAGGTGGCTGGTCAAGTAATTAGCTGGGATAAGTCCTTTATTGTATTTGGTAATGGATTAATGGATGGTAAGAAGAACAAGATAATAATATTTCTTGGGATGAAATAGGTATATCTACCCTTTCACTATCTAGGGGTTCCCTTATTTTGGGGAAAGGTGAAGAGGAAACATCTGGAGGGAATATACTCTAGCATTGTGAATCAACATGGTAGTTAGAAAGGGAAGGTGATTTCCATGGATAGGAGGGTATGACTTGTTAACTCAGTGATCACCTCTAAGTTTTTTTATTCCTTCTCTCTTTATCGATGGCCAAGGGGTCTCATCAAGGAGCTTAAAAGTAGGGTAAAAAACTTCATTTGGACAGGGTTAGTCCGTGAGAGGAATATTTTCACTATTTCCTGGAAGGAATGTATCAATCCGGTTGAATTTGGAGGTCTTGGAGTCAAGGATCTCAGGACTTTCAATGATTTTATTATTAGGAAATTCACATGGGGTCTGATTTCCAAGTATGGGCCTAGTGATTTTTTAACAAACAGATTTAAAGGATGGTTTCTTAATGGTTACAAGTATTATCTTGCATCATCTATTTGGGAATCTATCAAGCACTCATTTATGTGAATCACTCATGAAACCAAGTGGCTGGTTTGCAGGGACTCTCATCTTAACTACTGGAGAACGACATGGCTTGAAAGACCTTTGCAGGAAAACATGGTTGTTCCTCCAAATGCAGGTCATTTCTCCATTGCTGATTTTCTTTCTTACATGCATCTTTTTGGAAGTACGGTTCCACCTCAGGTGGAGTTGGAAGTTCAAACTTATACTTTTATGGACTATGATATGGTGATATAGAGGAATAATCACAATGGTTAGTTCACTAACATGGATTATTACTAGCTATTTTGTGGAGGTTCTTGTTGTGAACCTGCCTGGATTCTACATTTATGAACTCCATTTATTCAGCCTTCTAATTTTATTCAAATTTGAAGAATCTTAAAAAATTGGGTGCTTACCCCTGACCAACTCAAGCAGGCTAGTTTCCAGTTTGCTTCAGCTTGTTACCTATGCATGGCTTCTGAGGAGAATGTTCAACATCTATTTGTGGCGTGAATCTATGCTAGGCGACTGTGTGTTTATGTTGGAGCCCTATTTGGGCTGTATTTCAATTGGAATATGCAACTATATGACCTGCTAACAAGGCTGTCCAAGGATAGATTTAGTGAACAGGTTGGTAACCTCCTACTTGTGTCCGCTGCAGCTCTGATTGCAGCCATATGGGTTACTCATAATGTGATGCTGTTTGATAGCAGGCGTGTCCCTATAAAAAGTAGAATGGCAGTGATTCATAAGGAAGTTCATGCTGATTCAAGGATTCAAATAGGTACAATGTACAACAATATTTCTGATTTATAGACTCTTAGGTTTCTTGTAGTTTTCAATCAACCTCAGAATCCCTGAGTACTTAAGTATATTCGCTGGATACCTTCGATCAACCCATGGCTCAAGGTTAATGTGGATGGAGCCGCTTCTAGTGCACCAAGATTATCAGGATATGGTGGTGTTTTTCACACATACTATGGCTTTTTCAAGGGATGATTTTATCATTTTACATATGTTGGAGTTTCTTAAGAAGCTGAATTATGGGTGATAACTCATGCAACCAGGTATGCTATTTGCTATAATTGGAACATGATATGTATTGAATCAGATTCTCAGCTTGCGATTCATGCCTTGTAATTAAGAACGCATAACGTACCCTAGAGAGTGATACCTCACTGGGTTGAATGCCTCAACCAGGTTACTCATTTATAGTTGGCAGTCTCAAATTCTTATAGGGAGGCCAATCAGGTGGCGGTTGCATTGTCTAAGTAGGAAATTTTGGCGATGGATATGATGTGGTCTTTTACGAACCTGAATACTATGCCTCAATAGTGGAGGTGGATATGTAGGGTTTCATGCACTCTCAATTTTTTAGTAATCCCATGTTTGTCTAACTCACTTTCATTTTTGTTTAATAAATTTCTTAGGACCAGTTTTGTCAATATCTTAATATTTTGGAGGTTATATTTCATTCATAGAACATGATAGATTATATAAAAATAACCTCATTGGATATATGCATTACAAGGATATTATAGATTGATTATCACCATGTTAGTTTTTAATGATATGTTAAGATTAATATGAGTAGGATCACTTGGATAAAGATGAAACTAATAACTTAGGAAATACAATTTTATGAACTTGTATCTGGATTGACCCACTTAATGTAAACCAAATTAATTGTCACATAATTGTTATTGTTATTAATTAAAGTGAAAACTAGATATGGATAATTTGAATTGAGTTTTTAAAATAGTTTCCCTACGTGGGAGGTTTCATACTTTTATACCTATATAAATTTATTTAATTTTTTTTTCTTAAAAAGAGTTTATTGGGTGATATAATAATCAAGAAGAGTGGTTTAATTAACCAATATAAAATGTTTTTATATATGATGGGTTTATGAAATAATGAACCTTAATTTATATATAACTATGTAAATGAATGGTCATTCCATGATAATTATATGTGATGTAATTATATAAATTTTAGTCACCTTGGAAATTGAGAAAAATAGATAAAATATATGAGGTTAACAATATTCATCTCCCATGCTTAATCTCGATATCAAGGAAAAATAAACTTTGCTAATATACATGTGGTGGATTATATTACACTGAACCCCGTTTTAATTTAGTTATATATGACTTTTTTCTAGATAAAAATCTTATTTTATGCTTATGAATGATATTCATAATAATTGGAACTTTACAAAGGTATTTGGGGCCACAAATAAGATAATGATAATTCGGATTCATTAGGATAATGTGTTTAATCCATGAATAAAATTGTTTATGTTCATCATAAACAAAAATAGGATTTGTTTTTTTTATGAATTTGAAATAGTTAATTTAATAATACTAATTTAATTAAATATTTAATGTGCCACTATAATATAAATAACGAGTTCTTTTTTTTATTAATACATAAACAAGAGGAAATAAAAAATCTCAAATGGAATTTTTGGATTGTGATTGATGTATTGGTCTTCCAAGGTCCATTATATGAAGGAATCACATAGTATTAACTAAAAAGGAAATTTAAGCACATTATTTGATAGTTTTAACCCATTTGACGGCTTATTAATGCACCACCCACAGTGGTTTGGCACCTTATCCACTTTTGGTGGCTATTTATTACTCTAAATGACCTTTCGAGGCTCTTTATTGAACCTTAATTGTCTTGGAGAAAGATTTATGTAAGAACATGGATTTTTGTATGAGGTATGGATCCTTTTCTTTTCAGTTTAACTGTTCTGTTGAGGCCTAATGTGGATTCTTAACTTGACCGAGGGAGTTGTGGAGGTGTACGGGGCTTGTTCGGAGCCCAGAACCAAGTTTTAGGCTGGAAATGGCCTGGCACGCAGTTTTCACATGGCCTGCGCACGGCCTGGATAAACCGTGCGCCATGGTGCAGGCTTGGAAGAGGCAAGAGCATGACCTGCACATGATTTGGGGAAACCGTGCGGGGTGGAAATGCGGCTTCCCCTTTCCTTCCATTGAGGTCTACACGCTCTCCGCATGGTTTGGAAGGATGTGCGGGTAAACCGTGCGACCTGTTGTGTTTTGTTAATTTAATTAATTTTTAATTAAATTGATTAAATTTTGTAAAACCTAAACCTAATCCTCTCTTCTTCAACCGGATAGTAGGGGGGAGCCTGGGAAATCTCTCAAGGAAGCTTTGGAGGATCTTGATCTAGCTTCGTCATCCGAACTCTATTTCGATCGCCGTTCGTCTTGTTGGATCTGCAATGGTAAGTCCTCAATTCCTTTTTAATCATTTTCGATTATTTTGGTTACAACGAACGCAGATTGGATTAAGGCTCATATGCCCTAATTTCTTATTCTTCGTCTGTTCTTCATATTTCTTCCAAACCGAGGCAAATCAGAGCCTAATACTAGACGAGCTATCTATTACGAGCCTAAGGTAGGTGGTATCGTGCTTTTCGCTGATTGTCAGGATGTTTATATACGTTGGAGTGCCGCGCTCCCACTTTTGGGGTGTCTCTTGAACATGAATTTAAATCCTGTTATTACCTAGAATGATGTAGGTAATCTGAATAGGTTGTTATGTGGTTGAGTTAGGTTGTATACCTTGGACCAGAACCACCCCTTGGGTGCGTTTCCTTGAATGGCTCTTTTAATGGTTTTGACCCCAGATGCCCTTGAGGAATGCCTTTCCTTTCCCTTGCAGGTTGTTAAAAAATGGAACTTGATCATGAATGGAATTGCAATATGATGAAATTGTAATTGAAATGGTTTCGGGTATGGGATGGAGTGTTGCCCCTTGACCCTTGTATGTAAATTCTTGAACTGCTATCCCACGTGAGTTAAATGCTTTTGAGCTTCTTAAACATGAATCAAAGTCATGGGTGAACCATGGAATCAATTTGAGTTTCCATGGACGGACTCATATGATACTTGTTATTGAAATGCTGAGTGAATCATGGATCTAGTACGAGATGCCATGGACGGACTCAACAGGGCATGACATGTCATGGGCGATACCCGAATATTATTTATAGGATTCCGGGGACGGGCTCAGTTGACGGACTATACCACACCTAAAGCGAGGCTGGGTACCTAGAAGTTTACCGGAATGAGCTTGTAGAGTGATGCCGGGGTCCTAGAGGTTCACCGGAACGGGCTTGTAGGGTGTAGGTAGATTTTCTCCCTGAGTGATGCCTGGTTTCTGATTGAGTATTCCAGGAATGGGCTCAAGGAATGGTTTGAACACCTGAATGAAATGGTTAATGAACAGAATGGACACCTGAAGCGATGCAAAGCCAAAGCACATGCTTGGGTCGGTCTTTCTTGTTTCCCTTGTTTACTGCTTTCCATATTACACTGCCTACCATATATATTCACTGACAGATTGCACAGATCTTTGGTGGTTTCCTACTAGGATTTAGTCTCACACCCTATTTGGGTCATGTTTTTGGACCCAAGCAGATTATATGGTTGTAGGTAATGAGAAGGGGAAAGGCCCTAGTACAGGTACTTGACTTGCTGCTCGGAGCAGGAGTGCAGGAGACCAAGCTAAGGCTTGCGATACGACAGGGTATACATTTTGGTTTCTTTTTGGTATTTTTTATACTTGTACTGGATTGTATTGACTTGCATCATTATATATATATGATATCTTCCTGCTTTGTTATCTTTATCTGCTGTCTATCTGTTGTCTATTGGTTACCTTCTTCCGCTGTTGTATGTTGTACTTCCACTATGATACTTTGGTAATGAGGGCATAGTCTCCCCACGGACTCACCTAGGCCCTCGCTGCTAGTCGGCAACCTCTGGCATTTGGGGAGATGCACTTGAGACCATATGACGACCGGTCCGGCTACTGGGTTGGATGGTATGTCGGGTTGGGATGTTACAAAGTGGTATCAAAGGGGTTATTTTTTCTGATTAGACTTACTGTTTGGCGACCTTAGATCGGAGTAGGAAGGGAAGAGACTTTGGTAATAAACTGTGCCCAGGAGTTGCAAACCCGCATATAAGGAAAATCCAAGTTTCCTCGTATGGAATTGTGTTTCTGATTTTGATTATTACAGTTGTTCTGATTTCACCATTGGGTAACGCACATGGTTTTTGTTGTTACTGTTGATATTATTGTGAGTTCTATTTCATTTCAACCCGATGAGATGAGGGTTGGAATATCATGCATTATATAGGAACCTTGTTAGGAATCACATGTCATTCATCATTCCATACTATCTAGGATGCTTTGATATTGCATGCTGTTGTGATAGGTGTTGTGATGGATGTTGCATGTTGTTTTGATAGTTGATTATTAGGTGTGCCTACTGTGGTGTTAGATTTATTGCAATGAATGAAGAGTGATGTCATATTTCAATTCATTAGAAGTATCGTCCATTATGGACTGGGAAGTGACACACCAATTGGATGTAAATGCTAAATCAAATTGAATTGCATGCTAAATGAAATTGAATTTCATGGTTATATGGGCATCAAATTTTGATTCATGAGGTGTTATGGGCCCTCAGGGATCAGAGCTTGGTGGACTATTGGTTAAAGCTTTTGAATAAAGGTATGTTAAATGAATGGATGTTTAAAATAGAGCCTTACCTAGACCCGACTTCTGAGTGGGCAAGAGGTAGTGACTCTAGTGGTTTTTAGTGACTATTCCTTATGCAGTCCTGGTTTTAGAAGCAGGCTGTGGGTTGACATGGTTTTTAGGAAGGTCTTGACCTATCCTGTCCTAGTTCTTGTGCTCGTTAGTTTCGAATCTCGTTAAAAATCTTGAGCTAAGGCGTGTGTTTGGAATTGCAGAGTCATTCCACCACCACGACCTCCAGTTGTACGTCGGGAGAGTGGTGGCGACCATGCTCCGAAGATGGTAGGCTATGGGCTACTAGAGGAAACTCCAGTTATGCCAGCTGTGACACCAACAGTTATACCAGACACAGGTGCTGAGGCACAGTTCTGTGAGAGCTTATTGCATTTTATGTAGACCATTCAGGGAGCACCGTGACCTGCCCCGACTATGGAAGAGTTGACGCGTGAGTTTCAGCAGCAGCATCCACCTACGTTTTCAGGGGATGGCGGACCACAGGCTGCAGAGTCCTAGATAGAGGCGATACTAGCTATCTTCGAGCATCTAGAGGTGCCTCTGGAGAGGAGGGTCAAGATCTCTATGTATATACTACATGATTCCGCCAAGAGATGGTGTGACGTGATCACCCAGTCAGATCGTCATCGAGAGATGGATTGGATAGAGTTTCATATGGCATTCTACGATTTCTTTTATCCTGAGACTTTGAGGGCCGATCGAGCCTGAGAGTTCTTACGTCTGGAGCAGGGTGTGTTATTGGTGATGGAATACTCAGCCCATTTTACTGAGTTTCAGTGTTTCACACCTATCCTGATGGGTGATTAACTATCGAGGGCCAGAAGTTTTGAGGATGGTCTGAGATATGACATCCGATCTCAGGTAAATATCTTCAGGTTGACTACTGTTTCTGGAATTGTGAACCAGGAGCTGATCACAGAACGTAACCTGAGAGAGGCTGGAGGTGCGAGCTAGAGTGGTTCGACATCAAGATCAGGTACTGCAACGACTGTTAGTAGGAAGCGTCGTCTGGAGCTTCCACACTATGATTCTAGCAGTCAAAACCTACCTTTGATTAGAAATCTGAGGTGCTACCAGTGCGATAGGCTGGGACACACGAAGCTGCAGTGTCCAAGGGACCCGGTCGAGTGCCGATCATGTGGAAATATGGGTCATCTTCAACATTTCTGCAGAACGTTTCCACCAGTAGCCAGCAATAGAGGGTCCACACCGACTCCATATACAGGAGTAGGGTCGACAGCTTCTCCTCAGACAGGGAGTTGGGGTGCGACTAGACGATCAGGCCAAGGTAGTGGTTGTGGCAGAGGTACCCAGGTACAGGGTACACTGAGATGTCAGAGTGGACCAGTTCCGGGTAGTGAGGTTGTATCACAAGGTCGTGGTTCAGGCCAGATGTATTCAGTGCAGCCTACTTCCGAGGATCATAGGGCGGGACCATCTATGGTGAGAGGTACGGTCTTAGTAGCATCTATTATTTCATCTGACCTCTTTGATACAGGTTCATCACATAGTTTTATATCTACGCCTATAATGAGAAGCCTTGGGATAGTTGTGTTGTCCTATGATGGCATCTTGATGCTAGGCGCACCACTAGGAGTTAGGGTAGAGGTCGTATGTAAGTGTAGAGGGTTCCCCCTTGAGTTTGGAGGGTATCACTTCGTCTGGGATCTTTATGTTCTTGAAATGAAAGGTTTTGATGTCATTCTCAGTATGGAATAGTTAGTAGCTTACCAAGACTACGTTGATTATTACTGCCTGAGGGTGATTTTCATATCACCAGAGGGTGCAGTGTATACTCTTAAGGGAGAGTGGGATCTCCAGGAAAGCCGAGATGGACCAGAGCATTGTGGGATGGACGGGATGACAGCCCAAATCTCTATTTTGTTTCTGGATGATCAGGGAGTAAGTCAGATGGAATTTCCTCTAGTAGTTGAGCGCTTTAGGGATGTTTTTCCTGATGAATTTTCAAGTTTACCTCCTGAGAGAGAGTTGGAGTTCTCAATTGAGCTAGTGCCGGAATCTGCACCAGTATCCATTACTCCTTACAGGATGGCTACGATAGAGTTGCAATATCTCAAGAAACAGATCGAAGATTTGGAGGCAAAAGGGTTTATTCGACCCAGTACTTCTCCGTGGGTTTCGTCAGAACTTTTTGCGAAAAAGGAGGACGAGACTCTTAGGATGTGTGTGGACTATCGGAAGCTGAACCAACTAACGGTTAAAAACTGATATCCCTTTCCACAGATAGATGACCTGTTTGATCAGCTTCGAGGAACTAGGGTGTTCTCAAAAATTGATTTGAGGTTAGGGTATCACCAAATGCGTGTTAGACCTACAGACATACCTCATACAACTTTTTATAGTAGGTATGGTTTATAAGAGTATCTGGTTATGCCGTTCGGTCTCACGAATGCACTAGCGGTTTTCATGGCTTTGATGAATCGCATGTTCCATCCATACTTGGACTCGTCCATCGTGGTTTTTGTGGACGATATTTTGGTGTATTCTAGAAATCGAAACGACCATTCCAACCATCTTGAGATCGTCCTAAATACACTAAGAGAGCTTTAGCTATATGAAAAGCTTACTAAGTTCCACTTTTGGATGGATCAGATTCACTTCGTGGGCCATGTTATCTATGAGACAGGAGTGTCTGTAGACCCTGAGAAGGTTAGAGATGTGGTTTCTTGGGAACAACCCAAGAATGTCTTTGACATATGAAGTTTCTTGGGGATTGCTGGTTATTATCATCATTTCATATAGGATTTCTAATTCTTATCAGTGCTGTTGACAGGCCTGACTAAGAAGGGTGTAAAATTTTTATGGATAGATGCTTGTGAAGAAGCCTTTCAGGAGTTGAAAGGAAGGTTGACATTAGCACCAATCCTGATACTTCCAGAACAGGGCAAGAGTTACATGATCTATTATGATGCATTAGGCAATGGGCTAGGTGCAGTGTTGATGCAGGGAGATAGAGTCATGGCGTACGGATCTCGGCAGTTGAGGCCACACGAGAGGAATTATCCGACGCACGATCTTGAGCTAGCTGCAGTTGTTCATGCGATGCACTGTTGGAGACATTATTTATTGGGAGAGCGTTTTGTGGTATACACAGACCACAAGAGCCTCAAATATATCTTTACTCAGAATGATATGAATCTTAGGCAGCGACGGTGGGTGGAGTACCTACAATCCTTTGATTTCGAGCTTGCTTATATGTCTGGTAAGGGAAATGTAGTGGCCGACACATTGAGCAGGAGGACTCAAATACAGTCAGTGCAACATGCTAGTGATGAATGGAAGCTTATGTTCTTGTTCTCTGAGATGCATCTTGTTGTGATGAATAGCCAAGGGCAGTCTTTTCTATCATCTTTAGCTGTGACTTCTACCCTCTTGGATAGAGTAAGGATGAGACAGCTGTCAGATTCGGAAGGCCTAGTCCTACGGGAAGGTGTGTTAGGTGAGGACCCTCCTCCTGGTTGAACGATAGGTGAGGATGAATTTCTTTGTATCTGTGGATGTGTATGGGTTCCAGTGGATATTAGAGAGGATCTGATGCGGGAGTTTCATGCTTCAGTTTGGGAAGTTCATCCTGGAGTCACTAAGATGTATCGTGACTTGCACCGACAGTACTGGTGGCCAGGTATGAAGAGGGAAGTGGCTAGTTTTATCGCGAGATGTTCCACATGTTAGCAGGTGAATGCGGAACACCAGCGGCCATCTGGGCTTTTACAGTAGCTACATATCCCGGAGTGGAAATGGGATGATGTTGCGATGGATTTCGTAACTGGTTTGCCGAGGTCACCTCGAGGTAACGATGCTGTGTGGGTTGTGGTTGATAGGCTCATGAAGGTTTCACATTTCTTTCCAATCAAGGAGACCTTCAGTGTGGATGAGATGGGAAGGTTGTATATCCAGGAGATAGTACGACTCCACAGGGTCCCACGTACCATTGTTTCAGACAGGGATTCTTGTTTTACATCACATTTATGGCAGAGTTTTCAGAGGGTGCTGGGTACACAGGTGAACCTGAGCACAACATACCACCCTCATACTAATGGCCAGTCAGAGCGTATGATACAAGTGTGGGAGGACATGCTACGAGCATGCGTCCTGGATTTTGGGGGCTCATGGGAGAGGCATATTCCCGTAGTTGATTTTTCCTATAACAACAGTTATCATATGACTATACAGATGGCACCATACGAGGCTTTATATGGTAGGTTGTTCTAATCACCCCTGTGCTGGTTAGAGGTAGGTGAGGCTGCTTTACTGGGATCGCGTCTTGTTCAGGAGACTTCTGAGTAGGTCCAGTTGATATAGAAGCGGGTGGATACCGCACAGTCTTTTCAGAAGTCATATGATAATCACTAAAGAAGACCCCTAGAGTTTGAGGACAGGGATCATGTTTTATTACATGTTTCATCGAGGCTGGGACACAGGAAGATCAGGTGATAGGGTAAGCTATCGCCGAGATATGTTGGGCCTTTTGAGATTCTAGAGAGGGTTGGGATGGTAGCCTATCAGTTGCAGTTACCTCAGAGGTACCAATCCATGCATGACGTGTTCCATGTTTCTCACTTACGACGATACCATTGATACCCATCTCATACTTTCCATCTTGAGGAGCTCGAGCATCAGGTAGATGCATCCTTTGAGGAACATCCGATTCGTATCGTTGACAGAATCATGAAGGTTCTCTGAGGCCAGTCAGTTCTTCTAGTACGGGTGCTATGGCAGCACATCCGTTTACAGGATGAGACCTGGGAGTGGGTGGCCGACGTACGTGCTCAGTGGCCAGAGCTATTCGTAGACAAATCTTGACCCCCCATTTAGAGAGAAATTCAGGGACGAATTGCTATAAGAGGGGAAGATTGTAAGAACCTGGATTTTCGTACAAGGTATGGATCATTTTCTTTTCAGTTTAATTGTTCTATTGAGGCCTAATGTGGATGACTAACTTGACCAAGGAAGTTGTGGAGGTGTTCGAGGCTTGTTTGGAGCTCGGAACCAAGTTTTAGGCTGGAAATGGCCTGACACACAGTTTTCACACGGCCTACGCATGACCTGGCTAAACCATGTACCATGGTGCTGGCTTGGAAGAGGTAAGAGAACGACCTGCGCACGGTTTGGGGAAACTGTGCGGGGTGGCCGTGTGGCTGCCCCTTGTCTTCCAATGAGGTCCTCACGGTCTCCGCACGGTTTGGAAGGCCATGCGGGTAAACCGTGCGACCTGCTGTGTTTTGTTAATTTAATTAATTTTTATTTAAATTGATTAAATTTTATAAAACCTAAAACTAATCCTCTCTTCTTCAACCAGATAGTAGGGAGGATCCTGGGAAATCTCTCAAGGAAGATTTGGAGGATCTTGATCTATCTTCATCGTCCGAACTCTGTTTTGATTTCCATTCGTCTCGTTGGATCCACAACATTAAGTCCTCAATTCCTTTTTAATCCTTCTCGATTCTTCTGGTTACAACGAACGCAGATTGGATTAAGGTTCATATGCCCTAATTTCTCATTCTTCATCTATTCTTCAAATTTCTACTAACCGGGTTGTATCAGATCCTGATACTGGATGAGCTATCTAGTACGAGCCTAAGGTAGGTGGTCTCATGCTTTTCGCTGATTGTCAGGCTGTTTATATATGTCGGAGTGCCGCGCGCCCAATTTTGGGGTGTCGCTTGAACATGAATTTCAATCCTGTTATTACCTAGTATGCCGTAGGTAATCTTAATAGGTTGTTATGTGCTTGATTTAGGTTGTATACCTTAGACCAGAACCACCCCTTGGGTGCGTTGCCTTGAATGGCTCTTTTAATAGTTTTGACCCTGGATGACCTTGAGTCATTCCTTTCCTTTCCCTTGAGGGTTGTTAAAAAATGGAACTTGATCATGAATGTAATCACAATATGATGAAATTGTAATTGAAATGGTTTCAGGTATGGGATGAAGTGTTGCCCCTTTACCCTTGTATGTAAATTCTTGAACTGCTAGCCCACGTGAGTTAAATGATTTTGAGTTGCTTAAACGTGAATCAAAGTCATGGGTGAACCATGGAACCAATGTGAGTTTCTATGGACGGACTCATACGAGACTTTTTATTGAAATTCCGAGTGAATCATGGATCCAATACGAGATTCCATGGACGGACTCAACAGGGAATGACATGTCATGGGAGATACTTGAATCTTATTTATAGGATTCTGGGGATGGGCTCAGTTGACAGACTATATCGCACCTAGAGTGAGGCTGGGTACATAGAGGTTCACCAGAATGGGCTTGTAGAGCGATGCCAGGGTCCTAGAGGTTCACCGAAATGGTCTTGTAGGGTGCAGGTAGATTTTATTCCCGAGTGATGCCTGGTTTCCGATTGAGTATTCCAGGAACAGGCTCAAGGAATGGTTTGAACACTTGAATGAAATGGTTAATGAACGGAATGGATACCTAAAGTGATGCCAAGCCAAAGCACAATCTTGGGTTGGTCTTTCTTGTTTCCCTTGTTTACTAGTTTCCATATTACACTTCCTTCCATATATATTCACCGACAGATTGCACAGATCTTTAGTGGTTGCCTGTTGGGATTTAGTCTCACACCCTGTTTGGGTCATGTTTTTGGACCCAAGAAGATTATATGGTTGCAGGTAATGAGAAGGGGAAATGACCTAGTACAGGTACTTGACTTGCTGCTCGGAGCAGGAGTGCATGGGACCAAGCTGAGGCTTGTGATGCGATAGGGGACACATTTTGGTTTCTTTTTGGTATTTTGTATACTTGTACTGGATTGTATTGACTTGCATCATTATATATATATATGAGATCTTCCTGCTTTTTTATCTTTATCTGCTGTCTATCTATTGTCTACTGGTTACTTTCTTCCACTGTTATATGTTGTACTTACACTATGATACTTTGGTAATGAGGGCATAGTCTCCCCATGGAATCACCTAGGCCCTCGCTGCTAGTCGGCAGCCTCTGGTGTTTTGGGAGATGTGCTTGAGGCCAAGTGGTGACCGGTCTGGATACCGGGTTGGATGGTAAGTCGGGTAGAGACGTTACAATTTAATTCCTTTATGGCTATTGAATTCCCTTATTGATATAAATAAAAAGGAGGGGTGTAATCTTTATTTTATTTTGAGAAAGAAATGGTTTCACTTCTCTAGTTTTCTTTGAAGGAGATATACCCTAAATCCTTACACTTTTGAAGTGAAATTGTCCATATCATATTATATGATTGGGTTATATCATATGGTTGAAAATCATATAGTAATATCCATATATAAACCTTATGATTGGTATGGAAGTGAAATAGTAATATGTTAACATCTGATTAATTCTTCCATTTTGGCTATCATTAATAAATTCTTTATAAGATGAAACATCAGGGAGGTTGATGCATTAATGTGATATATACATGAACAAATAAATAAAATTTACTCATAAATTTTAATTCATGAGTAAATTAATGTAACCAAGGAGAATAATCAGGTTCTTATATAAAGATCATAGTTACCTTGAGATGGTGATTGTTCGAGCTTTCCTTGCCTCCTACTCATTTACACTCTCCCTAAATCACTCTTTGTTTTATTTATTTTCTATGAGTGGAACTAACACGTCTTTTAGTGAAGGAGAGTCATGCCTATGATATGGGTGGTTCACATCATCCTGTTGATAAAGAATGGAGGAGGGTGTCTTATAACTAACTACCTCTAGGTGATCTTCATCAAACATATTCATGAAGATAGTGGTATTATATTTGATCGATGAAAGGTACACAAATATGTTTTTTAATTTTATATAGAATGGTTTAGGTTTTAAAGTATGTGTGATCTAGGATTTGGATTTCATATTATTTCTTTTAACTAGATTAAGTGTTAATAAATCCTATGAAACCAACCAGTGGCATAAAATCTATGAACTATTGTTCGATTCTTGAAATCATATTTAAAATAATGAAATTTGATATAATTTTCACTATCATTAAAATGATATATATTTTGAATTGTGGTTTTTTATAAAACATAGTATGACATAATCTATGATGATATTTACAGATATGATATGTGATATTATAATAGGTGATACAACATAAATCCTTCATCTTTCAATATATCATATGGAATGATATAGAGGAATCATATTAGGTGAAAGCATTGACCCACATTTAAAAACAGAGCATCATACCATAAAGTCAATATTGATGTTAATCATAAAAAAAGATTCCAAGGAACTAAAGGTTAATTCTACATAGGTTACTATGTCTTTTGATAGGCACTGTGTGCAATAATTATTAAGTTATTGTTATGTAGGGCCTATCATAGAGAACAATATGGATGCATATGTAGGATTAATACTAAAAAGAATCCATATCATTGGTTGTGATTTATACACACCTTATGAGTTACTCTTATGTAGTCCATTATTATGTGTGACATATTGTAAAATTCAAATCCCAAACCCATGATATTACTCTCACATGAGCCAACTTCTCTAAGTTAATCTTACACAAGCCTATCATAAGCCATGGCCACCTATTCTGTTGATTTTATCTTATTCAAGCTACCATAAGTGAATATTTATCTATCATAGGGTACAATATATAGATACCATTAATTACTATCACATATAGTGAGACAACACTTACAATTTGGATAGATTATTACATGTGGTATATAAGAAAAATTTGTTTTTTCTTGATTTCAATTATGAATTGAATTAAATATGTTATAGATTTTATATAAATTATGTAAAAATATATTTTTAGTTCAAAGGTTTTAAACTACTTCCAAGTAATCATACATGAATCTAAGGAGTTACATGCTAGGTATGATAATAGATTTAGTTTTATTTTACCTTTACATTGGATTATACAAGGTTATGAAATTAAATTTAAAGGTTAATAATAGTTTATACAAATTAGGTGTTAGAATTATAATGGAATTAAGATCTATCTTGAGTAAAGTATCCATGGGTAGAAGGACTCTGGTCAGACTACTCACTGGCTTGGAGGCTTATACCTTGGCTTGAAATATGGGGATTAGATATCTATCTATTTAAGTTGACTCTTGTGATTATTATTGATTTCAAATGATTCCAATACTTTTCATGAAATATTTTTATGTACCTTATAGATATGATTAATTTCTACATGTATGAATATAATTGAATTTTTATTTGGTTTAGTAACCCAAGTTATGATTTGAATAAAGAGTTACACATCAAAATGGTTTGATTATATTGGTATGGTAGAAGGAATAAGATTCCAAACTAAATAATTTTAGGTAGGAATACATGGAAATAAATGAGAAAATATAGTGAGATTATATCCTATTTAAAATACTAAGTGTTAGATTTCTTCAAAAGTAAACACTTTTCAACACCTCAATTTTCCAACTATGTAGGTCATACTAAAGATGGATGACCTTGGATTATCTTGTGTAAGGTAAGCATGTAGTGGTTGACCCTAATAGGATTAAGTTCCTTTTCATGATATTTTATTTGGGTTAAACTTATCCAAGAGAACCTAATATTATTAGGATACCATAAGAATGGTGTTTAGTTTATCCCTATTGAAGTTACCTTGAGAGGAAGTTTTTTTTTTCAATAAGTTTTTCTATCAAGTACTTGTTAGTGTAATTATATAAATGTGGGGTCTTGGGTTATGGAATGAGTTTCCACCAAATTGAAGTAAAGGAATTTCCTATAAGAGTTGGGTAAAAAAGTTTTTTTACTTGAATAACTGTCTTGATAGATTCAAGGGGAATTCCACACATTTGAAAATTAGAGAGTTGATTTATATGTAAAAGATAAGTACTAAAGGTGAGAAGTTTTGTCTACAATAGTTTACAAGAAGTGGATAAGATAATAAAGGGTTTCTATTGAACCATGTTCTATATATCTTTTAAAACTACCATTAAAAATAAGAAAACATATTCAAGGGCTTGGAGAAGCTAATTTTAACAGTGGGGATTCCATCTTAGTGTTACTTGTAGTTCCCCATACCTGTACACCCGAATATAGTGCTAAAACATACTATACATAATGGCTTCGATAAAAAAATGTTTCCCAATTTTAATCATTCATAATTACAACTTCAAAATAAAATATTGAGTCACTTACATACCCAAAAAATTTTAATTTTAGAGTTTTATAGAGTTAGGAATATTCTAATCATAAAAAAACCCATGTCTTTCTTATTCAATGAGAATATTTCAATTATAATAATTATTATTATTTTATAATACATCTTTAATATCTCCCATAAAATTATCCACTCATAATAATCTTATATAAGTATCATATGTATTACTCATATTCATAACCTAGGGAAATAGAAACATAAGAGGGGATGAGCTCAGATGCTTAGTAAGAGAAAGCATGCAATGAAAGATATCATAAAATAAGAAAGGCATGATCAATATGGAAGAAGTAAGTAATAATAAAATGTTCCATTTAACATTAAATATGACAATGAATTATTTCCATGGATAACTAAAAAACATAAATAATCACATGGAAAACAATAAATAATTTCATAATAATGAAATTAATAATGTTAATAATCATAATATTACTATTAAAGTTATTGATAATGTGAGGCGTTGATTTGTGATTGAAAAAAAAGAAGGATTTATTTGTGTTTTCAGTACATAAATCCATTGAAAATGTTGATAATATTTATAAAGTTTCAAAAAATATTATTCCATATAGAGAAATATAAGGCTCGTATAAATAGATAATCATATAGAGGATAATGGACATATGTGATTAGATGAATTCTAATAGAATAAGGTGATCAGACAAATTATGGGAAAAAGTGTTTATCCAAAAGTATTCATAGGGGTATTGGATAGAGTTTTCTAAACAAACAAAATATGGTAATGATTTACTATTATTCAAAGTACCAAACATCCTGATTACTTAAAGGTAATCATGATTCTAGCTAAGGTTTTTTAATGAACTAAAGAGTAAGAACATGACCCTTTTTGGATAGAGGATACTAGGAATAGAATAGCTTATAGAAATATCATAAAAAGAAATACATATAAACATTTTTGAGTTTATCAAATAAAGGAAACTTTATGAGTCCACCGAATATAGTTTTCTAAATAGAACCCACTAGATGATTAATGCATGTGAAGGTATTAGGTAGATGTTTCTAAGATAAGTCATCAAATAGTGGTTTCTGAGGGAAGTTATAAAATTTTGGTTTCTGAGAGTGATCACCAGACAAAAGTTTCTAATTGAAGTCATCAAAATGAAGTTCCCAGATGAATTTTCATTAGACAGAGTTAACATGAAATCTCTAAACATAGGAAATCTTCAAATCTTAAAATATAGAAAAATAACAAGACTACCGAATATATAGGTACTGGACAAAGAATAACCTTACGATGTTGTACTAGAAAAAGCATTACTAGAAAGAGGAGTTCCTATAAAGGTGTACCAAATAAAGGTTTTAGGATATTTATAAAGTTTTCATAAATTTATATATTGTGGAGATAATAATCACGATGATCAATAAATAAATAATCATGAATGGAATATCATGATTCTAACTAATATTTTAGGAATTTTTGAAGATATTTGATGTCGATATTTGAGGAAAGTCCCTATAAATATTTTTGAATCAAAATTATTCGAAGGTTTGATGGTGTTAAATTGAAGAAATAACTGATCAAGAATTCAAATATATAAGTGTGAAGTTTAAATTTGAATTCAAGATTCTTCCTTTGTTTTTGGGGAAACTATGACTATATAAAGGGGATCAGGAGCACTATGAAATGTTTTTTTATACTATAATAGTTTTAAAATAAGTAAGGTTCTATCCATAAATATTGAGAGTGATTTTTATTTGGTTTTAAGTACTAGATGGAGTAGTATCAGATGGAGAGTATCAGAAAGAGGGTTCGAGACATAGAGTAACAAAAGAAGAGTACCAGACAGAGAGGTATATGAGAAAGGTGTACCAGACTAAGTATAATAGATAGAGAGGTGGAAGTTAGAGGTGTACCAGATAGATTATACTGGATTAATAAGTATAAAAAAACATGTACTATATAGATAAGTTATCAGATGGAAAATTTTAGAAAAAAGTTCTTGCTTGTTATTGTGTAAGAAATTGAAAAAGAAAAAGAAGAACTTGTATAAAGGAAAGTGTGAATCATTCAAGCAACACCATAATGACATATTGAAGCCTATTGGTGATGGTTTATTTCACTGTTGATTTTTATCATATTATATGTGAAAGAATTATATTCAATTTAAAATGACTATAGTGCTATGCAAGTGATGGATATAGCCTACTTTCTATAATCTACAAAGGATTGATTTCTAGTGGTCTATGTTATTCAATTATTTCTTAACCATTCCAAGGATTGGATACTCTTATTAAATAGAGATACATGAAAATTATAGTGTTATTATGGATATTCTTGTGTTTTTTATAGGATTTAATTCTCTTTAATTGAAGACAAAGTTTTTTTAAGAAGAAACACTTAAAAATGAATACCACTAATTCACCCCACTCTCAATGGTCACACATATCCTAATAGGTACATTTAATTGGTATTAGAGATAATCTTCATTCATTGAATCTTGATTGTTTGAATAAGGTTTAAATCACCATGTATTTTTATAACTTTTTAATAGTAAGAGTATTCTTATATTTTAAGGATAGAAATATCATATTTGAAAGGAAAACTTCTACCCTATATTTTATCAATTATTTATAATTTTCTTGAAGCTACTAAAAATGGTTTTACTCCTCCTGATGAGGGTATTCACTTAACATCTAAAAACAATAAAAATATAGAGAATGATGGGAATGCTAGAAATGATATACTTTCATCCCTCTCTAAAACTGATTTTATAAGGTTTAAAGGAATTGGAACAATTGAAGGAATCTAGGCTAAGTTTAAAAAAATATAAATTAAATACTAAAGTTAATAAATATAAATTAAATATATAGATATTTACATATAAAGATATTAAAATTTTAGTTGATGAATCTATTTTTGATTTGTTTATAAGGTTTAATGACATTGTAATCACCATAAGATGTTTCAATGAGAAATGGGAAGATTCAACTATTATTGAAAATATTCTAGTAATTATTCTTGATAAATTTTATTCCAAGTAATCATCCTTAAAATATAGATATCCTAAGTTTTTTATTTGGATTATATGCATAGTATTCTCATCACATATGAAATGAGAAGAGAAAAGGCCATCAATAACAAGGAAAAGGCTGATCAAGAAACCTCTTTCAAATCTTCTAAGCAAGGAATGTCTATGAAAATTTCTATTGAATAATTACATGATTTTTAAATTGAAGATGAAGTGATTAATTATTTTTATGAATTAATGTATTTTTTTCTAGAAAGGTGAAAATAGATACGGGGAAGTTCCAAGTAAATTTACCTTTGAAGTTATTTAACCATGAAGCCATTGAAAATTTTGCAAAAAACTATCAAAGGTAAATAAAGATTAATATAATGATAAAGAAGATGTAAAATTAATAAAATATATGAATAATTATATTTATAAATCAAAGTGTTATTCAAAAGGAATATATAATAATATATCTAAATATAAGAAGAGAAACTATTTTTCTAAACGTGAGAAATGTGATGATAGTGAAATGGAAGCTCAAAACTCTAGTTATGATGGTGTTGAGAAGTTGCTTATTAAAAAATTAAATGATAATAATTTTTCTAGTGATGAAATAAGAAAAAAAGGATATGAATAAGAAGAAACTTATATGGATTTTATGCTTAAAATAGAATTTAAATAATGTATTTAATTGATTACTAAACCTGACAAAGAGAATGGGAAGTTGAAAAAAATAAGATCTATAAAAAAATAATTAGGAATCAACACATGATGAAAAATATTGGTTTATAAAATAGATCGATGATCTGAATAAGTTACTTGATTAAGACAAAAAATTTAACATCAATATTTAAGAAAAAATAAAGGCGAATGAGAAAGTATTTATCATGTTCAACAAAACCTACTTAAAGCTGAATAATGAATATTAAACTTCCAAAACTCGATTTCAAAAGTGGATTAAATTTTATAGATGTTTAAACCTTATGATTATCATGAAATATCATACTAAAATATTAAAAATAATTTGAAAATACATATAATAAGAATAAATTCAATAAGACCATGTATGTAGTTAAAACAAGTGAAGTCAAAAATTCTAAACATTATAAGGAATCAAAGTTTGAAGAAAAAATTAATACAATTGGAGACTCTGTTAATATTGAGAAGAAGTATAAGATGAATAATAGGATTTCAGAAGTATACCAAAATTTTGGTTCACAACAAAGAGCCAAGGTTTATGGTTAGAAAGATGATGGAATAAATATAAAGAGTTCTAGACAACATGCAAGTTATAGAGTAAAATACACCTTTTATGGATATTTCTAGCATTGTAGAGGACTTGGGCATATACTGAAAATTTTCTGGTTCAATAATCAACACTAAAATAAATAAAGGAGGTATTAGAGATAGAATTTTAGGGGGATTAAATCCACTAAAATAAGGAAACTAAAAAATTAATTTTGAGAAATGAAATTACATTTCAACCACTAGAAAATATTTGTGAGAGATGTGATCAACATAGACATATTTCTAAAGGATATCTTGTAATGATACCATCAAAAAAAGGTTTATATTAAAAATTTCAGAATCCTCATGTGAAGAAGGAAAAAAGGAAAGGAAAAGGCCTTAGTTGTTGAAACTTCTCTCAAATACACAAAAGGAGAACAAACTTGGATATTGGATTATGTGTGTTATTTACATATGACTAGATATTTGAAATTATTGAAAATGTGAAAGATTACAAAGAAGAGATAGTGACTTTTGTAAATGATGAGTAACTCAAAATAATAGGCATTTGATAATCGATCATTGGAAAGGAAAAATTGAAATCCAAAAGTACATTATTTTTTATAGATTGAAACACGATTTGTTAAGTGTTTCATAGATTTGTGATGAAGGAAATGAAGTAGTTTTTAGAAGATATGGAATTTTTGTTAAAAAGATTTAAAATGGGAGTATTATAATAATATGGAAATGAAATAATGGAAATATGTTTCAATTTGAAGATTCATAAAGTTTATGATATCAGATAATGATAAGGGAAAATAAAATATGGTATAAAAATAAAGGATATTTTTGCCAGAGGATTATGAAAAAGATTATAAAGATAAAAAGTATTCATGTTATTCCTGATATGATAAGACTAAGGGATTGGTACTCTTTGATATTATAGAAATTAAATATTCCAAACTCAGTACCTAAGAAGGTTGAGATACTTTAACCTAATCCCTTAGAGATTATTCATTATGATATATGTGGGTGCATGAGAAATAAATCTAAAAATAGAGATAATTATTTTATTTGATACTCATATTACATGTATTATTTTTTTGAAACACAAATCAAAGGATCTCAATATGTTTTATAATTTTAGGAGAATTTCTGAGAAAGAATGTGGATATTCCATGTAGAAGATTCAAACTGATAATTGTGATGAATATAAAAAATGAGAAGTTTAAAGATTATCTAGAAAAATACGTCATTTATTACGAATTTAGTGAACCATACACAACATAACATAATGGTGTTGATGAAATAATGAATAGAAGTTTGATTGAGATTTATCACACCATACTAATTAAACATAATACTTCATGATTCCTTTGGATAAAGGATATTAGAGCATAATTTCACATTTAGAATCATTATTTCTATTTCTAAAACTCTAATATGACTCCATATGAGATAATTATAAAGACACCCTAATATTTAAATACTTAAGGGAGTTTTTCATCCCATTCATTATCAAGTTTAATGGTTAAATTCTTGGGAAGTTTTATCAAAGTGGTGTTGATGGTGTATTCCTTGGATAAAATCATAATTATAGAGGATAAAAGTATTATAATAAGTAATATGAAAGGATTTTTGAATTTGTGGATGTGAAAGTGCTTGAAAATTATGATAGAAATAATTCACAGTCAACTATAGGTATTAAAGGAAGCGGAGATGAAGCTATTTAAGGTAAAAAACATGACAAAGTTTTTGAAAAAGATGATGATATTAAAACTGTACAAGATAAAGATGTTGATTCAACCATTTCAAGTGATGAGGGACAATTTTTGGTAATATCATCCATGATCTAGGAGAAAGTGGAGGTCCAAAATATCATTGGATAATAATGGAAATAGGTTCAAACCAAAGAAACATTAAGGACAGTTTTACATACCTATGTGTTTTCATAGGTTGAGACAATAGATATTGAAGAAGATTTAGATCATCAAGAATATATTGATTCTATGAATGAATAATTTGGTCATATTGAAACAAATTAGATATAGGAAACTTATAACCAAACTAGAAGATAAAAATATGATTGGAATCGACTTAGTTTTCCAAAACAAGCTAAATGAATGAGGTGATGTGGTAAGAAACAAAGAAAGATTAGTTTGTAAGGGTTACTCATAGGTTGAAGGTAATATTTTTATGAGACATTTTCGACAGTTAAAATATTTGAAACCATTAGAATCTTTCTTTCTATTTCTTTACAACAAAAATATAAGATATTCCAAATGTATTTCAAGTATAATTTTCTTAATGGAGAGCTAGAGGAAGATTTTTATATTAAGTAAACACGTGCCTTATTCCTTGGTCAAGTTGAAAACTATATTTTTGAGTTGAATAAGGATTTAATGGGCTGAAAGAAGATATTATTGTTTGGTATTCTAATCTAGATACTTTCATGAAGAAGTTAAATTTCATAAAAGGAAGAGTAGACAAAAAAATCTATATAAAAAAATCAAGGGGTTTCCTTCATTGTGATTGTTTATATTGATGATATCATATATTCATGGAATAATGAAGAAGTATATGAAGTGTTTTCCAAAGAAATGAAGATGATATTTGAAATTTATCTACTGGGAGAAATGAGGTACTTTCTTGTCTTGAAAATTTATCAAGAGAAGGATCACATTTTCTTATCATTAGAAAATTCATCTAAGGAATTACTCTAAAGATTTAGCATGGATAAGTGAAAACCTATTTCCACACCAATAGTAGTGGGAAATTGTTTTTTAAGGATGAATTTGGAAGAATGTTGATCCTAAAGAATTTAGGAAATTGATTAGAATCCTTCTATACATAAAAACCTCTAAGAAAAACTTGGTTTATGTTGTTACCTTATGTGATATATTTCAAAGTGCACCAAGAATGAAACATTTTTGTGGATGGAAAAAGAATAATTAGATACATTAAAGAAACTAATGATTATGGGATAAATTATAAAAGTAAGGTAAAGTTGAGTCTATTTGTCTATACAGATGCTGACTATATAGGTTGTGTTGATGATAGAAGATCCACATCTAGTGGATTTTTATTTTTGGGAGAAATATACATTAGTTGACAAAAAAAGAATAAAAGTTTAGTGAATCTCATCACAATAAAATCTTAGTATGTAGCTACCAGTCAAGATACAACTCAATTAATGTGGATGAAGACACAATTGGAAGATTTTTTTTATTGATGTGAAGCTTCCCCTTCTCTTGGGTTGTGATAATCTAAGTGATATTAATTTCACAAAAAATATAGTACAACATCCAAAATATAAGAAAATTAACTTTAAATATCACTTTATCAAATAACATATGGAAAGAAATTAACTAAATATGTAGTTTTTACCTAAAAAGGAGTAGTTATCTGATATCTTCACTAAACCATTTTTGAAAGAAACATTTTGAATGCTGATGTTGATTATGGGAATTCAACCTCACTCTCTTTAAGGCTAAGTTATGAAATATTAGTCCACTCTCTCATATTGTCTTTGGATATTCTTATAAAAGGGGGAGAAATATAACAAAATCCATTGATATGTGCTTTACTTATCTAATAAGATCATATATATAGGGGGAGTTTTTAAAAGGGGTAATCAGTGATTCAAACATGCATGAACTATTTTAATAGTTTTTTTGAAGTGGATATAGGAAATTGTTTTAGTCTATTTTGGTTTGTTCTGATAAAGTCTTGAGTGTAGGAAGAAGTTTGAAATGATTTCTAATAACTGATTTATGGATAACTTGGTATTTTTGTTCAATGTTTCTTATTTTATACACTGATTTCACACAAATAGGATTAGAATATTTGGATAGTGATCCATTAATTGAGTTTCAAAGCTTCAATGATTTATTTTCCTTGGTTAAAAACAATATCCAAAATGGTGATTGTTGAGACCAAGTGGTGCTTATTTGTGATTGAATAGAAATAAGGATTATTTTGTGTTGTTTTTTTAGTACATAAACCACATGAAAATATTGACCCTTCATTATAAAGTTTCCATAAATAATGTTCAAGACAAATAAATATATAGATAGAGAATAGATATAATCAGACAGAGGCTAGAAGATAGAGGTGATCGGAAGAAGTCCAATAGAATGAGTTGATTAGAAAAAATATGAGACAAAGTGTTTGTAAAAATATAATCATATAGGAATCATGATAGAGTTTTCAAGAAAAACAAAATAAAGTGATTCTTTTATATTCTTAAAAGTACTAGACATCATTATTACTTTAAGGTATTCACAATTCTAACTGAGTTTGTTCAAATAATGGATGTGAAGGAATATGAGTTTTTTCAGACAGAGGATACCAGATAGAGAGGAGTTTTTGGAATTATAAGATAGATAAATCTAGATGAAAATATATGAGTTCATTGGACAAAATAAAGTTTGTCAGTATACCAGATAGAGTTTTCTATATGGAGTCCACTAGATGAAGAATGTGTATAAAGGAATTGAACAAAGGTTTCAGAGAAAATTAATCAGATAGAGGTTTCTGAGTGAAATTATTAGATAGTGGATGCCTATAAATCTTATTAGAAAAATTAAATGTGTAAATATTAGATAATATATAAATAAAAAACTACTAAATGGAGAGGTACCATATGAATAAGAACCATTAAAATTATCACTGGAAGGATCATTACCAAAAGAGTAGTTCCTATAAAGATGTTCTAGAAAAAGGTTTGAGTATCTTTAAAATGTTTTTGTAAAGTCATATATTGTGGATATTATGGACAAGATGATCAATGAATCAATAATAAAATTTAAGATCATAATTATATTTTATATTTTAGGAATTTTTTAATATCATTGATGTTGGTATTTAAGGAAAGTTTCTATAAATATTTTTGAATAAAATTAATTCAGAGGGCTGAAGGCATTCAATTGAATAATTACTTGAGTGGGAATTAAAATATGGAAGCAGTAATCTTAAATTTGAGTTTGTTCTTATACCTTAGTATTTGGGGAAACTATGAAAATATAATGGGGAGTAAAAGCACTATGGAGTGGTTTTTGTTGGTATGTTAGTTGTTGAATAAGTAGGGTGAAAATGAAAAATATTGAGTGTGGTTTTTATTTTGGTCAAATTACTGAAAGTAGTAGTATCAGAAAAAGAGTATTGGAAATAGGGTACCACATAGAGAGTACCAGATGAAGAGCACTAGATAGAGAGGTATCAAAAAAAGGTGTGCTGGATTGGGTATACCAAAAATAGAGGTGTTAGATAAAGGTGTACTAGATATAATATTCCATATGAAGAAGTATTGAGGGGACAATTTCTAATTGAATAATTTATTGGATGGATAGGTTTATACAAACAAGTTCAAATAGAATTTCTTGCTTATTGTTGTGTAAGAAATTTTATTGGAAGAAGAAGAAATTATAGAAAGGAAAGTTTGAGAATTCAAGAAGCATAATAATGACTTGTTGAAGGCTATTGGTGAAGGTTAATTTCATTGTTTCAATTTTTTTTATCATATTATATGATCAAGAATAACATTAACTATCAAAGGACTATAGTGTTATAATGTTACTATGGGCGTGTTTGTGTGTTGTTTTTTAAATTTATTCAATTATCTCTAACCCGAGGTGAAGGTTATTTTTAAAGGAGGAAAACATAAAAAGTTAGACCACTGATTCAGCCCCTATCAGTGGCCACACAAATCCCGACGGGTCCTTACAAAATACTTGTGCCAATACATCCTAAATATACCATCAAGGCCTCATGATAATACATTATAAATAATTAGGTAGCAATACACCAAATACCTAGGATAGTTTTTCTCATGAGACCTACAAATAAATCAAGGGGCTATCTATAATCAGGCCCCATCCATCACTTACATATATCCAGTGCATTCCTTATATATTGAATCAATAATATAATATATAAAAATTTATATAAAAAAATTAGAATAAAAAATGTCAAAATTTCCCCAATAAATATTCAACCCACCTTAGTAGTCAATAATATTCCAGATATAACTAAAAGTTATACATATTTTTAATGTTTTTTCCAGTAAATAAACAAGTTATCCTTCTTGAAAAACACCCCCAACCCAATTTATATAAAACAAGGTGTTTACAACATATAAAGTAATGAGTATATGGTTAAAGTCAATATGAGAAATTATATAGAATACATCCATGATAATAAAGAAAATGGGCATTAATATGGACATAAATTCATAAAAAATGAAGTAATTGGAGTAAAGACAAGTCCCTTGGAAAATAGAGAGGAAAATTGCAGTGAAACATAAACAAATATCTTAAAGATTTTGTATAAATGTTTCAAAAATAAAGTCATAAATCACTTAAAAAACCCTTTTCACGAGGTTCCAATAATACCATTAAAACATTATTTGAAAAATAATTTATAATAATTAAATCTTTAAAATAAAATATACTTAAGTAAGAAAATGTGGAGGGAGGATAAAAATATACATAAGTGGAGTGAAATCCTTTTTCGAAATTTTTAAGAAAATAATAACCTTTTGTTTTGAAACTTTTATAGAATAATGGGAATAACCATAAAAACTTGGAAAAGAAGATAAATCATGAAGATGGGTCTTTATGATAGGAAAATCCATTATTAATGAAAATTCTTAAAATGTGTTTCTTTTCACACTTTTGTGAATAATTTCAAAAATTATTTATATGAAAAACATTAAAAATATTCCTTCTAAACTTTTGAAAGTAAGGTAAAAGTATAAAACCAATTCCCTTATAAATCATTGAAGTATTTAAAATAAATGTTATGAAAACAATAAAGAATATCTATATGGAAGAGAAATATTCCTGACCAAAAAGAAGAAATAAAATCAACTTTTCTTATAAACATTGTATCAGTGGTTTTGAACACCAAAGAGAGGAAAAAAATGGAAAGAATAATTTTAAAACAAAAAATAAATATAGGAGAATAAAATATGTGGCGTTTAATGGAGAAAGAGCATATAATTACCCTAACATATATTCAAGCATAAACATCCCTGATTAAGAGTGAGATTGAAAGATAAACTCTTACAACTTTAGTAACTTTAAAATCAAAATCCATAGAAAGCTATAAAATGATATTGTTCTATAAATACCATGAATTAAATGAAATAATATAAAAAAATATTTTCTTCTATTAGTAAGTGTTTTATATAAAATAAATAATGGCACACAACATGAAGCATGTCTTAAGGAATCGAAATTGAGACCAAGAATACTTACAAATTTTATAACACTTGAATTAAAATATTTTAAGATAAAGAGATAACTTAAAATGAAACATTAATTTATATTATAAGGGATTGGATCATGATATAATATTTTAAAGTGTAATCATATAAACCTCATAAAAAATAGGTGCATAATACAAAATATCTCTCAAAGAATGAACTTTGAGACAATACCCTTATCATGAATTCCCTCTTGGTCAGATGCATTACAACCTCCTATATAATAAATTTATATTTATTATTAATATACATAAGATTAATATTTATATATATATTTTTTATATAATTTATTTATAACTTCTTTTTACCTATTTACTCATAATTATTTGTTAAAATCAAATATTTAAGTGTTAACTGTTCGGTTTCTTATTCATGCTTTGATTTAGCGGTCACAGTCCTTGCACCATGGTCATAGTTTCATTATATATAGAGAATTAAACATGACATAATTATATATTTATACATTTTATATTATTTTTAACCACCCATATTAGGGGGTCATGAAAGAAGAATCACATTGCTTCATGGAGGTGGTTTTCCACACATACACATGAGTGACTTTATCATTTTCCAACAGATGGGAGAGTAAAAAGGTAGATGATATTTTATTTTTATAGAATCATAATTATTCCATAAATATAATATATGCCTAATTAATTCATCTTTATAACCATCCATGTGATTTGGTGATAAAAAATAAAATATATCACTTCCCAGAGAGGATAGTTCATACGCATGTACAAGAGATGTTTTCTTTTTCCATTAGATGAAAAGGAGATAGAAAATGGTTATACCATTAAAATAATAAAAATTAAATATATAAAATATAATTATTTCAATATTATAAGATTTTTATATAATATTTGGTAGCGGTGTAAGAGGAAATAAACTTTAAATAGACCAATAAAGACAATTACTATCCTTCTGGTATCATCTTTTTTATTAAACTTAAGGCCTTTAGAGGAGAGGTTTATGGTCACACTAGGGGATTGGTAATGTGTTATGGGAAGTGTGTATTGGTATTTGGAAAATAATTTTAGAGAAAATACAACTCATATGTGTCTTTGAAAGGGTTAGATTAAGTCCCTTTATATAGGAAAAAAGTGTTTTCATAAATACTTAGTCTTTAAGGGTTAAAAATATAATTTAAAAATTACAAGTGGTTCAAAAATTGAAAATAAGTTGGTTGGATCAACTATTTTATTATTCGTATGAATCATTATAATATTTTTATGATTTTTAATTCAATTTATAAAACATTATATAACATTAAATATCCTTAAAGTCATTTTTGGAACTATTCACATAATTTAACTTTAAATACATCAAGATAACAATGGAGTTCAAATTTAAATATCTAAAAAATTAATTAACTTTCAGTTTGATACATAAAAAATAATTAAATAATCTAAATTTTCCAGAAAAGATATCTTTTAATATTATTAAAACTATTTACTTTGATTTTTAACTCGCTTACACAAGCACAAAATTGATGATTCCTAAGCATTCTGGGTAATTATACCGTCATCAAAAATTAAATATAAATTACTATCATAAAAATAACGTATTCATATTCAAAATAACTATTTATAACCATTAATAACACCTTTTTATTATTATGAGAAGATATTAGATATATTAAAAGAAAGAGAGTGACCTTTTGTACTTATTCTTTAGTTAAAATGATATAAAGGTCATCATCAAATGAAAATGACACAAAATTTACATATTTTCAAAGATAAAGTGATTTTGGTCACAATAAACTCATCTAATGAAATAAATTCAATCATTTGAGATATTTTGAGATCTTATCCCATAGTTTTTACTTCGTTTAACCCTTTTCCCCCTTTATCGTATTGATTAACTTTTACCATGGTTACTATTCATTATGACCAAAAATGAAATTGAACTTATAAAAAAATTCATAAAATATGATTCCAAATATGGAGATCATTTTAAATGTTTAAATTTCTAATTTTTTTAAAATTTACTTTTAATATAATTTCATATAATGCAATGAAAACTATTTTTAGAAAATGATCATTTTAAGCATAAAAATGATTTTATACCAAAATAATGTATATTATAAATTCCCATTTCATTAATTGGATTTGGTTAAATAAAATAAGACTATTTTTTCTTTAAAACCAAATCCAAACATAATGAAACCTTGTGAAAAATTTATTGAAAGAGAAGTGTTGAAAATAGTTTTTATTTGAGTAAAAATATTACAGTGATTTCAAATTTCAAAATTATATTTTGAAATGAATTATATTACTTATTAAATATATATTTGGTCTAAAAAAGTTTTTATAAACTTCCAAGTCACTATTATATCATGGAAGTGACATTATTTTTTAAATCAGTAATTTTCACTATTCATCAAAAAATAAACCATTTTAGAAAAATATCAAAAATTCACTTCAAGCTAATTCTGATATGTTAAAACAAAAAATGAAATCATTTTATTTTCAAAAAAAATTATAAAAATTATAAAATTAAATTTTAATTGAAAACACATAATATAAATCAAAAACTTTTTTTATAGAAAAAGGACCCTGTTAAAACTTCAACTCTTCTTAACCTTATATGATTTCATTCTTATCATTTAAAATTGATTAATTATTTACAAATACCTAATAAATAAATTTGTATTAAGATAAATTTTCTGTATATATTTTATAATTAATTTAATTCTATTCATAAATACTAATCTAGTAACTAATTTATAACATTCATGTTTAAGTAATAATATTTATATAGTATATCACAATTTGTTTAAGATCAGTGTTTCATATTGAAGGTCATACACTGTGTTTGTGCGATATTTGTTTTCAATATGTTACTAAGTAATGAATAACTTAGTGTTAATATGAATTTGAGGAGAGGAACATATTAGAAGACTACTGAAGATCCCAAGCATGTTGTTGAAGATAAGAACCATCCTTGATAAGTTCAAAGTTCATATCATATTTTGGATAAAGTGGTGATTCTTGGAGAATTATTATGGATTCATTTAAAGGAATTGGATTTCATGATTGAAAATTTCTCCATTTAAGTCTGATGATTTATGAACTTGTCTTAATATCTCAGACATGTGAAAATGGAATTATAAGTAGTGCATATTATATACTATAATGAATAATGAAGGTGATCCATCCAATTGTGTTTCTTGATTGGATGAAGTCTTAAGAAGGTGGAATATCATAGTACATGAAAATATTTATTTTCATAAAGTAATTTTAATTCCATGATAAAAGATAAGAATATATTTTTATTTTTCATGGATAATATTTTAAAGAAGGATCTTGGTTGGAAATTATATATTTAGTATTTAATAAGTAATTTAATGTGATATATGAAAAAATAGGCCAACCAAAGCCACCCACATGGACTAACTCAAATACATATAGGGGATATGGATCAACCATGTGGGGTCTGGACCAAGCATGGGAAACCATAGTGTCCTAGAGGGGTGATCATAACACCTGTAAAGAATATGGAGCAGAGTGGTGGTTCCACCGTGCAGGGCGACACAATGGTGAAGTAGTTGGCACAGGTAGGTGATAGTGAGGGAATTTTGTTAATATGTTTTCTAATTTTTTTTTAAAAATCTTTAGGTTAAAAATATTTTTAAAAATGTTTATTAAAGGTGGAAGGTGCGCTTCCACCTTTCGGTTTAGTCCAAAGGTGGCAGCGTGCCTACTAACTTTCTATAAAAAAACAATTTAATTAAATATGTTATTATATTTATAAATTTATAGATTTTTATATTATGATATATATATATATATATTGTGTTTTTTTAATGTTGTTTAGAACTATGTTAATAACATTTGAAATAAAAAATGTTCTGTGTTTAAGAAATAGCTTTTGTGGCACTCAAATTTGAGACATTTTTAAGAACTAAGTATGGGTTCTGGTTGATCTTCAAGTTGATATAAATATCATTGGGTGAAAATGGGTCTTTAAGATAGAAATGGTCATGGAAGAAAAAATGGGTCTTTAGTCAGGTTCAATATCTAGGGTTAGTTTTAATATACAATGTTCCAACTTTATCAACATTTTATTAAAAATTAAATTTTATTATTGTTTTAAATCATCAAAATGGTATTTATAATATTTTTTACATTTCTTTAATTTTCATTTATTTATTTTGTTTATGAAACTCATTTTTCAACAACTTTTTAGATATTTAGGCTATCTTTTAAATTTTATTTATATTGTTTTTATATTGTATATTTTATAAGCCTTTTAAATTTCCTACTTGAAATTTAATAATTATTCACATGTTTTAGGTAGTCTACTTTGAAAGATGTAAAATGTAAACTATGACTAAAATATTAATGAAAACTAAAATAAGGGATAAACATGTAAAAATGTCCAATAGTAATAACAATATCTTCATATGAATAGAAATAAAACATATACATGAACAAGTAAAATCAATGTCTCTGTCTATGAGGAAGAGATTCCATCCCACAAGGTGGTCTGTGAAGGGAACGCCTAAATTGAGATCACCGATCTTCGTATTGGAGTGGAGTTTGATGACCTAGAGAGGGCTGATCCTTGGACACTGGAATGTCGACTATCGCATTCTCCACCTGTGTGTTAGTGGGAGGAGGTGTCAACTGCGTGTCGTACTATGCTCCCGATCCTTCTCCCACTAGGGTAGTATAAGGACCTTCCATCATCACAGCGTGGAACAAAGCCTACGATGGATATAGACCCCAAGGCTATGATGGATCTGGACCCCAAGTCTTTGATGGATCTGGACCCCAAGCTGGAGATAACTATGGATATCCTGTCAAGAAAGATGGATCACATGTTGCCTAAGGCACATCCTCAATCAGTTGAGGCTGTACTGCTAGAGGGAAAACCTCTTCCTATGGAACAGATGAGGCCTCACGTGCAGCACAACACTGTCTACGTCATCGTCATCGTGACTCCTTAGCACCAAAATCTATTGGAGGATGTTTTTCCAAGGTAGGGACCTCCTCTCTATAGGCCTTACTCTTAAATATGCTCTCGAAAATCACACGATAAGATAACATCAGTTCTAGTTCTTTATCATGGACCGCTGCCCAACTAAATACCCCCTCTTCCTATTTATCACTCATGAGAACAAGATTCTTTGAGTGAGTTTTCTAAAAATATATTCAAAATGAATTAGAAAATAGTTGAATAAAAAAACTAATGGAAATTTATTGACTTATAATATTATGAATCTCTCTGCCATGTTGGGTAAGATATAATATATACTTTAGTCTATACCATGGCTCATACTCAACTTGCTATGAAAAAACGAATCACATCATAGGTACACCTTGGATATTAAATTATGACCGTCTTCACTAGTATTCAAGAAAGTCAAAATCTACTTGGCGCCAGTCCTCATCCTTCCTCCCTGTCAGCTTCATGCCATGAAGCTCCTATATCTGTCTCGACAGAAATAGAATCGAATAAGCATAGAAAAACTGGTCTATGAATTTATCAGGATGCTACCACTCAATAATATGTAAGTGAATTAGGGGAACTATAGGCACAACATCCTCAAGTCCATCAGTTTAGTATGGTGGAAATTGGTCTAGTATATTCTAGTATGGAATCCATGTAATCTGAAATGACATGTGACCTTTGTCAGAAAAACTCCTTACTAAAAACCAAAATTGACATTATTATTAAATTTTTTAAACAGTGATAGATTTTATATATATACCTGTTTGGGTAATAGATAGTTCAACTTGAGGTGGTATACACCAAAATGGTGTGTTAGAACCATATAGAAATTGTGTCTCTGACACCACCTATAAAATACAACATCTAAAGTGAAAAATAATGAGAAAATTCAATAACTATTTGTATCATTAGAAACCAATTGAGATGAGTGATCATAACAGTTTCTACACGGAGCATCATGTAGCATATCTATAGTGAGAGGGGAACCAACAAGATGAGGGAGAAATGCGGGTATGTGCTCCTATGACCACATCTCAAGAAGGATGATTCATCCCCTGAGATCTATGCGGTCACTGTGGGATACCCTACATAATTCTCTATATGTGTTTTCCAAGCAGTCCAATCCCCATATATATATCCTAGCCTAATAAAATTCCTCTAATAGGAATAGATATATCATGTGCACATTCACATCTGAGTGATCATCAAACAGGGTCCCTCCAATGAGCCATAATATATATACACGAGCATAACGCATGACAATTTGGTTGTCAGTGTCATTGGGTAAATGTAGAACCTGATCCTCCATCTAGGGAATATATATCAACCCACCATCTTTATCCCTATGTTAGGCCAAAATTTTGAAGCCTAACAATATCTGAGCAAGGATAGGTCAAGATGCACGGGTGGGTCTAATAAAGGCTTCCCCTATATTGGAAGACCAAGAAGTACTACCACATCCTAGAGGGTGATGGTCATATCTCCCTCAGGTAAGTGGAATGTGTGTGTCTCTGGTCTCCTCTTCATGAGGGAAGCAAGAAGGTGATGGTCAACAAATGTGAAATCTCATACGACTATGTCGTAGAAGCCAACATGACCAAGTATGGTATAATGGAATGTAGAGGATCTATGTGATTAAAATAGTGTGCTTGACACACCCTGATTGATCGAACCTCACCACCATCTAAAATGATGTGGGAAACATTCTTATGATACTTAGTGAGTAGTATGGTATCTTCCATATGTATATAAACAAATGAAATGAGTCATAAGTGTAAAATGTAAATATAACGTTATGGTCAGCTGAAATTTATGACTTGTATAATGTAAGACATACCGTGTTTATGGTTTAGCCATTGATAGATTAATTATGTGTTAAATTCACCTCAAATACACTTGTCGTATTCCTTTTAATGCGAGTATGAAAGGATTTTTGTTATTGATAGTAAAAGTATTTGGTGAAGTCAGACATTTATAAAAAATGAAGAATCTTATTCACATATGCACATGTTGTGATAACGATTAGATATTAAATAAAAAAGGTAATGTATTCAAACTAAGCAAGGAGATTCATATAGTACACAACCAAAAAAAGTGCTTATTATAGCTGATTCTGTAACACTAATTGAAATTCATAAAAGAAATCATGGGAAATGAACCAAAGTGCAGGAGGAATGGTGACAACGATGAGGATGATGACGTAAAACCATTCCATCACCATCATCATTGTTATTTTTCCTCTTGTGCTATGGTTCATTTCCCATGATTTCTTTCTTGAAGTTCACTTAGTGTTACAAAATCAGTTTGACTAACAACTATTATTGGTTATGTACTATAAGAATCTCCTTTCTTAGTTTGAATAACCTCCCCATAGTAGTACAGATAGATAAAACATGACTCTACATTGAAAATGTTTTATGATGATGAGTCTAATAGTGTAACTAATATTGATAATGATGGTTGATCATATAAAAATTATTATACTAAAATTTTATAATGTATATTTATACCCTAATATATGATATTATTGTTTCATTATATAAAAGTTTATTAGAATATCAGTCACATAATATTTTGGAAATTGAGGTAAAAAAAGAGATAACACCATATAATTTACAATATGAGAATATCACAATGGAGACAATACATTATTGTGGATGAGAGTGAGAAATATACCCAATAATTTTAGGGAATAATTTTCTGTTATGTCCTTCTTGATGACATATGGTACATCTCAACCTTTCCCCTTGTTCTTGAGTCCATTCCATCTCATTCCAAATCCTACTGGCCTTCAGTCTCCCACAGTCACGCAACCAGTTAATGTTAAGTATCACTATCAGTTGGCCTTTGGGCATTGGGAAATAAAAAAACTCCATAATAGGCATCCATGGTGAAATATAACAGTTAGAAAAAATGTCCACATAGTACACTAGATAAACATATTCCTACCATGATATGTTTATAGAGGCACATGCTATGATGGAGTGTGTTCATAGAAACCATAAGGCCTAAATGTTTCCACATTAATATTTCCTTGCTTCTAGTAATAGCACAATTTTTTTCACCGATGATATTTTTGATGGGGTCCGAACACTCTTGAACTAAAAATTGAGAGTCTTCTCAGTGGAAAGTAATGACATGATAACCATAAGCTTCTTCAATGTTCTTTTCAATCTCTCGTTGAAAGTGTCTTCCTTAACTTATCCCCTACTAAATTCCGTCTAAGGATAGTCTTTGTCTATCAAAAAAAGTACTTCACATAACGATATAATGTATCTTGAGCTAGGGAAAATATAGTTAACTTATAAAGATCCTTGAAGATACCATCAATGCACTCCACAATGTTTATAGTAATGTGTCCATACCTCTTCCCCCCATCATATGCCAATGTCCATTTTTATTTTCGAATCTGAATCATATAATCATACACTTATTTATTATCCTTGTGGATTTGTTTAAAATGTTCTTTAAACTATCATTGATTTGGATCATATTCTATACATAAGTGATCATATTTCACGTAAATTGTTTTTATCTTTATATTGAAATAATAACAAATAATAAAGACATTACATACCTATCCTCGTTATTGAATTCTTCATAGGTTTGTTGTGGAATGTTTTCCTCACATTGTAAGAAATTTTTATAATGCAGAATCGATGATGTGTATTTGGTAGTATCCATGTATCAGGTTCTACATTGATTTCCTCATTGATTGGCCGATACTGATCAGATATCAAACAGACACCCTGAATATGGGTGAAATGGTTGCTGATACATGCCAAAAACCAACTCCATGATTCATAGTTTTCCTTCTCCACAATAGAAAAGGAAAGTGGAATAGGTGAATGGTTTCCATCTTGGATTTCCATAATCAACAATAAGAACTTTTATTTTCTGTATAGAAACATTCCATCAATCTGAATGAACTGTTTGCTGAAATGAAATGCTGATATACAGGGGAGAAATGCCTAGAACAACTGATGAAATTGAACATGATATGGATCATGTCATTTATCTTGAGAAACATGTTCTTTTGTATCAATATGGAAGAAAACTTGGTTATGGTTCCTCTGTATGGATGGAAATTATGACAACACCCGATACAAGTCATCCCAATCACTATAGACCTTCACAATTGCCTTCTGTTTCACCATTCAGGCCTTATTATAGGAAATATTATAACCAAATGTTTTTGTATCCTCTATTGAACAAGGTATATAAAAACATCTTGGAATGTTCTAATCATCTCAACGATAATGGATGGCACAAATTTTTCATTCAATGAGGTATGATCTTGTGCCAGGCTTGGATGAACACAAGTATGAGCTACCTCAATCCTTGAGATTCTCCAAACTCCAAAAGCAATGTATGTAATCCCCCTCAATTAGAATCTACAATCATCCCCATACTTGTTACACTGTATGAGATATTTATTATGGATCAATTACTGAATTATATATCCCAGTGCCTCTCAGTGTGAAATATATTTAGTATGATTTTTAGTGCATCTTTACTTGTAAAATTCCTTCCAACATATAAGGTTTTGTCCAACTCACTAAACCTATCTAGTACAACTTTGGGAAACTCATTTGCAGGTGGGAGAACATTGCTATCAAATTTAGGTACACAAGTCATTTCTTCTATCTAAGATGCAAAGAGTGGTGGATGATTTATTGTGGGTCGTGGATTCTGTACAACTAATGCTTTTATAGAAACTTCCTCCCCAAATTTGGTTTCTCCCTCCTCACTAGCACTATTTTAACCATCTATTCCATCATTACGAAACTCCTCATCGGAAGTTATATTGACATTTATATATAGGAGATCATCTATCTTTTCCTCTTATGCATCATTTGAAATAGGCTCAATTTCATGGGGTGGACCGTCTTCAACCACTCTTGTAAGTCGACATCTTCATATAGATGGACATTGTTTTTGTATAGTAGAAACATCAACATATAACTCTATCATGGTACCATATGACCATTGAGAAAATAAATTTATTTCTTGGACCCACTGCACATCAGCAACCAATGGACAATCTAGATGTCATAATGTTGCTGGGAATTGAAAATGTCTATAGATCATAGACTTGATATCTTGATCAGGTCCCAGATTTAAGGCACCACAAATTCTATCTTGAGGGTCAATTAGGGTTACAAAATTAGTTGTACTAACCACCATTATTGGTTGTGTACTATAAGAATCCCCTTTCTCAGTTTTAATAACCTCACCGTAGTAGTACACACAGGCAAACATGACTCTCTACATCAAAAATATTTTTTTGGTAAATATTATAATAGTCTAACTAATATTAAAAATGATGGTTGACCATATAATATTTATTAGAATTAAATTTTCGGATGCCTTTTTTATACCCTAAAATATGATAGTAATGTTTCATTATATAAACGTTTATTAGAATATAAGTCATAGAATGTTTTGGAAACTGAGGTAAAAATGAGAGGAAACATCAAATTAGTTTATTTATCATTGATAAAATGAAAATTATGATCATATAAAGTGAAATAGAGAAGAAAAAAGACATTTAATAACACATTAATTCTTTATAACATACAAAAAACCTTACATTTTTTCAATAGAACCTAGTTTGGATGAGATGAGCCTCAATTTGTATGTGAGGTAAAATCCAGCTTATTTTCAATTGGTAGCTTAATAAAATCTTCGAAAGGTATGTACATATCTTTAGAATTTTGAAAATATTTCACCCTTATAATAACATATCTTAGATGTTATCTTACATGTTATTAGAAGGCTGAAATATTTCCAAAATTATAAAGTTAAGTACTTATCCTTTGAAGATGTTATTAAGCTACCAAGTGAAAATAAGCTAGATTTTACCTCATGTATGAAGTGAGGATCATCTCATCCAAACCACATTCTATTGAAAAATAAAATGGTATTTCTTGTATGTTTTAAAGCATTCATGTATTATTTAATATGTTTGTTCTTATCCATTTCACTTTATATGATCATAAGTATCATTTCTAATCATTATATGATTCATTTTTAGTCCTATGTTATTCATGAATTAATCTATAATTAATCATTACTAATAGTAACTACTATTTATAAAAAATATAATATTTATGATACTAAAATTTTAAAGCATTTTCTTATATCGTAAACTGTTATACCAATGTCTCTTATTATAGTTTTTACTTAGTTAATCATTATTTAATCACTAGTTAATCATTACTAAGTTAATCATTAGTTAATCATTCTTCAATCACTCTATAATAATTCCTTATTCAATCATTAATCATATGATATTAATTTGTTAATTATTATTATCCAATCATTATATGTATTCATTTTTAATCCTAAGTTATTCATTAATTAATCTATACTTAATCATTAAAAATAATAAGAATTATTTATACACTATATATAACTAATTAAACTACTTAATAAATAACATATTTAAAACTAACTAAAAAGAATTAAGTTACTAATAATAACTTTAATTATTTAATGTATTTTCCCTTTTTCCATTTAATTTTATATCATTATAATTATCATTTTATCATTGATAAATATACTAATTTGATTTTTCTTTTCTTAGTATTTTAGTGCCCGTTTTCATGCACTAGTTCCTGTTAGAGTCTAACTCAAAGTGGTGTTTTCAGGTTTTACCCCTGGGTACATCTGTGCTAGAGCCATATCTACTTTTTTGTATCTAGATAGGGATTTGATTGCATAAATAACCACATAATATTTATGCTACCAAGAATTTATAACATTTAATCCTAAGTTATTCTATAGTTAATATATACTTAATCATAACTAATAATAATTATTATTTTAAACAATATATAAATAAATAAACTATTTAATAAATAAAATATTTATAACTAACTAAACTACTTAAAAAATGACATATTTAGAAATAAAAATAATAAAATTAAATAAATAAATAAATTTAAATTAAATAAAAAATACCTCTAAATGATGCTTCACAAAAAAAATCGTGACTTATTTTAGACCACTGAATCCACTGCACGTGAACCGTTTTTTTAGATAAAGAAGCAGTGGAATGAAGAGAGATGGGGAAAAATGGAAGTGAGGAGAAGGGGGGGGGGTGCCCTTTTATAGAGCGTTGAGAAAAGGCGAAAACAGGGGTTCCGCCTTTCACCTAATGTAAAGGCGAAAGGCAACACCCCCCTACCGCCTTTTCCATGTGAGGTATTTCTAGGCCCACAATGTTTTCCTTTAGTGTAGACTATATTTAGAAGCTAGACAAAGCTTTAAAATTTTCATTTATCATCATATGAGATTATACAAAGCTCATAAAGATAAAACTAATGCTGTTGAGATATTCATCCATATGTGAAGAGGATCTTCATGGGAATATTGGTTTCAAATAGAAATAGTGAGTCTTAATATATGATTATATTGGTTCAAGTTTAAACATGCATTCATACACACTTGGATTCATGAACATGAGATAAATAAAAAATGGAGCTTTGGATGAATGAAAAATGATGTTGCAAATGCCATTCATGCATCTGTAGACATGCATGTTGCATGGATTTGAAGGTGTTGAAGCATTTTATTATTATCACATTAACATGATCATTTCATTGTGAAAGAAGAAACTAATCTCGTGTAAGATAAGATTCAATGAATCTAAAAATAATTGAGACATAAAAAAGGAAACCTATAGTGATATAAAAATTTTGCGCGACTCTTCATTTTTATCAGATGCATCATTTTAATTGATAGTGGTATGAATATCAAATATACTGAAAGATAAACTCATTTATAAATATAGAGGTATAGAGGAAAATAGGGGATGTTGAAAAAATTGATAAGATCTCATTTCTTTTGAATAAAAATATAGAATCCATGACTTGTGTAAATATGTCATCCCATAAGCCATTTGGATGCATGAAATATAGGTTCAACTCATATGTCTTGCACAAAGAAGAACTAAAAAACTCTATTGAGTTCATGAAGAAGGACCCCACGATCCACTGAGCATCTTGAAGAAGAAAAGATCTATGCTCAATTTCTGTGTGAAGATAAGAACCATGTGCCTTCTGTGGTATGTGAGGATCTCTGAGATACTGTGAAGCGAACTTGGTTAGTGTGAAGAAGAAAGAGTTGTTCTGTACTTAGTGGGCATAAAGAATAATTTGAGATACCACATACCTCAATCACATGTATTTAGATCTTCTCATTGGTTGGTTTGAGAATAACAAGAACACATTATTTGTGCGATGAAGACAGGACATCACACTTACACAAATGTTACACTTAGGTAGTGAAGGTCTCACGAAGGAGAGAAAATCTTTGCATGGAATACATACAATACATACACCCTATATATCATCATTGAAACAATTAAAATTGAGGGTGATTAAGATATTAATGTATCAAATAGAAGTAAAACAACACACAAAATAATAAATAATTATATGTTATATATGCTAGGTCTTTTATGATATCTTTATGCATGATACATATTACATGATTTCATGAAGATACATTATAACACCGCAATATTTTATGTTATTTATATTTTTAAATAAATTTAATTCAGTTGATAACTTATGTTGCACACAACACTGAGCTTTAATGAACAGTAATATACTATTAAATAGTAACTTGACTGTTGGAATTGTAATGTGACCATTAGGAATAGTAAAGTGACCATTAGAATTATAACATCACCTATGAAAGTATAAATAAAATTTATGCATATTATAAATGGAAATACGAAATAAATATATCATAGTTTAAGTAAATAAATGTTTTTAAAATTATAAATTAATTTTAGGTATTTTTATGAAACATAAATGCTTATTCAAACTTTTTTTATTAATATAATCATTTAAAACAAAATTTATTTTCATAAAATATATTCATTAATTAATATTTTGTTGTCTTATGTTTATAATATAACTTTATGAGATATTAATTAATTTTTCAAAGTGTCACAACATCACTTATAATTTCAAAATCAGTATTTTTCGAATAAATGATGACTTTAATTAAAAATTAAATTTCTCATATTTAGAAAATTATTTTCAAAAAATGGAGTTCATTTTTAAATTCTACATTTCAAAAAATGTTTAGGGTTATTTTTTGGGATTTTTCTAAAATAGTATAATTTTTGGTGAATAGTGAAATATGACAATTTTTGGTATTTAACATTTTAGCCAACTACATGAATTATTGAGTCTTGGATGACGTATGGATGAGGTAAACACCCATTGGTTCAAACTCACATGATATATTTACTTTATTTAGCCCCAATATTTATCACTATTCATAGTCTTGATCCAAAATAATAAACAAATGATTAAAATAATAAAAAAACACCCTTCGACTCCACTATAAATACCACCCCTCACCACCTCTTCTACCCACACCACCAAATCCTAGAAGTTTGTCCAATTTCTGCAAAAACCTCTTCCAAAGTCTCTCCCCCATGTTAAGGAGCCTTTGGTATCAATAAAATACCAAACCCAAGTGACTTAAGGAGGTTCTCAAGGAGAAGAATTCAAGAGGTAAGACCCTTAATCCTTCTCTTTCAATTTCTTTCAATTTCATTTCTTTTATTATCCTTCAATAACCTCCTCTATACAAAAAAGAATGATAAATATAGTATATTATATATAATTCAATTTTATTATGTTAATGTAAAATCCATAATCAAACACCTTCTCCTCTCCCTTTTATTCTAAAAATGAAAATATCGTCCTTGATGTGTCGATTTACCGCCATCAAGGATGATCATTTTTATTTTCCATTACCACCTTCAAGGATGGTAATAAAATTATTATTATGGTTAAAATAGATTGTAAAATATATATTATAACTTATTTAGTGTTCTAGAACCAGTATATATGCATAATATTAAATAATAAAACAATAATAGTGCACAATGATAAAAAAACACCAAAATAATCTAAACGACTATCATTAAAATTTTATCTAATGATTCATACTCATATCTAAAAAATAATAATATATAATACCATTTAATCTTATGAAATTCCATTAGTAACATATAATTTTAATTATGTATAATAATTCCCATTTTACATGATCTTCCATACATGTATACAAGTGAACCAATCATGAAGACCAAGGAAACGAACACTCCTGAATGAAAAAAATTAAATCTTAAAACTCATAAAAAATGGTATAAATAAACTTAATAAAATTATACTAAATAAAATACATGTTTAAGAGGTTATTAATTAAATTAATAATGAATCTAATTTCATTTTCCATGATGTTAAGTGAAAGTGTAGAACAATTTCAGACATATGGTAAGGGATTCTCCCAGAACCTCAATTTTTCATTCGGTTTATGCTTTCTCTCTATTTACCCCAATGTAATTCTTAATTATTTTTATGTAATCCTCATAAATTCTATGTGTATGTTCCAAATATGTGTACCTAACTCAATTATTATTTATTTTATGGGAAATACTTGTTTTATAAGGACCCCTTTACAATTATTCCTGATAAGCAAGCCCAACTAAAGGGAACTTCCCAATTTCTTACCCATTTTTATGTACCATAAATAATATGTTTTAATATAATTTTTTTTATAAAATCACTCAATTTATCATGAAAAAATATCTTTGTTCATTTTTGGTTTTATAAAAACAATTATACCTTTTTCAATTTTAAAGCCTCTTTAGTATTTCCCCTTAAACCACACTAAAGAGGCTCATTTTTAATGTTTCTTAAACACTAATTTTACATTTTTTCACTCTAGTTGGACTTAATTTATCATGATATATGACTATTTTCCATTATTAATGTACAAGTATGATTAAAATCTATTATTTCATGGACACCATTATGATATTATCTTTGGTTATGCCTTATTCACCACTTATTCCTTATGTGTGGTGTATGTATACTTTCCTTCCATTTTTTATCACAATTAATTGAATATTTAATTAAATATCCTTATTTATTGTATCATGGATATTATTATTGACTTATCCGTGTACCATTTTCCCATATGGTGTTTTATTTGAATGTTGTTTTAATTGGGGAAATATTGATGAATCTGTATCCTCTACCCAATACATATATTTTGATAAGTAATGAATTAATATATGTATGCAGAATGATTTGGACATGAAATGATGGATGGGTATCAATTATAGATATCCCCTCTATGAATTAACGTGTCTAATTAGATAAAATAGTTGGTGATAAAACCTTCATGTTTTTTACAAGTAGAATCGGATGGGTTTCTACCCACATACTTAAACAGTCTTGATAGTATAATGGTTCATGTGCCACATACATGATGTCCAATAATTAAGAATTTTCTTCATTCAGTATTCAATTATTATTCTCCATAATATTTTCACTATGAAAAAAAATCCATGGATGCATTTTTATTCTCAATTTATTGATGGTATGCATTTTTTAGGTATTTACCTTGCCATTATGATTATGCCTTATTGACTTGGATTCACTTATTATTGATTCATGTAACCCTTAATGAGCATTTGAGATCACCCTTTCATTTTTTTTCCTTCCCCAGGTTATAAACATAAAACAATTGAATAAGTTTTGAGGAAGAATTTTATTTTACTTTGTTATGTTCTATGTTTAATTACCAATGTAATAAGGGTACCGTGTATGTATCTAGTTCTTCAAGACTAAAAAACTGATCAATACTTGGTGATGTGATCTATTTTATCTATGCCATTGTGATAAAATAACTATTAACTCTAGGCTACTGGGGTCAGGGTTGTTATAGTTGGTATTAGAGGAAAGTTTAGTAGAAACCTTGGGAATTATATGTTAAGTAAACATAAGAATTATAATAATTCCTTATATTGATTTTTTGTATCAATAATCATGATTATTATGAGATAACTTAGTGTATGCCATTGTTTAGTGATGAAACCTAATAGAAGGAAAGGAATCAATACCCACGAAAAATGTAGGGATTTCTCCACTGAGAAAGTCAACATAGTTAGTGTTGAAGCTAAGACAATCATGTCTATATTATGAAAAATTACCCAGGTTATGATGAATAACCATAATACACCTATGTTAGATAATTTAATGTAGAATAAGCCACCATATTTTAGTGGGAATACTAATCTAGTGGTAGATGAGAAGTGGATCAAGTACCTTGAAAATATATTTCTAGAATTGGGATGAAATGAAAACAAAAAGGTAGTATTGGAAGTATATTGTCTCATGTGTGGTGCTAGTCAATGGTGAAGTTGCCCAATTAGGATCCAAGTATCCCTGAGAGGGGAATGGGGTGAATCAGTGTTATATTTTTCTTTTACGTTTCCATTTTTGGTTTGAAACAACCTTCTCCTCCTGTTAAAGAGTTCTTTCCCTACTAAAAAAAATTAAAAAACACATCCATAAGAACACAAGATTTACAAGATTCACTACTCTACAAGAGTAGCTACGTCATTAGTATGGTATAGAAACAATCAAGTACCACACAATCCACTTGAAAAAAAAATCCTTTATTGTGGAATAAAACAAGTTGGATAAACCCTTAAAATCATGTATCACTTGGAAAACAATCCATAAGTGCTTGTTCACCCTCTTAGCACAAATAGGGGAAAACAATGTTTCAGTTCTTCTTAATCCACTTTCATAGTTTGATCTTTCAAAACAATTTTTCTATTTCTTACCCAGAAACTGGCAAGAACTACCTTACACACAACTTACTTCTTGTGATGAAATCAAATCATTCGTATACCCTTTTAGGTGTCTTGCGTGCAACTTTTATGCCACACACACAAGATTTGACTTTTGTTGCGAAACACCTCTTGCGCAAAACTTCAATCTTGCGCACAACTCTCTTCTTACGTGCAACTTCTCATTCTTTCACGTAACTCTATTTATTTCATGAAACTCCCTTTACATAAAATTATTCGATGCTTAAAATATCTATATTTCTCTAAGTGTCGAGCTTGTCAAATAAGAGGGGGTCACTTCTTATTTATAGGCCTCGTTGACCCCCACATGCAAGAAACCCTGATGTGTCGCGCAAATCCCTGATACATCACAAAAAACCCCATTTGATGTCATATTTGGTGAGTAAGTATCTTTTGCACAAATCTCATATTTCAAACACTTTTTATTCTTTCATACACTTCATTACTTTTCCATTTTTTGATGTTTTGGCCTTGAATCATGCGTTGCACGCAACATTCCAAACTCCCTTCAATCTTGCATGCAAAAAAAAACCAATCTTTCTCATGAGTATTTCCTTTTCCAGATTTTTATGTTTAGATCTTGGAAATACACTTGCACACAACATACAAATCTATCTTCAAACTTTTTTGCATCATTCTTTATCAAAATCACATTTCTCCATCTCCTGATTTTCAGCCCCAAAAATTTGGAAAACACTGGGAAACAACGCCACCTTAAAATATGCTTCGGCAAGAACACTAATTCTGCTTCATTATCATCTGACATATTTAACAAAAAAATAATTTCATCATGAACCATATCTATTGTGATATATAATATTTGACCGAACACCTTTAGTATCGTAAGATTTTCAATAGAAAGTACTGAACTTTCTCTGTCATCCACTAGCATCTTTACTTCCAATCAAAACTGAATATGACTGGCATCACCTTTACTCCCCCTTTCCTTCATAAGTATTGCATCACATGTTCTCCTAACTTATGATATTTTTGAAATACAAATCAGTAAATTATCATCTAGTTTTCAATTCCTTTACAAAGTGAATTGATTTATCTTCTTTGATATAAAAATAAAACACTCTTTTATAGTAAACTCTTCTTACTTCATTATCCATCCAACTTGGTCCCAAAAAATGGTAGTATTTAATCCAAAATATTAAGGAGGAAGATGAAATATAATAAATGTAATGAATAACTTTTAAAGAAACATCATTTAAAAAATATTTCCCTCATAATAACCAAATTGAAATGAATATAAAATTCCTTAGCTTAAAGCCAAGGGAAGAAGAGAGTGTTGTAGAGTATGAGGCTACCTTCACAAGAATAGACAAGTATACCATATATTATATATTTAATTCAAAAGACAATTTTTACCATTTCTTTTAATGTCTTAAACCAATTATCTGAAGGTAATTTCCTTCTCAAAAATTTTCATTATATGATGAAATAGTTTTAAGTTCCATAAAAAAGGAGAAAGAATTTTCTAGATCCAATTTATTCGAGGGAAATCTAGAGAAGACGAGTTCTTCTGATAAGCATGGAAATAGTGAAGCATCAAATAAGAATAAGGGAAGGAAGAAATATACATTATGAGAAAATTATGGAAATAATCATCTTATAAAATGATTGAAAGGCTTGAGAGTTTGTTGTAAGTACAAAGAAAAGGGTTATTAAGAAAACTAATGAAAGGGGAAGAAACAAGTCAATGATGTTCAATTATTCAACTATAATGAAATGGGGAATTATTCAATTCAGTTTCCCAAGCGTCAAGGGAATTTAACATATAAGAGGACAAGGGGAGATTTCCAAGCTTATGCTATCACCACAACTAAAGTATAATTACCCAATGATGTAGTGGTAGGTTTATTAATCCTATCTTTAAATCTAGACAATGATTTATTTGATTCATGATCATCTCACTCTTTTATATCTACACAGTTTTACAAGAAAATTAGACATTTCCCTTATTATTTAGTAAGGGAGTTATCCGTCAAAAATCCTAAGGTAAGTCTCATTATAAAAAAAAAGTGTCGTTTAGTCCCTTTTATGACACATAAATATGCTTTAGTTGTTGAAATTATCATCATACCCATGGTTGAATTTGATATAACCCTCTTTATGTATTGGATTTCAAAATATTATGTGAAAACAAGAAGAAGGAAATTAAGATCTGTGAGAATGATATACAATCCCGTATCTTTAGAGTAGAAACCTTATCATCTAATTCTTATATATATCTACCCTTAGTATCTCTACTGAATAAAATTATCGACGAGGAATAGAAAACAATATATAGGGATAAGGAAAGTAATATTAAAATTGAGGATGTACCAATTGTACATGAATACATTGATGTATTTTCTAAGGAATTACCTGGGCACCACCCATAGTTTGAAGTTTAATTTACATTTGCTATAATCCATCATACAAGACAAATATCAAAGAATCCTTATAGAATGGAAAATGTGTAATTAGTGGAGCTAAAGAAACAACTATAGGATTTGAGTAATAAGGGATTTATTCTCCCTAGAGTTTCTCCATGGGGATCCCCTTTTCTTTTTGTGAATAAGAAAGATGAATCCTTGAGGCTATGCATTGACTATATAGAAATCAATACTATTTCAACAAATAATAAGTACAATCTACCTCAAATTGATGATTTATCTTATCAACTCCATGGGGCTCAACGATTGAACTTAATTATGGATATCATCAATTGCATGTAAAGAAGTAGGATATTCCAAAGACATTATTTTAAACAAGGTATAGACATTACAAGTTTACAGTAATTTCATTTGGACCGACTAATGCATCCTATATTTTCATGGTTATAATGATTAGATTATTCAAAGAATATATTGATAATTTTGTTGTGTTATTTATTGATGATATATTGGTGTACTCAAAAATATATAAATACCATGAGAACCACTTGTGTGTTGTTTTGAAAACTCTTAGAAGAAAAGAGTTATATAGGATGTTTACTATGTGTGAATTATGGCTTCAAACAAATTCTTTTCTTGGCCATATTATCTCTAAGTATGGAATCTTAGTTGATCCTATGAAGACAAAGGAAATTTAAGAATTTACTACTCCGATGAACATAACTGAGGTATATAGTTTCATTGGTTTAATAGGTTACTATCACCTTTTCTTCCAAATTTTTTCCTGATTGGATAATCCGTTAACCAAGCTCACATACAAAGGTATTAAGTTTACATGGAAAAAGGAATGTAAAAAATGTTTTGAATAACTTAATAGAATATTGGTCAATGATCCAATTTTGGATCTACCATTATGAAATTATTGGTTTGTGATATATAGTTATGAATCAAAGAATAGACTGGGTTGCGTCCTTATAAAAAATGATAAAATTATTGCTTATACATCAAGGGAGTTGAAGAAACATGAAAAAAATTATCCAACTCAAGATCTTGAGTTAACTTCCTTAATATTTTCTATGAAAATATGGAGACACTATTTCTTATGGTGAAAGATGCGAGATATATATAGATCATAAGAGTTTTAAATACATCATTACACATAAAGAACTCAACATGAGGCAAATTTGATGGCTCGAGTTACTCAAATATTATGATTGATTAATACACCAACACAAAATAAAATAAAGAAAGGTAATAGATTTATTAAGTAGGAAATATCATGGAGTTATAACCCAAAGGAGTATTGACAAAGATCCTATGTTCATGGATTTAGTAAAGATGAATATGGGAATTATTAATGAAGAGGAACCATCACTCCCTTTTAAATTTATTGCTAAACTATCTTTACCAGAGAATATAAAAAGATCTCAATCTGATGATGAGAATTTTCAAAATAAAATTAAATCCTTTAATAATGGAAGATTTGAAGAATTTATGTATGAGGATGGAGTTATAAAATTTATAAAGAGGATATGTGTCCCATAAATATTGGATATAAAAAGGGAACTATTAGATGATTCTCATAGATCAAATTTCTCTATGTACCCTAGTAGTATCAAGATGTATAAATATCTGAAGGAACATTTTTAGTGGAATAATGTGAAGTGGGAAATTGCTGACTATGTGTCAAGGTGTCTAGTTTTTTAACAAGTTAAGGCTGAGAGATAGTATCCTAAAGGAGTCATGAAACCTCTACCTATTCTTATGTGTAAGTGGGATTACATTACGATGGAATTTGTTATAGGATTATCTAGGACACCTAGAAGGAATGATGCAACATGGGTTATTGTTGGCCGTCTTAAAAAATCAGAACGTTTTCTTGCTATATGAGAAGATTTACCTCTTGATATCATTGAAAGACTATATATTAATGATTTTGTAAGACTCCATGGCACACCTCTATCAATTATAACTAATTAGGATCCCCATTTTACATCAAAATTATGGAAGAGTCTTCAGAAGGCTATGGATACTGAGCTTCATTTGAGTACTGCTTATCACCCTCAAAATAATAGATAGTATAAAAGTTTTATTCAAACATTAGAATACATGTTGAGATTATTATAAATTGACTTTAAATGTATGTGGGATTAGTATTTATCTTTGGTATAATTTTACAATTATAATAGTTTCCATTCTAGTATTCAAATGGTGCCACATGAAGCATTATATGGAAAGAGATTTTGTACTCCAACTTGTTGGGATGAAGTTGGAGAGAGGAAACTTATAGGCCCAAAACTTATTGTTGGTACAATTACAAAGGTAAATATTATTCAGGATCATTTCAAAGCACCTCAAATTAGGAAAAATATTTATACAGATAGCCAGATAAAGGATTTGGGATTTCAAGTGGGGGATCATGTCTTCATGAATGTATAGCCATGGAAGGGTGTCATAATGTTTAGAAAGAAATAGAAACTAAGACCTAGGTACATTGAACCATTTTAAATTCTAGAAATAATTGGAGTTGTAGCATAATAATTATAAATACCACCAAGTCTCTCAAAAGTTCACGATGTGTTCGAAATATCATTGTTAAAGAAGTACATGATATACCCAACACATGTACTCACTTATGAAGAAACAAAAATGGAACCTGATTTGTATTACTATGAAGATCCTAATGAGATTCTTGAACAGGAGAGAAAGTATTGATAAATCTGATGACTCTACTGGTAAAATTTCTTTGGAGAAACTATAAAATGGAAGAACCAATGTGGGAACCTAAGGATGTTATGAAGAAGACACTACTGGAAATTAGATCTTTCCCAACGCTTCTATACCAATGGTTTGGCCAAACCGTTGGGAAAGGCCCTCAAATTGGACACTTTTCCCAACGGTTTGGACAAACCGTTGGGAAAGGTCCCCAAATATACCACTTTTCCCAACGGTTTGGCCAAACCGTTGGGATAGGTCCACCTTTCCGAACGGTTTGTCCAAACCATTGGGAAAAGTGGGCCAAAATTCAACATCCTTCACAGAATGAAAATCACAACCAAAGACCTATACCAATGGTTGTTAAAACCGTTGGTATAGGTACTTTCATTTTTTATCAGACCTTCATACCGAGAACATTATATAAATCAAAATTTAAAATATTTATGAGAATACATATATATATTTATGTAATTATGATAACAAAAGTCATGTTAGGTTAGTGGTTGAGTCGTTCAATTATAAACGAGGGGTCCTGGGATCAAATCCCAGCGGATGTTTTATTTTTGGAATTTATATACCAACAGTTCCATTACCGTTGGTATAGATTTCATATTACCTATACCAACGGTTTCCAAAACCGTTGGTATAGGTCTATCCCAATGGTTTTTGGAAAACCGTTGGTATAGACCTATCCCAACGGCTTACTTGGCTACGGTTCTCCAAACCATTGGTATAGGATATACCAACGGTTTGGAGGCCTATACCAACGATTCCAAACCGTTGGTAAAGGTTAGTTTTCCAATAGTGAGAACCACCCTCATTTTTTAGAAGGAAATATTCTTGAAAAATATCTAGGATAAAATTTAAAAAGGAGGGAAGAATATAAAACTCCAATATTTTATGGTATGTATCTTTTTAAATAAATTCAATTCATTCGATAACTTATTTTTCACACAACACCAAGCTTAAACAAATAGTAATATACTATTAAATAGTAACTTGACTATTGGAATAGTAATGTGACCATTAGGAATAGTAATGTGAACATTAGAATGGTAACATCACCTATGAAAGTATAAATAAAATTTAGGCATATTATAAATATAAATATGATATAATTATATCATATTTTAAGTAAAAAATGTTTTAAAAATAATAATTTAATTGTAGGTATTTTTTTGAAACATAAATTTTTATTTACCATTTTATAATCAATATAATGATTTAAAAGAAAATTTATTTTCATAAAATATATTCATGAATTAATATTTTGTTGTCTTATTATTATAATATACTTTTACAAAATCTTAATTAATTTTTAAAGTGTCACAAGATCGGTTATAATTTTAAAATCAGCATTTTTGAATAAATGTTGATTTTAATTAAAAAATAAATTTATCATATTTGGAAATTTATTTTCAAAAAATGGATTTCATTTTTTAATTCTACATGTTGAAAAATGGGCAGGGTGAATTTTTTGGATTTTTATGAAATAGTTGAATTTTTGGTGAATAGTGAAATACGGTAATTTTTGGTACTTAACATTTTTGTGAAATATATGAATTATTGAGTCATGTATGATGTATGGATGAGTTAAGTACCAATTATTTCAAAATAAAATTATATAGTTATTGTATTTATCCACAAAAATCATCAATAGTAATAGTCTTGATCCAAAATAATAAACAAATGAATAAAATAATTAGAAAACACCCCTCTCCTATACTATAAATACCACCCTCACCACCTCTTCTCCTTATTCCAAAAAAGCATTGAAGCATGACCAATTTTTGACAATCCTCTTACCAAGTATATCCCCATGTCTAGTAGCCTTTGGTATTAATAAAATACCAAACCCAAGTCCCTTAAGGAGGTTCTCAAGGAGAAGACTTCAAGAAGTAAAACCCTTAATCATTCTCTTTCAATTTCTTTCAATTTTATATCTTTTCTTATTCTTCCCTAACCTCCTCTATACAAACATTCATGATAACTAAATTATCTTATTTATACTATAATTTTATTATTTTAATTTAAAATCCATCAACAAAACCCTTATCCTCTAACTTTTATTCTAGAAATGAAAATATCATTCGTGATGTGTCGATTTACCACCATCATGTATGATGCATTTTCATTTTCTATTACCGCATTCAATTCTGGTCATAAAACCATTATAATGGTTTAAAAAGGATTTAAAATGTATATTAAAACTTATTTAGTGTTTTGGAACCAATATATATTGTAACGCCCCGACCCCAGTTACCCAGAGTCGGTGCATTATTACATAACATTGGCATGATCACAAGAAATATCAAGTCTAGAAAGACCGATTAGTTTAGTAGCCTTGGAAACACTAGATACAATCATAAAGTTTTACATTACATCATAAAAAAACATCTTGTCTTAATACCCCCTCATACTATCCCTGCAGGTCATTCATAAATTACTTCTTCATAATCCTGGGAAAAATAAAACATTGAAAGGGGTGAGCTCAGATACTAAGTAAGGATAACATTATAGCAGAAGCTTTCATAGATAATCATAAACACTTAAGGCAATTTATAATTAAAAAAAAGCCTTTTAAACTTGAACTTCAACATAGTATGGCAAAAATAAAATGAAATAATTCCATTTACTTATTCACATGGATATTCTACTAATCGAATAATCACATGAAATATCAATAACCACTTTCATAATGATGGAATGCATAATTCCAGACTATCATAACCATATAGCCAAGGCCTCATGCCAAGACTACAAATAAGATTTTTCCAAGGCCTTGTGCCAAGACACTAGTTTGTCTCATGAGACCTACCGATGCATCGAGGAGCTATAGCGGGCTCCACCCGTCACTTACTAAGTCCAATGTATTCCTCATATGAACAGGTTTAAACATAACATAAACATTCGTATTAAAACTAGCATACGAAATGTCAATACTTTAACCAAAAACCATGAATGGTATAAAAATAGCACATCCACAGTCAAACATAACTCATTCGATACAATATGGAAGATTGTATTGTATCATATTAACCTCAATCAAGAATAATGAAGGATGTTGACATAGATGAAAATAATCATCAAAACTATTTGAGAGAAATATCCCCCTTTTTCTTGAAATCATTTAAAAGTCACACTATTTGTCAAGAATCCATTTAAAAATAGATTTTTGAATCAAAGTGTCCCATACCACTTTGAAACTTTTTAAAAGGAGTTTTAATTTTAAAACTTTAATGTCCATATAAATAAATCCTTAAAACCATTTTTAAAACATGGACATTAATGAGCAAGATTTAGATGAATAAGTCTTTAAAACATTTAGTTAGAGATTCTAACCAAAAGAGAGACACTTGAATAAAAATAATCGAGGTAATCAAAAATTTGTAATATCAGGAGAATAAAGGGATTCATGATATACTATGTCAAAGTACATTATATACACCACATAAAAGTGATTTGGTGTATATCAACAAAGAAGTCTCATTAGAATGTAAATTTAGATGAAATCTCTCATAAAGGACATATCCATAGGTTAAGGATAAATCAACAACATAGTTATGTGTGAAAAATATAAATACACTAAATATGATTGGATATTCAGTGTAAATCAATCAAAGTATATTCACACATAATCTTATAAAAACAACACCAATGAATTGGATGTTTAACTCAACAAATGGAGAGTGAGTTAAAATTACTCGTATCAAATTCATATCGATGACTTGAGAAATTATCAATTGAGTGATTATGTGTATCAAAAGTATATCCATAGAAAAGGGTAGTGGAAATTATGACATAAGCAAATGAATAGTTATTCCACACATAATCTCGGAGTAAAATAATCAATGAAGTTTGCGTAAAGCCGAATAAATGGAAATTGAAATTTAAAATTCCCTTATTGATTTGGTAACATACAAAACATACACCCATGAAAGAAGGATCATACAATGATGATGTAAATATACATGAATTAAAGTATATTACACAATGAATACAAACATGGGAAGTACACACACCACATGTAATAAATAAGTAGTGAACAATGGAATTCTCACGGAATTAAAAGTGAGATAAGAAACCCCTTACTTTGTACTTTTTCCTTGGTCGACGGTAGGTTAAACTCCTGTATAATGGTGAAATAATTGTTATTTAATTATAAAATAATCATTTACATTAATATGATATCATATATGATCTTTTAACATTGATTTGTTAATAATATCTTAGAATTATCGTCGTTTTGGGTGTTAACTTACTCATTTTCTTTTATATGTTTTGTTATGTAAGCCATGTTTTTCATTGATAGGTTGTATCTTATTCATATACAGAATTATATAAAGTCCTTAAACATTATTTTTAAATAATAAAATGATAATTATACTTGAATGGATACGATGGAGAATGAATCTCATCGCGTTCGTGGAGACGGTAATCCGTACGTACACACGAGCGACAATATCATTTTTTGATACTAAAATAATATATAATTGGATGTTATATCATATATACAGAATAATTATCATGTTATATTTATTATTTAAATGAGTTACACATCATTATTATACCCATCCAATTAATAATTTATTGAATAACAGTTACACCACGACGTGGAGATGGTAAGCCGTACGCACGCACGTATAGTGACATGTTATTCAAAGGATGGATAGAATACTGAATATGGTTGTACAATATTTATAATAATATTACAGTATATATTAGATACTTGATTCATTAATTTAGAATGGGAAAAACAAAGAAAGAAGAAGTTGAAGAAGAAATGAATTTGAAAAAGGGTGGTGAAAACATTACCTCTTCTTCGAGTTCTTCCTTTTGATTTGATCACAAGGGCTCCTTAGGTTGGATTTCTGATCAAACTAAGGCCTCTAGGTTTTAGTGAGGTACGTTGATAGAGTAATTGGGCAGGGTTTGGCCGAACCTAAAGGCTTTGAAGGTGTGAAGTAATGAGAAGGGGGAGTGCCCTTTTATAAGAGGGGTGAGGGGCACCTTTGGAAAAGCTAGAAATATTAATTTATAATAAATTCATATTCGGTTTCTAATGGCTCAAAAGTTTATTATTTAAAGTTTAAGGTGGTTATAGGTCTAAATAAACTCAACCAATATAATTTAGACAGGTTTGGGTCATTATATTAACCTTATCTTTAAGTATTAACTCTTAGTTAATTAGTTTCACTTTTACAATGTCTCTTTGTATTTTTATATTATATAGTTAATAAACATACTATATACATACAAGAGACCCCCAAGTGGTCCATTAATGATACAACTATCATGATATAAGTCTCTTGGACGAACCTTAGATTTTTAGGAATTTAATATCAATTAATAATATAATATTTGTTTTAAAAACTCTTTTATGTCAATTTTGACACTATTCAAAAGTTGATTTTTTTGAAACTCATAACAGAATTATTACTTCCAAAAAAGTCAATTAAATAAATCCTAATATGTCATATTATCCTATAAAATTATTTTAATTTATTAAAAGTCTCAAATTATATTTATTTGGATATTTATAATATCAATTAGTTTAATTTTTCACTATTATGGTAATTACTACATCATCATTGTGTCATAAATAAACTAAATTATTTAATGTCTAAAAATTATAAATAAAATATCATTATGTAGGAAATATTTTTATCTTTCTAATGAATATTTATAGTTTAAAATATAACATATATAACCCTATGTAACAATTGTGTTTCTAAAAGATATATGCTTTTTTCATTTTTGTATTCATTTTAACTTAATTAAAATAAAGTGTCATTATCACTTACAAGTGGATCAATGGGGTCCCAAAATCGACCCAAAGATGCCCATGGTCGGCCATGTATCAAAAAATAGGGTTAAGACACGTTTTAGGGTAATTTAATATTATTATAATATTATTTATTTACCCTTATTTACCAGATTTACCCTTGAACCATGGTAAATAAAATATTTACCGAAGTAATTATTCAAAATGTCTAAAAATAAAAGTTACCTATTTACACAATTTGAACATCCTGATTCTAAATATGTAATACATTTTTCCAAATTCAATACATAGAAGTGGCATAAATTAATTTAAAATTAATTCCCGTTGTTAAAACAAAAAGTGTGTTTTTAAGAAATAATAACTATCAAAAGATTGGCACTTGTTTATGTCTGGTTTAAATGTGAAATTATATTCAATGACCCACATTTTATTACATGATAACAAATATATTTTAAATATAATTTAAAACCAATCAAATTCATAATTTATCACTATTAATTATTTCGATTAAAAAAGTTGTTTTTAATTAAAATTTAGTAATTTTTACTATTCATCAAAATATAAAAGTTATCCGAAAAGTACCAAAATTTCACCCTAGGCTAATTTCGTTATTCAGAATCCAAAAAATAAAGTATATTTTACCAAATTCAAAACATAAAAGTTGCATTTATTAATTTAAAATTGATTCCTGCTTTCGAAACCAAAAGGCGTATTTTTAAGAAATAATAACTATCAAAAGTTTGACATTTGTTTATGTCCAATTTCGAGTTGAAATTACTCAAAATGACCATCATTAGATTAAATAGTAAAAATATAATATATTTATACTTACAAACCATTAAAATTTTTAATTTAACAATATAAATTATTTTGATTAAAAAATTTGTTTTCAGTTAAAATATAGTATTTTTCACTATTCACACAAATATGAAAGTTATCAGAAAGACACCAAAACATTATTGATACTCAATTCTTATGTCCCGATTCTAAAGAATAATTTCATTTTTTAAAATTGAATATATATAAGTTTCAAATATTGGTTTTAAAAAGGCTTCGCCATTAAAAGGCGGTAAAATTTCATTTTTTGAAAAATACTTCTTTTATCTGAAAAAAATGAATTTGTTCATCAATCATGTCTTAGAAACTCATAATATGAATTAAAATTATAAGGATAATATAATATTTAAAATTCAGTTAATATTATTCATAACCTCTTTTGAACGGCTAGTTTGGTAAGTCGTGGTGTACTTGAACTCAGTGTTGCGTACAACACACGCTATTGTATTATTCAAAGAGAAGTGTACCGTGGAAGATTGGGGTGTTACATATATACATAACATCAATTAATAAAACAAAACTAATGAAAAATTATCTAAAAATTCCAAAATAATCTAAACAACTATCATTAACATTTTATATAATAAATCATCATCATATATTGAAACAAAATGATATATAAGACCATTTAATATTATATAAGTCCATTACTAACATATAATTTCAATTATGGATAATTATTCCCATTTTACATGATCTTCCATACATGCATACAAGTGAACCAATCAAGAAAACAAAGGAAACAAACACTCCTGAACGACAAAATTGAATCTTAAAAATCATCAAAAAGTCCATAAATGAACTTAATAAAATTATAATAAATCAAATAAAAATTTAATAGGTCATGAATTAAATTATTAATTAATCCAATTTCATTACCTAGGATGTTAATTACAAGTAGAGAACACTTTTAGACATATGGTAAGGGATTCTCCCCGAACCTCCATTTTTCATCCAGGTTACATTTTCTCTCTCTTTACCCCAATGTAATTCTTAATTATTATTTTTTACTCCTATAAAATTCTTTTTTTTTCAAATATATGTACCTAAGTCAATTATTCTTTATTTTATGGGAAATACATGTTTTATAAGGATTCCTTTTCAATTCTTCCCGATAAGCAAGCCCGATTAAAGGGAAATTCGCAATTTCTTACCCATTTTCAAGTACCATACAAAATATATTTTAATATACCAATATTTTTCTAAAATAACTCTTTTTATCATTAAAATCTATTTTTATTCATTTCTGGTTTTATAAATACAGTCATGTCTTTTTTTATTTTAAAAGCCTCTTTAGTATTTTCTGTTAAACTGCACTAAAGAGGACCATTTCTAAAGTTTCTTAAACACTCCTTTTACATGTTTTCACTCTAGTTAGAATTAATTTATCATTATCTATGCCTATTTCCATTATTAATGTACAAGTATGATTTAAATCCATTCTTTCATGGACACCGTTGTGATATTATCTTTGGTTATGCCTTATTCATCACTTATTCCATGTGTGTGGTGTATGTATACTTCTCTTTTATTTGTTAGAATCATTAATTGAAGATTTAATTAAATATACATATTTATTTTATCATGGATATTATTATTTCCTTATCCATTAACCATTTTTTCATTTGGTGTTTTCTTTGAATATTGTTTTAATTAGGGAAATATTTATGAATTTGTATCCTCTACTCAATATGGATATTTTGATAAGTCATGAAATGAATCCATGTATGAATAATGGTTTGGACTTGTAGTGATAGGTTGGGACCAATTATATATTTCCCTTTAATGCATCAACAAGTTTCATGAGACAAAATAGTTGGTGATAAACCCTTCGTGTTTTTTCCAAGCAGAATTAGATGAGTTTCTGGCCACAAACTTAAACCATATTGATGGTATAATGGTTCATATAGAACATACATGACATCCAATAATTAATAATTTTCTTCATTCAATATTTAGTTATTATTTTATATGATATTTTCACTATGAAAAAATCTATGGAAGCATCTTCATTCTTAGTTTATTGATGGCATGTGTTTTTTAGTTATCTACCATGCCATTATGATTATGTATTGTTGAATTTTCTTCACTTATTATTGATTCATTTAAACCTTAATGAGCATTTAATCTCACCCTTTAATTTTATTTCATTCCAAAAGTTATGAAGATTAAATATTTTAGGAAGTGTTGAGGAAGCATTTTATTTTCCTTTTGTTATTTTCTATGTTTAATTACCAATGTAACAAGGGTACCATGTATGTATCTAGTTTTTTATGTCTAATAAACTAATCGATCCTTGGTGACTTATCTCTTGTATCTATGCCATTATAATAAAACAACCAACAACTCCAGGCTACTGGGGTCGGGTTTGTTATAGTTGGTATCAGAGGAAAGTTTAGTAAGAACCTTGGGAATTAGATGTTAAGTAAACATAATAATTATAATAATTTCTTATATTGAATTTTTTGATCAATACTCAATAATATTCTGAGCTAACTTAGTATATTCAATTATTTAGTAATAGTGCCTAATGGAAGGAAAGAAATCAATACCCAAAGATAATGTAGAGATTTCTCCACTGAGCATGTCAACACATTTAGTGTTAGAGCAGGGAATTTTATGTCCATATTAGGAGAACATGCCTAGGATATGACAAATAACCATACTAAAAATATGTTGGATCGTTTCATGTGGTAGAAGCCACCATATTTTGGTGTGAATAATAATCAAGTTGTAGCTGAGCAGTGGATCAAGTCCATTGAAAAGATATTTTTAGAATTGGGATTAAATGAAAACACAAATTTAGTATTGGAAGTATATTGTCTCAATGGAGATGCTGATCAATGGTGGTCATTGATCTAAAACACTAAGGAGGAAGATGAAATAGAAGGCATGGATTGAATAACTTTTAAAGAAACATTATTTGACAAATATTTCCATCATGAGGAACAAACTGAAGTGAATAGGAAATTACTTAGCTTAAATCAAAGGGAAGAAAAGAGTATTGCAGAGTATAAGTCTATCTTCACAAGAATATCCATCTACGATATAGATTACATACGTGATTCAGAAGAAAATATTTATCATTTATTTTAAGGTCATAAACCAAGTGTTTTAAAGGAACTAGATTCTCAAAATTTTTCATCATATGATGAAATAGTATTAAGTGCCATCAAAATGGAGAAGATATTTGTTAGATTCTATTTGTTCAAGGGAAATCAAGAGAATAAGAGGTATTATGATAACCATGGAAAAGATGAAGCATCAAATAAGAATAAGGAAATGAAGAAATTTCCATTATGTAAATTTTTTGGAAAGAATCATCCAAGGAAATTATTTAAAGTCATGGCAGTTTGTTATAAGTGCAGAGAAAATGGTCATCAAGAAAATAAAGGAAAGGGGAATAATCAAATAAATGATTTTCAATGATTGAGCTATAATGAAATGGGGAATTATTCAAATTAATGTCCCAAGCGTCAAGGGAATTTACCAAAGAAGAGGCCAAGGGGAGACGACCGAGCTTATGTGATCACTACAGCTGAAGTAGAAGTACTTATTGATATAGTGTCAAGCACATTAATCCTATCTTCAAATCTAGCCAATGATTTATTTGATTCTGGATCATTATACTCTTTTATATCTACCCAGTTTTCCAATAAAATTAGACATTTAACTTTTTATTTAATGAGGTATTTGTTAGTAAAAACTCATAAGGGAAGTCTCATTGCAACAAAAATGTGATGGTAAGTCCCTTTTATGACACATAAACGTTATTTAGTTTCTGAACTTATCATCATACCCATGGTTAACTTTGATATAATATTTGGTATGGATTAGCTTTCAAAATATGATGTGAAAATTTATTGCAAGAATAAGGAAATTACGATATGTGAGGAAGATATTGGAACCCTTATCTTTAGACTAGAAACCTCATCATTTGGTTCTTATCTAGATCCATCCCCAGTATCTCTACTGAATGAAATTATTATGGAGTAAGGGAAAACAACATCTAGGGATAAGGAAAGTAATATTCAAATTGAGGATATACCAAATGTGTATGAATAAACTAATGTATTTTCTGAATAATTACCTTGGAACCCCCAAAGTGTGAAGCTGAATTTACCATTTATCTAATCCTTGATGAAAGAATAATAAAAAAGACTTCTTATTTAATGGAGACTATGGAATTAGTAGTTCTAAATAAACAACTTGATGATTTGATTAATAAGGTATTTATTCACCCTAGTGTTTCTCTATGGGGATCCCCCTTTTTTTTGTGAAGAAGAAAGATATATCCCTGAGGATATGCATTGAATATTGAGAAATCAATTATATTATAAAAAATAATAAGTACCTCCGGCCTCACATTGATGATTTATTTGATCAACTCTACAGAGCTCAATATTTTTCAAAGATTTAACTTTGTTCTACATATCATAAATTTCATGTAAAGAAGGAATATATTCCAAAGACATCATTTTGAACAAGGTGTGTACATTACAAGTTTATAGTAATTCCATTTTGAATGACTCATTCAACCTCTGTTTTCATGGATCTAATGAACAAATTATTTAAGGAATATGTTGATAATTATGTTGTGGTATTTATTGATGATATCTTGGTGTACTATAAAAGCTATTAGGACTATGAGAACTACTTGAAGACTATTTTTAATACACTTAGAAGAAAAGAGTTATATGGAAAGTTTCGAAAGTGTGAATTCTAGATTCAAAAAGTTTCTTTTCTTGGCCATATTGTCTCCAAGGATGGAATGTCAGTTGATCCTGTGAAGAAAAAGGCAATAAAAGAATGGCCTACACCAATTAACATAACTAAGGTACATATTTTCATTGGTTTAGTAGGTTACTATAGGTGTTTCATCTAAATTTTTTCCTGATTGGATAACCTGTTAACCAAGATCACATGTAAAGGGGTTAAGCTCATTTTTCAAAAATAATGTATAGAATGTTTTAAATAATTTACAAGAAGAATGGTCAATGCTCCAATTTTGAATTTACCATCCAGAAATTATGGGTTTTTGATATATAGTGATGCATCAAAGAATAGACTGGGTTGTATCCTTATGTAAATGATAATGTTATTGATTATGGATCAAGGTAGCTGAAGACACATGAACAAGCTCTAAAAGTCCTATAAAACTCATGAGAATCTTTGAAAATGGTTGGCCAAAATAAACCCGATTCAATTTATAGAAGTCTTTTGTGGACCAAAGTGACCTTCAAAACAGAAACTATGGAAAAATTAAAGAACTAAAAAAATATTAGTATTTGGGATACATCTCTTAATGAATTGATCACTTCTCATGTTCTATAAGTAAGGACCATCACAAACATTTTTCATTGACTCAAAAATTAGTTTAGAAACCTGTTTCTTGGAAAAACAATGTGGAATAATTTCAGAAGCTATGAAATTCACAATGTTTGAATACCATGGACTCTTATTAATATATGCAGAATATAATTTCTCCCCAGGTAAAAAATATTTAATATATTCATTGAAAAATTGATCTTGACAAAATTATGTAGGTATCATACTCAAATGATTATCCATACTGTGCTCAACACCTTTCCAATCTTGGATCTATATATTAAATTCCTAAATAAATAAAATACATTTAACCAACCTCAATTTAGATTATTTATTTTTTCTTGAGATATAGAATAATATAATGATCAATGAAAACCATGACTTTATATCCCAAAAGATTGATATAATTATCAAGGTAAAAGACAAAAGATAATAATTCATTTTCCATTGTGGAGTAATTATATTGGGAAACATATAGATTCCTAGAAGGATAAAAAATGATAATTGAATTTCTATCCACTCTTTACCTAAGAAAAACCCTTAAATATAATTCTAAATCACCGGTCATTAGATAAAAATGAAATTCCCAATTAATTGGTTGAACCATTAGTGGGGAAACTAGTTCCTATTTAAGTTCATTAAAGGATTCCTTGAAGTTCTTATTAAAAACAAAAAAATTTATTTATGAATAAGTATTTTAAAAGGAAAATAAATTTGGATAAATTCTTTTATGAGCCTCTTATAAAACCCAGCATTACTAAGGAAAGATCTAGTATCCATTACATTTTTAAGAAAAAGGTAGTGAATAGATGATTTTAACCTTGGACTTATCCACCCAAATTCTATTCATAGAAACTTCATGAACAAGAAAAAAAATCCAATTTAAATTATAAAATAAAATTTCTCAAAGTTTAGAACAAGGTTATTCTCAATTAACACTCTAAGAATATCCCCTTAAATTTTCATATAGCTCTCAAAATATAGAACATTCACTGTAAAATTGTCCCTAAAAACCTCTATTCATCCTCAATAAATTTTGAAAATATGATAAGCATGCATCTTTGGAATGTTATTGGATAATTACATAGTCCAAATGGAATTATCTGATAAGAAAAAGTACAAACAGGCATATGAAATTTTTTTATCCTAGTCCTCTGGAGTTATGTGAATTTGGATGTAACCATAAAAACTATATAGGAAGAAATAATATGATTGAACATATAACCATTCAAGGATTTGATCAAGAAAAGGAAAATGAAAGTGGCCCTTCATAGTCACTAAGTTTATCCTACTATAATCAACACATAACCTCTATTTGTTGGGTAAACTAGTAGGAACTAACTCTAAATTCATTCTTAAAAACCATGAATCCTCTTTTATTAGGTAAAATCTAAAATCTACCTACCCATCAACTATAAAAAATGAGGTAAAAAAAATACCTTTCTCCAAAAAAGTAGTCACCTCCTTATCCACTTCATTAAGGGTAGGATTAAATATCCTTTGAAATTGTCTAATATGTTTGAAAATAGAATCCAAAAGTATCCTATACATACACATCATAGGACTTATCCCTGGTAAATCATATAAAGACCAACCTATGGCCTTCTTATTCTCCCTATGGTTCTCTAAAAGTTGATTTCATTGATTATTTTACAACCCACTTGAAATTATAATATGGAATTTTTGTTTCTCATCCAAGTAATAATATTTCAAATTTTCAAGAAAAGGTTTAAGTTAAATTATGGGTGAGCAATACCCTTTAAAAAACAGATTTTAAGGGTTCTTTGACTTAAAATTTCAGTCTTTAAATTATCCCCAAGAGTATCATAATTACAAAATCCTAGACTATCAGAGCAATCATTTTGAAAAAGTGAATATTTTTCACCCTCAAAAGAAATTTCAAATTCAAGTTCACATACATGAGGTGACTCTAAAATGTAATTTTGAGAATAATTTAATTTATTTTATTCCATTTAGGTTAAATTTAATTTAAAAATTCAAACTTTTCAGTAGTAGTTCATGTTCCAAAATCTTTAGAAAAAACATAATCCTTTCCACAATCATTTTCAATAAAAACTTTATCATTTCCATTCTTAGAAATTCAAAAATAACATGTAATTTTTCTAGAAACATATTCAGTTTCAGATTAATCACTACAAAAGATTTTAGAATTTTCAGTTTCAAAATCTCAATTTTTAATCAAGAGTTCTTTCCACAATGAATCTAGAGGTTTATTATCTTGATTAAAATTAGGAAAAAATTCTATGGAAAACCTGTAAATCATGTTAACTGAATTTGTAGAATGGTAATACATAGGGTGGTTTATTGATTCAAAGATTTGAAAATGGACCATATTACATCTAAACTTTAAAGAATGAGTCTATGTATGGATGTTGATTATTTACTTAGCAGTTTTAAATAATGGTCTTTCTAAAATTAATGGTGCATGTATACTAAATCTACCATTTTCTATATCTAAAACATAAAAATCAATAAGGAAAACTAAATTCTTAACCCTTACCAACACATATTTAATGACTCCAGTTGGATTAGCTAAACTCCTATTCTCTAACTAGATGAATATTCTAGATTCTTTAAGCTCTCCAGCCTACATAATTGAAAACATAGAATAAGTAATAAAATTTATGGAGGCTCCTAAATATAACATATAATCTTAAAACTATTTATTACCAATGAAACATGGAATTAAAAAATTACCTCGATCCTTTCTTTTAAAATGGAGGGAACATTGGATCACATAAGAAACATTTCTTTCCAAATTAACTTTCTCAACTCCTTTGAACTTCCTCTTATGAGTTAAAATTTAAGAAATTTAACATATTGAGGGATCTGTTTCACATAATCTAACAAAGAAATGTAAACTTGGAAATTATTAAAAGTTTTATTAACTTCCTCTTATGAGCGAATATTTAAGAAATTTAACATATTGAGGGCTCTGTTACACAGAAACTAAAAAATAAATATAAGCTTGGACATTATTAAAAGTTTAAGGAACTTCCTTTTCTATTTAGGTTTCAATATTTTTCTTGATAGAATGGATTCTGAAAGTATAAGGTGATGAATCTCTATAAATTTTCAGATCACCTGCAACTTTATTTTTCAATTTATAAGAGCCCATAAGTTTTTCAAAATCCTTATAGGTTATTTTAAAGTATGATTTATTTATTTTTATTTGTTTTTTATTATTCTATTAGTGTGTGGAAAGTATGTTCATTAACAATTTTATTAGTTGGTAAAACAATTTCATAATTTGGTTTGACATATTCAATGTTCGATTCTATATTTTTTCAGACACATAACTATTATTTTTTAGGTTCTTGTTCATTATGTTCATCTTGGGGGGTTTTTAATTTTAGTTCCACTTATAATAATTATTGAAAATACATTCACTCATTCTCTAAAGTTGACTTTATATTATTATATAAAATTAAAACTTCTTTGACATTTCAAACCACTGATTTCTGTTTCCATATGAACCATTTTAGTCACCATATTTTTTAGAAACACCTGTTATTATTGAGAAATATCTTGTTTATTTTTAACCATTTCTTCAAGATGCGAATCATTTAATTTATTTCCTTTTTGTATTGGGTTTACTTGATTCTAATTTTTTTTTAAATTCACACCATATTAGTTTCTATAATGATTTTGATTATAGCTATGTTGCTGATCAAAATTTTGTGCTGGAAATTTCTATTTGGTTGATTATTAGGACTAAACATATTGTTCTGTTGGTTATTATAGCCTTGGTTGAAATTTTTATTAGGTTTAAATGGACTAGGTTTGAAATTATGGTTTGGTAATTACCTTTCTACATTATTATGGAAAGGTTTTCTAGAAAATATTCTATTGTAGGATTCATAAGTTTTTTACATTTGTGGAAATTGATCATTAAAATTATTAGAAGTAGAACGAATGACACAATTAATTTTTATGGTATAGATTGGTTCAAGTAGATATTGTGAAGGGATAGATTTAGTCAATATCTATCTCATCATTCTTACAAGAATAGTCATCTGATTCTCTATTTTGATATTATCAAAATTATAAGTAGACACTTCCATATCCATTTACATGAATTAATCCCATAGTACCAAATTATTGTGAATTCTGGGTCAATTTCGAAATGATATTCCTATAATTTACAAGAGTCTTATCTACCAATTCTACTCTAGCTGAAACATCAATCATGAACCTATCCATAAAAAATTGGCCCTCATAAAAATATTAGATTAGGATTTGGTCAATAATTTTGTGATGATGGAAACTAAAAAACAACTTTTTAAACCTCTCTCTATATTAATGTAAAGTATCCCCTTGGAGATACTTAATTCAACATATATATTTTCTATGATAGGTATTATTAGATACTGGGATGTTTTTATAAATCTTCTTAATTAGGTGCCAACTCCCTATTGAGGTGGACTGGGAGTAGTAGAACTACTCCTTAGACACCCCATCAAGAGAAAATGAAAAAAAAACTCATCTTGATCCAATCTTTACTGACCTCTTGAGGTTCCATGGTGATACAAACCATGTGAAACTCTTGTATATGTATGTATGGGTTCTCACCCAACATCCTAAGGAATTTGGAAAGATGATGTATCAAACCCAATATATGTATGAATCCTGGGGAAACGTTTGGGTATCCTAAATATTTTTATGGACTCTAAAAGTTAGGATAAAAAAACTCAATTATATTTATCTATTCATCCATCTTTAAATTTGGATTTTTTTTAGTTTTTATTAAAATTTCCCTTAGAATTACTTTATTTTGAAATTCAATCCTTTTCCTCATTTTCAAATTCAACGACTTGTTTATTTATTTTTTGTTTCTTAATTGTTCTATTTCATAGATTATAAGAGTTATCTATTTTAAAATTTTCGAAGTGATTAGAAAATAAAAAAACATATGTTAATTACATTTAAATGGTATTAAATGTTCATTTTTGATATTATGGGCCTGAGTTAGTGGATTTTAATTTTGAACATCCATTCTCATTATTTGTGCACATCATGCCTAATGTACACCAATTTAGGCCCAATGATTCATCTGATTTTAAGGAATGAAATTATCCATATTTTAATTTTATATTTTGGGAAATTTATCTACACTTTAATATGAACATTTTTCATTCAGGTATCAATGGAGGATTCATAAAGTATGATGGTGATATTTGGCGATGAAAGGAAATAATTCTGGAGAAGGCAGATTGGACACCAGACCACTAATGATACTGTGAGGCCCATAATACTGGCCCAATAAATCCCAAATTTATTGGTATTATAGAAGACATTTAGAGGAACAAAATATTATTCATGAGTCAGTGCTAATTCGGCCTCCATGGTGGATATTAAGGCGGCCCAAAGAGAAGATCAAAATCTAGGCCAGAATCTGCGGCCCAGAATTTTATCCTACTTAAGAGGCCATAAATCCCTATCCACAACTCCAAATAGGCCCATATTTTACAGAAGTCTATAATAAATCCGGAGACAAAAAAGACTCTTCTATGGCCTACCCATATTCGGTGATATGATTTCCCATACAGGACGATCTTTTTAGGGGAGACAAGGAGGATAAAAATTCAAGAGGGGATCAATTTCTCCACTACTTTCCACCACCCTAAGGCTTAAATTAATTTAATATTTGGGAATAAATTGATTGAGTCTCGGCCTAAGGCTTCCCAATTTCCTATTTAAGGGAGTGACGGTGAGGGGGAATACATCTCTTGTTTTTTTGTAATGTTATTATGCCAAAGTTCCATTGTAATGTTCTCAATTTCCATGTATGTTTCTTTTTGTATTTCTATGTTCTTAATCAACATCTTTCTCTCATATTATTCCCATTATCTCTCATTAAAACTCACAAATCATAGTGATATCTCTGTGTTGTGGTTAATTAGTTCACAGATAGGTGTGAATTTCGTTCACACACATGGAGAAATGATCGTTTTTTCCGTGATTTTAATTTCTTCAATCCAATTCTTGTAATCCATCTTCTGGCCACCATTGAGAGTATACCATCAATGGAGGGATAAAACTTTAATGGGTTGATTGTAGGATGATTCAAATGATGGATTGAAATTTATTTTATGAATTAATTATTGTTAATTGTCTAATTAATTCAAGACTTCCATTCTTTAATTATTTCAACTCTTCACCTTCACTGTGTTTGAGGAAGCTAAATAAAAGTTCTAAAATGACCATACACCTTGGAGAGATCATGAATTTGGTTATCTAAGTGTGTAGGGGATTATTAATTGATTTTAGTTAGCATAAAACCAGAAAATTATGATTTTAGTGTTATTTTGAAGAATGGATTCATCAAGAATTAATAAAACCAATATTGTTTAAAAAAGTAAAATTCATTCAATTCACCCAAAGCATAATCCTAAGATCAACCCATTTTCATTAAATTGAATTCACTTAGGTTTCTTAGTGTTCTTTAAAACCATATAAAATCAAAACCAATTTTTCCACTTTATATCCAAAAATCCATCTCATAGGTTGTGCATCTTAGGTATCTTCTTAGGTCTCAGTGGATTCGACAACCTAAGCTAGACTACAAAGACCATTCTACCTTAATCTCTTGGGTAAATTTGAGTGTGAATCAGGAAGTTATTGTTGGATATACAAAAACTATTTTTTTATTTTTCTTTTAATATATATATATTTTTAATTTTTAATTTTTTTTTGAAAAAAGAAAAGTTTTTTTTAAATTTTTTATAACACCATTGGTAAAATCTCTAGTAATGACACCAATTGAGTCAAGGATTTTATGTGTCCCTTTTAAAACTAATTGAAAATTAAAACCTATGTACTATACTATTGAAATAACCAAAGTTGTATCCCAACAAGACTACCATATATAAGTTTCAATATCATGATTTATTATTATTTTATACTTTTATATTTTTAATAGTTTTTATGGGATTAATTTTAGTGTAATGTAATGATTTTTGTTAAAAAAAGAAATTTTAAATAGAAATAAAAAAATGAAACCAGAATAAAACAACAATAAATAAGTAGATTTTTAATAGGAAGATTGTAGTGTCCTAATCTAGTAGATATCTTGGATCAAACTTTATTCATTGCTTGAAATCATTAAAATTGAATCTCTCTCAATGAATGAATTAAAATCTCAATTCATACATCTCATTTGGATCAAATTTTCAAGTCTTTCAACTAAAATATCAGTTTTACCTTCTTTCATTTGGATCCAGTTGAGGCGCTCGACAATCATCGAGCATCAAGACACAATTATACTCTAGTTGTTCTCATAATTATTAATTAAGAATTATTAAATTTAAATAAATATAGTCAATCTTAAAACACTTAACTAGACTTAGTTAGCAATCCACAATTTATAAATAATGAACTCCAATAAAAAATGCGATGATCACAAAATGGAAGAGAAAATAAGAACACAAAATGATTATAAAATTGATCATTAAACATTAATTGACTATTAAATGAACATAAATTTGGATAGAGATTATAGAAAAATATACAAGAAATCGAAGATCAGAAAGAAATGACTATTTGAATCTATAATATTTATCCATAAGGAATATATCTGATTATGATCACAAAGTACTAAAATACTTCAATCTTAATCTTCATCTGGATGCTTGGAGTCTCTCCATATGATCCTTTAGTTTGTACTCTTGATGATCCATTTCTAAAAATATCCTTCAGTTATTGCTATATTCTCTCATATCTATCTCTTTGAATTCCCATTCTGAATACTCTATTAATTTATATCAAGGGCCACAAAGTCACAAGACCTACTTTATTTTCATGATAGCCACATGAGATACTTAATTAATTCCCTTGAGTTTTAAATATTATTACTTAAGAAAGAAAACTATCTATACATCATATTTTGACACTTACCATGTTACATTCATTGCTCCAATGAAAAAACATTTTTAGTAGTTATTATTATTATTATTATATTTTTCTTTCTAGAAACCTGAAACCAACTATTTTAATTCCTCACTCTTCCTATCCATGCTCATCACCTTCCTTAGTACTCTATCAACCCAAATTGAAAATGGTTATCCATAAATTACTCAATGAAGATTCAAGTTTTAAACTCATCTTATTTTAGAATACAAAAATTCCAAAATCATGAAAAACCATTATCCCGACTAATATATTAGATGAGTCAACCTGAATTGCATCTTAGAGGTAGTCTCTGCATCGATCTTTCTTCAAACTAGAGATGCCTAAATCTCTAGTTCTTATTTAGTTAACTAGGGATTCTTTTGTTCAAAATATTGAACACCTTTTAAGCATCAATCCCCATCTTTACAAATACAAAGTTTAGGATCCATTGAATTCCCAAACATCCATAATCAAAAAAATAAGAAAAGGCCAAGAGAACATATAGTCATCAACTTTACTTGAATTTATGGCCTCAATCCATCAACCCTCAATTTTTATCATTATTGATCTTGGTGATACCAATCCATCCAAAATATTTTCACCTTCTCATTTAGCTCAATGGATATTAATGTTCTTTAATCAGTTCACTTCTTAACCTAGTATCTAGTTTATATTTATCACATCCAAACTCATTATCAGCTTGATCAGTTGAAAAATTATCAAAATCATAATGTCTCTCCTTCCATTCAAAGGAATTCCATTGATCAAATTAAGATCTAATAAAAACCAAAACTTCAATATTTTTTCTTCTGATCATCAATATCGGTTTGTCTTCTTAAAATATCCATCAATAAATCTTTGATTTTATCAAGATTGAATAAAAAATCAGACTCAATACCAGATCAATGGATCTTATTATAATGATAAATATTCCATTACACATGAAAACATATTCAATTCAATCGTAGATTTAAAATAGGTTGATCAGTGTTCAGTGTCGTCAAGGTTTGACATCATTATATTTTGAAAACTCCACACAACCTTGGAATCATCATAGATCTAGTCAAAATCGACGATATGGTTCTTTATAAATGATGATGGGATCAACCAGATATTAGGTGTCACATTCTTCACAATCTTGAATTAAAATCTAGCATCATCAAATGAAAATGGATACTTAGCCTTTGTCCACTTCATCAATGATGATGAAAGCTCAAATATGTGTTTAAATTCATCAAGATCAACGTCTTTGATATCCAAATCAATGGTGGGGCCTCCGTTCTTCTCAATATACAATATTGAAATATATGAAACTTTAAAGTTTCATCGATCCGTCTTTATCAACAAGATTTGACAAGCTTCGATCTTCATAAAACCATTGTCTTTATTCAATTTGGCACTAACCTCATCATTTGTCGCATCACAGTGTATAAGCAGGCATTCAGTTCATCCTCAATGTTCGAAAATCCATATTCAATCATAAAGGAAGGAATAATCATAAAATCATGTAGATTCTCTTAGAATCTAGTTTTTTTGCAAGCTCATCTCAGAGCTTCTTCAATAGCGGCTTCAAACTAGTTTGATTGCTGAGAATCCCTCTTCACGTAACGAATATTTGGATACATGGTTCACGTAGCCTATTATTTGGATACACGAATGGATTAAGAAATGGATACATTAATTTTCAATGAATTCAACTATGTGGATACCCTCTAAATTTGGGTATGTGAACTATAAACACAATCAACTATATGAATGCACTACAATTTGGAAAATTGGCTACGTAGCCATTAAAATCATCCAGATTTAATCTTCCACCTCATCCAAAATAAAAATAAAATCATTAAATAAATAATCCATAAAAAAATGTCAAATAAGATATTATCTATTAAACAATTAAAAAAATAAAAAAAACTATAAAAAAAATAAATTTACACCCATTATTTTTTTTAAATAATAAATGATTAAAAATTAGAAACTAAAATAATAGATAATTAACTATTTAATTAATTAAAATAATAAATAAATTAAATAAATTATAAAAGAGTTGAATTATAATTCAATGTTAGTAAATATTAAATTATTTTAATAAAATCAATTAAACACTAAACTTCAATTAATTAATTAATAAAAAATATGAAATGATAAATTGAATTAAGAGAATACAAAATTACACAAAAAACTAAAATTAATATTTTAATATAATCTTCCAAATTAAATAATGATATTATTGTCTGAAAAAAAATTATAATTAGAAAATTAAAGACCTTAAATAATAATAAAATCAGTAATTTAACAATTTACTTAAAAATTACCCAACACAAATTAACCAATAATTACCCAGACAACTAAAATTAATCAAAAAATAAATATTAACTAATCAAAACATATTTATACATATAATTATGAGTTTTATTTTAATTTTTTTCCAAAAAATATAAATTAATAAAAAAATTATATGAGGAAATAAAACAAAATTAAATTAAAGAAATTATATGGAAAAGGTAAAAAATCAAGACAGGATGCCATCTAACCTGACATACGACCCAACCTGAGACATGGCACATAGAAAATTCCTGTTAGGTCCAATTAGTTGAAATACCCTGATACCTGAGGGGGTGGGGTGAATCAGGGTATGAAAGATTAAAAAAAACTACCCCTTTGGATCTTGTTTCATTGTGAAAAAAATACTCTTCTATCTTTTTCTCACAACAAAGTATGAACAAAAAGTAAATCATGCTTGAGAAACAACAATTTTACTTGCTTCACCCTCACTGGGATACATCCATGGAGAATAAAATGAAAATGTGCCGATGTACCAAATCCACTAAAACCACACTATTGTTTAAAAAGTTTGGAGCAGACTCACTATCCCTCTTGGTTTACAACCAATCACAATTTCAAAGATCACTGATCTCTCAAATGAAGTTTAATCAATACTTCTTTAGAATATATTCCTTTTTTCACTTGAATCAATGTGTTTTACACCTCATTTAAGGTATCATTGAGTTCCACTTTCATCCGACTGATGAATATCACTTTACTACAAGATCAATGGGCAATCCATTTTAAAACACTTTCTCATTGCTCAATGCCTTCATGAAGCTCCTTATTTCAAGAAGTTAAAATATATTTCATAAATCTCCTTCATTTACGAAGATCAAATACCCTTCATGAATATTCTTCTTTCTCAAAGATCACTTCTTTCAGGAAGCTAAACTAGCCTTCATGAATCCCTTGATTTCATGATGCTCATAACATTTGGTTTTCTATTATAGCCTTCACAAAATTTCTCACCAGAACAAACTTCATGAACCACCTTCTCAAATCTAGAGACTTAGAATTTTCATTGAGTCTCGATACTTTTATGGAAGGGTAAGAGGCCAATTTATAGGTGTTTTCCACTGATTCCAGAAAATTCTAGTCACATCAACACCATTTCGTAGAGTTACCTTTTCTCCACCATGAAGCTACCTTTTTAACAAATCTCCATATAAATTTCCCATTCATGATGCTTTTCATAATCATAGATCTTTCCATCAAAACCTTCATGCCTCCATGATGCTCCAATCACGATGCTCCTCACCTTCGCCGTTCGTGATGCTCATTGTTGTCGCATAGATCACCACCAGATTTGTTTGATCCTTCACGGAACACCCTTCACAAATACCATCTTCATGAAACTCATTCCTTTACCTTATTTTCATAAGGCCTTCAAGAAAATAAAATTTTCATGGTACTTGGACAAAATCCAAATTTTGGACCCCAAAAGTTTGGAAAACCCTAGGAAAAAGCGTCACCTTATGTATGCAATTTTCTATACCACTTCCAGGGAATCCATTAATTAATCTTGGATCTTTATTAATATACCATGTAAAAAATCTGTATGGACTCTACAACATACCTTAGAAACCCACTATTTCAACAAACATAATCTACCCAAAAATGATGCATTGTTACCTTAAGGTATTTTTTCCCAACAATCTCCCCTTTGTGTTTGTGGACAACTCTTTCATAATTTGATACCTCATTGAAGCTTCTTCCATCCTCTACCAAAATTTTCTTCATGCAATTCATATAGTGATTAAAGGATTACTTAACACACACACACACACTAAGCCCACATGATCCATGCTCGACATGAGAAACAAGAGTAATTTGCAAAGTTCATTAATGAATCACTTCATTCAAATACCACTCAACTGCTTTCATCACGAATCTCATCTATTTATTTCATCACAAATCTCATCTACCATGATATATATTTTTTGGTTGATTATCTCTAGGATCAACATATTTATAACTCCCCCTATATTGATTTTACCCCTATCAACTTCTCCCCAATCTTAATTAATTCATTTTATCCCTTTAGAAATCCATAATTTCTCCCCCTTTATCAATGAACCCAATGGCATCATTGTTTTATGCAACAAGGTAAAGAAAATAGATCAACAAATTAGGTAAAAAAATTCCATAACTTGGGGAGAGGGGGTTCCACATCCACATTTTTTCAAGTATGGGGAGTTGACTAAAATCCAAGATCTAGTAGATGCCTCTCAAATTATTCTTTGGGTAAGGCCTTTTTCAGGATGTCTATAACCAATTATTTTATAGGAACATACTCCAAATTTACAATCCCTTGGTCCACATTCTCCTTGATAAAGTGATATTTTATTTCAATGTTCTTTGTATTTGAGTGATGAATTGGATTTTTGATAAGATTTATAACACTTGAATTATCGTAATTTTCCAATCAGAGAATTCACTTTAAATTCCATGTCATCAGGCTACTACTTCATCCATAATAACTGTGTGCATATTTGAGAAACCATAATATATTCAGCTTCTGTTGCGGTCAATAAAATGAAATATTGTTTCTTGATGAGCCAAGAAATACAGAATTTACCATTATAGAAAGTAACTCCGGACATTCATTTTCTATCATCTTCTGATCCAACCAGTCTGCATCTGTATAGACCAAAAACCGATGATGAGATTTTTCATTGTATATCTAACTGAAATCCACCGTAACTTTGATATACCAAAGTATTATGTTCACTATAAGAATTTGGATTTACTTGGGACTAATTTGATACCTTTCTTCTTGGAATGTAGAAAAAATAGTATCTGGTCATGTTGCTATTAAGTACAACAAAATTCCAATGATCTTCATGTATTCTATGTCATTAACCACTTTTCTCTCATCATATCTTGATAATTTCATCCGGGTAGCTACCAGAGTTTTCATCTCCTTGGAATTATCCATTAAAAATATTCTTAGAACCTCCTTGGCATATTTATATTGATAAATAAATGTTCCATTCCTTCCTTGTGTCACCTGTAAACTGTTTTCACTAAGATTCATCTAATCCACCAAATATTATGTTATCAAAATACACCAGCACCATCAACATTTTATTACGATCATTCCTAAAATAGAGATTATAATCAACTCCACCATGCTGAAATCCAAGCTTCATCAAAAATTAATCGAGTCTTGAATACCATGCTCTCAATGCTTGTTTCAACCCATATAGAACCTTTCTCAATCTACAAACTCTGTTATCATATTAATGAAGGAGAAAACCATTTGGATGGTCAATATAAACTTCTTCTTCTAGAACCCCATTTAGAAATGCTGACTTAACATCCATCTGGAACACTTTGAACTTTCAATTCATTGTAATGTCCAAGAATAATATGATTTTCTCTATCCTTACAATAGGTGAAAATTTATCATCAATATAGATTCCCTATATATGGGAGTACCCTTTGCACACAAGCCATTCTTTGTTTCGAATCACTGTACCATCTTCATTCATCTTGTTACGAAATACCCATTTGGTCTTGATGACATTTTTATCTACCGGTCTTAAAACAATCTCCCATGTTTATTTCTTTTCTATTTGGTCAAGATATTCATTCATGGCCTGAACCTAGTTCTAATCTCTAACTACTTCATCGAATCATTTAGGCTCTACACGAGATAGGAAAGATTCCTGCTGTAATGAATTCATTCTTCATGTCTGAACTAGATCTGTATGATCACCAATGATATTTTTACTATCAATTTCAGCTCGACTCTGGTTTTTTCATAGATACAAACTTGAATCCCTCCTCATCATTGGTACCTTCTTCTGAATCATCATCTTCCACTTTTGATCCCCCTGTATTTCTTACCTCCTCATCACTTTCATTAGGAAACTATTCACTGTGTTGTTGAATATTATTCTCATCTCCCAATACAGTGACTTAATTTATTTCAACTAATTATCCCAACCTCTTATTGAAGAATTTATATGCTTGGATTTTTCTTGAGTATCCAAGGAATACCCCCTCAACTCCATGGGACTCAAATTTCCTGTGTTTTTCCTTGTTTAGAATAAATCACTTACTTCCAAAGATTCAAAAGTATTTCAATGTTGTCTTCTTTCCATACCACATATACAATGGAGTCTTTCCTTACATCAGACACAACATAGCCCTATTATAAATTTAGACCGATGTCAAAACTGCTTCCTTCTATAATTTATCTAATAGGTATTTTTCAATAATCATCATTCTGGATATGTTTTTAATGATCCTATTTCTCCTCTCAACCACTCAATTTTGTTAAGGATTTATTACTACTGAAACTTGATGCCTTATCCCATGTTTCTATAGATAATATTCCACTTGGATATTTGTGAATTCTATACCATTATCAGTATGAAAATTTAGAATGTACTATCCAAGAATACCTTTACATTCTATTTGATACTATTTTATGCAACTGAACACATCATACTTGTGAGAAATGAAAAATACCCATGATATCTTTCTGAAATCACCAATTAAAATAACACAATACACTTCCTGCCAGTGTGTATTTTTGAAATTGATCCACATACATATTTATACACCAATTCAAGAACTCTTATTGAATTTTGTTCTTTTTCCTTGTACATATTTCTAATGACATTCCCTTGTTGAAAAGAATCACATGTATGAGTATGATCATATAATATATTAGGGAGTTCTTGAGATACATCACACTTTATAGGATATTTCAGGGATGGTTGGCATAAATGACCAAGTCATTTATTCCACAACTTGTTTTCTTCTTCTCTGAAAAAAATACATATATTCTTCTCCACCTACAAGGTAGAGATTCCCCTTTTTTCTTTTTCCATGTAGAACCACTACAAAATCTCTTCCTTTGATGATACACATCTTCTTATTAAATATTATAGAATGCCCTGAGTCACATAGTTGACTAACACTAAGAAAGTTATGACTGAGACCTTCAATGACAAAGACATCCGCAGGTCTCAATTCATTTCCCCCAAATTGGAATTTTCCAAGCCAATTATTTTGAGGCCTCCATCATTTCCAAATTTTAAAACACTATAATTTTCACATTTTATGCATGTAACAAGATCCTTATTACCTATCATATGGGATATGAAACCACTATCAATGATCTATACACATGAATGGTCTGATTCTTTAAGGGAAATTTCCCCAACCACTACCTTCTTAGCTCTTTTCTTTTTGATCCAAGTCTTTGAATTCATACTTGGTATATGTTGATAATATTTATCTTCCTCAGATTATGATGGACCAACACCATATTACACAGCTATAAATTGATTTTTCACTTTTATCTCACCTGTCTATTCTTTGATTTTCTACTTGCGACCACTTTGGTTATGATTTGGAATATTCTTCTACATGGATGATGTACAATATTTAGACATTTCCCCAATTCCTCCAAACCAAAAAAATGTCCCTCAAAATATATTCTAGAGTATTGGGATCTGTTTGGATTCCACTGTTGTTCTTATTCCAAACTATATATCTTGGATATGTAACACACATTTTATAAATGTCCCATATTTCCACAATAATAAAAGTTGATTCAAGGTTCATTCTTGCGTATCACTTCTACATTACTTTTCTTCCTATAGGTTCTTTGAATATTATGATTCTACTTCATACCCAAATCAATCTTTAATTTCAGAGCAGGTACTTGCGGTCTGACTTCAACCATGACTGCCTTCTATTTTTGGTCAAACCCCATACCATCCTTATCATTTAGATTTGACTGTTTATTTTATTCTTCTAAATCTCTATGCTCCATTTCCTTCGATTTCCATATTCTAAATGATCTTATTTCCTGATGTCATATTGGGAGTCAAGAGTTTTTTATGATCCTTAACTTTTTATCATAGACCAATGACTTCTTCTTCAAGTTCCTCAATGTGTTTGATTTGTTCTTTAGATGTGTTATTCAAAACATCAATAAAACTTTTCTGTTCTTCTACTTTGATATTGTAGTCTTCAACTGTTACAAATTACACTAGAAAGGACAACTTATAATTTTTAATTTCTTCTATCAATTCATACATCTTTTATTCTTACAGCTTTATGCAGAGTTGGTAATCACAAACCAATTTGTTTGATTTATTCATTTCGTCTCTCAAAAAATCTATCTCTTCAAGAGTGGATTCTAATTTAGATTTAAAATAAAATCTTCCTTAAATTTCTTCTTCATAAATTTATATTTATTCATTTTTCCATGTACTACCAACAACTGCCACCATATCATTTTCTTCATGATCTTTTCATTTCTCCATATCATCAACCTCATATTCATCTGAACTATCACATTCTTGTGAAAGAAGATTCTTTTTCTTGAAAAAATTCCCCTTAACATTTTTCTTACCTTTCACATAGGCTAAAGAATTATTCATGGGAATTTCAACTTCATCCTCATCATATTCTTGGAACTTATTGGGGCACATTGCTACAAGATGACCAACCTTTCCACATCAAATTTATGCTAGTGAAAGTTTCCCCCTAAATATTCCTTTTCCAGTTTTTTCATTTGAAGAAAGGAATGACATCACATCATATGCATCTTCTTCTTCCTGACCATCTTCAATGGTGTGCTTCTTCATGTACTTGAATGCCACCTCTTTGGAATTCCATTTTTCCATCGACTCAATGTACTCATTTCTTATCTCATATACAACAAGATTACTATGCAAACTATCTAGTGTCAGCTCCTTTGGATCTTTGTCTTCTAACACAGAGACTTTCAGATTGAATCGAGGTGTAAGTATTCTCATGATATGCTTGAAAATATTTACATATTCAATAATTTATCCAAGACCACACATGTATTCCACAATAACATTAACCCTTTCAAATAATGCATCACTAGAATCATTTGGGTTCATTCTAAGATCTTCATACTTTTTACACAGAACCTATAGATTTTCCTATATTACATTTGAATCACATTCATAAACATTCAATAGCTTTTCCCACACAACATGAGATGTTATACATAACACCACCTTCATATATATTGCATTAGATATGGATCCACCTAAAACATTAATTATTCTGGATTAAGCATCCAATTCTCTTTGGTCATCCTCTGATTGGACATCACTATCAATATTAGCTAAGATTTCATGCATCACTACTATAAAGAAATCCATTCCCAAAGATCAAAAGTAGTGTTGCATCCAATTCTTCCATAATAGAAAATTATTTCCATCAAATATCGCAATCCCTTTACGATTGACAACCTCCATATTTTCTATTGAGAGATAACCATTGATTTTCAACCTTTGTATATGATACTAATTGTTAGACACAACTAGGTTAAATACAATGAGGTGGGGGGGGGGGTGTGAATCAGGGCACGATAGATTAAAACAACCACCCCTTCAGATCTAGTTTTGCTGTTAAATAAAATTCTATTATCTCTCTTTCCTAAAAAAAGTATAAATAGAGAGTAAAGAATTAACAAGAAACAAAAATTTTACATGGTTAAACCTAGATAGGCTATGTCCAAGGAGAATACTACAACAATGCGCTGATGTACCAAATCTACCAAAAGCACACCACTGTTAACAAAGTTTGGAGAAGACTCACTGTCCCTCCTGATTTACAAGCAATCAAAATTTGAAAGCTCACTTCTCTCTCAACTGAAGTGTTCTCATTTATTCTTCAAAATATCCTCCTCTGATCACTTGAATCAATGTATTTTACACCTCATTTAGTGTATCATTAATTTCCACTTTCATCTGACTAATGAATTTCACTTTACCACAGATCATTGGGTAATCCATTTTAAAACACTTTCTCAATGCTCCCTGCCTTTGCAAAGCTCCTTCTTTTGCGAAGCTCACTTATTTTGTGAAGCTCAAATATCCTTCGTGAAGATCACATGTTTCAGTCAGTAATTTTTATGGAATCCACAACATACCTTGGAAACTCACTTTGTTAAAAAAAGATCAATCCATAAATGCTGCAATGTTACTTTGATGGATTTTTTCCCAACAGTTCTCGATCCCCACAGGCTGACAACTAGTGCTGAGCATCAAAGTAATATATGTGGGAACAATTTTTTCCCAATAACCAAGATCAAATAAATAACCAATCATGTGGAAGAACAAAAAATAATAGATATCAATTAAATATACAAACTGATCCAGATACAATTTCTAAACAAAATAGAAACTAGGAAACTAGGGCTATAGAACAGAAACTAAAAACCAGCCCGAAGACAACTCGGTCTAATTATGACCTCAAGGTAACCATCAGCCACAAGACCAAACAAATTCACAAACAAGAGTACTAGAAAACTATAACTACAAAACATCTTGGGTATACCAACACCGAATGGTATAAGTAGGGTGTGAGCATACAACAACTCAGTAGGAAAACACCATAGAATCCATACATTTCCTTTACTGAAATAATCCAGAAATACTAGTTTGGAATACATATATAAAAAAGGTTTTTGAAATATTAATAAATAAAAAAATCTTTAGTTTTTCAAGATAATAAATGCCACATCTCCATTTTCCAAACAAATTACCACTTGAAAACAAAATCCCAACCCAAAATCCAAACAAAGAAATACCAAGCTATGCTGAAGATAAATAAGTAGTATAAATAGGAAAAAAAGTGAAATGGAATATAAATAGGCACATACAAATATAAAACCATGGTAATTTCCTAAAAATACTTAGAGTGATACCTAGACATACTCTAGTCAAACTCACTTTCCGATATATGGTGCAACTCCATAGTCAATAACTCAATAGCCATTCTAACTACGAATCCAGTGGCATAAAACTACTTGGACTCTAAAACATACAAGGGGTACCAACCCATATAATTGGGGTAAATAAGAAAACATCACTTGACCCTCTAAAGACACCCAAAAAACCCATGATAATAGTATATGATGAAACGAGGGGGCCCTCGCATGCGTAACTCACCATACCTGCCTCCACCGCGCTTGCCTACCCCCAAACACCGACACCAACTATGTAATAACTCACTCTTGAGAAATCACCATAGGGGTTACCATATCACAATAAGACATTCACAAGTGCCAACCAGGCCATCACATCATACAATCTTTCAAACCATTTCTCAAAATGTGCTAAGGTTCCAACCGGGCATTTATACTTGCAAAACCACATTTTATTTATGAAACAATATACGGTTCCAATTGGTACTTCAACAATATCAATTCCAATATATTAAACAGTGTTCCAAAACATTTCCAAAACAACATGTTACACCACTTTCATGTTTACAATGCCAAATGGGCCTTTAAGAATTCCAATTCCAAATACATTTACAAAACCATTTCCAATCTATAGTAAAACATGTAACCTTATGAAATGTTCCAATGGGTAATTTATGATAGAAATTTACCAAAACATGTCTCAATTTCAAAATGGGATAATATTTGAAGAAAAAATTTGAATCCACACTGAAAATCACAAAGTAAATAGAAACACCATTTCGAATCCAATGAGACATTTTAAGGAAAAAGGGGATCACTCTTACGTGTCATCGTCATTTGTATGCCCATACATGTATGAACCACGTATACCCATGGATGTTACAAAATATAATGATATGATTATAGTTTCTATGAAATCATACAAAAACTATTTTTAATAAACACCACTTTCCCTTAAACCAACAAAACAAGTCGCATAATTTCAACATCAATAATAAGAATTCCAAAACCAGGAGAATCCTTCCAAAAAATCTTACCAAAAACCACTATAATATAAATAGGAATAAAAAAAAACACATACAGACCAATTTATAATTTAACCCAAGGTATAAAAACATAAAAAAGGCCAGAAAACACCACAAGTTCTCAAATTAACTTTAAAACATGGTTATAATTCTAACAAACCCCTCATGTGAATAACTATATAACATGTTTGAATAAACCCATTTTTAAACCACTTCCACCAATTTTTTCCAACATAAAGAAACCATACCATGAAAATAAATCACACCACAAGAATGCAAAGAAAATATATATATTATTTAAAAAATACCCATGCATTAAATAGAATTAATCCAAAAGAAAATAGATGGAAGCACCTACCTCACTAGAGTGCGGACATAATAAAACCTTTGGAGGAGGAAGGTCCAAGACTGATGCATAATCTACACACCCTAACATTGATCAAATAAACCAAAATCATCCAAAACTAACCCCAGGGTTTGTCCAAGAGTGGAAACCACCACTAAATAACTAATAACCAAGAGAGAGGGGAGAGGGGAAGAGGAAATTGACCAAAAACATAAGAATATTACCTTGGAAGCTTGGAGGAGCATCCATAGAGGGAGGAGAACCAAAGGGAGAGGGGTCTTGGGACCCCTTTGTGTTCCAAAAATGACCCAAGGGGAGGGGGTATCGATTTAGGGTAAAAATAGGTAAGGGTAGATTATGGATTTTAAGATTTAAAATTCATAGGCATCTTGAATGGTTTGGCCACATATTTTTCCAAACCGTGTGCTAACAGTGCATCCCTCACTGTTCAAAAGGGATACCCCACATGTCTTGGTCGCACAGTTTCCAAAACCTATGCTAACCATTCTAAACGCCACTACCAAAATCCAAAACCAAATCACACATTTGACGCACAATTTCTATTTCCATGTGTAGGCCATGCACTAAGTCCTATACCCCAAAACATGACCTGCATGATTACCTTGGAAAAGTCACATGGTTTCCCAAACTGTGCACCCAAACCATCCATATGCCAAAAAACCACTTGGTCACTCAAAAACATCAAAATTCAAGTAGGGAACTTAGCCTGAACCCAAACCAAAATATCTAAAGATAATAAAGGAATAATATAGTATAATTCTAAAGATCAGGGTTTGACAATTATCCCCACTAAAAACACTTTCTACCCCTATAAATTTACCTAGGTGAAAGTTAATTAAAACCTGATTCGAAGACCGATCAAAAATATAAACAAAAACAAAACTCGGGGTAACCTTTCTCTCCAAAAGTCACACCTGACCAATTCTAGTAAAAAATAAGGCATGAAGGATAACATGAGAACACGAGAAAGTTACCCCCACTACTCAAATAACACCACCAAGAAAACCAAGAACTCTCAACATGAACCAATTCATCTACTCTATATAAGCTAAAAAACACCATTACCGGAAATGAAAATTCTCCACACACACCAACCACCCTAACATAATGGGGAAACCCATGAAAGGAACTTGAACCAAATGGTGGATCTGAACATAGGCCACAATTCAAAAATTTTGCAAGCAACAAAAAAATTCTAAATGAATGCAACTGGAGACCATAACCTATACACAAAAAAGAGGGGCACCTAAAAGAGAGAGAAAATGATTCAAAAACTCACATTTAGATAAACACAACCACTCAAATTATAAAAGATCAAGTCCATTAAAGTTTTAGAATGAAAAGATAAACTTACAACAACAGAAAAATGAAAACAAGGAAACTCCAAATGTCTCCATCAAAACACAGGAGATAAAAATTGGACCAAGGTTCCCTATACACCACCATAGATTCATGACTACACACGATCTTCACTTAGAGGCCTATGGTTGGAGCCCTGATGACTGAAGCATCCACTTCCTCATAGTTAGGAACTTGCATATTCTGATAAAGACTTATTATTTGGGAAATACTTCCTAAAAAACTTCTCCATATGACCTGGATGTCCAAAATAATGATAGGAATTTATAGGATTATAACAATATGAATTCGAATGCCTGAAAAAACCACAATAGTGGCACAAAAATAAATGGTTTGATGAGTTGGAGGTCGAAAACAACAAAGGAGAATTTTTCAAAAACATGTTCCTCTAGCACACATCTCTTGCTAGACGGGGAACCTTATTGAGATCCAACCACCACTGATTGAAACCTATTAACCAACCCAACTATAAACATCTTATCCACCAACTTCTCGAAATGGAATTCACCAAATGAGAATAATTTTTCCATGATCTATGGTGGAAGACCCAAAATGAAAATAGGATCTTTCAAATGACCCTCTAACTCCACCTCCATAGAGAAGGAAAACAACACTTTGAATTGGTCAACATAAGATTTCACTAATCATTAGAACTTCCGAACACCCCGAAGCTTTTCCACTTTCCTCATATTCACCTCCTCAGGTGTGAAATTTTGGATGAAAGTGGACTTAAAGACTTCCCAATTCATCCCAAATTGAAAAAATTACAGGACAAAAATCTTCCATTGATCCAATACTAGACCCTAAAATAAACCCAGAAAAACACACACCATCACAACTTAAGGAGTTCCTAGTGATCTGAAGAAACTCTCAACTCCCTCAAGCCATTCCACTGCCTCTAACATACCTTGATCACCATGAAATGCAATAAAAAACCGAGAAGAACTAGAGAACAAGAAATATTCATTGGGAAATTTAGGGACCTTTTTGGGTGGCATATTCTGAATGAAATAAGGAACACAAAACTAGAAACTTGAATCAACATCAATCAACAACACAATTGAGAAAAAAAAATCTCAAGGAAAAACAAAAGGCTCAAAAGAAAAACACATACAAGCATGACCAAAATACTCTTTTAAAAAACCTCCATTTCTATTTAAATTTACAAAACTACCACCTTCTAAGGCCACATCTCAAAACCAAGAGCCACTTTTCCCAAAAAAATACCTCTTTTGAAAGAAAAACCAATTTTTAAAGAATCATTTTCCATTTAGAAACCATCTTGAAACAACAAATACAACCATTTTATTTAAGAAACTCACCCATTGTATCCTATGAAGTGTCACATATGAGTCCATACACTTCCACTTACATAATCCATACACACATGTGAACATGAAATTTCTACACATACCAATACATTTGTGAAGGTCCATGAGGTGTACCAAGGCTTACACATTCCATCACATCATCAAATCTAATAATTTTCCAAATTATCATACCACTTTATTTAAAAAATTTATAAACCCTTCAAAATTCAAAATCACTTCCTCTTTTAAAATATCATTTCACATTTGAATTCGGAACAACATGAATTAAAAAATTTTCATTTAAAAAACCATTTTCACTTCAAAATATCACTTACTCCCACTGAAACAAAAACAAAACCCAACTCACACTGATCTACTAGAATGGGGAACTAGTTTCCATTATTAATTCGGTGACATGGTTAGTGGTCCATGCCCCAAGTAGGTATTAACAACTAAGAAGATCATGAACCATTCACTCAAACTTCACATGGGTCACTACTATATGTAAGATCAGGAAACGACACTAGATTGCCTCTATTGTCATTCCTCAATCCAAAAAAGACAAAAGACTCAAATCCAAAACTACCCTTGACAACTTGAGGATCAGAATGAATAAGGGTTCATGAAGTCCTTCCTGTGACTACATCTCGAGTCTCGAAAATCCTAATCTCCAACTACCTAAATCCTAAAATAATAAGAGCCTCCTATGATAATTTTTTCATGAACCAATTTGGGATTCCATACAACCTGACATCCAACCCAGCCCAATACATGGCTCAAAGGGCGCTCCTTATCCCCACAAGATGGAAAATAATGTCAGGCATCAAAGTAATCACTATGGGAATGATTTTTTCCCAATAACCAGGATCAAATAAATAACGAATAATGAAGAAAACAAAAAATAACCAATATCAATTAAATATACAAACTGATCTAGATACAACTGCTAAAAAAATAGAAACTAAAAAACCAGGGCCATAGAATAGAAACTAAAATCCATTCTGAAGACAAATAAATATCCTTGCAACCTCATGGTCACCACCATCCACAAGACCAACTTTCTCTATGAATAACTAAACCAGAAACCTATAATTTCAAAACAACTCAAGTTTACCATCACTGAATGGTACAAGTAGGGTGTGAGCATAAAAAAGATCAGTAGAAAATCACTACATAATCCATACATTTACTTTCTTGAAGCAGTCTAAAAATACTATTTTGGAAAACATATATAAAAATAAGTTTTTTTTATCATTTTGATAAACAAACATAAAATTAATTTTTCAATATAATACATGACACATATATATTTTCAAAATAGATTACCAATTTAAAATCAAATCCCAACCCAAAATCCAAACAAAGAAATACCAAGCTATACTGAAGATCAATAATAAATATAAAAAAGAAACCAATTTAAATGTAATATAAAAAGGCACATACATAAATAAACCATGGGAATTTCCTAAAAATTCATAAAGCGATCCCTGGACGTACTCAGGTCAGAGTCACCCACCAGCGCATAGTGAAACTCCATAGTCAATAACTCACTATCCATTTTAACTGCCAATATATTATCATAAACCTATATTTCCTTTAAAACATACAAGGTGTACCAACCCATATAATCTGGTTTGATAATAAATAGTCACTTGACCCTCTAAAGATTCCCAATAAACCCATGATAATAGTACATGATGAAAGGAGGAGTCCCTCGCATGCATGACTCACCTTACCTACCGCCATTGAACTTGCCTACCCTAAACACTGAAACCACCTACATGATAAACCACTCTTGATAAATCCTCTATAGGGGTTCCCATCTTAGAACAATCCATTCAAAAGTTCCAACTGGGTCGTAACATCATAAAATCTTTCAAAACATTTATCAAAACATGTTAAGGTGCCATCAGGCATTCGACACTATCAATTCCAATATATTACAAAATGTTCCAAACCATTTCCAAAACGACATGTAACACCACTTTCATGTTTACAATGCTAAATAATACTTTTATGATTTCCAATTCCAAATACATTTACAAAACCATTTTTAATCTAGAGTAAAACATGAAACCTTATGAAATGTGACAAATTGATTTTTATGAAAAAAAATCACCAAAACATGTCTCAATTGCCCAATGAACCAAGATTTGTAGAACAAATTTGAAGCCACTTCAAAAATCACAAAATAAACCAACACATCATTTCGGACCCAACAAGAAATTTTAAGGAAAAAAGGTATCACTCTTAAGTGTAATTTTTCATTTGTATGCTTATCCATGTATGGATCCTGTGCTCCTATGGATGTGCCAAAATCTAATGAAACACTTAGAGTGTCCATTAAATCATCTAAAAACCATTTTTAAGAAACACCACTTTACCTTAAACCAACATAACATGTTACAAAATTTAAACATCAATAATAAGCATTCCAAAACTAGGGGAATCATTCCAAAAAATATTACCAGAAACCACTATACCATAAATAAAAATTAAAACAAAACATCCAACCTAATTTATAATTTCACCTAAGCTATGAAAACATATGAAAGTCCAAATAACAACACAAGTACTCAAATTCACTTTAAAACTCTGTTAACATTATAAGAAATACCTAATGTGCATAACTATATAACATGTTTGATGAAACCCATTTTTAATCAACTAAAAGAAATTTTTTCCAAAATAAAAACACTATACCAAGAAAAGAAATCATACCAAAATCATGTAAAACACATTTATATATTATTTAAAAATTCTAAAGTATCAAATGAAATGTATTAGAAATGAAATAAATGGAAACACCTACCTCGAAGGACCGAGGACACAATAAAACCTTCATAGTTAGGAGATATAATCCCAAGGCACAATCCCCACACCCTAACATTCAATAAATAGAACAAAATCATCCAACCCAAACCCTAGGGTTTGGGGAAGAGGGAAACCCCCAAATAAATAACCAAGAACCAAGAGAGAGGTGGGGGGGGGGGAAGATTAAATCAACCAAAAACTCAAGAATATTACCTTGGAAGCTTGAAGGAGCATCCATGGAGAGAGGAGAACCAAAGGGAGAGGGGTCTTGGGGCCCCTTCATGTGAAAAAAATGACCCAAGGGGAGGGGGCTTGATTTGGGGTAAAAAGATGGGAGGGTAGATTAGGGTTTTTAATATTTAAAATTTCTAGTAAGATCGCATGGTTTGGCTGCACAATTTTACAAACCATACACCAACCATGCACCCATCACTTTTAAAAATGGACACCCCACCCGACTTGGCTATAGGGTTTCCAAACTGTGCGCCAACAGTTTCAAATGCCACTTCCCAAATCCAAAACCAAACCACATGATTTCCACATAGTTTCCCAAAATGTGTGAAGGTTATGAACCAAGCCCCGTACCCCAAAACATGACTCATATAGTTACCTGGGTGAATCCAAATGGTTACCCAAACTATGCTCTATAACAGTAAACATGCCAAAATATCACCCATAAACTCAAAAACTTAATAATTCAAACTGGGAACTCAACCCAAACCTCAACCAAAAGATCTAAAGACAAGAAAGGAATAAAATAAGATAATTCAAAAGGTTGGGGTGTGACATAAAATTTTTATCAAAATAAAACTACATCAATAAGTGACCAAGGTATAACCAAGTGATGAAATTTTAAAGCTGTAAAAATTCATCCCACACTGATTCACCCCCTCTCAATGTTGTCATTACTAAAGCAATCTTAACAATTGAAATCAGGGCCATTGTTCACACATCTTTTTGGATACTCTTATTTAGAGATTATTTAAGATTTGATATATCTATTCTCAGTTCATAATTTAGTGAAAACTCTGAGGAGTTTTATCTACTATAGATCAAAACTATATCTCATCCAATACATTGGAAAATAGAAATAATAAATAATTTAGGAAAATGAAGAATTTGTACCTCTTGTAAAAAGAGGAAGAAGTTATAGGTTCTAGAATTAAGGAAGTCATATCTAGTTTGGAAGGAGTAAAACTTTTGGTTTAGTTCACCACAAAATATTTGGACAATGATTCTACCTCAGATTATAATGAATAGGTACCATATATGTTTTTAAAATTTCTAACTAAAGAACCAAGAACAAGTGGTGAAGATCATTACATAGACAATGAAAATAATATAGTACAGAGGAATACCTTTCATTAATTTATCACCCATCTAGAATAAAAATACAAGAAAAGAGAGAGTGCCTTGGCACAAATGGTGATGACATGTGTTGGTATCACTAAAGAATGTAATCTCAAAAATGAGAAGATCAAGAAACTTAAAGAAGCATGCTACAAAGTTGGGAAGATTTGATTTTATACAATCCTAAAGAAATATACATCCATTTAAAGGCTTGAAGATAAATTTCATGCATTAGAAGAAAACAAAAATAACATCATTGGTGTCAATAATTATCAACTTGAAATCAAATAATACAAGAACAAGGATCTCGATACTTTGATATAGGAGAAGAAAAAAATTCATGAAGATCAAGAAAAAAAATGTGAAGATATATTGAAATAAGTTTAGGATTTGAAATTGATCCTAAAAATGAAATTTCTTGAACTTAGAGTCAAGCTGGAAGGTTTTAAAAATGTTTGAGTTTAGTCTTCACAACAAGCTAAAAGAAGAGGTATTACTTCATGAGGTGCAGCCACACAAACTTTTAAAGAGTATTCTTATCCTAAAATACCTTCATCTAGTGGAAATAAAAGATTGAAATAATTTAATTATCAATATAAATTAGTATCTAAGAAAAAGGTATCATCCATATCTATTAATAAATTTTTTGCTAATTATAGATCTATGCACGTTATATGTTCCAAATAAAAACCTGTGTAAAAGTGGATGACTAAATGTAATTAAGAAATCAATATTACATTTGTGGTGAAGAAAAATATTTTTAGAATAATTTTCTCCTATAGTGAATCCTAATTGAAAAATGGAAAAAAAAATCAGTAATCATACCAATCTAGTCATAATACAATAAAAAATAAGAGATCAAGATTTTTTTGGCTAATTTTGGAACTGTGAAAGATTATGCACATAAAATATGATTTTTGGTATAATATGAAAATATATAGAAACCAAAAGATGCATACGTGAAGGGGGATAAATTCAATGATGAAGAAAAGACCATATATTAAAGGTAATAATCTTCTTATTACAAAAATATTGAGAATTCAAATAACCTTTATGGGTTTTTCAATGGAAGTGGTCATAGTGAAGATTATTGAAAGTATAAATAATCCAATAATCATCGAAAAACAATTTATAATAAAATACCAAAGGATATTAAGAAAAAACATAATCAAACCTTGGGAAATAATAATATGGAAATCATTCCAAATAAGTTTATAATGAATAAATGAAAGGCTACCTTGGGTGATAATCAGAATAATTCCATTATTCAAAGTAAACCCAAGAAGACCATGAAGGGTGATACACAAGAAAGAATAAGTTTATTATTTTTTAGAAGAATAATTTATTCCATAAATTACTATAATTAATCCACAAATATCACATTTAATGAAAGGAAGCTCTAGTAACAAAAGAGAAGACCAATCTAAGAGAAAAATAATTAGACCAAAGTGTTAAAGAGAACATTTGAGAAATCATATGGATACACTAAGAATCATGTGGATATTCCAAATGAAATACTGGTAATTTTCTCATCCTATTTGGAAATAAAATGGAAAATTCAAGAAGATTAGGAGAAAGAATATGTTAAATGAAAACAAGAGATTCCACATGATGAAGCTGAATTTTTTGCAAGGTTATCAAAAAATGGTAACTATAAAATCTCATAAGTACTGTGTGGAAGGTTCAAGGAGGATGTAAATATCTCAGATAATTGTTCATCTATATTTATATCCTAGGAATACATGTCTAATAATATTCATAAAGCCTCAGGAGATGCATTTTTCTTGATGTATATAATAGAAAATAAGATTCCACACAAAGTTGTTTTTAAAGAAATCACATATTACATGATTCCTAAGATAATTAAGATATCTAGTAGAGTCAGTATGAAGAGTTTATCCTCAAATAGAGCTAAAAATTAAGTAATTTCATTATTAAGAAATTATTCTTATCCTCGTTCCTCTCACTAAAAAGAAAAGGCGATCCACCTTAATCACATATACTTTGTGATTATTCATCACTTATATAGAATTGAAAGGTGTTTCATATACTCAGGGAGAGAACTGAGTTGATGATTATATTTATAAATCTACAAGATTGAATATTCACTATAATATATATAGAAGTAACCATCCTGATTTGATATATTTATTTTTATCTTGAAGATTATTGGTTTTAAAAGTTTAAAGATCAACCTTGATGAAGATGATCAAGCTATCATAGCTGATAAAAAAAATTAAATTCACCATTATGGATGAGACGAAATCAATTAATATTTAAAGTAATTTTTATTTATAAGAAAAAAAAATAAAAATATCCATCTCAATGAAATAAAAATATAGATCATCCCTTGATATAGTGTTTCAAAAGAAGTTCCTATAGCACTATACCTCAATAAAAAATCTTACATCTCGGGATGGTACTTGTTCAGAAATTAATTAATAAGGTATGAGTTTCTATCTCTCCCATACTTATTCAAAATTTGAAAGAAGTATGACCATAAGGGTGAGAACTTAAAAGAAAAAATGACATTAACAAAATAATCTTGAAGATGTTCTAGGACCAATTTCATAAACATAACCTACCAAGTATACCTGAATGTTTTAATATGTGTGTTAATATGAGTATAGTATTTAGGGTTGAAATTTTCTTAATAATATTTATCAATAAGTGGTATTAGAAAATTTCCACTTTCATTACATCAATTTTTATCTATCAACCACTATCAACAGATAAAAAGTTCAACAGTCCCTGAGAAAAGATACAAGTTATGGTATCTCAGTTGGTATCATATTTTGAATTGAGAATGGATAGATTTGATGTCTAGATTGGAACTTGATTTTTTTTATATTGGGTTAGCCTAAGTATACTTATAGTGGAATAATTGATGGCACATTACTTAAGAAATAAATGATACTATCCCATCTCAGGTACTTTTCATTTTTTATCAACAAGGGGGAGAGAAGAAAATCAACGTGTCAAGGAGAAAGGGGGAGAGAAGAATATTATAAATGAAAATTGGATAGTATTAGATAACTATATTAACATACCATTTTCTTTTGGTATTGAAAACAAATACAAAGGGGGATATTGAATATACTACGTTTTATTGTTGTTTTATTTGTTGTCAATGTGTTACTAAGTGATGAATCACTTAATATCAAAATGTACTATAAAAGTGGAACATATTAGAAGTTTACTAGAGACACCAAGCATGTTTTTAAATATAATAACTATCCATGAGAAGTTTAGAGGTTTTATCATATGTTGTATGAAGTGGTGATGCTTTGAGAAGTGTTAGGGATTCATTTAAAGGAATTAAATGTCATGCTTAAAAAATTCTCCATTCAAGTTTGAAAATTGATGAACTAGTCTTAATATCTTAGACATGTTTAAAGGGAATGAGAATAAGTTAACATTATCTACTAAAATGAAGAATAAAGGTGATCCATCCCATGGAGTTTCTTGAATAGATAAATTCTTAAGAAGGTTAAAGTTTCTAGTTCATGGAAATATTTATTTACATAAATAAATTTTGAGGTCATGATAAAATATATGAATATATTTGTATTTTTCATGGAGAAAATTTTGAATAAGGCTATTTTTTGAAAATTATATACTTATTATTTACTATATAATTGAATGGGCATTGTGAAAAGAATAGGCCAACCAAATCTACCCATGTGGACCAGTTCAACCACATATGGAGCTATGGCTTAATCATGTGGGGACCAAACCAAGAATGGGTAGCCATGGAGGCATAGAGGGATGATAATAGTGCTATAAGAGTTCATGGAGTAGAGTGGTGGCACCACCATGATTGGAGCTAGGGTAGAGGAGTATTCGACATGGGTAGGTGTTGGAAGGTGATCAGGAGCGGACCCCGTAACTTGCATCTACCAAGTTAACGAGATACTGTATATTAAAATACACTCCCTAACTGAATGAAAGTTTTATGTGGTATGGGAGACCCATGGGGAATTATTCCTACACTAAAAAAGATATGGAAATAATGATGATCATTTGATTTATTTAATATATTCCATTCATTCATAGATGACACCATATTCAACCTATGTCACCCCTATGTAGACTATGTGAGGTATTTCTAAGACCTAAACATCTTCCTTTAGGGTAGAATATCTCTAGAAGATAGAAAAAGATAAAAAATGTGGATATATCATCTTATAAGATTATAAGATGCTCATTAGGATAAAACCAAAGTTGTTGAGATATTCATCCATGCATAAAGAGGCTCTTTGTAAGAATATTGGTTTCAAACAACAACAATGAGTCTTCATGTATGATTATGTTGGTTTGAAGTTAAGAATACACGAAGTTATTATTGGATGAATGAAAATGATAAAATGATAAAATGGAGATTCTAATAAATAAAAAACTATGTTGAAAATTCTATTTCACACATCCATAGTCATGCATGGTTCATGGATTAGAAGGTGTTGATGCATGCGATCATTATTGCATTAATGTGAGCATTTAATTGTGAAAGAAAAAACGAAGATCATATAATAATGGATTATATGAATCTTGGTGTCATCAATAGATAATAAGGAAACCCATGATGATATTAAAATTGTCTATGACTCTCAATGTTTATCAGATGCAACATTTTAATTGGAATCGACATGAATATTAGTTCTACCAAAAGAGAACCTCATCTATAAATAGTAAAGTATTGAGGGTAATATGGGATTCTAGAAAACTTGATAATATATTTTTACTTTTTAATAGAAGTATATAATACCCTCATTTCATGAATAAGGCATCCTGTAAACCATTTGGATATGAAAAATAAAGGTTTAGTGAATATCTCTTATGTGAAGAAGAACTATGAAACTCTAATGAGTTCACAAATAATTATCCCATGATCCATTGGGAATCATGAAGATGGAAAGATCCACACTTAATTATTTCACAAATATAAGAACTGTATGCCTTCTATTATATGTGATGATATTTGAGATGCTATGAAGCCAACCCCATTTGTGTGAAGAAGAAAGAGTTGTTCCACACTTAGTGTACGTAAAGAATAAGTTGAGATACCATATACCTATATCATGTGTAAGAAGATTTTATCACTAGTTTTTTTGAAAATTAACAGAACACATTAATTGTGAAAAGAATATAGGATATCACACTTACACACCTGTAAAAATATTTTTATGGAATACATTCAAGACAAAAAACTAATATATCATCATCGAAACAATTCAAATTGAGTGTTATTGAAATATTATGGTATAAAATTAAAGTGAAATATCACATAAAATAATAAGGTATTATATATTATATGTGCTAGGTATTTTATGATAACTTAATTCATGACACATATGAAATTATTTCATAAGTACACATTGAGAAGACGACACTGAAATTTGATATCAAATATTATTTTTTAGATATCAAAAGCAGAAGAAGAAATAGTGACTAAATTGGTATTTACTAATTATTGTTTGGGTCAATTTATTTTAGATATCCATCCTACAAAATCTTGATATCATTATGACTGATGAAGAAGAAGAGGTAGCCCTCTATATTTCTTCATAATTATGTCAATCCATTGATTTATGAATATAAGAGAGCCCACTAATTTATATATTTGAGGAATCCATTTGATTACTAAATTGAGAGGAAGTTGATCAAATTAATTGGTATTTATCAAAGAATACTTGTTCTACATTACTGATCACTTCAATAGTATCGATCCAATATCTTGTATTTTTTATAAAAATTAATATATTGTATTCACTTGGTTGTTTCTAGGAGAATTAGTAAAAAGTTATACCCTTATTGTGCTCTCTTTGATAATAAAAAGGAAGTTGTATGCATGGGATAATAACCACCCTACACTGAAGACTATTCCTTAAAGGATACAAGCCTCATTGAGAATTCCTAGTTTCCATTGTTCTTTAATATTTTAGATGCATTATTTCTACATATAGGTGAAGAATAAAATATAATTATTCACTAAATAAGTGAAATAGGTATAACAAATAGATAAAAGTTTAAAGTGGTAAGAATTAATCCCACATCGATTCACCCCCTCTCAGTGTAGTCATACCTAATGTGATCCTAACACATGTGGTATATGATATTGAACACAATATTCATTTATAATAGAAGTAAATATTTAAATATATGGGTGTTACATTCTCCCACTCTTACAAAAATTTGTGTTCTCTCAATTTGAATTTGTTCTCACCAAAATTATTGTATATTAAAATAAGTATAATCTTAGATATAGATTTTATCATGATAATGAATTTCTAAGTTACAACTAGGAAACTTATTATCAATTAAATATTTCTAAACCATGTGTGTACCATTATAATACTCATACTTGTGAATAGGTTTACAAAATCATACCTTAATAAATGATATCTATTTTTAAAAACAAATCGATATATTTGTCTTCCTCTTGCTTGAATTAAGGAATTGTTTTACCATAAATATAAAAAGTACTTGATTTATTTCCACTCCATAAGATCAATTTCATCCTTCTATTGTGTTATGATTAGTTTAGGCCTATAAATAATCGTATATGATAAATATCCATGATGAACTTTTCATGCCTAAAGTATTAAAAATAACTTTAAATGGATCAAGATATCCACCAAAGGATGATAATTTATTTATCCTATTTCTATCCATTAACCAAATACAAAAATTATTAGCACAAGATTTGATAATATCAAATATAAATAAACTTTCATACGAATAAATACTACATTAATCTCCAAATCCTCAAAAATAGAACCCAAAGTTCAAGTTAAATCATTCTATAAATAAGTAACCTTAAAACTCTTTAAAATATTCCAGAACAAATTGAAACCCAAAGATTATAATGATTTGGTCACATATTATTTTTATATTAACTTGATTTATCTCTGAACATCATTAATCACTCATAAAGTCACATAAAAAACTTTATATACCCTATTCTTATATTATCCAAAATATTCTAATATTTTCCCAAAAATAACCCAAATCACAATGAAATAAAACTACAAGAAAATCATATACACTCCCAAAATTTAACTCAATATTTATTCCTAAAATAATATCAACCACATTGATATAAAATCCCATTATAGCCAATAATATTCTAATTAACTTAATCATAAAAAGTTCCCAATATAGTGAAATTATTCTAAAATAAAACATAATAATATCAAAGATCATATTAACCCTAAAGGTTATTTATACCTGTTAGATTATGCCCCCAAAAATATAATAATATTATTACCAAATAAATTCACTCTAAATCACATACTAAACTCAAGGTTTATATCATGTATTCCTATAAACGTCTCCTAAAACATATTTAATCTCTTTAAAATATAGTCACATGAGAATTCAAAAGGGTATTTATACCTTTGAACTTATGATTAACCACAAAACTATTAAAACATTGTTGACGCTCCTTTCGTCACATAATATAAGGATCGGAAAAGGGGAATATCTAAGCAAAAAGTGATTCATCCTTTGAAGAAACATCAAAAATCGACAAAGGGATGAACAAGGAGAACATTGCCCATAGGTCGCGCAAGTTTCTTCATGGTCGCGCAAGTACACTTGCGCACCTCCTAGTGGTCGTGCAAGTACTTGCGCGACGCCTTATGGTCGTGCAAGTGACTTGCGCGACCTAAGTGGTAACCGCCCGGTAACCGCCCGGTAACCGCCCGGTAACCGCCCGGGGTCTTCTCCTACCTATAAATAGACCCTGTGGGCCCCCCATTCGTGAGGATCTTTTTCCAGAAACTCGGATTGAAGCTCTCGACGCCCAAGTATCTTCTCAAAGCTTCCAGAACACTTCTAAGGTAATTTATTACCTAGAACGGAAGATCTAAAGAGAAGAAGGAAGGCCTAAGTGTTGAAACTGATCAAACACTTGCACGCCGACTTATTTCCTTCAATATAACTTGCGCGTTACTTTTTTGGAAGAACCTCGAGAACATTCTAAAGTGTTTAAAAAAGAGTCGCTCAAGTATTTCAATGCTGGTTGAAAATCGCGCAAGTACACTATGTGTCGCGCAGGTATACCTGCACGACCAATACTTGCGCGCCCACGGAAGACTTGCGCACCTTGCAAGACTTGCGCGCCCCTATCTTTTTGGGTGCCCATCTTGCCCATTTTTACCACTCTTAAGCCATTTCACCTTTCCTTTTCAAGATTCAGTCTTCAAGACACTCTTCAAAGCCATTTATGGCATGATTTCTTGATTTGACTTTCTTATCTGAAAGGAATTCTGTGGAATCTCTCTCAAATTCTAGTGATTTAAATATCCTTATGTCACTAAAATACGGAGAGTTCATTAATTCAACCTCATCATTTAAGATGAGAGAATCCTAACCTGGGTCTCCTTTTTCAGGAATAATCCCCAGTGATAAAACCTTTAACTTGGGCATCCTCCTCAGGAGTAAGCCCCAATCATAATTCTTTAACTTGGGAATCCTTCTTAGGAGTAAGCCCCAACCTCAAATATGGGCATCCTCCTCAGGAATAAGCCCCAAACCTTAATCCCTAACCTGGGTCTCCTTTTTCAGGAATAAGACTCAGTCATAACCTTGGGCTTCCTTTTAAAGAATAAGCCCCAAGTCCCCTAACCTGGGTCTCCTTTTTAGGAATAAGACTCAGTCATAACCTTGGGTCTCCTTTTCAGGAATAAGCCCCAAGTCCCCTTAAATTTCTCTTAACCAGTCATAATTTACCTTTGATTTGGGTTTCCTTTTCAGGAGTAAAACCCAATCATAAGTCCCCTCCTAACTTGGTCATCCTCCCTAGGAGTAAGCCCCAAGATTAGAGTATTCAAATCTTCATGAAGCACATATAACTTTATGGACCCTGTTCATGGATTTTCTCCCTAAAAGTAAATCCTAAACCTTCATCTATATGGGCAGTTATCCATACATAAGCCCCAAAAAAGTTCTTATGATTGCATCTTTCATGGCACAATTGTCTAAATTTTACCAATACCTCTTGTTTCTCACACCGAGCATGACTCACGTGAGCTTAGAGTGTAAAAGTAATTATGACATTCATCTTTGAGCCATCAATCATAAACATCATACTCCATTACTCGAACTACGTGGGTTATGATTCCTTTTTCAAAACAAAGGATACGTAGGTATCCCATTTATGGGTTCGATCCCAACTTTGAAATAATCCCTGTACTTCTGAATGACGATAAACTTCAAGTGCCCCACTGAGTGGCTTTAAAACCAGCCTGGCCATCATAATGACCAAGAGACTTTTATATAAATGTTTTGAAGGATACAATTGACCAAGAATATCTAAACAGATATAGATGATTCTCTATTGATGAAGAACCTCGAATACATATAAAAGATTCTCTAAATGTCTTGCATATTTAATCATTGATTGTTAAGACTAAAGGAAAGATCATTTTATACTTGGTAATATAATAAGGATTCACGAACATAACTTAAATCTATAAAGAGAGTCCCGGAGTAGACAATAATTCCCCTCAAAAAGGTGTGATGAGTCCGACCTCCCATCCTCTCGACCAATGAAAATTCCTAATCCTCATTAGTCCACAAGCTAATGAGCACCTTCCTTTGGAAAGTAGGTCTAAACGGATGTGGGATCATTGGATGTTTCCGGTTCTACGAACAAACCCGTTAGAAACTGATCGGAACGTTTGAATCTCCCGTCCAGGAGGTCATCCCCGGATTCCGTGAGAAACAAAAATGGTGAACCCGACGTGAATCCTTAACCAAGTTAAAGTGATATTCTTCTTATTTGTTAGGCCCCTTGGGCAACAAAGCAATCATTGACATGTGCTCATCCAAAAGATGCAGTGGCCAGATTCATCTTGATTATGTCTATTACATGGAACAGGCACTCTTTTCTCAAGATCTTTTGCAAAATGGATTTCCTTAAATTCACCTCTGTGAATACTGCTGCTGTGAACACCTCTACTGTGAGGTCTGCTGCTGTGAAAACCAATGCTGCTACTCCTGCTAGAACGTCATTCGCTCTAAGGATGACATCACCAACTCAGCGTCTTCAACGCTGAGTTTCTAATGCACTGGTTAAGGAGTACCGTCGCAACGGTACTATCCCAACTCTGGAGGCTGCTCGTCAAGCCCTCCAAGTTAACAACTCTACCTGGTCGTCCGGACAACGGCGGCCAGCAATCAAGAAGCAGGCGGTGCTGACTACCGTCTCCAACCGTTTCAGGTAGTTATCCACGGAACGCAATTTCCATTCACTCCCTTACTCTGAGGAAGTGAATGAGAAGGTCCCGCAGGACCTTAATTCAAAAAGACAGGAGTCCTTCTCAAGGGCTCCCATCAACAATCGCCACCAGACTCGTGCGGTAGTGCGCCCTCAACATGATGAGGGTACCGACTCCAGGCATTCAGCTCAGGTTCCTCGAACCCGAGCAGGAAAGATGAACCGCCAGAGACGGAATCCGGTTAACAATAGGCAGGTTGTCATCCCTGCCATCTCCGGAGAAGTCCACCAACCTAACTTGGTGGCAAACAACGAGCAGGCATACACACCTGTTCGTTTTAATTCCGCTGTCCAGCAGACTCGTCTGACAGCATCAAGCCTATCCCGCTAGGCAATTCCGGCGGAGTACCATAGGCAGGAACATACACCTGCTTATACATCACCAGTTAGTCAGCAGGCTCGTCTGACTACATATGATGGATCTCGTCAACCGCGTTTGGCGAAGTGTAATCATCAGGCACATACACCTACTAATACTAATCAGGCCTACCAACAGTCTCGCTTGGTAGCGCCCGGAGAAGTCAGTCGGAAAGTCCCGATGACAAACAGGAGGCAGACTCAACTCTCTGCCTCCACACTTGAGTACTGTCAGGATTCACTGACAGGAAAAGGAGGACAGGAGCAGGCACATACACCTACTCCAAGCCCGGAATGGACGTATATCCCCGTTTCGGCGGCTGAAGTCATCAAACATATTTTTTAAATGGTGAAAGAGCAGAAGCAAATTCCTGCTCATATTCTGTATGCTTGCCAGGATATCATAACAGCTTCAACATCATCTCAGGGACAGACACATAAATCTATCCCTAGAAATGGAGTGACACATCAACGATTCACTCCGGAACAGACACACACATCCGTTCCAGTCCAAGAGGGTTATGGGGCATACTCCCCCATATCATACAGACAACCAAGTCAGGCACATACACCTGATTTGAGTGGAGATCGTCAGCCTAACCTGACCATATTTCCTGATCAGGCACATACACCTGCTCAGAGCAATCACTTTCATCATCAAGTGTTTTCTAAAGCGAGTAAGAAGGCATCTAAGAAAAAGATCCGCCCAGCACAGTCAGGAGATCAAAGGCCAATCTGCAACAAGGCCTTGCTCGATGCTGGAGTTCTTGAAGCCCTCAGACATTTATCTGTCGGAATTCAAGATTCTACTCCCTCAGTTCCCAATAACGGGAACATTAATTCTGAAGGTCTTCAACAGACACTTCCTCATGAAGACTTGCTTCATGAAAATTCAGTCAATCTTGAAGTTTCTTCTTCAGATGAGAGCCACAGGAACCCTCTGTGTGGTCAGAAGACCAAGGAGTAAGAGATTTCATCTTTTGCTGTAACCGATCATGACGGTCCTCCTCATGGTGATGAAATTCGCTGTGAAAGTCCTCTCCGTAGTAGTGATTCACGTTGTCTCGAAAATTCTTCAGAAGGGAATGTAGTGACGAGAAATCCCTCCTATCTCGAGGCACTTGCAAACGTAAAACCAGTCATGTCTGATGCTTTACTATCGGCAGGTGAAACTCTTTCTCCATCAGAAGATAGCCTGTGGTTCAGGTTATTCTCCGAACCATCCCTGGGTCATTCATCTTCCAGCATGAATAGTGATTTCTCTACCAATCTTGTTGAATCTGATGAAGCAACAAGGAAACACCAACTCTGGTCCAAACAGGTAGAAGAATCTTCATTTAATGATAAAGAGGAAATGATGAACATGAGGAAAAAACTGGCAAAAGGTGAAGTACCAGTCATGTTTTGGCCTTTGGCTGACTCCCAGTACGACATTCCAAAGATGTTGACGGATGATGGAATCCATGATATTCGTCTCAACATATGGAAAACTCTTTATCAATTAAAGAAGAAGGTATTATCTTACGATGAATATGAAAATCATCTTAAGATAATAGAAGGGTTACAACGCCAGATTGATTTGGAATCTCTATCAGTCTCTCGGTATCCGAAGGCTGAAAAGCAACAGAGAACCCTTCAACGTTCATGCCTTGGCGCACTAAGAAGATTGCGTCAGTTAATTGCCAATGCTCCATCTGATGTTCATATCAGAGGATGGGGTGTTCACGGAGCACTACATTTCACAGTGCTTTCCGGTCATTAAAGCCCGTCGAAAATGGTCTCATGCAATGTTATTGCCCATGGCCGGCCACAGTCAATGGGATTTGTTTACAATCAAAAGCTTTCTCAAGAACAAGCTTCAACTAGTTCCTCTCAAAATCAAGTATATAGAGAACAGGTTGTTGAATTGCTCCTACATCAAGCAGGCGAGAATATTGCACAAGCCTCTCGTCTGGAGCAAACACGTCATCAAATGACAGAAGTTTCGGAAATCATCCAACGGTCTGTTGAACCAGGTGATAAAAGTGGATACAGGTTAATGCATCCAGCTAATTTCCGAACTAAGATTCACAAGATCAAGAGAGATTTTAAGAAGATCTCAGACATAGCATGTCAAGAGACACCCCAGCTTGCCAGACTGGGGACTTCTCTAACCCAACCCTCAGAGTCAACGAATGAGATTCGAGGAGTTGAGCGGAAGCAGCAGGAACATCCCCAGTCCACCGGACTGGGGACTTTTTCAAATCCTCAATCCCTCCCTCAGAGAAATTCAGTATTCTCTCGATTAGGGAATAAGCCTCAAGAGGAATGAAGAGCCAACCAGTCAGGAGATTCTCTCCAAGTGACGGTTCTCCAAGAAATTCCTGAGGGATCAAGTCAACGGAATGCCATGTCTCATCATGGACATGGAAGGAGACAATATCATAGAAATGCTGATAGAAAGGATTCCATGCAATATGCATCCATTAATGTCATCAATGCCGTTGCTGCTGATTCAACAGATGAGGCTCAATCAGAGGGATCAGACGAAGAGGTTCCTGCTCAAGAAGTTGCGCACACAGACCTAAATGAAGAAGGTGTGCGCACACGTAATCAAAGGCTTACCCAAAATCTGGGTATTCCTTCAAGTAACCCACTTCCCCCTCTCCGAAAAGGATCCAATAAGGGGAAAGGAAAGAATCAGGTTACTTCTCACCCTTCCTCTGAAGGAGGTCAATCCCTCTCATTAGAGCAAAGGTTTGCACAACAGGAGGAAGAAATGAAAGAATTAAGAAGGTTGAATGCAGAACTACTTCAGAGTAGTCTTCTTCTTAAGAATGCTGAAGTCCGACAGCCGAAGGAATTTGTTGTAACTACTGAGATGGATCAAGAATATCCTCCTTTATCAGTACACCCACAGAGGTCTAATCCTACAGGTCAAACACAACAACGGTTGGAAGCACTACCATTAGTTGCAGCACCAACCACCACGTCTGTCCAAGCTCCATTCATTGCACCTACCCAAAACCAAGTTCAACCTGACATTTCTCAAAAGTTAATAACTACTAATGAGTCATTAACAGCTCGGTTAGAAACTATGGAAGGGAAACGAGTGCAAGTTCAACCTGAAAAGAAAGTTTACCCTGAATGGGTAGATTCAATTTCTCCTCCATCCAGTTTTGGAAACCCTATTTTCCCTACTTTCAATGGATCAGGTGACCCTGAACAACATTTGACGCATTACGTGTCTTGTTGTGATCCTATGATGGGAACTCTAGAGCAGCAAGAAGCAGTGAAACTCAGATGCTTCATGCGAACCTTGCAAGGACCAGCTTTTGTCTGGTATACAAGCTTGCAATCCCGGTCAGTCATCGGATGGGAGGATCTTCGTCAAAAATTCCTTCTTCATTTTAGCTCAACTTTTCCAAAAACGACAGTTTTCGATCTTACAAACTGCAAGAAAAGGGAGAATGAAAGAGTCTCTTATTTCATTTATCGTTGGAAGGGATTAACGTATTCCTTGAGTTTAGCACTCCCTCAGGAGGAATTATTGCCAATCTGTGTGGAAAATTTGCGTGACGAATTACGCACGCCATTGATCCCTGTGAAATACACAGGAGGGTTTCAAGACCTTACTTCAATCGCTCAACAGATTGAAGATTCCCTTATATAGGCTAAGGTTAAATCTCGTGTAATTCCATCAGCTCCAGGAAGAAGAATGGGTAAAGCAGAAACTGCTATAGTTATGCTTAAACAGGAACCTGTACCTATTTCTACTTCAAAACCTTCATCTTCTCGAAGGGCTCCACCTCCTGAACGCCAACAACAAAGACTGTTTCGTCCAAATGATCAAAAAGATCAACGACGAAAACAATTTGAGGATATGAAGAGTAAAACATACTCTTTCCGAAGTGAGCAAGTTCCTGGTTACTTCATTTCAGCTCTGGAAAATAATTTGGTTCAATTACCAGTGCCGAAGAGGCCAAACAAGGAAGGAGATGAAGACCGTCCCAATTATTGTCCCTTTCATCAAATGTTGGGGCATCCCATCCAGGAGTGTTTTCTCTTTAAAGACCTCCTACAAAAGATGGTAGACTTGGGACAAGTCAAATTGAAGGGTTCTTCAGCTCATGTAGCGTGTATTACCGCTACAGATCCAGAAGAAGGAGGCGAGTGGCAGGAAGTCAAAAGCAAAACTGCGAAAAAATATGATGATTGGATGGTCAGAAAGATAATCAATCGGACCCATTCCATTTTGCGAACGCAATTGAAGAAGCCAATTGTGTCTCCTACAAAAGCTGCAGTAAAGCCTCCATCAAAAGACAAATACTCAAAAGGGAAGCGCAATTCAAAGAAGAAAGAGGAATCAGGAGAAGATGAGTATGTATCAAAGCCTAAATTGTCTGTGACTCTGGCAGATTTCATGCCATCTACTTCAAAGCCACGGACACCGTCCCACCAAACGACACAGCCTAAACAGGCTAATCAGGCAGAGTCTTTATCAGACAAAGAGTTAATCTTTGGTTCTGTTAATATGATTCAATTAACAGATTCATATTCCAGTCTTGATGTAGAGACCCGAAGCTTGACGTACATGGACATTACATTACATTTGCGGAATACTTAGTACGTAACAAAAACACACACAAAAGGATCGTAATAGTTTAGTGTCTTTGGAAACTCGGAACGTAATCTTCTAATCGTGGTGAAAGTTCTTCAATATCTCCCATAAAGGTCATCCCTTTTTTCTACCTAAAACCTTTCTTTATATCCTGGGGAAAAGAAAACATAAAAGGGTGAGCTCAAATGCTCAGTAAGGGTAAACAAAATAAAAATCAATCACATCATATACATAGCTTTTGGAAATCTTAACCTGCAAAAGAGCTCATAATATCATAACATGGGATATATCATAGAAGTGAAATGTAATCCCAATAATCATAACGTAAAACATGAAACTTTGTGGCATACACACATAATCATAGAAAATCATTTCTTGTTAGTCAAGACTCATTGCCAAGACTATCTTAGTGGACAAAGTCCCTTTCTGAATCGAGTAACCCTCGTTTCAGTCCTGTTTCACTGAACCGGTATAACCTACCATTTCAACCATGTCTATCTCATGAGATATAAAATCTTTACCCAATGCATTGGAGGGAGATATAGGTCCCACCCATCTCATAATGATACCATTCTTATGTGTGCCACAAAATCATAAATCATACATCATTTCATAACCCATGTAATAAAAATGGGATTCTTAAAACAACATGACATCATAAAACCATTCATATAAGATAAAGGAATTCATAAACATAATTCCATCACAACATAGTCAAATCAATGTAAAAATATGGATAGAAACAGAACCCTTTATTATCTTAGATGGAAAATAATTTTGATAAAACACTTGAAATGAATTCTTGAGGAAAATATCCTTTCTTCTTCAAAATCAATTTCTTTTCACAAAACATCATGCAATTTTAAAAGAAAGAGATTTTATTAAAAATAGTCATGAAATCTTTTGGAGGAAGCTTCATGAAAATAAGGCTTTATAAAACCGTAACAATCCGTTCATGCCGTTTAAGTTAAAAAAAACATTCTTCGTACTTTTGTCGGAAAAGTCAAAAAGTACCTCGTATGAAAAAGCGACAAAAGATTCCTTTCATATTCTTTACTAAAAACTCACCGAAGAGTAAAATTGGATTTAAACTATTGTAAGTGGATGGAAAAAATATTACATATTGAAGGAACATGGATGTGGATGATAAAATGCACCCCAGTAAATACTTACGAATAAACAATCTCGGATAAAAATGAGATTGTGATATTTCCCTTACCTTAGGTCCAATTTGCTTCGTATGTGTCCGAACCTCGTGTATAATGATTTAAATAATGTCATTGACTTATTACAGAATCATATTCATTGTTATGATATCATATATGGTTCACTTATGACATTATATTACCCGTTCTTTTGTAAATTCCATGTTAAAGAAGCGTTTTGGGTAAAATCGTTTCATTTATCGTAGGAGTTTTGACTTGTTGTTCTTGACATCATTATTACTTATATCATGATTTACTTACTTCCAGAATATAAAATATGATTTATATATCATATATATTCAGTATATATATATATATAATAGATAGATAAATAAAATGAAAAACACCGTTCATGGAGACGGTAGTCCGTACGTACGCATGAACACTGTTTTTCTTTCCTTATTGTCTTGAAATGGAAGTTAGTAGATGACATACATATGTATATATATACATAAATCCAGTAGCTTTATAATGTCATATATTTCATTATTATTTCTTATATATACATTATAATCATTCTTAAATGGTTAACATGGAGAATGAATCTCATCGCGTCGTGGAGACGGTAGTCCGTACGTACGCACGAGCGATGATATCATTTCTATAAATATTGAATTGAATTGGAGTGGATTATACAATATATCAGAATCAATATGATGTTGTAATAACTATGTATAGTTATTCTTTACACCATTATACCCATCCATGTAAGGTGGTGGTGGAAAATAGATTACACCACGGCGTGGAGACGGTATTCCGTACGTACGCACGCGCGGTGATTTCTTTTTCCGTAGGATGGATATATGGTGAAATAGGGTTGTTTCATACTTATAATAACATATCAGTATATGAGTGATACTGATGTTATTACTTCATAATGAAACAACCTAAGAAGAAGAAGTGGAAGAAGAAATAAAGATGAAAGAATTGGTAACGGTAATTACCTCTTCTTTGAAGTGCCTCTTTGAGACCTCCTCTTAGGAAACTAGAATTGGTCTTTGAGGAAGACCAGAACCTCTAGGATGTTTCTAGGGAAGTGGAGAAGGGATTTTGGCAGGGGTTGGCCGAGCTTGAGTGCTCAAATTGGTGTGAGGAGGAGGGGGAGGAGGTGTCCTTTTATAAGGGAGGAGAGGGGCACCTTAGGAATATCTCAAAATATTATTTTATATTAAAGTCAAAATCGGTTTATAATGGTTCCAAAGGGTCTTATTTCGAATATAAGGTGGGTAGGGGTCGAAATCCTATCAACCAATAGAATTTAGACAAGTTTAGGATATTATTTTAACCTTATCAATTAAATTTAACTCTAAGTTAAATAATTTAACTTTTACCATGTCTTTTTGTTTTCTTTCACTATATGGTTAATAAACTTACTATAACATGCCAAAAGAACCCCACATTGTTTATTATTAATATATATATCCTTATCTAAGTCATTTGGCCGAACCTTAGATTTTTAGGAATACAATAACAATTAATAATATAATATTTGATTTAAAAACTATTTTGTGTCAATTTTGACACTATTTGATATATGATTTTTGTGAAAGTCATAACAGAACTAAATGATCGAACCAAGTTGATTAAATCAATATTAATATATCATAGTAACCTAGAAAATTAGTGTAATTCATAAAAAATCTCAAATTACATTTATTTTTGTGTTTATAACATCAATTATGTCAATATTTCATTAATAAGATAATTACTGCATCATCGTTGTGTCATAAATAAATTAAATTATTTTATGTCTAAAAATTACAAATAAAATACCATCATGTAGGAAATCTTTTTAGCTTTCTAATGAATATTTACAATCGAATTTATCTTATGTATAACCCCATATTAAAAATTATTTACTTATTAAACTTTGATTTTAACTATTTTAACCTTTCTTTAAATAAATTAATAATAAATGTCCTAATCTAATCCAAGTGGGCCTAAATGGTCATATTTTATTCCTAAGTTTGTTTTTGGTCTAATTACACTTGTCCAATAGAATTAGGACATGTGTTAGGGTAATAGTAATATCATATTTACCCTTAGTTACCCTATTTACTATTAACCGCGGTAAAAAAGTAAAAAGTTACTATTCACCAAAAAATTATTTTCATCTAATTGAACCACATTTTAGTCCTTGATATTAACCGTGTCTCTCAGATTTTCGAAATTCCATTCACAGAAGCGGGAAAATTAAGTTTTATGAAAAATTCAGTTTTTTTAACTACCACTTAGTAGTTTCACTATTCATCAAAAATTGATGTTTTTCAGAACAATGCCAAAATTTCATCCTAAGATATATTTCATATTCCGAATTCAAAAATGAAATCTATTTTACCAAATTCATAACATAGAAGTTGCATTAATTAATTTTATAATTAAATCCCGCTGTTAAAATAAATAGCGTGTTTTTAGGAAACAATATATATCAAAAGATTGACACTTGATTATGTCTGGTTTAAATGTGAAATTACAACCAATGACCAACATTGTATTAAATTGTAAAAATATATTCTAAATATACTTTAAAACCACTCAAATTAATAATTTATCACTATTAATTATTTCGATTAAAAAGTTGTTTTTAATTATAATTTAGTAATTTTTCACTATTCATCAGAATATGAAAGTTATCCGAAAAGTACCAAAATTTCACCTTAGGCTAAATTCGATACTCCGAATCCAAGAATGAAGTTCATTTTGAAAAATAAGATTTACAGAATTTTAAAAAGTGGTTATTACTATTCATAACGGCTAGTTTTAATAATATTTTAATAGCACATCGTTGTTTAGTGAAACTCGGTATTGCGTATTACACACGCTATCGAGGAAGGTCGCGATTGCGTGTAATGCAAGGCAAGACAAGGATGCGTGTTGTGCAAGCTCCTTTTGGTGTAGCGTACAACACAATACATTAATAAAATTAAAAAGAATATTTCTTTATAAAATCTTGGGCTGTTACATTCTACCCCCCTTAAAATGAATTTCGCCCTCGAAATTCGTCGGGGTTATAAATGGTTTACTATTCGAAAGTTTCTTTAATAGAAACCCACATCGTAAAAAGGAATATCAAAACCAATCTTTAAAAATAAAAGTATGAAACGTAACGGTTACCCAAATAAACTAATCATTGGGTTTCCACATAGGTGAAAATATGGATATGGAAGAGAAATCTAACCATCATGTTCTGATGGAGAGTGGTAGAGAACATGGCTATGGAAAATCCAGTAATCACAAATCCATAGATTTGTGATGATATAAGGTACCATCTGATTCATCAGATATAAGATCACTAGGAAAACATTTTTGGTTTTCAAGATCATTTCCCCTAAAGTTGAAAATTTGAATTAGAATAAATACTTACTTTATTTTGGTACAATCTCACTGTTGTTCATGCTTTGAACAATTTCCACTTCATCTCTTAAATAAATGAAGTTGAATTTGTTATTCGTGAAGTGTTAGCAGATCATGTGATAGAATGACAGGTCATTCCATCTGTCTCAAACAAAAGGTTAGCAAAACTTATATACATAAGTCGATCTATAGTGAGATTAATCATATATGGTTCCTAAAATGGACTTATACTTCATATATCATACTGCTTAATAAAACTAGTTTCTACTAAACAGGGACTTCCTGTAGGTCAGTGGTAGGTGATAAAGGCCAGTCGCACTTCGGTTGTGGGTTCGATTCCCACAGCCTTGTCCGAAGCGATGGGCTGTCGCCCGTCCTGCAGGTTGTCCTTTTTCCAAAACTATATTACTATAACATCCCAATAATATCGAAAAAAAAAATTTCTATCCTTAAACAATACTAACTTACGTCCAACACAATCCATTCCAATCTTTAGGCTTATCCATAATACTGCAGTCCACTCTCATAACATAGTGAAAACAATTACCAGAGATTTAATATCATCGTTGATCCCCATATATCATAAGATATGTTTTGTTGGTCACATTCCAAACATTCAAAGTCCTTAATCATGTATACTCTTGAATACCCATTGAACCTTAATGAAAACTTGAATGAAGTTAAAAGTTAACACTTTACACATACCAAAATCCTCAAAATTATTTATACTCAAACCATGATATCACTTAGTCCTTATATCAATCATGAGCTCATGAATACAATCAAACATCTCATTATCTTCTTATCCTTTCATTATGAACTTATCATCTACTTTCCAAAATATTTGAATCACTTTTCATAGTTATTGGTACCTTAAAATTATTGAAAACCACAATAGACCAATACTTAAATATTTCAATACACCATAAAAGTACCTCAACAACATTATTCTTGAATACAAAAACACTTCAGTCCATCCACATCAATGATTATCCTGGAATAAGTCCTTCCTTGATTTAGAAGTAACTTTTTAGGTCAGGGCATTGAGTTGGGTAATGCCCATGTTCTCCACAAATAAGACATTGAACTCCATAACAGTCTGTCACTCTATGACCCTTTTCTCCACACAGATAACATCGGTCCCTCCATTTGAGGTATTCCTCAAGGTTCTTCTTCCCTTCTTTAGAAATCTCAATCTTCCTTTCTTTATGCTCCTCAACATGCGAACATGCATAAGAGTCTATCTTCCTCTTCTTTGAAGAATTAGGCATACCACTAAATTTCACCTTGTTAATCATATATCGCGATGATTGATTCGGCATAATCACAACATCTTTCTCTCTAGGCATTACACAATTTTCTTGCTCATAGTCACCAATTTGTCCATTGGATTCAATGTTAACTGAATTCATTTTGGTTCCCTCCATTAACTTAAACACAAAAATAATTTTGTGAGAATCAAAAATCATGCTAGAGAAAACAACATAGTAAAGGGAAAGTATCCTCAATACCTAACTTCTTAGGTTTAATCTAATATCATTACCATAGTTCTAGGAATATATCCTATACGTATACTTATCCTTAGGGACATCCCTAGACATACCTTAGAAATATCTCTAGGAATCTCACTAACGTTTTCGCATCCTAGTTTCCAAAGGTTGACTAAACCTTTCCTCTGATACCAACTGTAGAGACCCGAAGCTTGACGTACATGGACATTACATTACATTTGCGGAATACTTAGTACATAACAAAAACACACACTAAAGGATCGTAATAGTTTAGTGTCTTTGGAAACTCGGAACGTAATCTTCTAATCGTGGTGAAAGTTCTTCAATATCTCCCATAAAGGTCATCCCTTTTTTCTACCTAAAACCTTTCTTTATATCCTGGGGAAAAGAAAACATAAAAGGGTGAGCTCAAATGCTCAGTAAGGGTAAACAAAAGAAAAATCAATCACATCATATACATAGCTTTTGGAAATCTTAACCTGCAAAAGAGCTCATAATATCATAACATGGGATATATCATAGAAGTGAAATGTAATCCCAATAATCATAACGTAAAACATGAAACTTTGTGGCATACACACATAATCATAGAAAATCATTTCTTGTTAGTCAAGACTCATTGCCAAGACTATCTTAGTGGACAAAGTCCCTTTCTGAATCGAGTAACCCTCGTTTCAGTCCTGTTTCACTGAACCGGTATAACCTACCACTTCAGCCATGTCTATCTCATGAGATATAAAATCTTTACCCAATGCATTGGAGGGAGATATAGGTCCCACCCATCTCATAATGATACCATTCTTATGTGTGCCACAAAATCATAAATCATACATCATTTCATAACCCATGTAATAAAAATGGGATTCTTAAAACAACATGACATCATAAAACCATTCATATAAGATAAAGGAATTCATAAACATAATTCCATCACAACATAGTCAAATCAATGTAAAAATATGGATAGAAACAGAACCCTTTATTATCTTAGATGGAAAATAATTTTGATAAAACACTTGAAATGAATTCTTGAGGAAAATATCCTTTCTTCTTCAAAATCAATTTCTTTTCACAAAACATCATGCAATTTTAAAAGAAAGAGATTTTATTAAAAATAGTCATGAAATATTTTGGAGGAAGCTTCATGAAAATAAGGCTTTATAAAACCGTAAAAATCCGTTCATGCCGTTTAAGTTAAAAAAAAACATTCTTCGTACTTTTGTCGGAAAAGTCAAAAAGTACCTCGTATGAAAAAGCGACAAAAGATTCCTTTCATATTCTTTACTAAAAACTCACCGAAGAGTAAAATTGGATTTAAACTATTGTAAGTGGATGGAAAAAATATTACATATTGAAGGAACATGGATGTGGATGATAAAATGCACCCCAGTAAATACTTACGAATAAACAATCTCGGATAAAAATGAGATTGTGATATTTCCCTTACCTTAGGTCCAATTTGCTTCGTATGTGTCCGAACCTCGTGTATAATGATTTAAATAATGTCATTGACTTATTACAGAATCATATTCATTGTTATGATATCATATATGGTTCACTTATGACATCATATTACCCGTTCTTTTGTAAATTCCATGTTAAAGAAGCGTTTTGGGTAAAATCGTTTGATTTATCGTAGGTGTTTTGACTTGTTGTTCTTGACATCATTATTACTTATATAATGATTTACTTACTTCCAGAATATAAAATATGATTTATATATCATATATATTCAGTATATATATATATATAATAGATAGATAAATAAAATGAAAAACACCGTTCATGGAGACGGTAGTCCGTACGTACGCATGAACGCTGTTTTTCTTTCCTTATTGTCTTGAAATTGAAGTTAGTAGATGACATACATATGTATATATATACATAAATCCAGTAGCTTTATAATGTCATATATTTCATTATTATTTCTTATATATACATTATAATCATTCTTAAATGGTTAACATGGAGAATGAATCTCATCGCGTCGTGGAGACGGTAGTCCGTACGTACGCACGAGCGATGATATCATTTCTATAAATATTGAATTGAATTGGAGTGGATTATACAATATATAAGAATCAATATGATGTTGTAATAACTATGTATAGTTATTCTTTACACCATTATACCCATCCATGTAAGGTGGTGGTGGAAAATAGATTACACCACGGCGTGGAGACGGTATTCCGTACGTACGCACGCGCGGTGATTTCTTTTTCCGTAGGATGGATAGATGGTGAAATAGGGTTGTTTCATACTTATAATAAAATATCAGTATATGAGTGATACTGATGTTATTACTTCATAATGAAACAACCTAAGAAGAAGAAGTGGAAGAAGAAATAAAGATGAAAGAATTGGTAACGGTAATTACCTCTTCTTTGAAGTGCCTCTTTGAGACCTCCTCTTAGGGCACTAGAATTGGTCTTTGAGGAAGACCAGAACCTCTAGGATGTTGCTAGGGAAGTGGAGAAGGGATTTTGGCAGGGGTTGGCCGAGCTTGAGTGCTCAAATTGGTGTGAGGAGGAGGGGGAGGAGGTGTCCTTTTATAAGGGAGGAGAGGGGCACCTTAGGAATATCTCAAAATATTATTTTATATTAAAGTCAAAATCGGTTTATAATGGTTCCAAAGGGTCTTATTTCGAAGATAAGGTGGGGAGGGGTCGAAATCCTATCAACCAATAGAATTTAGACAAGTTTAGGATATTATTTTAACCTTATCAATTAAATTTAACTCTAAGTTAAATAATTTAACTTTTACCATGTCTTTTTGTTTTCTTTCACTATATGGTTAATAAACTTACTATAACATGCCAAACGAACCCCACATTGTTTATTATTAATATATATATCCTTATCTAAGTCATTTGGCCGAACCTTAGATTTTTAGGAATACAATAACAATTAATAATATAATATTTGATTTAAAAACTATTTTGTGTCAATTTTGACACTATTTGATATATGATTTTTGTGAAAGTCATAACAGAACTAAATGATCGAACCAAGTTGATTAAATCAATATTAATATATCATAGTAACCTAGAAAATTAGTGTAATTCATAAAAAATCTCAAATTACATTTATTTTGGTGTTTATAACATCAATTATGTCAATATTTCATTAATAAGATAATTACTGTATCATCGTTGTGTCATAAATAAATTAAATTATTTTATGTCTAAAAATTACAAATAAAATACCATCATGTAGGAAATCTTTTTAGATTTCTAATGAATATTTACAATCGAATTTATCTTATGTATAACCCCATATTAAAAATTATTTACTTATTAAACTTTGATTTTAACTATTTTAACCTTTCTTTAAATAAATTAATAATAAATGTCCTAATCTAATCCAAGTGGGCCTAAATGGTCATATTTTATTCCTAAGTTTGTTTTTGGTCGAATTACACTTGTCCAATAGAATTAGGACATGTGTTAGGGTAATAGTAATATCATATTTACCCTTAGTTACCCTATTTACTATTAACCGCGGTAAAAAAGTAAAAAGTTACTATTCACCAAAAAATTATTTTCATCTCATTGAACCACATTTTAGTCCTTGATATTAACCGTGTCTCTCGGATTTTCGAAATTCCATTCACAGAAGCGGCAAAATTAAGTTTTATGAAAAATTCAGTTTTTTTAACTACCACTTAGTAGTTTCACTATTCATCAAAAATTGATGTTTTTCAGAACAATGCCAAAATTTCATCCTAAGCTATATTTCATATTACGAATTCAAAAATGAAATCTATTTTACCAAATTCATAACATAGAAGTTTCATTAATTAATTTTATAATTAAATCCCGCTGTTAAAATAAATAGCGTGTTTTTAGGAAACAATATATATCAAAAGATTGACACTTGATTATGTCTGGTTTAAATGTGAAATTACAACCAATGACCAACATTGTATTAAATTGTAAAAATATATTCTAAATATACTTTAAAACCACTCTAATTAATAATTTATCACTATTAATTATTTCGATTAAAAAGTTGTTTTTAATTATAATTTAGTAATTTTTCACTATTAATCAGAATATGAAAGTTATCCGAAAAGTACCAAAATTTCACCTTAGGCTAAATTCGATACTCCGAATCCAAGAATGAAGTTCATTTTGAAAAATAAGATTTACAGAGTTTTAAAAAGTGGTTATTACTATTCATAACGGCTAGTTTTAATAATATTTTAATAGCACATCGTTGTTTAGTGAAACTCGGTATTGCGTATTACACACGCTATCGAGGAAGGTCGCGATTGCATGTAATGCAAGGCAAGACAAGGATGCGTGTTGTGCAAGCTCCTTTTGGTGTAGCGTACAACACAATACATTAATAAAATTAAAAAGAATATTTCTTTATAAAATCTTGGGCTGTTACACTTGATGAGCCTGAATTTCCTGTATCAAATAAGGGAACCCGAGGAAGTTCTAGAGGTTCAGGATATAGGGGAAGATGTGGATCTTTCCGAAGACACTACTCTAATTCTACCCCTGCTAGCACTGTATATGCAGCAGAAACTCGTGGTAGAGCCCTTCAGCGAGCTCAAAAAGAACAAGCAAGTTCTTCTGCCAATGGCCAACTCAGCTTCGGCACAGTTATTTTGGAAGACCGATTAAAGGTTCCATCTTCGTTATCTCAGCAAGTAAATGGATCTAATCAGTCTAATCTTCCAAAACCAAAGATGTTGCCAACTTCAATACAAGATGCATCAGCTTCCAAAGCATCTGCTTCCAAGGTACCTGCTAAACCGCATATTCCTATTGGGAAACGCAGACCTCTTGATCAAAAGTATGATATATTGAAACACTTGGCCCAAGTACCAGCCAAGTTATCAATTTTGGATGCTTTGAATCTGTCAAGAGATCTTCGGGAAGCACTCATCGATGCTTTGTCAAGTCCTCAGGAGTTTGAAGCTGAAATTGCTGCAGCTGAAATCTATCACATAGAGAATAATCCTGCAGAATGCCATGCAGTGATATCTTTTACTGGTAAAGATGAAGATGATGTTGTTCATGGGCACATAAAACCTTTGTACTTATCTGGAAAAGTCAATGGTATAGATGTTCGAAGAGCTTTCATTGACAATGGTTCAGGAGTCAACCTCATGCCCATTCGCACACTTCGTCGATTGGGCCTCACGGAATCTGATTTATCTCCTTCTACCATGATGTTACAAGGATATGATAAAAATGAACAAGAACCACTGGGAGAAGTTATGCTCAGAACTCAGTTTGGAGATCTTGTTTCCAATTCGGATTTCATGATTGTTGATCAAGACTCAGCTTTCAATATCTTGCTTGGAAGACCCTGGCTACATCAGCATGCAGCTATTCCGTCATCATACCATCAATGTCTGAAATACTGTTTCGATGGTCAAGTTGGAACATTGTATGGTGATAAGGCCCCATTCAAGACATGTGAGTCTCAATACATTGAGGCGGAATTTTATCACATGAAGGGAAGAGAAAAATCTACAATGAAGAAAATTACCAAAGTTAATGCTCCATATGGTTTGGAAAAAATTCCAATAAATCCATTTTCACATGTGAGTACAGATTATGTGTTACCTATCAGTCAAATTGAAAAAATAGGCCCAAATCAAAATACTCTTATGGAAAGATCCATAATGTCAATTACGGCAATCGAGCCAGACAACATGGGAGAAATTGGTAACTTACCAAGCAGTGATGAAAGCATAAGTGGTGACGTTTTCATTTCGTCTGCTGAAATCCAACAAGTCTATACTTCGCTAATCAGGCCAGAAGAAGTTATAGCAAAACCAGAGGTGAATATTTATGTCGATTCTCAATCCATCATCTCCTCTTTATTTCCCAAAGAAGACCCTTTATCATCAATAGGGTCGGAAATGGAAGCTTCTTCTTCAAAATGTGAAAATTTTGACATCCCTTATGATCATGAGAATTTCGTTTTTTCATCTACTTTTCAAGTAGAAACGGAAGAAATAACACATGATGAAGAGGAAGAGGAAGATCTTAGAGATGCTCCTCCAGAATTTGAAGAGGGTATCTCTACCACTGTGGATGAACTCAGAGAAGTAAATTTGGGTACAGAGAAAGATCCACGCCCCACTTTAATTAGTGCGGCCATGACCCTTGAAGAACAAGAGATGTATATTTCTTTTCTAAAGAAAAATAAAGATATTTTTGCTTGGAATTATACAGAGATTCCTGTCCTTGATCCTGATGTTTCCACCCATCATTTGGGTTTGCCAAAAGAACATCGAGGATTCAAGCAAGCTGCGAGAAGAACACACCCAACCTATGCTTCCAAAATCGAGGCTGAAGTGGATAAGCTTATCAAAGCTAACTTCGTCAGAGAAGTTCAATATCCCAAGTGGTTGGCTAATATTGTCCCTGTAAAGAAGAAGAACGGAAAAATTAGGGTTTGCATCGATTTCAGAGATCTTAATCGGTATTGTCCTAAAGATGATTTCCCAGTTCCGATTACAGAACTCTTAATTGATGCAACGGCTGGCTATGAAGTACTTTCTTTCATGGATGGATATTCTTGATATAATCAGATCCGAATGGCCCCAGAAGATGAGGAATATACAGCCTTCAGATCTCCTCAAGGTGTGTTTTGTTACCGGGTGATGCCCTTTGGTTTAAAGAATGCAGGTGCAACATATCAACGCGCCATGCATCGTATCTTCAAACCTTTTCTAGGGAAATTTGTTGAATGCTATGTAGATGATTTGGTGGTTAAATCCAAACAACGTTTTTATCACTTGGCTGATTTGGAAGTCGTATTCCACAAGCTTCGACAACATAATTTGAAGATGAACCCCTTAAAATGTGCTTTTGGGGTAACCTCAGGAAAATTCCTCGGCTTTGTTGTACACCATCGTGGTATTGAAGTCGATCCTGAGAAGACCAAATCAATCCTTGGTATGTCACCTCCTCAGAATTTGAAAGAATTAAGAGGACTTCAAGGACACTTAGCCTATATTCGGCGTTTCATCGCCAATTTGGCAGGCAAAAGTTTACCCTTTACCAAATTATTGAAGAAAGGAGTCACTTACCAGTGGACTGAAGAATGTCAAGAAGCATTTGATGTTCTCAAGAAATACCTCTTGAGTCCACCAGTACTCATGCCACCTGTTGAGGGTAGGCCTCTTATCCTCTATGTGACAGCTTTAGAGCGATCATTGGGTGCCTTTCTCGCTCAAAAGAATGATGCTGGGAATGAAAATAGTCTCTACTATCTCAGTAGAACTATGCTTGAAGCAGAAACCCGGTATTCGAGTATTGAAAAGTGCTGCCTAGCATTAATCTTTGCAGTTCAGAAACTGAGACACTACCTGCAACATCACGAGGTCCAATTGGTATCTCATAATAATCCACTCAAATTCATCCTTAGTCGTCCAATGCTTACAGGACGTCTGGCAAGGTGTGCGGTTATTCTACAGCAGTTCGACATCCAGTATGTGTCTCAAAAGGAAATTAAGGGCCAAGCTCTGGCTGATTTCCTGGCTGAACATCCTTCAGTGGAAGAAACGCATTCAGATATCGAACTCCCTGATGAGGAAGTTTTCTCTATTCAAGAGAGTCCTCAAACATGGGAAATGTATTTTGATGGTGCTTCTAGAAGTCCAACAGGGAAGAAAATGGAAAATCCTAAATTCAACAAAGTTGGTTTAGGAATTGTGCTCATTTCTCCAGATAAGGCAGTGTTACCTTATTCCTTTTTGTTGTGGGAAGGTGGTACCAATAATGAAGCTGAATACCAAGCTCTCATTGCAGGCTTGGAGTTAGCGCTTCAAGCACAAGTGAATCACTTAAAGGTGAAAGGTGATTAAGACCTGGTAATCAAACAAGTCAATGGGGATTATGCCATCAGAAAAGAAGAATTAATCCCTTTGTATGATTACATCAGAGAGTTAATGTCGGAATTCCCTTCAGAACCGACATTTTCTTATGTCCCAAGATCACAAAATGCTCAAGCTGATGCACTGGCTAATATAGCCACAGCTTTAGCAGATCCAAATCGGGACGAGACAACCATCTGTATTGCCCACCGTCGTGCAATTTCACCTTATGTTCAAGTCAGAACAGAGGAAATTAATGAAATTAGTCCCATTCCTGAACCGTATGGTCATACTACAGGATGGATGTCACCTATCAAGGAATACCTTCAAAATGGAACACTTCCACCTGATAGAGCCGAGAAAGAACAAATTCGGTGACGTGTGGTCAATTTTACTCTTTATGATGGTCCAAACCACCTCGAGAAAATTCTCTACAAACATGGTTTTGATGGAGTTCTCTTCATATGTATTGATGGTGAAGAGACAATGGCTGTCATAAAAGAAGTGCATGCAGGAGTCTGTGGTGCCCACCAGTCTGGACATAGACTGTCTGATCAAATTCGAAGGCTTGGATACTTCTAGCCTTCAATGATACAAGATTGTGTTAATTTCAAAAAGAAGTGTCATTCATGCCAAGTATATGCCAACTTCATTCATCAACCTCCAGAGTTGCTTCATACAGCTAAATACTCATGGCCATTTTCCACATGGGGAATGGATGTGGTGGGACCTTACCCTTCAGCTACGGCCAAGCAGTTTAAGTACATTCTTACTGCTACTGATTTCTTTTCCAAATGGGCAGAGGCAGTACCTCTCAAAGAAGTCAGTTCTAAATGCATTGTTAGCTTCATCAAGTCTAACATCATTACTATATTTGGTGTCCCTCATACCATATTGACGGACAACGACACCAACTTCTGTTCTTTTGAGGTAAAGAAATTGTATCAAGAATACAACATTAAGTCCAACCATTCATCTCGATATCATGCAGCGGCTAATGGCCAGATAGAGGCCTTCAACAAGAATCTTTCAAATATACTGCAAAAGATGGTGGATAAAGATAAGAGGTCATGGCCTGATAAACTCTATCATGCTTTATGGGCTTATCGGACTACCACTCGCAATGCAATGCGGTCTACTCCATATTCATTAGTATATGGAACAGAAGCAGTCTTGCCAATTGAAGTTCAATTGCCCTCACTCAGAATAGCCATTTTTGATCAGTTATCAACAGATGAGCAATCCCAAAAGCGGTTGAATGAATTGGAACAGTTAGATGAGAAAAGATTGTGCACTTTGCACCACTTGGAAATCTATCAGAATTGGATAGCACGAGCTTTTAACAAAAAAGTTCGTCTTCGTTCATTCATTCAGGGAGAATTGGTATTGGTTCTCAGAGCACCAATGATACCAGGAAAGAAGCCTCCCAAGCTTGAACCAAAATGGGAAGGACCTTATTCAATACATAAGGTCTACTCCAATGGAGCGTATTCTCTGATCTCAATGGATGGAGAACACATAACGACTCCAACTAATGCCAGATTTCTAAAGAAGTATTTTGTATAAACACAAAATATTGTTCCCAGATCCAAAAACAATCATATTGGTTCATGATATGTCTGAGATGACATTAAACTATATATTTTCCAACATGACATTAAACTGTTATAATGTCCTACATGACATTAAACTGTTATTATGTCCTATCTACATGACATTAAACTGTACAGAAGATCCTATATTTTGTCCGAGATGACATAAAACTATATATTGTCCGAGATGACATTAAACTATATATTGTCCAACATGACATTAAACTGTTATAATGTCCTACATGACATTAAACTATTATTATGTCCTATCTACATGACATTAAACTGTACATAAGATCCTATATTTTGTCCGAGATGACATTAAACTATATTGTGTCCTAGCAACATGACATTAAACTGTGTGGCACTTCCAACGTCCAGCATGACGTTAAACTGTAAAAAGTCCCCAGAACTGATATCCTCATATTGGTTCACCTTCGTCCTTGATATATGATGTTAAACTATACAGCAATGGTCCAGTATGACTTTAAACTGCAACTTCGTCCCACACGACATTAAACTGTGAAAAAGTTCCCTAAACCGTCCAGCACGACCTTAAACTGCATCATCCCTGGTCCATGTATATGACCATAAAATATTTGAAAATCCCTTATGTCCAGCAAGACGTTAAACTGTGACGTCCTAAACTACATGACGCTAAACTGTATAAAAGTCCCTCACGTCCGAAAAGGCGTTAAATTATATAATCATCAAAGGTCCAGCATGACATTAAACTGCACCATCCACGGTCCATGCATATGACCTTAAACTATTCGCACTTTCGTCCGACATGACGTTAAAATGGTACACTCTTTTGTCCTTACGGCATGACATTAAACTGCACAGTCCCCCTTTCGTCCAATATGACGTTAAACTATTTTATCCCCATCGTCCTAACTACATGACGCTAAACTGTACAGAAAATCCTTGATAGGTCCTACATGACATTAAACTGTATTTTGTCCCTGCTACATGACACTAAACTGTGCAGCACCAATAGTCCTAATTGCAAGACTTTAAACTGCATAGTCCCTTTTTTTATGTCCTACATGACATTAAACTGTGCATCGTTAAGGTTGTTATTACCTCTTGTTTCTCACACCGAGTATGACTCACGTGAGCTTAGAGCGAACATCAACCATAACATTCCCTTTGGGCCACTAACCATGTGTAAGTACCAACAATTTTTTTTTATTAGATCATTGTCCACAAGAACAACTTGATCATTAATTCATTCTTTAATTGAACTACACGAACTTTGATCCTCGCCCTCCAGGTTGGGTATGTAGGCAACCTCCCAGGGTTCAATCCCAAAAACAATCTCTTCACATCGGTTCACCACAACCTCATATGATGTTGATTTGTGAAACCACCCCTGGAATCAATATCTTTACATTGATTCACTTTCGTCCTTGTTATATGACGTTAAACTATACAACACTTTTGTCCGGTACGACAATAAACTACAATATTCTTTGATTTCCTCATTTGAGAAGGAACCATTATTAACATTGATTTTTCAATCATGGTTTTCATTTTCAAAAGACTATGTGAATACATGGTAATGCCTAAATTTTTTATCTCAGGTTAAACCATCATTGCACTAAATTCCACTTTCACCCTTCACATGTACAAACCAAATTTTTACAAAGGGTAGTTATAGAACTACGTGGACTTGATTCCCATCCTTATGGGATACGTAGGAACATTCGAGTGTCCCTCAAATCCAGTCCCAAGTCTTTTGGGCCTAACCCCAAATTTCACTTTCAGTCCCTTGGCTGAAAAGTCCTCATGAAAACACACACTGTGTATTCATTATTATGGTCCGAATTCTATGACCCTAAACTAAGATCACTCATACTTTCGTCCTGCACGACGTTAAAATGCATTTCTAGAACTACGTGGACTTGATTACCATCCTTATGGAATACGTAGGAACATTCGAGTGTCCCTCGAATCCAGTCCCAAGTCTTTTGGGCCTAACCCCAAATTTCACTTTCAGTCCCTTGGCTGAAAAGTCCTCATGAAAACACACACTGTGTATTCATTATTATGGTCCGAATTCTATGACCCTAAACTAAGATCACTCATACTTTCGTCCTGCACGACGTTAAACTGCATTTCAAGAACTACGTATGGCTTGATTCTCATTCTTATGAGATACGTAGTGAAGTCCAAGTTTCAATTCAGGACCCAGCCACAACATGATTATGGTTTTCATTTACCTATGTATCTCTATATACATTGGACAATACCTATCTTTATGTGTTATAATCCTAACCTTAAATATTTTCAGATCTTCATAACCCTTTTCATGACTTCTAGTCACAAAAATGTCAAACTTTTGAGAATTCTTTTGCCTGACTATGCAGCACGTGCCCATAGGTGGCCTTGCATAAACAGTCCACATAACAGACTTGTCAGCCAAAAGATGCTATTCATTTGACCATGCAGCCAATGCCCATAGGTGGCCCTGCATATTTCAACCCCCTAACGGGTTTTGTTAAATAATAGTAACTTCATTCTTGGGAAGAATGCCTCTTTTGTCCTTATTTGTCTTAAACGAAAGTATGTAGGGATCCGCAAAAAATAGCCATCCTTAACATATTTGTCCCATATCCTTTTTCATGATCTGAAAGTATTCAAGTCTATGGTTTATTCTTCTTCCCTAAGTTTGGGTCAGACCTTCGTAGGAGTGATATTCATTCAGTTCTTCGATGTTCTTGTTCGAAAATATCTTCTCCATATTCAAGTACCTCTTTCCATACAACAAACTCTATACAATAGAAAATTTGAATCTCCATAAACTTTCACTGGATTTTAGCACTAGGAAAGTAAATTTATGGGAGTTCTTTTGCCTGACTATGCAGCACGTGCCAATAGGTGGCCTTGCATAAACAGTCCACATAACAGACTTGTCAGCCAAAAGATGCTATTTATTTGACCATGCAACCAATGCCCATAGGTGGCCCTGCATATTTCAACCCCCTAACGGGTTTTGTTAAATAATAGTAACTTCATTCTTGGAAACTACTTCTTCTAATGTCTTTTAGCTCTTTTTTCATATCATTCCTCAGATTCAAATATTCTTAAGCCATAGTTTACATTTTTTCCCTCATACTTGAGTATGGTAATATGTTTTTAGATAAATTGTCAAGGAATTGAATCCATTTTAATCCATTTCAGTCAAAGCTATTTCGACCTTAAACATTAGCCCCTTTATGTCTGGCATGCATGACTTTAAACTGCCCAAAAAAGACAAAGGAACTCTAAATAAAAGTCAAGTTCCAGCACACTTGTGCGCTGCCCTCTGTGCCCTGAAGACTTGCGCGCCCCCTTTTCCTTTGAATGTATTCAATTTCCTCAGAGTCAAATCCTCATTTCTTTTCGGATCCAACTCTGAGGGGGGACTTTTGTTGACGCTCCTTTCGTCACAGAATATAAGGATCGGAAAAGGGGAATATCTAAGCAAAAAGTGATTCATCCTTTGAAGAAACATCAAAAATCAACAAAGGGATGAACAAGGAGAACATTACCCATAGGTCGCGCAAGTTCCTTCATGGTCGCGCAAGTACACTTGTGCGCCTCCTAGTGGTCATGCAAGTACTTGCGCGACGCCTTATGGTCGTGCAAGTGACTTGCGCGACCTAAGTGGTAACCGCCCGGGGTCTTCTCCTGCCTATAAATAGACCCTCTGGGACCCCCATTCGTGAGGATCTTTTTCCAGAAACTTGGATTGAAGCTCCCGACGCCCAAGTCTCTTCTCAAATCTTCCGGAACACTTCTAAGGTAATTTCTTACCTAGAACGGAAGATCTAAAGAGAAGAAGGAAGTCCTAAGTGTTGAAACTGATCAAACACTTGCGCGCCGACTTATTTCCTTCAATATAACTTGCGCGTTCCTTTTTTGGAAGAACCTCAAGAACATTCTAAAGGGTTTAAAAAAGAGTCGCTCAAGTATTTCAATGCTGGTTGAAAATCGCGCAAGTACACTATGTGTCGCGCAGGTATACCTGCGCGACCAATACTTGCGCACCCACGGAAGACTTGCGCGCCTTGCAAAACTTGCGCGCCCCTATCTTTTTGGGTGCCCATCTTGCCCATTTTTACCCCTCTTAAGCCATTTCACCTTTCCTTTTCAAGATTCAGTCTTCAAGACACTCTTCAAAGCCATTTATGGCATGATTTCTTGATTTGACTTTCTTATCTAAAAGGAATTCTGTGGAATCTCTCTCAAAGTCTAGTGATTTAAATATCCTTATGTCACTAAAATACGGAGAGTTCATTCATTCAACCTCATCCTTTAAGATGAGAGAATCCTAACCTGGGTCTCCTTTTTCAGGAATAATCCCCAGTGATAAAACCTTTAACTTGGGCATCCTCCTCAGGAGTAAGCCCCAATCACAATTCTTTAACTTGGGCATCCTTCTTAGGAGTAATCCCCAACCTCAAATATGGGCATCCTCCTCAGGAATAAGCCCCAAACCTTAATCCCTAACCTGGTTCTCCTTTTTCAGGAATAAGACTCAGTCATAACCTTGGGATTCCTTTTAAAGAATAAGCCCCAAGTCCCCTAACCTGGGTCTCCTTTTTAGGAATAAGACTCAGTCATAACCTTGGGTCTCCTTTTCAGGAATAAGCCCCAAGTCCCCTTAAATTTCTCTTAACCAGTCATAATTTACCTTTGATTTGGGTTTCCTTTTCAGGAGTAAAACCCAATCATAAGTCCCCTCCTAACTTGGGCATCCTCCTTAGGAGTAAGCCCCAATATTAGAGTATTCAAATCTCCATGAAGCACATATAACTTTATGGACCCTGTTCATGGATTTTCTCCCTAAAAGTAAATCCTAAACCTTCATCTATATGGGCAGTCATCCATACATAAGCCCCAAACAAATTCTTATGATTGCATCTTTCATGGAACAATTGTCTAAATTTTACCAATACCTCTTGTTTCTCACACCGAGCATGACTCACGTGAGCTTAGAGTGTAAAAGTAATTATGACATTCATCTTTGAGACATCAATCATAAACATCATACTCCATTACTCGAACTACGTGGGTTCTGATTCCTTTTTCAAAACAAAGGATACGTAGGTAGCCCATTTATGGGTTCGATCCCAACTTTGAAATAATCCCTGTACTTCTGAATGACGATAAACTTCAAGTTCCCCACCGAGTGGCTTTAAAACCAGCCTGGCCATCATAATGACCAAGATACTTTTATATAAATGTTTTGAAGGATACCATTGACCAAGAATATCTAAACAGATATAGATGATTCTCTATTGATGAAGAACCTCGAATACATATAAAAGATTCTCTAAATGTCTTGCATATTTAATCATTGATTGTTAAGACTAAAGGAAAGCTCATTTTATACTTGGTAATATAATAAGGATTCACGAACATAACTTAAATCTATAAAGAGAGTCACGAAGTAGACAATAATTCCCCTAAAAAAGGTGTGATGAGTCCGACCTCCCATCCTCTCGACCAATGCAAATTCCTAAGCCTCATTAGTCCACAAGCTAATGAGCGCCTGCCTTTGGAAAGTAGGTCCAAACGGATGTGGGATCATTGGATGTTTCCGGTTCTACAAACAAACCCGTTAGAAACCGATCAGAAAGTTTGAATCTCCCGTCCAGGAGGTCATCCCCGGATTCCGTGCGAAAGAAACATAACGGTGTCTAAAACTCTTAAATTATCCTTAAGAAATAATATCATAACCTCTAAATTTATCAAAACCCTACCTTGATACCAACTATAGAACCTCAAATTAGAACACCTAGATCTGGTGCTAAAACATACTTTTACATGTTGGATTAGGTACCCAAAAGTGCAACCCAAATTTAATCATTCATGATTAAAACTTAAAATAAACATATTGAGTGACTTACATATCCAATACCTTTTATGTTTTTGAGTTTATCAAGTTAGTAAATTCTAATAATAGAAAAATCCATGTGTTTCTCATCCAATGAGAATTTTTCTATTATACCTGGATTTTCATATTCCATAATAAGTCTTTAATATCTCCCAAAAAATTATACACTCATATTACTCTTCTATAATTATGATTTGTATTACTTGTATTCATAACCCACAAAAATATAAACATAAGAATGGGTGAGAATAGATTCTATGTAAGGGAAAACATACAATAGAAGATATCATTGAATAAACAAGGAATGATCAATATGGAATAAGTAAGTAGTAATAAAATGTTCCATTTTACATTAAACATGATCATGAATTATTTCCATGGATAACATAACAAAATAAATGATCACATGGAAAATAATAACAGATTTTGTAATAATATAATGCATAATGTTGGACATCATAATCTTATCATAAAAGCCTTGTTTCAAGACATCATAAACATACTATCAAGGACTCATTCCAAGCCATAATATATAATTGGGAATACATAGACCAAATATATTGGCTAGTTTTTATCATGAGACCTGCTAATGAATCAAGGGGATATCCATAACCAAGCCCCACCCATCACTTACAAAAGTCAAATACATTCCTTTTATATTGAATCAGAAATATAATATATAAACATTAAAATTAAAAAATTAGCATGAAAAATGTCAATATTTACCTAATAAATATTTTTCCTACCTTAGTAGTCAATAATTATCCATATATAAATAAAAATTACACAAATTTTCAATGTTTACCTAGTTAATAGATAAGTGATCTTTATTAGTAAACACCCCTAATATGATTTATATAAAATAGGGTGTTTACACCATATATAATAATGAGTATATAGTTAATTCAATTCAAGAAATGATTTCTAATACATCCATGAGAATAAAGAACATATACATGAATATTACCTTCAATTCATTTTATACAAAGGCATTTCAGTAAAGACAAGTCCCTTGAAAAATAGAGAGGAAAATGGAAGCCAAACTTTTAAAAATAATTTCTATTAAATATTTTGTAACATAGTTTAATTTTTTTTATTATAAATCACTTACCAAACCATTTTCAAGAGGTTTCAATAATACATTTAAAACATTATTTAAAAAAATAATTGACAATAATTAAATCTTGAAAATAAACTATAATTAAGAAATAAAATATGGAGTAGATGATAAAAATTCACATAAATTGAATGATATCCCTTTTTAAATTATTTATGAAAATAATAACCATTTCCTTTGAAAAATATATAGAATAATTGGAATATATTTTACATTTTAAAACTATCCAAACTTGTAAAAGAATCTAAATCATGAATAATCATTAAAATGTTGGAAAAATTCATTTATGCTGAAAATGTTTAAAAAGAGGTTATTTTTACACATTTGTAAATAAATTCAAAAAAAATATTGTATGGAAAACTTAATAAATATATTTTTTAATTTTTAAAAGTAAATTAAATGTTTTCATAAATTAACCCTAAAAAACCATTGAAGTATATAAAAGATCATATTTGAAAAAATAAGGTTATCTTTTCTAATAAATATTCTATCAGTGGTTTTGAGTACCAAAGAGAGGGAAAAAATGAAAAGAATAATTTTAGGAAAAAAATAAATATAGGATATGAGAATATAATGGTTTTAGGAGATAAATATCATATAATTACCCCAAAGTAGATTCAATCATAAACACTCCCAATTAAAAGTGAGATTGAAACATAGACCCGTATGACTTTGGTAACTTTTAAATAAAAATACATCAAAAACCTAAAAAAAGATATGGATATTTAAATCCAATTAGTTACATAAAATAATATGTAAAAATATATTTATGGGTTAGTTAGTTCACTATATAAAATAAATCATGGTGTATAATATCAAGTATGTGTCAAGGAATCGAAATTGAGACCAAGAATCCTTATCAATTTTATAACAATTGAATCAAAACCTTTTGAAAGATAGAAATTGAAATGAAAATATAATTACCATGATTAAGGATTATATCATGATATAATATTACAATTATGCAATATATACACCACATAAATAAAAATAGGTACATAATACAAAATGTCTCAAAGTAGGAAATTTGAGATGAGACCCTTAACTTGGATTCTCGCTTAGTTGTACGTATTCCAACCTCCTATATAATAAATTCATATTATTTATTAATATATATAAGATATATATTTTTATTTATCTTACTATATATTAGTTTTTGATAACTTATTTTTACCCATTTAATCATAATTCTTTGTTAAAATTAATTATTTAGTTGTTAACTGTTATGTTTCTTATGCGTAATATGACTTGGCGGTCTAGGTTCTTTCACATTGATCATGGTTTATCATATATAAGGAATTAAAAATGCTATAATTATAATTTTTATATATTTAATATAACTTTTGAACCATACATATAAGGTGGTCATGTAAAATTAATCACATCAATTCATATAGGTGGTAGTCCACATGTACGCATGAGTGACATTCTCATTTTATAATAGGTGAGAGGGTAATAAGGTAGATGATATTTTATCTATATATAATCATAATTATATCATAAATATCATATATATTCAATAAATTCATATTTATAACCATTATTGTGAGGTGGAGATGAATAATAAAACACATCGCTTTATGAAGATGATAGTTTGTACGTACGCATGAGCGACATTTTCATTTTCCATTAGATGAAAAGGAGTTATAAAATTGGTATACCATTAAAATAATAAAATTTAATTATATTAAATATAATTATTTCATTATTGTAATATGGTTATATAATATTTTTAGTAGGTGGAAGAAGAAATAAACTTGTAATATACCGGTAAAGAAAATTACTTCTTCTTTAGGCATCCTCTTTTCAATTTAACATAAAGACTATGGAGGAGAGGTTTATGGTCACACTAGGGGATTAGGAATTTGGTATGGGAATTTTGGAGAGGTATTTGGTTAGAGTTTTTATATAAAATTGAAATCATATGTTTCTTTTAAAGGGTTATATTAGAACCCTTTTATAGGAAAACATCAATTGTGTTTTCTTAAATACTTAGTATTTAAGGGTCAAAAATGTAATTTAAAAATTAAAATTTGTTAAAAATAGAATATATTTGATTGTATAGACCATTTTAATATCCAATTGAATCATGATAGTATTTTTATTATTATTAATTCAATTTATAAAATATTATTTAACATTAAATATCCTTAAAGTCATTTTTAGAACTATTCACATAATTTGACTTTAAGGACATCAAGATAAAAAATTAGTTAGAATTTTAATATTTAAAACAATAATAACATTTAATTTTGATACATAAAAATCATTAAAGACTCTAAATTATCATTAAAACATCGATTTTAATATTTTTAAAACTATTTTCTTTGATTTTTAACCAGATTTCACAAGCACTCTGTCGATGATGTGTTATTATTCTTGGTAATTATACCATAAAAAATTAAAAATAAACTAATAAAAAAAATAATTTATCAAAATTCAAAATAAAAATTTATAAACATTCACAAAATCTTATTATTTTATTGAAAACATATTAGAGATATTAAAATAAAGAGAGTGGCATTTTGTACTTATTGTTTACTTAAAATAATATAAATGTCATTATCAAAGTAAAACAGTACCAAATTTCCATATTTTTTAATATAGGATGTTTTTTGTAGAAATAAACTCATCCAATGGAATAAATAAAAGTGTTTGAGAGATGTTTAGACCTTATCCCATAGTTTTTAACCTTGTTTAACTCATTTCCCCCTTTACCATGGTGATAAGCTGTTACCATGATTACTATTCATTATGGCCAAAAGTTAATTTGAACTTATAACTAATTTTTTAAATTATGATTCAAAATTTGGGCACTATTTTCTAAGATTCAATTTTCATAACTTTTAAAAATTACTTTTAATATAAGTTCACAAAATGAATTAAAAACCATTTTTAGAATTTTTTTTATTTTAATCATAAAAATTATTTTATTCAAAATTCATGTATAAGGTTAATTAAAATTAAATTGAATGGTTTAGTTTAAATAAAAATAGTATTATTTTACTTTAAAATCAAACCAAAACTAAAAGGAACCTTGTGAAAACTTTATTAAAAGAGATGTAATGAAAATAGTTTTTATTTTAATAAAACATTTCATAGATTCCTAAGTTCAACATTATGTTTTTAAATGATTTATATTACTTATTAAATATATATTTGATCTATAAAAAAAGTTTCATAAAATCTAAAGTCATTATTATATCTTTATAATTTCATAAAAGTTACGTTATTTTCAAAATTAGTATTTTTCAATATTCAACCAAAAATCAACTATTTTAGAAAAATCCCAAAAATCCACGTTAATATAATTTTGAAATGATGAATCAGAAAAATATTTTTTTTATAAAAATAAATTTCATGAATTTATAAATTTAGCTTTAAATGAAATTATAAAATATAAACGAAAACTACTATTATAGAAAAATGAAACTTTTAAAACTTCAATTGTTATTAACCCTATATGATTTCATTTTTATCATTCAAAATTGAGTAATTATTTCCTAAGAAATAATAAATAAATTTTTATCAGGATAACTTTTATATCTATATTTGATAATGTGGTAACTTCTATCTATACGCACCAATCAAACGACTAGGTTATAATAGTCATATTTTAGTAATAATATTTATATACTATACTTTGGACAATTTAAACTTATTGTTGTGTGTCGTACATGATATAGAATATTCATATAAAGAAAAATTACATAATGAAATACTGGGGTGTTATATTAATAAGAATTTTAGTTGCTGAAATCACTGTTTAGTTTACTTTAATAAAGTGCTTAAGAAGACTGGAGATGATTTGATGGAGTCCTAGATTCATTTGATGAAGTATTTATTTTTGAGTAGAAACTATAAAAATGTAATTGTATGAGAGTATGAATTTTAAAGGATTTTGTATGAATTTAGTTATTTTGTAACACTTCATAGTCAAATCATATGACTTCAAGCCATTTTGTATGAATTAACTTCTGAGTGTACGAATTTGATTGAGTCAGTGCATGACTTTTTCCGAGCATATGACTTTGTGGTCATTTAATACAACTTTATATCAAAAAATATGACTTCAATATTTTCTGATGACTTCATGATTCATACAAAATTCAAGTTGGCCCAAAAATTATCAAGGCATGAGAGACTATGACTACAATATAAGACTTTTTCTAAATCTAGTATAGATTTTTCTACATAAGAATTTTAGCCCACACTATATGGATTTTTTATAATATATAAATTTTTTGAATGACTTCAGTGATGCTTATGAATTTATAATTAGATAAATTTTTGGAAACTATATATTGAAAAATTGATTTTCCAAAATTCATATTCTATAGAGAGAAATGGTTTTGATGTTTCAAAATCCATTCCTTCATGTCATAAAAATATTTAAGATTTATTAAGCCATGATACAAGAATGATTTAAGGAATATTATCTGATTTGAGATTTGGATTAGTATTCTTCTTAAAGAAATGAAATATGATGATGTTTCAAGAATAATTCAGATGAATTCAATTAGATTATTGAGCAATTCTTTAAATTATAAATCATTGAGATCTGAGAAATTTGAGTGAGTTTCTAATCTTCATGACTAAGATAAAGGATATCAAGTAGAGATAGGAGGCTGAGAATTTATTCAATCCCAAAATGGGAATAAATTATAGATTTTATAAATATAGAAATGTAAAATTAGTTAATATACATTTTTTCCTTCCAATAATTAAATATCAAATATTTATTTACGATTCAAGAAGAATGATATAAAGCGGGTAAAGATGAGTTTCTAACTAGCTTGTACATTTTCAAGTTTAATTTGTATAGGTTTCTTACAAAAGCTCTAAATATGTGAAGGGATAGATGAACCATGACACATCTATTTCTATATTTTATATAAACTTGAAGATTATTTGTGTGCGGTTATTATGATATTGTTTTGAGGAAAATTAATCTAAACTTATTGGGAGATATACCCGATGTCTTATTTGTACAAGAGATAGAGAAATAAAAATGAGAAAGAAAAAGAGAGGAATTTTTTAAATACTGATAGAGAAGATTAGGTGAGAAAATTGAAATACACTCCCACATCATACTCCTAAATGAGAATTCTATAGAGATCATGGGAGAAGAATAAAAATTGGGTGTAGCCTGTATATGTGGTTTTTGGTCTTGCATGCATTCCTTAAATTATTTCTATTTATTGGAATTTAAAAAGATACCACAATAGAAAATGGCACATATATAGTTCTGTGCATCAGGGAGAGATAAAATAAAAATACTAGAGAATTTATTGTATGGGAGGATGATGAAAAACCAAAAAAGAGTAAACCAATAGAAACATAACTTTCTAAGTAATAAGAAGGTTAATATGAGTATAAATTTATACTAATCTTAACAAAACAATTTTTATATTGAGGTAGAAGAAGAAGGATAAGGAGAGGGCTGGTTTATATAACCAGTCCCTATTACAATCAGTGTTAAGAAATCTTAAGAAAAAGGAGAAGAATAATAAGTGAGTCATGAGTGATGAGTAGGAGATCTACAGAGTCTCTAGTTGTTATCAAATTCCTTAGAATATTGAGTTAAGAGTGTCCAACCAAAATATTCAATAGAAATGAAAGTTATATAGATATTCCAAGTATGAGTTTCATAGTTCAGTTATGCGGATTTTAAGGATGTCAAAGACTCTATATTTTTGAAGAATTGGATCATAATTTTTGTGTAGTGATATCTATGAATTGAATCAGTGATCTACTTAAAGTGGTTGGATTTTGTAAGAATTGGTGTGATGTGAGTATAAAGAACCTACTAAAGGCATTTTAGTTCTCTTGTATCATCATCAAAATCATTTTTTTATTATTTTCATAAAACCACTTTTAGAAAAAAAAGTGGGAATCCTCAAAATTTCAAAAATCTATATTCTGGTTGGTCAAATGAACACAGATTCAAAATTTAATAAACAAAAAAAACACACATTACAGTGGGAAATTTTTTCACAAAATCAAAATTTAAAAAATAGATGCACAAAAAACAAATAATAAAGCATATCACCATAACAATTCATCAATGAAAAGCCATATAAATCATGAAAGCCACCCAAGAAACCCTGAATTGAAGTATTTATGAAAATAAAAATACATAAACCACTATGTCACTACCATCATCACATCACCTTCGTCACTAACACGTTGCTGCCATCCAATCCAAGCTTCATTATCATCACCATCACCGGGACTGCAAGAAGAAACTCATACCTTCCATCTCAAACCCCTTCTACCAACAAACTAGGAAACACCAATCCATGAAACCACTATATCCCCAAAGAAGAAACCTAGAAACACATCGACCATCTTGGGGTTGGACCTTAGAAAAATACCATGTGTTGATCTCTAATTTACATTCTATATTTCATGTGGTTGTGAAATATTTTAAAAAATATAAAAATTTACATTCATATCCTAATAGATAAAAGTGGTTCCAATTCCAAATGGGTTTATGTATCAAAAGAAGAATTATAATTTAGAAAAAATTTGATAACACCTGATTCACTCTCCTCTTAGGCGTTCTTGCATGATCCAAAAATTATCTAAATTGTTATTTTAGCATATGAACCTATGATTGGATATACTATTTCACAAAAATTTAAATTATATGACAATATTTTATCTTTTATATTTTCTATAAGATTATTTTCCTAGTTTTTTTTTTCAAAATTAAATTAAGGGTATATTTAAAATGGTTTTAGAAGAGCCTCATATAGAAAAATAATATTCCTTTTTTTATTAGTTTAGAAATAGTATTATCTACCAATAGTTATAAAAACATGATTAATAAAGATTTGGTGAATATAATAAAGATATTAAATAAGTAAGAGTATACACCGATAGATGACGGTAATCAGATTATTAAAATTTTTGATAATTTTTTTGAACATTATTCCTCAAATATTTCATGTTCAAGATGTGAGAATGAATCCATTAAATATATTAAATACCTCTACCTTGAGGTTGATAATTAGCTAAAAACGTTACGTATTGAGGTGGTGACTTACATATTTAAATTCATCAAGGGACTAAATGATGAAAAATCACATCTAGTAGAAGAGACTGATGTAATAGAAAATGAATTAGCTAAACAAATGAGTAGTTTAAACACCCTCATAAGACTAGTGAAATCCAAAGAAGGATTTTTAACTCTTTTCAACGAAAAATTTTCTATGGATTATGATGAATTGAAAAGATTTATTTTTAAGAAATATGTGTATGAAAATGTTTTTAAGTAAGTGATCCATGTATTGGAGAAATTACACAAATTCTCTATGAATGTAAAAGATGAAAAATTAGAGGTATAATCCAAGAGGATAAGAGATATGGATATTTATTTACAAGAGGAAATTTAGATGAATGAGGATTAATTGAAAAATTTTAAAAGATTTTTTAAGCAAGTTTATAGACTCTTGAAGAAACAAAATACATTATTTATACAAAATGTATTGAGTTAGAGGTAGAGATGAGAAATTTGGAAAGTACACATGTAGAATATTACCAATATGTTAGAAGAAAAAGTGTGAAAAAATGATTTTAAAGAGATCCATTATTAAAATAATAATAATAAAGGTGGAGAAAAGAGTTGGTGATCATCTCATGATCAACCAAAAACCATGTCGTGGAAAAAGGTAACCCACTATTTATATTCCACTATTTTCTTTAAATATACTTTTCGAAAAGTACAGGATGAAACTAAAATTATATAAACATTTGAAAGGATAAAAATGTAAATAAATTCACCACATAATTAAGGTTTAATTTTGGAATTAAAAAGAAAATGGACCCCAAACCAAGCCCAAAATAGTGTCGTAAAATCCCCAAAATATAACGGTGTATAATCTAAAAAATCTAGACAGGTTCCACCTAATGTGAAAAGAATGATTTTTTGGATTATTTTGGTGTTAATAGAGGTTTGGAAATGAGTCCATGTATTTTTGGAACAACATATTGGTGTGTATGAGTTCTATAAGGCCAAAAGTTAGGGGTATCAAATCTTAATTTAGAGGAAAACCAAATGACATGAAAGAGACTTAACAATTGATAATGAATCTATCCATAGAGAATATATTTGAATATTTATAAATCTTCTATGAGTTTTTAAAAAAAGTTAGAAACTTCAATGAGCTATGTTGGAATGTACCATACAAAATCAAATTTTACACTATTGAGAAAATAATTCCACAACAACAGGTCATTAAATAAAGAAAATGAATGAAGTGTACATTGGGAAACAGAAAAAAATAAATCAGTGAAGAATACTACTCCAAATAAGTTAGTGAATGAAACTAATAATGTTGTCACATCTACTAAGAAGATAATATTCCTTTATTTTTTGAAAAAGAGGCCTCATCATGGAAAATTTCAAGAAAATCATTATTTTCTAAGTGAAAGGGAGTAATATGGAAACAAAAAAAGGGAGTCAATCCAAAACTGAGATAATATGATTAGCATGGTGGTTGAAACTAATTGTGAATAGGTTGAGAGACTTTCTAAAAATGGTATCTCAAATTCTATAAAATAAGTGTTTGTAAAGAGAAAATTGGATATAAATATTCCTAAAATTTCTATGATTATTTTTCCTAGACAAAAGAAGAATAAAATTAAAGCACCAATAACTCCTATGTTAGGTCAAAATTATAATGAAGATACAAGGGGGTGTGAGTTGTCTCTATTTAAAAAATTGAATAATTGAAAACTAACCCCCTTTATAACTTGGAAAGTAATGTTATTACTTTATCTTTAACAAACTAAACAACCAAATTAAAAAGAATAAGAGATAGCAATTTTATAGTGGTTTGAGGAAACGAATACCCTATTACACTCCACTTACACTCTCTACAAAATTTTAGTGATTTTCATTGTCAAATCCTTTAACATAGAATCTAAATAGTTGAGTGTAAGAAACTACAACTTTTTTAATATCTTTCATAGGGATTTAAAATAAGACTAACATTATCCCTTGACATACTTAACACCCGAGTATTCAGAACTAAAAGAGTTAGTATTTATTTAGAGAAATTAAATTTGAATGCATTCAAATAAAAAAAATTCAACTAAAAGATGAATGTATATTCATAGGAATAGATGAATAAATTAGAAGCATTATAATTAAAAATAATATATGAACTTTCCATAGAGATTATATTTAGATAACACAAAATCCTTAATAAAAAATTTTTCTGAAGCATGTCGAACACTCAAAAACAGCTATAATATGTATGTCTCCAAATTATAGACCTAAAAATATTTTAAAATATACATCATATGAATAGTTTCATTTTTAGTAGAAAGGATAATTTCCTCTGTAAATGAAAAAATATGATGTAAATTTAGAGTAAGTAATTCAAATTTTTCTTTAACTTTGAAAAAAATAGACCATTCATGAAAAAGATCAAATCCACTCAAAATATATCTATTTAGAATTAAATATGTATCCTAATTTAATTATGGATAAAAATATATAAAAATATCACCAGATAAATGGTGAACTTAAAAATTCTTAGCATATTTGAAATTTTAATTTTATCATCCACTGAATATCATAAATTCCTTTAAAAATAGAAAGAATTAATTTTTTGTGGAATACTTTATGAAATTAACTTTTAATCACTATATTGATATATTTACTCTAGTTAAATCATAAAATAAATTGAAGAAATAATTCAAAATTTAATTCTTGCAGATGACTAGTTTGACTTGGGGTTGCTCTATATGAGGATAAATCCAAAATTATGCTTGACATCATACAATTGATTCCAAATATATAGCTACATAATGTGGAGTATGATTCTAATGTGAGGTTACTTATATTAGATATATACCAAACATGACACACTCAAACATGAGATTCCTTATCAAAAGTTAGGTTCCTGAACTTAACATTCATCACAAACATGGGGTTCCAAATATGATTTTGGAACTCAAATGTGACATTCATTATAAAATTTTAGGTTCCTGAACATAATGTTCAGCTCAAACATGGTGTTCCAAATAAAGGATTGGATACTAATATTAGGTTTCAATATCTGTTTTTAAATAGTGATTTTAGACATATTAAAAAAATACTAGAATTATTTTCAGAAAATATTTCACCCAAAAATAACAATAAAAAAAGTCTTCCATAATTCTTGAAAAAATAAAATAATTATTAAATATAAACCTAAAATACACTCATAGTAACTTTATCAATAAAAAAATGTGGTTATTTTTTAGCATCAAAATCAATAAAATATTTATTGGACCAACATCCCTATGATCAATAGTCTCCCCCTTTTGATGATCACAAAACCCATAAACCAAAGATATAAAGATAAACACTATAGTTTTGTAAGTAATGTTAATAAAATGATATTATTAAATATTATTTGATTATTTTATTGTTTATATAGGTTTATCCCTCTTTGTTTATATAAAAAAGTATGTATACAAATGGAATAAAACATAGTTTATTTGGTACAAAACTATATGTGATTATCATATAGTTCAAAAATAATAGTATTATGAAAATTTATAGTATTATAACATAAAATATAAATAAAAGTTAAAATAATTTTTTTTTCATTTTTTATAAATTATTTCAGATTATATAGAATTTTAGATCATGGGAAAAATAATTAAGGTTTAGATTCAGAGGTAGGGTTGGTAGTAGGTTCAGGTTCTTTAGAAAAATAATAATAGGTTAGATAATCTCTAAGAGTCTGGTGTAACTCCCCAAACTTTACCACTAGGTTCAAATCGGATCTCCACATGACCCCATGCATGCCTCCATAAATTAAAGAGGCTACAAACTAGTAGCGAGGGTCTAAATCTATTAGTGGTGAGACTGTACCTTCAGTATCATGTTATAACATAAATATTAACAAAAAAATATAATAAAAAGAATAACTAGAGCATCATGAGGAAACTAAAAGATGGTATACCAGTCATTCAGGTAATAAACACTATTATAAAGTGGAAATCCAAGATAAAGTAATAAAAGTTTCATATTAATAAATAAATAAAACAGCATGTTCCTCTAGAGTTCATCCAAGTATGCAACCAGCTCCATACACCTATTCTCAACCATCGACCATAACCCCCTTTCCAATACATGCACATCAAAATTACCATACATGGTGTGATTAATAAAACCTAGTAGGACACCATCAATGAATCCTTAACCAGTGTTCTCATGTATAACAAGTGTTTTCCATGATAATAATATTTTTTTAACAAGTATAAAAATCATTCCACATATACCAAGCAGTCATGTGCTAACCAAGACACCATAGAACCTTGACCATACCTGCTTCATCTATATGATAGTAGGATAGTCATAGGATGAATTTAGTAATAAAGAACTAGCCAATAGTATTGTAACATGTCACCCATCAATTACAAGGAATAGAGTCAAATTAGGCCCCTAGATCATTTTATCTTGGCTCTATCATGGGTCAGGCTTCCATACCGTCGTACCCCAACTATGCCTTAGATCATTTTTATTGGATATCATGATCCCAACATACTATCTAATGTTAGGTCTCCACACCATCATTCCCATACCCTATTCTCAGGTCCTTTGTCATCATTATTTTGAGCTGTGTGCACTCCCACTCTATGGGATAAATATTACAAAACTGTCCACTTGTCTCTAGTACCAAGAAAAACCTTAAAGGAATGGTAGTACACATAACAAGGTATACAATACAAGGAAATAAATACATATCATCATGTGAATATAATATCTACACATAACAACATGTGATCATAATCAAACAAGGAAACATTCTACTCTAGTGATGCTTGTGGAATCAAATATCATAAAAAGTATCATGGGCTCCAGACACACCCACATGTGATCAATATCAAGCATGGTAAACAAGGTATTACAATAAAATAATTATACCAACACAACATGTGTAAATGGGAGACCTAAAATTTAAGAAAATTTATACCTCAATGGTTTTTGATGGCAATGTCAAGGTTTGTCAAGGAACATCATCTAAATCACATTCGCGCATCAATCAGTTCAATCCACTATCCCAAGATTCCTAGAACTGATTACATTATTCTATTTACAAAAGAAATAAAAAACCACATGTGATAATATATTATCTCTCATGGATTATGTCTAAATTATCTATTTAATCCAAGGCATGTGTTAACCGTTTCTTAGATAAAATTATAATTCCACATATGATAATAATTTTCACTCTCCAGAATAATCGAAGATATACATGAATAATTATTGTTAATATTTTCCATCATTATGGGTTATTATTATTTTAAGAAATATTTATCATCTTTTAGAAGTATTTATAAATATAATTTCACAAACTCAATATGAATGATTTAATAGAAATCTTACCTGGGTTTTATCTTTTGAAAACACAACATCCAATAAGTTGGGATGTATCCTTATTAAAGAAAAACTTAAGACTTTACCTTTACACAAGTAGGGTGTACCCTTAAGTGATGTTTATGTCACTTGTACATGATATTTATAATTCTTGTGTTACCCTTACATAATTATGGAGGTACCTTTACATAGTGCTTGAGACTAGCAACTTACCTTTACACAAGTAGAAGGATTCTTGAATGAACCTTGCACAACACATAGAAACTCTAAATTAAATTTATAAAACAAATCAAACTTCTCTCTACCCTTGCACAAATTTTTAAAAACACAATTAACCCTTATGAAAAGTATATGTCCTATATAAGGGTAATAATTCAATTAAAAGAATTTAAATTTTCAAATAAGAGGCTTATAAAATGTAAGAAAATATGGTTTTAATAAAATTTAATGATAGTGAATGTATCAATTATCACCATATAATGAATTTTCATCCTCAATAAATGTCTCTACAGTTATTTATCAAATAACTCAGTCCACTGATCTTCAACGTATGGATATCTCTCTCATATCTCCTCCATGATCTTTCCATACTGCCATAATATCTAGATGAGTTTCCCATGAATAAATTTATCTCTCCAGTATATAATATACACCAAAATATCCTTATATTATGCATTAATATCTTGATCAACATCCTTATAGTCAATGATATGTGTAGGATTTGAAATGTACCTCCGGATCTGAGACACATGAAACACATCTTGCATACCACAATAATATGAAAGAAGATCCAGACTGTATTCCACTTCCCCAACCCACTTGATGATCTAAAAGGGTCCAATATAATATGGGATAGCTTGAATTTCTTCCTCAAATATCATTGGAAAAACCAAGGAGTCAGTCTTAAGAAAATATGATTTCTTACACTGAACTCCAAAGTTCTCCTCTTAAAGTCAACACATTATCTTTTCCTTTTATGAGTGGTGATCAAACTCCTTTAAATCATTTGAACTCTCTCAGAAGTCTCCTAAACTAAACTAGGACCCAAAAATAATGCCTCACATACCTCATTCCAACATAGTGGTGAATGATATGCCCTATCATAAAGAGAATCATAATTTTATATATAAATTGAAACCTGGTAACTATTGTTGTATGTGAAATCAAACTAGGCTAGGTTATCATCCCAAGATCCACCAAATTCTAGAACATAATCTCGAAGAATATCCTATTGTGTTTGAATTTTCCATTCAATATGTCCATCAATATGAGGATAATACATTGTTCTCAACCCTAATTGAGTCCCTAGGGAATTCTAAAAGCTTGAAAACATAGTGATGTGAAACATGTATCTATATCAGATAAAGTTATCAAGAGAACTATATGTAAGAACTTGATATCATAGATATAAATCTTTCCCAACATGTACACTTATCTAGTCTATTAGATGAGTAATAAATTAAAAACCTTCATCATCCAATCGATAATCACCTTAATAGTTTCATGAATCCTTAGGGTATGGGATAACCCTATGAAAAAGTCCATCATTATATCCTCCCACTTCAACATGGTCACTGAAAGTGGATGGAGGAAACCACCAGGATGAATATGCTTGTCCTTTACCTTATGATAGGTAAGGAATCAAGAAACAATCCCAACTATGTCCTTATTCTTCCCTGGCCACCAGAGCAATCACCTAGATTCATGATACATTATTATCATACTATGATGTACCAACCATCAAGAGGTATGTAATTACCTCATCATCTCCTTCTAAATGAAAACAAGGACTAATACTTTCCCATGAAAAGGGATCACATCATTGTCACCCAACAACCACCAGAGTATTGGGTCACCTCATACTAGCTGTTCATACATAATATCACACTCTAATTCTATCTCATGTCCTACCTTTACCTTGTATACTAGAGAGTACATAACCGCCACTAGAGAACAACTCATTAATCCCTAATCCTCATAAACATCCATCCTCCACTCAAACAATAAGGTCATCAGGTGAGGTCACTCTTCAGAAGGTCTCTCACCAAGCTCCTGAGCTACCTACATATTTCAAAAAATATAATCTAATAAGATATTAAATTTACTAGGTGTATAAACCATATCAAAGTTGAAAATATGTAATTACTACATGAAATGACTCTTCCCCAGGTTTGGGTCTTGTCTTGTGAAGATGTAATGGAGTCTCTTGTGGTCAGTTTGGGAAAAAACCTATCATCAAAAAGATATTGTCACCAACACTTCAGATCATGAACAATGGTTGTAAGATCCATGTCATGAGTAGGGTAGTTTCTATAATAGGATCATATCTGAAATGACCCATAATATACTACCTACACCCTCTACATTGATAATTATCCCAAACCAATGTCTAATGCATCGTAATACATGACATATCTAATACCTAGCTCAAGGAGTATTAACACTAGAACTATAGTCAACCTACTCTTCAACTCAAGAAAAGCCTCTTCACACTAGTCTAACAACCAAAAATTAACTCCCTTATTTATCAACATAGTCATAGTTAATGATAGATGAGAAAATACCTGGATAAAACATCAGTAGTATCATACTAAACCCAAGAAGCTCATGACCATGAACACATTTAAAGGATGTATCCATGCATCACTACCTCCACTTTCTCTAGGTTCATGGATATAACTATCTTAGGCACGACATTACCCCAATAAATTCACCTCCCTAATCTAGAATATACACTTTGACATCTTGGTGTAAAGATAACATGTTCAAATAATACTCATGACTATCTCAAGATGTCTAAAATGATGCTCTGGTGTTAGTGAGTAGATGAGGATGTCATCAATGAACTCTATAACGAATGAGTCCCGGTAAGGATGAAAAATCTTATTTATGTGATACATAAACACTTTTAGTCTATTTTTCAATCTAAAAGGAATAATCAAGTACTCATAAATCCCATTCCTCCTCTAAAAATCCATCTTTAGGATGTCCTCCACTCTAAACCATAACTGATTCTAGCCCAATTGAATACCAATCTTGGAGAACCACTGAGATCCATGAAACTGATTGAATAGATAACTGATCATGGGAAAAGGATATTTATTCTTTACCATAAATTTTTTTAGAACTCAATAATCAATGAAGAGTTAAATACTACTATTTTAATTATTATTGAACTATATTGGTGCACCCCATAGTGAATTATTCAACCTGATAAAGCCCATATGCTCCAAATCATCGGGTTGTACCTTGATCTCCTTCAACTCATCTAGAATCATATGATAAGGGGGTATAAAAATGTTTTAAACACCTATAGAAATATATATCTCAAATTCAAATCCTCTATTAGAGGAAATTCCAATGAAGTCCTCCATACAGATATTCAGATAAAGATCTATGACTGGAGGAAAAATTGAGGGGGACGCCACTGATACTACTGAAAGATGAAATCCATCCATTTTTTAAATAATCCCAAGACAAATCAATTATGGACTAACTTTTACTACTAAAAATTCTAATTCTCTAGGAATCACATACTTATCTCCCTTGAGTGAAAAAATAATACCCATATCTAATAGAAATTAACGTGAGATCAGAAGCTGGTCTGTCGGTCCATGATGAGAATCATATCAAATCTCTTTATCACTAGAGTCATGAAATAACATAGATGTATATAATCATAAATTTATATAGGAAACTCTAGGGATTTATAAAGATGATCCAATTTTGTTCCCAATGGTGTATCAACATAAAGTATCTTAGAGGATTGATTTACTAGTAAGTCAAGTCCAAATACTACTAGTGTATATATAAAGGAATGAGAAGCACCAATATAAAAAAAGTTAGTGGATAAAGTAGAGGTGATAAAAAACATACCTTGAATAGTAGATGGTCCCTCACCACCATCTTATGGGGTCTGATCTACATTGTAAACATAAACTACCTTAGATTTGAGTCCCTATCCCTGAGATGCATGGTCAGTATACATCATCGACTGAGTTTTTTATTGAGGACCCAAACTATAAGGACCCAGCCTTAAACCTTACTTAATCTTGAGTTATTACAAGATTACACATTGAGGATCTTTTCAGGGTTATAGTTTTAGAGAATTAGATCATGAAACTTGCATTACATTCCACATTTAAACAAATTGGTTACATAAAAGATAGTATTCATTCCTCCCATCAACGGAAACATATTTAAAATAAAACACAGATTCTTTCTTGACACATCCTTGACACTATCATCACATTATGTACCTTTCCCTTGACCTGTGAAAAACATTTCAAAAACTTGGGATGAGCATAAAAAGCTCAGTAAGGGTTATAAAAATATGGAAAGGAAACATGAGTTCATATATACATAAGAATGAAATCATACTTTACCCATAAAACATAGTCACTTTAGCATACCTCATCAAATCATGAATAAATCGTAGAAATCATAAGACATAAATGGTAACTTTAGGCATTCATAACTTTCTTACGTAGGGAGTAACCCTCTTGGTTATGTTTGGAATACCCATCACAGTATATTCCATAAATCTCTTCGGAGAAACCTTAACGTTTCACTCCTTCGCGTTACCCAATGCATTGGAGAGATATATCGGGCTCACCCGCCCTTAGTTTATCACGGAACCACCCATCTTCATAATAATTCCCAAGAACCTCAACATAATCGTATCACATAAAACATGCATAAAGGAAACATAACATTTCCACCTTTCAATCACAAGATATCAATACAACACATTGATATAAAAACATTATGAAAACCATTTTCAATACCAAAAATAAAAGAAAAGTAAAACATGGTTTTTATTTTTCTTTTAAAAAGAAGGTATGTCTTGTAGAGGAAGCCGAAACTCAAATAATGGGCACGACGGCGGAGAAGTCGTTGTCACCGTATACATATGAAAAAAAACATTCCCTTTTGTCGTTTAGTAAAACGCTTCATATAAATAGAGATTCCTTTTGGATAAATGTAAAAGACAAAGGGGTTTATACACCGTATAAAAGAAGGTTGTGTATAAAATAAAATATGCCTCAATGAAAGGAGATTGAGATGAAGTCCCATATAAAGACGGTATCCTTGGTTTAAGGATAAATCAATTACATAATTATGTGTGACAAACTAATACACCAAATATAAGTGGATATTAAGTGTAAAATAATCAAATGTCATTCACACATATTCAAAGGATGACATATTCAATAACTACATGTTGAACCCAAAGAAATCTAAATTGGGTTAAGAAGTTCCCTTGATAGCCTAACGACGTCACATCAAAATGAGTTGATGAGAGATAAAAAGTGTATCTCATCACTTGGAAATAAAATTTACATCAATAAGGATATATGAGAACATATCCCAACATAACAATATGTAAATTAAAAGACCCAACAAAAGAAGTCTTTTAAAAAGAGGAGGGTGAAAGGTTCCCTTACCGACTTGGGTATCTTTCAAAACATACACCCCATGAAAGAAGGACAATACATCATTGATGTAAATAATCATAAACGAAAGTATATTACACAAAGAGTAGAATAATGGGCAGTATATACACCACTCAAAGGAAATTGTGGAAAATGTATCATAAATCTCACGGGAATAAAACTGAGATGGAAAATCCCTTACGAAAACTCGGCAGCCTAACAGCGCCACATAAAACATAAAAAAATGGATTGATGAGATCAAATAGGGTATCTCATAATATTAACATAAAGTTTATAGAAAGAGTAATATAAAAGAACATCCCCCATACATAACAAAGATAATCTTAAAAGAAGTGACATAAAGGAGAGTACTTAAAAAGAAAGAGAGAGGTTAGATCTCTTACCAAAATTCGGCAGCCTAACGACACCACTCAAAACTAAAAAAATGGATTGATGAGAGAGAATAGGGTCTGCCATCACATGAACATAAAAATTAAAGTAAGATTAATATAAAAGAACATCCCAATAACAAGAAAGATGAGCTTTAAAAGGAATGACATAAAAGAGTGTACTTAAGAAGAAAGAGAGGAGTAGGATCCCTTACCTCAAGTCCAACTTGTCTTGTTCGTTTCTTTATATTCCTGAATAATAAACTTTGGTCAATTAATAATTGCCTAAGTACCTCCTTTAGAGATTATTATTCAGTTCATATCACATATTATAATGTTATAATAATTGTTTAATAATGTTAGTTCATATCAGACGTTTTTGCCGATGTTTGGTATATGAGTCAAAAATGAACTTGTTTGAAAAAATATTTCCCATGTAGTTATAAGTAAATAATTTCCAGAATAGTATTAATGATTAAAATATCATATATATCTAGTAAATATTCATTTTATACTATTCCATATCATTTGGAGATAAAAAACGAAAAGCACCGTTCATGGAGACGGTAGACCGTACGTACGCATGAACGCTACTTTCATTTTTTGTCATATTAATGGAATTAAAACAAAATGAGATATATATATATATATGTTATAATTCCAGAATGATATAAATAATTTAGATGTAATATATTACATATATATCGATTATATATATGTACTTATAATATTACATAACATTTTAAGATAAGAAATGAAATGTACCGTTCATGGAGACGGTAAGCCGTACGTACGCATGAACGCTACTTTCATTTCTATTTCATATTTAATGGAATTAAAACATAATGATACATAATAGTATTTTAATTCCAGTATGGTATCATATATAATATCATTAAATATATCCTTTATACGTACCACATATGGTATTAACGAATCAAATCACTTTGAGGGGGCAGTAGTCCGCACTTCCTTAAATGAAGATATCGCGTTTACCCATAATGGAAACCATAAAGGTACACCATAAATGAAAAATAAAGAAGATTAAGTAAAAAAATAAACATATTAGATATAATATATAAATATAGTGTCATCTTAATGTCCACCTTTTAAGGTGTTAGAATAATATTGAACAATCATCGTTTCGTGATGCAGAAATTCGCCATCCACAGAAACAGTATGTTCTTTAACCATTAGATGTAGGTGTGTGTAAGTGTATCTCAAATACTTCTTATAAAAACATACTATTATATTTAAGATACTGTTTTTGTTACAAAATAAATTAATAAAAAGAGTTTAGGGGGTTGGAGAAGAAAAATAAAACAAAAGGACACAAGTGAAGACATTACCTTAAAATCGGGTAACTCCCTTTGGTTTGAGCTCAAAGGATTCCTTGGGAAGACTTATGCCCAAATTGAGGCTTCAAGGAGTTAAAGAGGTATGTGGAGAGACAAAATTGGCAGAGGTTGGCCGATCCAAAGGCTTGAGAGGTGTGGGTAAGGAGGTAGAGGTGAGAGCCTTTTATAAGAGGAGAGGAGGGGCACTTTTGGAAGGTAAGCAAATGTTACTTTATTTGAAAATGATTTTCGGATTTAAAAGGCCCCACATTGATATAATTCGTGGATAAGGTGATAAGGGTTCTAAATACCCCCATCCAATAGGTTTTGGACATGTGTAGGTCTTAGATATTACATTATCTTTCCATTTTATTTAAATCGTTAAATAATGAGGTCATCGCTGCATCATCATGATGTCATAAATAATTTAATTTATTTAATGTCTAAAAATTATAAAAAAATACTATGATGTAGGAAATCTTTTTATATTTACAATGAATATTTATAGTCAAAAATATGACTTGTATAACCCCATGTAAAAATTGATTTAGTACAACATCTCATGTTTGTGTCATTTTTACTTTAACATTAAATAAAAAGATATTTATGTCATTTTACATCCAAAGTGGCTCCATGGGGCCCCCAAGTTGACTCATGGATTGTATTGGTCGTCCATGACACATACAATGAGGGTATGACATGTTTATAGGTCATTTAATTTTATTAAAACATTATTCTTACCATAAACTACACTAATTACCTCTAATCGCGATTAAAACTTAATAAGTTACTATTCACCAAAAAATTATTTTTATCCCATTGAACCATATTTTACTTCTTAATATCAACCATGTATGTCGGATTTTTGAAATTCAAAACACATAGATGGAAAAATTTCATTTAAACGGAAAAATCAGTTTTTATAAGTACCACTTAGTGGTTTCACTATTCATCAAAAATTGAAGTTTTTCAGAAAAATCCCAAAAATTCACCCTAAGCTATATTTGATATTCCGAATTCAAAAATGAAGTATATTTTACAAAATTCAAAACATATAAGTCACATTAATTAATTTAATAATTAATTCCCACTGCCAGAGCAAATAACGTGTTTTTATGAAACAATAAGTATCAAAAGATTGACACTAGTTTAAGTCTGATTTCAAAGTGAAATTAATTCCAATGACCACTATTGGATTTAATGGTAAAAATATATTCTAATTTCACTTTAAAACCAATTAAAAAGATAATCTAATCATATAAATAAATTAGATTAAAAAGAGGTTTTGAATTAAAATACAACATTTTACACTATTCATTAAAAAAATGAACTTTATCGGAAAGATACCAAAAATTTACACAAAGTAAATTTTGATGTCCCGATTCTTAAGAAGAGTTTTATTTGGTCCAATAGAATGTATAATAGTGAACAAAACTATATTTAATGACGGTTCTCCATCAAAAGGCGATAAGTGAACCTTTAGTGAAAACTAGGGCATATACGCCTAAAATTGAATTCTTTCCGTATTTTAAGCCTTTATCTTTTATTGGATAAATGTAAAAACATTTAAAAAACATATATAATCATATTTTAGTTATTTCTATTCATTCCTGTCAATTCAACGGCTAGACTTTAACTAACATTTAAAATAATATTATTTTATTATTAGAGTGCAACGTATGATTTCAAAGGAACTCGTTGTTGCGTATTGGGTAAGCCATCGAGCATAGCGTTCCATTTAAATTAATATTTACATTTTTTCCACAAATAGGGATAAATATAAAAATTTCATATTCTTTATTTACCTGGGGTGTTACATCCTTACCCCCTTTTGGGAATTGCGTCCTCGCAATTTCAAATTGGGCTCGAAAACATCCTTGAAAGTCCCACATCGGAACAAGAGTCAGTAAAAAAATAACTTTAAAATAAAGGAAGATAAGTACAGAGGTCACCCGAGTTAACCCATACTAGGATTTCATGTAGAAAAACATGGACATGGAAGAAAAAGCAAAGGGTCATGTTCTGATGGAGAGTGATAGAAAACATGTTTAGGAGAAAGTTAACCACAAGAAAATCACAAACTTGTGATGGGTTAAACAATATTCGATTCCCCAATAGGAAAAGTTAATAGAATTTTTTTTTGTTTTAAGTTACTTTTTATTGAGGAATTTATTCATAAGGAAACATAATCACTTATCATGTTTACTTTCAACATTTATTAGATTCCTTACACAAACTCATATTTTCTCCAAAAGACGAGTATTTAGGAAGACTTGTTCACATTAAGAGTACTATAATCAACTTATAGAGAATCACCTAATCCACCAAAGAGAACTATATACTTCCCATATCTTTAGACCTTAACCAAAACCAAAACCAAAAAGGTTAGTACAAGGTCAGGTAATCCAGAAAAGGATAACCCTTTAAAAAGAAAATCTATGCTTAATCTCCAAAATTTGTTCAAAAAAACCCAAAGTTCAACGAGGACCATCCGATAAACAATTTGTCCATAAAATTCTTCAAATTAAACCAATCTAAGATTGAAACCCAAATATTTGAAGGATTTAGTCACATAGTCTTCTAAGTTAAATCGTAACATTTATCTCCAAACAACATCAGTTTCTCCTAAAGGCTTGTATTGAAAAGTAATTAACCTAATCACATATCGTCCATGATAGGTTAATCATTTTCATAAATAACCCAAAATAAACTTACTCTTAATTCATAAAATCATCTAACTAAAAAAGAATCAGTCAAAATAACCAGGGACTTCACGTAGTCCAGTGGTAGGAGATAAATACCAGTCGCACTTTGGTTGTGGGTTCGATTCCCGCAGCTTTGTCCGACGCGACGGGTTGTCACACGGTCTGCGTGTTGTCCTTTTTCCAAAACTATATAATTCTCAAAACATTTCCCAAAATGAGATAAAAATCTTCAAAAATAAACATAACATATTTTAACCTCAAGTTTATCTCATTCCTTTCATTTTCCATCATAACATATAATAACCCATAATTACCTCAAAAGTAAGGATTATATAAACCCTAATAGTTACCTTTATAATTATTACCTGAACTTCCACATCGATTGGTCATCTCGTACATGATGCATTATAGAACATACCAAGGTTCAAGTGGTTGATCATGACTCCTTGATAGTTGTTTTATAACAACCACGAGTTTCCTCATTGAATACCCCATTTCATCCAGTCTCTTAATCAGAGAACCACCGCAGTTTCCTTCAAACCAATTGTCACTTTGGTGCCTGATAGATCTAGCCATTTACTAAAACCAAAAAGGTCAGTGTGAGTATATCAACATAACCATCATGTACTAATGAGTAAGATAAACACTAAGATATACTTACTCATTCACTTTATCTAAAAACTATGACACTTTCTAAAATCCTAGCCAATATGGTAATGCCACTTATGCTTAAAGAATACCATAACCTCTAAAGTTATCTAAACCGACCTTTGATACCAACTATAAGGCCCCAGCCTTAAACCTTACTTAATCTTGAGTTATTACAAGATTACACATTGAGGATCTTTTCAGGTTTAGAGTTTTAGAGAATTAGATCATGAAACTTGCATTACATTCCACATTTAAACAAAGTGGTTACATAAAAGACAGTATTCATTCTTCCCATCAACGAAAACATATTTAAAATAAAACACAAATTATTTCTTGACACATCCTTGACACTATCATCACATCATGTACCTTTCCCTTGACCTGTGAAAAACATTTCAAAAACTTTGGATGAGCATAAAAAGCTCAGTAAGGGCTATAAAAATATGGAAAGGAAACATGAGTTCATATATACATAAGAATGAAATCATACTTTACCCATAAAACATAGTCACTTTAGCATACCTCATCAAATCATGAATAAATCCTAGAAATCATAAGACATAAAAGGTAACTTGAGGCATTCATAACTTTCTTACGTAGGGAGTAACCCTCTTAGTTACGTTTGGAATACCCATAACAGTATATTCCCTAAATCTCTTCAGAGAAACCTTAATGTTTCACTCCTTCGTGTTACCCAATGCATTGGAGAGATATATCGGGCTCACCCGCCCTTAGTTTATCACGGAACCACCCATCTTAATAATAATGCCCAAGAACCTCAACATAATCGTATCACATAAAACATGCATAAAGGAAACATAAAATTTCCACATTTCAATCACAAGATATCAATACAACACATTGATATAAAAACATTATGAAAACCATTTTCAATACCAAAATAAAAGAAAAGTAAAACATGGTTTTTATTTTTCTTTTAAAAAGAAGGTATGGCTTGTAGAGGAAGCCAAAACTCAAATAATGGTCACGGCGGCAGAGAAGTCTTTGTCGCCGCATACGTATGAAAAAAAACATTCCCTTTTGTCGTTTAGTAAAACGCTTCGTATAAAGAGAGATTCCTTTTGGATAAATGTAAAAGACAAAGGGGTTTATACACCGTATAAAAGAAGGATGTGTATAAAATAAAATATGCCTCAATGAAAGGAGATTGAGAGGAAGTCCCATACAAAGACGGTGTCCTTGGTTTAAGGATAAATCAATTACATAATTATGTGTGACAAACGAATACACCAAATATAAGTGGATATTAAGTGTAAAATAATCAAATGTCATTCACACATATCCAAAGGATTACATATTCAATAACTACATGTTGAACCCAAAGAAATCTAAATTGGGTTAAGAAGTTCCCTTGATAGCCTAACGGCGTCACATCAAAATGAGTTGATGAGAGATAAAAAGTGTATCTCATCACTTGGAAATAAAATTTACATCAATAAGGATATATGAGAACATATCCCAACATAAAAATATGTAAATTAAAAGACCTAACAAAATATGTCTTTTAAAAAGAGGAGGGTGAAAGGTTCCCTAACCGACTTGGGTATCTTTCAAAACATACACCCCATGAAAGAAGGACAATACATCATTGATGTAAATACTCATAAACGAAAGTATATTACACAAAGAGTAGAATAATGGGCAGTAAATACACCACTCAAAGGAAATTGTGGCAAATGTATCATAAATCTCACGGGAATAAAAGTGAGATGGAAAATCCCTTACGAAAACTCGGCAGCCTAACAGCGCCACATAAAACATAAAAAAATGGATTGATGAGATCAAATAGGGTATCTCATAATATTAAAATAAAGTTTATAGAAAGTGGAATATAAAATAACATCCCCCATACATAACAAAGAGAAGCTTAAAAGAAGTTACATAAAGGAGAGTACTTAAAAAGAAAGAGAGAGGTTAGATCTCTTACGAAAATTCGGCAGCCTAACGACACCACTCAAAACTTCCAAAATGGATTGATGAGAGAGAATAGGGTCTCCCATCACATGAACATAAAAATTACAGTAAGATTAATATAAAAGAACATCCCAATAACAAGAAAGATGAGCTTTAAAAGGAATGACATAAAGAGTGTACTTAAGAAGAAAGAGAGGAGTAGGATCCCTTACCTCAAGTCCAACTTGTCTTGTTCGTTTCTTTATATTCCTGAATAATAAACTTTGTTCAATTAATAATTGCCTAAGTACCTCCTTTAGAGATTATTATTCAGTTCATATCACATATTATAATGTTATAATAATTGTTTAATAATGTTAGTTCATATCAGACGTTTTTGCCGATGTTTGGTATATGAGTCAAAAATGAACTTGTTTGAAAAAAGATTGCCCATGTAGTTATAAGTAAATAATTTCCAGAATAGTATTAATGATTAAAATATCATATATATCCAGTAAATATTCATTTTATACTATTCCATATCATTTGGAGATAAAAAACGAAAAGCACCGTTCATGGAGACGGTAGGCCGTACGTACGCATGAACACTACTTTCATTTTTTGTCATATTAATGGAATTAAAACAAAATGAGAGAGATATATATATGTTATAATTCCAGAATTATATCCATAATTTAGATGTAATATATTACATATATATCCATTATATAGATGTACTTATAATATTACATAACATTTTGAGATAAGAAATGAAATGTACCGTTCATGGAGACGGTAAGCCGTACGTACGCATGAACGCTACTTCCATTTCTATTTCATATTTAATGGAATTAAAACATAATAATACATAATAGTATTTTAATTCCAGTATTATATCATATATAATATCATTAAATATATCCTTTATACGTACCACATATGGTATTAACGAATCAAATCACTTTGAGGGGGCGGTAGTCCGCACTTCCTTAAATGAAGATATCGCGTTTACCCATAATGGAAACCATAAAGGTATTCCATAAATGAAAAATAAAGATGCTTAAGTAAAAAATAAACATATTAGATATCATATATAAATATAGTGTCATCTTAATGGCCACCTTTGAAGGTGTTAGAAGAATGTTGAACAATCATCGTTTCATGAGGCAGAAATTTTCCATCCACAGAAACAGTATGTTCTTTAACCATTAGATGTAGGTGTGTGTAAGTGTAGCTCTAATCCTTCTTATATAAACATCCTAGTATATTTCAGATACTGGATTTGTTAAAAAATAAATTAATAAAAAGAGTTTAGGGGGTTGGAGAAGAAAAATAAAACAAAAGGACACAAGTGAAGACATTACCTTAAAATCGGGTAACTCCCTTTGGTTTGAGCTCAAAGGATTCCTTGGGAAGACTTCTTCCCAAAGTGAGGCTTCAAGGAGTTAGAGAGGGATGTGGAGAGACAAAACGGGCAGAGTTTTTCCAATCCAAAGGCTTGATAGGTGTGGGTAAGGAGGTAGAGGTGGGGGCCTTTTATAAGAGGAGAGGAGGGGCACTTTTGGAAAGTAAGAAAATGTTACTTTATTTGAAAATGGGTTTCGGATTTAAAAGGTCCCACATTGATATAATTCGTGGATAAGGTGATAATGGTTCTAAATCCACCCATCAAATAGGTTTTGGACATGTTTAGGTCTTAGATATTACATTATCTTTTCATTTTATTTAAATCGTTAAATAATGAGGTCATCGCTGCATCATCATGATGTCATAAATAATTTAATTTATTTAATGACTAAAAATTATAAAAAAATACTATGATGTAGGAAATCTTTTTATCTTTCCAATTAATATTTATAGTAAAAAATATGACTTGTATAACCCCATGTAAAAATTAATTTAGTAAAACATCTCATGTTTGTGTCATTTTTTACTTTAACATTAAATAAAAATATATTTATGTCATTTTCCAACCAAAGTGGCTCCATGGGGCCCCCAAGTTGACCCATGGATTGTCTTGGTCTGTCATGACACATCCAATGTGGGTAGGAAATGTTTATAGGTCATTTAATTTTATTAAAACATTATTCTTACCATAAACTACACTAATTACCTCTAATCACGATTAGAACTTAATAAGTTACTATTCACCAAAAAATTATTTTTATCCCATTGAACTACATTTTACTTCTTATTGACAACCATGTATGTCGTATTTTTGAAATTAAAAACACAAAGATGGAAAAATTTCATTTAAACAGAAAAATCAGTTTTTATAAGTACCACTTAGTGGTTTCACTATTGATCAAAATTGAAGTTTTTCAGAAAAAATCCCAAAAATTCACCCTAAGATATATTTGATATTCCGAATTCAAAAATGAAGTATATTTTAAAAAATTCAAAACATATAAGTCACATTAATTAATTTAATAATTAATTCCCGCTGTCAGAGTAAATAGCGTGTTTTTATGAAACAATAAGTATCAAAAGATTGACACTAGTTTAAGTCTGATTTCAAAGTGAAATTAATTCCAATGACCACTATTGAATTTAATGGTAAAAATATATTCTAATTTAACTTTAAAGCAAATTCAAAAGATAATCTAATCATATAAATAAATTAGATTAAAAAGAGGTTTTGAATTAAAATATAACATTTTACACTATTCATTAAAAAAATGAACTTTATCGGAAAGATACCAAAACTTCACACAAAGTAAATTTTGATGTCCCGATTCTTAAGAAGAGTTTTATTTGGTCCTATAGAATGTATAAGAGTGAACAAAACTATATTTAATGACGGTTCTCCATCAAAAGGCGATAAGTGAACCTTTAGTGAAAACTAGGGCATATACGCCTAAAATTGAATTCTTTCCATATTTTAAGCCTTTATATTTTATTGGATAAATGTAAAAACATTTAAAAAACATATATAATCATATTTTAGTTATTTCTATTCATTCCTGTCAATACAATGGCTAGGCGTTAACTAACATTTAAAATAATATTATTTTATTATTAGAGTGCAATGTATGATTTAAAAGGAACTCGTTGTTGCGTATTGGGTAAGCCATCGAGCATAGCGTCCCATTTAAATTAATATTGAATTTTTTTCCAAAAATAGGGATAAATATAAAAATTTCATATTCTTTATTTACCTGGGGTGTTACACCAACCATATTTCTGGTTCCCTAAAAACATATTCTTCCCCCATTATAGAAGACCGGCCTAAAAGATTTGTGGAATTTTTTTAGAGATGGCCTATCTTTCCACATTACCCATACTTGATCTGAGGTGTTGATCATGCCCTATGGTAGTGTCTGATCTTCCCACAGTTGAAGCACTGTGGGTCACCTCTTGAGGGAACTGAAGAAGTTGAAATATTCTCCACCTACATACCACTACTCTACTATATATCCATGGTTTTAATCTTCCTTATATTAGAAAAGGTGATCACTAAAACAATAGAAGGTATATCCTTCTTAGCATTGAAGGTTAGAAGAAGGGCAATTTCTCAAACCTCCTATAAGATATTTTTGATGGTCAAGGACTTCTATATAACCTACTAGTATGATGCTAGGTCAAATATCTAAAATAGCTGTTTGATGTTAGATGAAGTTCTTTCTTGAACTTCCTAGAATCCTAATCCTCATTCCCATAAAAAAAGTTGAAAAGAGAAGAATATCTATAAAATTAGTGGAGTTGGTGGATACGTTCATGGAACCCTAATGTATCTCAATGAAATCCTACAACTGGTCAAAATTTAGCATATTAGGAAATAAATCCCTAAAAAATAGGTCCTTAAAGGTCTCCCAAGTGATCCATTCACATCAACCAGCCTATCCCATAACTCCCTACCAACTCCCGATGGGTTCCTTCAGCATTATAACTACCAGTTTGACCTTCTTATAAACCGGTGTATCAATGAGCTTGAAGATACACTTTATGATATCTACATGGTCCTAAATATTCTATATTCCACAAGTGACCTGAAATGATAGAGGACACTGGAGTTGGAAGTCTCTAGAAAAATAAATCATAAACTGTGTTTTAAGGTCTATTGGATAGAGTGGTCCTACATCCTACACTATTGGAGCAGGTGTGTAATCATGATCTAGCGCACCATCCTTCATAGAAGGTAATAGAAAAGGGGCGTCAAGATCACCCCAACCAACATTAACCATCATTCACATCAATCTTCTATGATTTTACATATTCTTTAACAAAAAGGTAAGCATTAATACATAAGTTGTTATATCCTAACTAGTCTAAGGGATCACAGAAAGGTTTCCATAGGGGTCTACCTATAACCCCAAATATAACACTCTTAGCATTAACAAAAGTCACATCCATTCACATTAGTCATAGTTATCACATATATACTAAAATATAATAGCATAATTGGTTCAAATAATTAATTCCAATAGAGATATATCATAACAACATGAAAAAATAGATATATCTCACAATGGAGAATACAAGTCTATCCTAAATAAATAACACAATTCCAGACATTAAATTAAAAAAATAATATGCAACACAAAAATAGGTATATATATGGAATGTGACCCCAAATTCTTAGTCATGATGCATGAATGCACTTGAAAATATCATAAAATTTTTATAGAAATCCCATAAACAACAACATAGAGGTCTGTTACACATGAGCTATCCAGGAACATGAAAAATCCACTACCTGATTCCCACACAACTATATCCTTTCTACTATATCCCTTTTTAGTCTAAAAATAACGGAATAAAATTGTGAACTGATACCATTTTGTAACGCCTCTACCCGAACCACTACGCCCAAACCAGAGTTTCACATGACCTCATACACGACTCCCCATGCTCAATAGGTGACTAGAAGAAATGGTGAATATTCATCAGTGGTAATACTATACCCTCAGTATCATTTTATAGTAAAAATAATTATAAATAATATAATAAAAATAAAAACCAGAGTATTATGCGGAAACAAAAATATTTTATACCAGTAATACAAATAATAAATGGGCTCCAAAGTGGAAAGGAAAGATAGAGTAATAAAAATTGTAGATAAATAAATAAATAAAATAGTGGGATCCTTCGAAGTTCATCCTGATCTGTAAACAGATCCATGTACCTATGCTCATCCATCGTACATGGGCCCCGTTCCCTTATTCGTATCCCTATACATGAATTATTTTTTCGCATCCAAATTCATATACATGGTGTGAGTAATAAAACCCATTAGGACACCACCAATGTATCCTTAATTAGTGTGATAAGGTAAAACATATATTTTCTATGATAATAATAAATGAATAATAAGTATAAATATCATACCACATATACTGAGTGGTCATGAACTAACCAAGACACCACAGACCCCTAGATATACCTTTTTGGACTCTATATAGGTAGGATAATAATATAATATCACGAGTGAACAAGAAAAATCCACTAGGATTTTAATACTTATCCCAGTGGTCTCAAGGCATTGATTCAGATCAGTCCCCCAAAGAATCATATCCATGCCATATTTTGGGTTAGCCCTCTAGACCATAATACCCCATTTATGCCTTTGGTTAGGTCACTAGACCATCATGCCACTAACGTATAGTCTCAGGTCAGCCTATTAGAACATCATCCCTCTAATCTATACTCAATTCCATCATCATCATCATCATCATCAAAATTTATGTTCATTTCCCCTCTAGTGGGTAAAAATTACACAACAACTCACCTATATCAAGTACCAAGAACAACCTCCAAGTCATGGTAACACAAATAATAGGGTAGAGCATGCAAGGAAAGCTACTCATATCATCATGAGAATATATTAGAAACACCTAACATTATGTGATCAAAATCAAATACGGAAACAAGATACTATAGTAATAATCATGGAATCAAATATTATAACAGGTCTCACGATGTACAAACCCACCCAATAACATGAGATCATAATAAATAATTGTAAATAAGGTATGATAACAAAAGAATTATACCAAGGATGTATGTGTAAATGAGATCCCCCAAAGGCAAGGAAATTACTAAATCAAGGATTTTGATGTAAGGTCTCAGATTTTCCATGTTTTATTTTTAAATATTATATGGATTATTTTTGGGGCTATATGCTGAGACGATGTGTGATTCCAAGGCCTAGTGCACCATAAATAAATGTTTAAAAAATATTAAGATATTTAATAGAACACACAAACAGTTTTTCTAAAAAAGTAGAATAAATATTAAATGGGTTCCTGGATCAAAAATCCAAGGGAACCGTTGAGTTTAGAAAAACAGTTTTATCCTAGGAATAACCTAACTTTTTTCAGCATGAGCTATTTGTGTAAATTCTTCACAGGCGTTTTAAAAGAATAAAATAAATTAAGAAAACATTATATTATTTTATTCCATCCACGCAGTGACACAATGACTCATTCCTTTAAATTTATCCTTTTGTAAAAATTCCAGGGTTATCAGCATAACCCTGAAAATTCAAGAAGATCATGTATAGAGAGTGAGATCTTGGAACCCTACAACAAATGATAGTGGATCAAGGATCGATGAATAATGATGATGCAACAACCGTTCTTTGTCAACAATTGATCTAAACTCTATGTAGGATGCTTGTTTATTTGGTTTGATTCCCTATTCTTGATTTCTATGAGGAACATGAACTAATCCTTGAATATATTAGCCTATGGATCAATCGTAATTTTTAGAATTATCAGGAATTATTTGATTTAGTTTTATAACCTGAATTCCCTGTTCTTAATCGTTGTCCAAGAACTCTTGTCCTATGTTGAAAAACCTTCCTTTTTGTGCATTACTCCCTATTTTATTCACATTATTCACTGTTGTAACCCCATTATTCCTGTATCGATGTTATTAGGTGGTTATAAACTCGATTACAACCCTGGATTTGAGGTGAATCGGCAACTGAGGCTAGATCTATGTAGATCGGGACTCAAAGAGCTCATATCTCAGATGATTTGATTTTTTAGGGATCAGAGGAGGTAGGGTGGTCCGTAGAAGGGATCATCGATGTACAATGGTGGAAACTGGTGAAGCCGCATGCTATTATAGTGGGGGCCATGTGGGGTGTGGCGGAGCCAGTGGGGCTGGTGGACATGGGATGGTGGTAGGTAGAGGCAAACACGGTGGCAGTGGAAATGACAGATGAGGAGTGGCGGTGGAGGAAGCGAAGTGGGCTGAGCAAGGAGGTCTAGGTTGGGTAGGTGGGTTGAGTCAGTCTGGTGCTCTGGGCCAGACCCAGGTCGGATATGGGGAAACTAGGGTGGAGCCTAGTTGCGAATGACCATGATGGTTGACCATGGGGTCACGAAAGCTCGAGCTATCATGGGTGCACCAAATTCAACGGTCGACTGCGATGGTTGACTGTGTATACAGAGACCACACGTACAATACATGAAGTAAGTTAACCAAACATAGTGGTTGACCATAGTAGTTGGACGCAATAGTAGGTGGACCTACCATGATAGTAAGAATGCAGGCTCCCAGAAGGCCTACAGGCAGTTTAATTCAAATGAGCATAACTCCTAAACTGAGTGTCCAATCGCCAAAACTTCTACGTTATTGATATCCTAACATTGAGATAATAATTTTAAGACAAACTGTGGGTATTTAGTTTGAATCAATTTAAGTTTAGAGTGTTCCCTTGCTCTTATCCTTGAGGGTTAAATGTGACATTACATCCACATAACTGGATTGTAATCCCCTGAAGAGGTTGAGTCTCATATAGAGTATTGTATCCATCCCTGAGACTAGAGTGTGATCCTCTATCACCCCTAGTGGGGTTTATGGAGTCACATGACCTACTTGAGTAGGGTTCTGATCCTCCATCTAGTGGGTCACATCGGTAGGGTTCGTGGTATCATTGGCATATGATTCTCTACACAACGGTTTGATCCAGATTGGGTATGCGGTACCCCTAGTGGTTTTGGGCTTGATCTGTGGTATCCCCCAATGGTTCTAGACGTGATACAATCTATATGTATCATAGTATTCCTTGAAAAATGTGTTCACATTTGGGTGGGGCTCAAATGATCTAGACCTCTTCATAGAGTGTCTCTGATGATATCATGGCTTGAGGGGTGAGTACTCCTAGAATGAGCGTGCTTCGATCATAATCCTATGACTGACAGTTGGTTATGACCACTTGATGGCATGGTGCCTCTCTCCTGAGTATATCTAGGTTTTCTCTTTCTCTCTTGGAATCTATTATATATATATTGTTACATCTTTTATTGATATTACTACTTGGTGATTTGTGTTTAGTGTTTTAGGGGTGTCCTACTGAGTATTGTTATACTCATCCCTGCATGGGATTTTCCTACACCTTTCATGTCTTGGGTATATGGAATCCATTTTGACAATGTCCTAGGAGGACTAGGAGAGGGAAGAGAATAGCTAGATTTGGGAATACCGTGGAGTTTTTTGGGAGCATACCTTTGACTTAGTCCTCTCCCTTGGAGTAGGTTGGACTTCTACTGTTTCAGTTAGACTTGTGTTACAAACTCTTTGTGGTGGGCATGTATTTGGCCCCATTTTTTCCCTTTAATTCTTTTTGTACTATGGTTTTGATATCTTAGTTGTATGAATGAATTATTTTAGTTTTTTTAAATTTTATCATTGTTTGGCATGAAGATGTGTTCATGTGTACAAGTAATTTAGGCCAATGCTTCTCATTTTTGGGAAATTCCTACTCAGTGCTAGTCACTAGCCCCTGATTTATTGGAGGCGAGATTAGGGTAGTCATGACATGGGACCCTCTATGATGGGTCATGACATAGTAGTATCAGATCATCCAGTTCTACTTTAGGACCCGGAGTCTATGAGGTTAGTTTGGGGAAATAGTGTTAAGTGTTTTGAGTTCAGATTTCAGGCCAGGGACCCTAGTATTGGTGTGACCGATGACGCATCTGTACACTAGGACTCTGATCACCAGTTTTTCTACTTGTTACATGAGAATGATGGTTTTAAGGAAAATGATGCTACATAAATCAAATAGGAATGGTTGTGTCTACCATGTCCTTCTTAAGTAGACTACCCAGATATACACTATTGATCATATTACATCTTATTTTATTTTAGGATGTCTCCATGTAAGAAGGAAGCTAGGATTCCACTGCATGATCATGAGGATGATCGACCAGGTGAAAAGACATCAATATAGGGATTTTTAACAGAGATAACACCTCCAGGTGGTGCACTAGCCATACCACAACCTGTAGAGCAGTACACGGTACCTACAATACCTATAAATGAGGTGAACTGCCTAAGCACGCTTCATGTCTTTTAACAGTAGATACCCATTAGGTTTCGAGGTGATCCTAACACTTAGGTAGCTATGGACTGGATTGAGGAGGTGAACCACGTTTTCCATATAGTGAGGACACTAGTAGATCAGATTGTGGTCCTAATAGCATACCTTCTACATGGCTCAATAGGGCGACGGTGGGGTTTAGTTACTCAATCTTATGACAAGGAGTCTCTTCCATAGGTAGAGTTTGAGAAACTTTTTAGAGTGGAGTTATCACCTTATAATCTAATGGATATTCATATCTATGAGATTTTATAGCTCTAGAAGTAGGACATATCAGTGTCTGAGTATTCATCGAGGCATACCAACCTCTCAAGGTGCTCAATGGATATGTCACACGATTAGTACTTCATGGATAAGACCTTTGAGTGAGGTCTAAATATATATATAAAATTCTATGTATTCCCTCTGATAATTCTTACATATACTAGGGTTATTGATCAAGCTTTGGTGGTCAAAAGTTTCTTGGTTAAGCCGATACAACCGGTGATTGTTAGTAGTGGGAAAGCAGGAGCAGTGAACTTTGAAATAGGGAGCTAATGTTAGTATCAGGGACTTTTATGTGCAAGAAGTTTTAATAGGAGGTCTCAGGATAAAGGATATACAGTTTAAGACTCACAATGTGGGTCTAGTAAACATGGGGAGAGGCAGTTCCATCCGTGTGACAGTAGGGGACATCTCGCTCATGATTTTCCAACAAGACATACTACTAATAGGAAGACTATGGATGGACCACTGAGGTAGAGAAAACCACAAGAGTAGATAGATCCATAGGGAGATGGACATGGTAATTGATATGGGATAACAGTAGGAGGTGATCAATGTTTTGACATGTTACCACCAACACACCCAGGTGGTTCATGCCAGGTTCAGGGAGTTGGAGTGAGGGGAGGGGAAAACTTCAAGTAGTCAAGGCATATAAACCTAGGGATCCACAAATTATTTTAGGTATGAGTTGTGTATTTTATACTATAGTTTTTGTATTGATAGAAATAGGTTCTAGTTATTATTTTCTTTCCATGAATCTTGTTCGAGACTCAAAGATTCCAGTTGAATCGTTGACTTGACCCTCACACTTGGAGACTCCTACTAAAGGAGACCCATTTATAACACATTGATGTTGACATTGTTAACTAACTCTTAGATGTAAGAGTTTCGGTTGGGATATCTTGGTAATGGCTTTTTGGCCTTACGACATCATTCTTGGTGTGGACTTGTTATCCACAATTCATGATCATATTGACTATTTTAGGTGAAGAGTGTAGTGTGTCCATTGTGATGGAACCATGTTTTCCTTTTTTAGCGATAAAGGAAATCCAATAAGTGTAGAAAAGGCTTCATGATACCTTGCATTTCACTCTGAGAAGACCCTGTTTTGTTTTCCAAGGAGGATGATATCTTGAGGTTATGAGTGTATTTTTGGTCCTTAAACTAGGTGATCGTGAAGAAAAAAGTATCCACTATCGAGTATTGAGGACCCTCATTTGATTAGTTGAGAGGGGATCAATGGTTATCGAAGGCTGACCCCTAGTCAATGATTTCAAGAGATGAGGCAGAGTTTGAAAAGTTCCCCAATCTTGAGATTGTCTGAGAAGGGCTTCGAGTATGTAGTATTCTGTGATGCATCAGGAATCAAGATTGGTTGTGTCTTGATGCATAAGAAAGTGGTTATTTTCTATGGTTCACTCCAATTGAGACCACCAGAGTAGAACAAAGTGACCCATGATCTTGAGTTAGTAGCGGTAGTATTCTCTTTGAAGACGTGGAGACACTACTTGAGGGGCGAGTGGTTTGTCATCTACTCTGACCACAAGAGTCTCAAGTATATCTTCTCTCAGAAAAATATTAACTTGAGATAGAGGAAATGGTTATATTACCTCCATGACTATGACTTTGTTATTTTCTATATTCATGGTAAGGGTAATGTGGTGGTAGATACTTGCAGTAGGAGATATAGTTCACAGTTGCTGAATAACGCATCAGAGCAGTTGGCCTCGTTTCATTTATCATTTATGGATAGAGATGGATTATCTTACCTCTAGTCAATGGTTGTCACCCCTCTACTATTACAGTTATTTAGGGAGGCACAACTTGGGGATAATGGCTATGAGAACCTACGTACCCATATGTACACATGGAATACTCCAGATGGATATTTAAATGGTGGGTAGAATGTCTTTCTTTTCGGAGGACACATAGTAGTACTAGTAGAATTGTAGGAGGAACTTATGAGGGAGTTTCATACATCCCCTTTAGAAGTACTTTTAGGTGTGGAGGAGATGTACCATAAACTACAACATCCATTTTGGTGTCCAGGGATGAAGAAAGGAGTTGCAAAGTTTGTTTCTCAATGCCTTACTTGTCAACAAGTGAAGACAGAGCACTAGGTTCCAATGGTTTGTTTCAACCACTTAAGATTCTATAATTGAAGTGAGATGTTATATTGATGGACTTTGTGATGGTTTTACCACGTACATTTAGGGGACATGATTCCATCTGTGTGATATTTGATCGAATCACCAAGTCAGCTGACTTCCTAGTTATTTGAGAGTAGAGTTTAGTAGATAGATTGGGATGCATCTACATTCCATAGATATTACGACTCCATGGAGTTCCATTGATGATAGTTTCAGATCACGATGATCACTTTACATTCTAGTTGTGGAAGGGATTACAGGAGGCATTTGGGACCCAATTACACTTAATCACAACATTTCACCACTTTGCTGGACTATCATAGGATAGTTAGCACTCATGGGCCTAGAGATTGTATGATCTACTACAGAAAAGGTTAAAATATTACAGGAGTGGATAAAGACAACAAATAGATGTCAGAAGTCTTATGTTGGCATGAAATAGAGGCCTTTTGAGTTCTAGGAAAGAAACTATGTGTTCCTTCTAGTTTCACCTCCATGGGAATTATGGAGATTTGGTCAGGGCAATAAGCTATCTCTGAGGTTCATCATCCCTTTACAAATAATGTGTAGAGTTAGCGAGGTGGTGTACCACTTAGCTATACCACCACAGTTAGAGTAGGTACATAACGTCTTCCATGTGTTGCAGTTGAGGAGATATGTGAATGACCATCGCAAATCATTGATTGGGGCGAGCTGGACATCGAGAATGGAGTGACCATTGCTGAGTACCCAATGGAGATCGAGGATCAGTAAGAGAGGTTCCTTCATGGGCAATTGATTCCTTTAGTGCATGTTTGGTGGAATCATGATAATTTCAAGGAGAGAACATGGGAGTGGGAGGCTCAGATTTGTGCTCAGTACCCTTTTCTGTTTGAGTAGCCCTTGTTTTGGATTTTTGGGGATGTAAATCCTATGGTGGTATGAATGTAGTGTATCCGTTTTCCATGTATTATTTTTAAATACTATATGGATTGTTTTTTAGGCTAGGTGATGAGTCGATGTTCAATTCCAAGTCCTGGTGTACCTGTAATAAATGTTTAAAAAATATTAAGATATTTAATAGTATGCTCACATATTTTTTATAAAATGTGGAATAACTATTAATCAGGTGCCTAGATTAAAAATCTGAGGGCACTATTGAGTTCAGAATAGTGGTTTAACCCTTTACATGACCTAACATTTGTCGGCGCGGGCCACTTGTGAAAATTCATCATGATCATTTTAAATGAATAAAATAAATTAAGAAAATATTATTTTATTTAATATCATAAACGTAAAAATTCAACAACTTATTCCTTTAAATTTATCATTATTTCTTAATTCTAGGGTTAACTGCATAACCCTATAACTTCTGGAGGATTGTGGATAGAGGGAGCTATGGGGACCCTTTTGACGAATGATGAAAGATCAAGGATCGAAAAATGTTGATGAAACAACAACCGTTATTTTCAACAATTGATCTAACCTCTAGGTCAGATGTTTTTTTATTTGGTTAAATTCCCCATTATTGACTCCTACAATGATTTCAGACTAATCTATGAATATATTAGCATATATATCGGTCATATTTTGTGGGATGATTTTATTTGAGGTATTATCAGGAATTATTTGATTTGGTTTTCTAACCCAAATCCACCGATCTTGATCATTGTCCAAGAATTATTGGTAAATGATGATAAACCTTTAGTTTTATGTATTTATCCCTCCATTATTTGTGTTCTTCACCATTGGAACCCCACGGTTCCCAAATTTTTTTTTTGGGTGGTTCTGAACTCGAACGGACCCCCAAATTTTAAGTGAATCTACAAATTAAGATGGATCTATGTATATCAATACCCAAGGAGCTTGGATCTATGATTGTTTTATTTTTTAGGGATTGGAGGAGGCACGGTGGTCCGCGGAATAGACCACACGCGTGTAGTGGCAACGACCGGTGGCTGGAGGCGACCCACGTGCAGGTGGCAGAGCCACATGTGGCCACAACAATTGCTGTGTGGGGAATGATAGAGTTGAATGGGACAATGGTTTCAAGATGGTGGTAGGAGGACATGGGCAGGTGGAGGAGGGAACATGCAGTAGACACGATGATGGAAGCAATACTGGTGGACGCATAGTGGCAGTAATGGATGTAAAGTGGGTCGGTCTAGGCGGGGCGGGATAGAAAGATGGGATAGGTTGGGTTGGTGAGTTGGGTCGTGCCAATAGGATGGTATAAACTCGAGTCAGGTTTGACATAATTGGGGAATATCCCGATTGTAGCCAACTACGATGGTCGACTGTGGGGCTACGATAGCTTGAGCTATAGAAGGTGCACCAATTGCGACATTCATCCACAAAAGTCAACTGTAATGGTTGACTGTGGGTGCAGTGATTGTATAGTAAGTTTACCAACCCTGAAGGTCGACAGTGGCGGTAGGTGGACCTACTGCAATGGTAGGTCCGCATGCCCCCAACTGGTTTGTGGGCAGTTTCTTTTAAAAGATCATAGCTCCTAAACGGAGAATCCAATCGACGATCTGTTTATGGAATTGATACCATAACAATGAGACAATCGTTTTGAGATAAATGGTGGGTTTTTTAGTTTTTAACAGTATAGTTTTAGAGTGTTCCCTTGGTCTTTTACTTGAGGTTTTAGCGTTACATTAAACCCACATCACTGGATTGTAATCTCCTCTTGAGGTTGAGTCTCAGATTGAGTATGGTATCCTTCCCCAAGATTGGAGTGTGATCCTCTATGTCCCCTAGTTGTGTTTTTAGAATCGCGTGACATCCTTGAGCAGAGTGCTGATCCACCATCTATTGGGACACATTGGTAGAGTTTGTGGTGTTATTGGAAAATGATCCCCTATGTAGTGGTTTGATTCAGATTGGGTACGTGGTATCCCCCAATGGTTCTAGGTGTGATACCCTCTATGTGTATTATAATCTTCATTGACTAAATTGTTATCATTTGGGTGGGTCCCAAATGAGTTATACCTCTTCATTGAGTGTCTCTGATGATATCATGGCTCAAGAAGTGAGTTCTCCTAGAATGATCATGCTTCGACCATAATCTAGTGGCAAGAAGTTGGTTATGACTACCTGATGGAGTGGAATCTCTCTCTTGAGTATATATGGGTGTTCTCTTTCAATCTTGGAATCTTTTATACATATATTTTTACATATTGTATTGAGTTTACTACTTGGTGCTTCGTGTTTAGTGTTTTTGGGGTTCCCTATTGAGTATTGTTATACTCACCCCTGCACAGGCTTTTCCCACATGTGTCATGTCTTGTGTATATAGAGGAACTTTTGACAGTGTCCTAGGGGGACCAGAAGTTGGTGGAGCATAGCTAGAGCTGGGAAGACTGAGGATTTTTCTGGGTGCGTACCCTTGGATTATTCCTCTTCCTTGGATCAGGTTGGTCTTTGATAGTTTTAGTTAGACTTATCTTACAGAATCTTTGTGGTGGGAATGTATTTGGCCCTATTTACTTTTCCTTTACTTCTTGTTGTACTCTGGTTGTGGGATCTTAGTTATATGAATGCATTATTTCAATTGTTTTACATTTCTCCATTGTGTGTCTTGGAGATGTGTGCGTGTTTACAGGTACTTCAGGGTAATGCCTCCCATTTGTGGTAAATTCCTATATAGTGCTAGTCACTAGCCCCTGGTCTATTGGAGGTGGGCTTGGGGTAGCCACGTAATGGGCCCATATGGGATAGGTCATGACAGTTGATGTCAATGTTAAGGTCCTCCAAGGAATGTCACACAAATCATGTTCTTCTATTAATTGGTTCAATCCGACCACCAAGGATTCCTAGAACCGACTCTATTATTTTATTTCAAAAATAAATAAAACACCAAATCCAGTAATAAATTTTATATCTTGAATAATTTCTAAATTATAGATTTAATCCAAAGAATGTGTTAACTATTTCTTTCTTAGATAAAATTTAAATTCCACATATAATAATAATTTTCTCTCTCTAGAATAATCTAAGATATCTAATAATAGTTCTTATTATTATTTACATAATTATGGGTTTTCATCATTTTATGAAATATTTATCATCTTTTCAAAAGGATTCAAAAATATAGTTTCACAAACTAACTATGAATTATTTTATGAAAATCTTACCTAGGTTTTATCTTTTGAAAATTAAGTACCCAAGAATAGAGGAGAGTGGGTGAGGGTACTTCCATGTCTGGAACCAAGAAGAGGAAATTTTATTGATTAAAGAAATCATCACCAATCTTTAAAAATGGAATTCTTGGACTGAAAAAACTCAAGAGAATAACTAAAAATGAAAGGTAAAAAGGTTTGTGTATTTTTCAAGAAGGAAAAATCTTATATAGGGTTGCAGCATTAAACCCCAAAAATTAATTTAACCA